>JARQOD010000004.1:273982559-274082877 GCA_033576555.1 Oophaga sylvatica
TTTACAAGCTTTGATATTTTCAAAAGGGGGTGCTACTAGGTACTAACCATGCAGGGTGCCCAAAGTTTTGCATCAATCTATTTTCTTTTTTGTAACTTTTAAAATGTTAAAAATGAAGAAAAATTGTTTTTGCCTGAAATACAAAGGAAATGTGTCATCTTTAACTTGCTTAACTGTTCACAATAACAGGAATTTTGACCAGGGTTCCCAAACTTGCCACTATATTTTTCAGCCAGACAATATCATTAAGGGTATATGCACACGATCTGGAATTGGCAGCGCTTTGGGCGCATCGCATGTCCACTGTGTCCAAAGCGCTGCGGCTATTGAACGCAGGTAAAACCGCATGTGTTCACTGAACCGTGAGAATTCACAATACATTATATGGGTGAAATTTATCTTGCTCATGTCTCTGTTGCGGTCTGGAGACACGCGGCGCATGTCTGTCTCTGCGGGTGAGCCGTGGGCGTCTCTGGACACATAGTGGGCATGGGATTTCTTGTAACATCTGGATGATGTGGGTTGGACGCTGCTGAAGTATGCAGCGTCCAAGCCGCAGCATTTACTGACCGTGTGCACATACCCTAAAAATTAGAAATGGGAAAAGGTGCACATGGAAAAGACAGAGATCTCATGTGATATTCTTAGGGTTAGACTATAATCGCACATCTGTGTCTTACCATACTAGAGAAATGGACCGATATTTTTTCATGTGTCATTTTTTTTTATGAACCATTTTTTTCACTGAAGCAGAAAGACTGTCTGAACTTTTTTAGCCACTGACTCTTAACAATGTGTCAGTTAAAATGGATGAAACTCTGATGGATCTCTTAAGTACAGTACATTGCAAATCTGATGAGAATAAAACAATCTCTGAGTCTCCTGGACAGAGACACGGATCCGTTTTTATAGCTGATGCATGTACTTATCAATTAAACTCAATGGGACAGTGTGCTGTATGAGAAAAAAACGGACAGCACTAGGACATGTCAGATGGTTGTGTAAATGTAGGCAGGCATAAATAGATCTGGTGCCCACAGTAGTTTAATTATATATTCAGCACGGTGGCTCGGTGGTTAGCTTGGTAGCTTTGGGGATCTGTGTTCAAACCCCACAAAGTACAACAACTGCAAAGAGTTTGTATATTCTCCCTGTGTTTGAGTGCATTTCATCCAAGTGCTCCGGTTTCCTCACACACTGGGAACACATACTGATAGCGCATTTAGATTGTGAGCCCCAATGGGGACAGCAATGACAATATCTGAAAGGTGCTGCGGAATATGATGGTTCTATATAAGTAACCATGGTAAATAATATACTGGCGAAGGGAGTACAGTGGCTAATAACTTGCAGGAGAGCGCATTGAGTTAATCAAAGAGGAAGTGAAGAACAGTCAGTAATGATTTGGAGGGGCAGGACAATCAGAAAATACGATGAAAGAACAGGGGGCAATAAAGGAAAGCATAGTGCGATTGGGCTGAGTATAGTGACTAATGAATTTGAGGGAAAGAGGATATTAGATGTATATATACAATGGTGGGTGCACATTGGCTAATGAATACATATTTTAATAGGAAAAAGTTGCTTATTAATTTGTAGTTAATAGAGGCACAAAGTGCAGGCTAATTATTCTATATTTGTGATGGGAATGCAGAGAACTTAACCATATATTAATATAATGGTGTATATTCTTTTCAGTTATGGAGTATGCAGCATTTATTATTTAGAGGTATATACTGTATATTTTCATTTATATTTTATATATATATATCTCTCAATATAGGAAAAAAAAATGTTATTCAGCCACCATTAGATGAATTCCTGTGGCTTTGGGTGTGGACTCCAGGATGGTACTAGGAAAAAGCGGCTGTGGTAATCAAACAAAAAAGTTCCAGCCACAAACATCCAAATCAGATTGTTGGATAGACGTTAAAACTTCATCTTTATTGCAATGCCTTTAAAAACATACTGTTAAAATTTTAAATCCAGGGGATTTCGCGTTTCGAACAAAAATGTTCTTAGTCATAACCATGTCTGTGATCAGTGCAAAAGCAGCTTTTTCCTGTCCTGATCTGGCTGTTCATCACTACAATGACACTCTTAGAAGCACCCTTGACCAAGTAGCACCGCTCACCCTCAGAACTTCCAAACACACAGTAAAACAGCCCTGGCTCACATTGCAAACTCACCTTCTCCAGCGATGCTCTAGGAGTGCTGAACGCCTCTGGAGAAAAACCCGCACACCAGAAGACTTCATCCACTTTAAATTCATGTTAAGAACTTATAATGCTGCCCTTCACCTCGCCAAACAGACCTACTTCACCACACTGATCTCCTCACTAGCCAACAACCCCAAGAAACTTTTTGACACTTTTCACTCCCTCCTCAGGCCAAAAGCACAAGCCCCTATCACAGACATTTGTGCTGACGACCTGGCCTCCCACTTTATAGAAAAAATAGATACTATCCGTCAGGAAATCTGCTCTCAACCACCAAGTGCTGTGACTCCCATCCCACCCTGCATTTCCCCTGGCTCACTTTCCACATTTGATCCCATCACAGAAGAAGAAGTCTCCAGACTCCTCTCTTCCTCTCGTCCGACTACATGCACTACCGACCCCATCCCCTCACATCTCCTCCAGTCTCTCTCTCCAGTTGTCACAACTCACCTAACTACAATCTTTAATCTCTCACTCTCCTCTGGCATTTTCCCATCCTCCTTCAAACACTCCATCATTACTCCATTACTAAAGAAACCCGCTCTTGACCCTTCCTGCACAACAACTACAGACCGGTCTCCAATCTCCCCTTCATCTCTAAACTTTTGGAGCGCCTAGTCTACTCCCGCCTCACCCGTTACCTCTCCACTTACTCCCTCCTAGACCCTTCACAGTCCGGCTTCCGCCCCCTACATTCGACTGAAACTGCACTCATCAAAGTGACCAATGACCTTCTTACAGCAAAACGTAACGGCGACCACTCTCTGCTCATTCTTCTCGACCTTTCTGCAGCTTTCGACACGGTTGACCACCGTCTCCTACTCTCTAGGCTCCAGTCACTAGGTATTAAGGACACTGTTCTCTCCTGGTTCTCCTCCTATCTTTCTGACCGCTCCTTCAGTGTTTCGTTCTCTGGCTCCACGTCATCTCCTCTTCCTCTCACTGTCGGTGTACCCCAGGGCTCAGTCCTTGGCCCCCTTCTCTTCTCTCTCTACACGGCCCCAATTGGACAGACCATCAGCAGATTTGGCTTTCAGTACCATCTTTATGCCGATGACACACAACTATACACGTCATCCCCCGACCTTACCCCCGCTGTTCTACAGAACACCACCGACTGTCTGTCCGCAGTCTCCAACATCATGTCCGCTCTCTATCTGAAACTTAACCTCTCCAAGACTGAACTCCTTCTGCTCCCGCCGTCTACTAACCTCCCTAAATCTGACATTTACCTCTCTGTGGGCGGCACCATAATAAACACCCCGGCAGCAGGCTCGCTGTCTGGGTGTTATGTTTGACACCAATCTCTCCTTCACCTCCCATATACAATCTCTTGCCCGCTCTTGCCGCCTACACCTAAAGAACATCTCTAGAATCCGCCCTTTTCTCACCATGGAAACAACAAAAACCCTCACTGTAGCATTGATCCACTCCACCTGGACTACTGCAACGCTCTATTACTTGGCCTCCCCATTACTCGACTATCCCCTCTCCAGTCCATCCTTAATGCAGCAGCCAGGGTCATCCATCTGGCTAATCGGTACTCGGACGCGTCCGCTCTTCGCCAGTCCTTACACTGGCTGCCCATTCATTATAGGATCCAATTCAAAGTACTGGTTCTCACCCACAAAGCTCTCCACAGTGCAGCACCCCCCTACATCTCCTCCCTCATTTCTATCTATCGGCCTAACCGACTGCTGCGCTCTGCAAACGACCTTCGACTAACCTCTGCACTAATCCGTACCTCCCACTCCCGACTCCAAGACTTCTCCCGCGCTGCGCCAATCCTCTGGAATGCTCTACCCCAAGAAATTAGGACTATCCACAATTTGCATGGTTTCAGGAGCTCCCTCAAAACACATTTGTTCAGAGTGGCCTATCACATTCACTAACCAAAGTCGTTCTATGTTTAAGTGTGTATGTGTAGCCCATTCACTATCTCCATCCATGCCTCACTCCCTCAAGATGGCTGGACCATCATTGTAAATGCACCATTGTATATACACACCTGTACTTTGTATCTCCCCCACCTCATTGTAGATTGTAAGCTCTCACGAGCAGGGTCGGCTTATTTTGCTTTAATTATTGTATTGTTAACGTTGTTACCTATGACTTGTGTTTTGAAACTGTTAAACTGTAAAGCGCTGCGGAATATGTTGGCGCTATATAAATAAAGATTATTATTATTATTATTATTATAAATAGAAAGGGAGGAAGGAAAAGGAAATGAGGTGAGCAATTGATCATGTAAGTAAGACAATTACCGTATATACTGGCGTATAAACCGAGATTTTCAGCCCATCTTTTAAGGCTGAAAGTCCCCCTCTCGGCTTATACGCGAGTCATATACCGGGGGGTCAGTGAGGGAGGGGGAGCAGGGGTGTCAGATCATACTTATCCCCCCACCGGCGCTTCTATGCAGCCCCCCTGCGTCTCCCACAATCTCAGGCTCCTTCCTGTAGCGGTCACTGGTACCGCTCATTAAAGTCATGAATATGCAGAACACTGCATATGCAGGACTAGAATGACAGAACACATATATGATGCTACAAATGTTACCACAAGAAGTTTATCAGGAGCTTCCTATCATTTTTCATCTGTCCACAAAGGTTGTTTAGATTTTTTTATGTTCAAGCATTAGAGGAAGTTCTTACCAGTGATTGAGGCGGTGATAGAGACAAAGCATTGCATTTCAAAGAAGCGCAATTTATTTTTAAGTTTAATTGCAGAGTCCCTTCTGGATTGAATGAGAGAACAGATGAAATGTATTATTATTGAATTAATGTTCGCACACTTATGACATTATGAACATGATTTTTTTTTTCATTGAGTCATTAGTATAATTGTCTTATTTACATGATCAATTGCTCACCTCATTTCCTTTTCCTTCCTCCCTTTCTATTTATCTCTGCTTTTGCACTGATCACAGACATGGTTATAACTAAGAACATTTTTCTTCGAAATGCACAATCCCCTGGATTTATGATTTTAACAGTATGTTTTTAAATGTATTGCAACAAAGATGAAGTTTTAACGTCTATCCAACAACAATCTGATTTGGATGTTTGTTGCTGGAACTTTTTTGTTTGTGTATTTATATATATATATATATATATATATATATATATGTATATACATATACATATATATATATATATATATACTGTATATATATACAGTACAGACCAAAAGTTTGGACACACCTCATTTAAAGATTTTTCTGTATTTTCATGACTATGAAAATTGTAAATTCACACTGAAGGCATCAAAACTATGAATTAAAACATGTGGAATTATATACTTAACAAAAAGTGTGTAACAACTGAAATGATGTCTTATATTCTAGGTTCTTCAAAGTAGCCACCTTTTGCTTTGATGACTGCTTTGTACACTTTTGGCATTCTCTTGATGAGCTTCAAGAGGTAGTCACCGGAAATGTTTTTCACTTCACAGGTGTGCCCTGTCAGGTTTAATAAGTGGGATTTCTGGCCTTATAAATGGGGTTGGTACCATCAGTTGTGTTGTGCAGAAGTCTGGTGGATACACAGCTGATAGTCCTATTGAATAGACTGTTAGAATTTGTGTATGGCAAGAAAAAAGCAGCTAAGTAAAGAAAAACGAGTGGCCATCATTACTTTAAGAAATGAAGGTCAGTCAGTCCAAAAAATTGGGAAAACTTTGAAAGTGTCCCCAAGTGCAGTTGCAAAAACCATCAAGCACTACAAAGAAACAGGCTCACATGAGGACCGCCCCAGGAAAGGAAGACCAAGAGTCACCTCTGCTTCTGAGGATAAGTTTATCTGAGTCACCAGCCTCAGAAATCGCAGGTTTACAGCAGCTCAGATTAGAGACCAGGTCAATGCCACACAGAGTTCTAGCAGCAGACACATCTCTACAACAACTGTTAAGAGGAGACTTTGTGCAGCAGGCCTTCATGGTAAAATAGCTGCTAGGAAACCACTGCTAGGGACTGGCAACAAGCAAAAGAGACATGTTTGGGCTAAAGAACACAATGAATGGACATAAGACCAGTGGAAATCTGTGCTTTGGTCTGATGAGTCCAAATTTGAGATCTTTGGTTCCAACCACTGTGTCTTTGTGTGACGCAGAAAAGGTGAACGGATGGACTGTACATGCCTGGTTCCCACCATGAATCATGGAGGAGGAGGTGTGATGGTGTGGGGGTGCTTTACTGGTGACACTGTTGTGGATTTATTCAAAATTGAAGGCATAATGAACCAGCATGGCTACCACAGCATCTTGCAGCGGCATGCTATTCCATCCGGTTTGCGTTTAGTTGGACCATCATTTATTTTTCAACAGGACAATGACCCCAAACACACCTCCAGGCTGTATAAGGGCTATTTGACCAAGAAGGAGAGTTATGGGTTGCTACGTCATATGACCTGGCCTCCACAGTCACGAGACCTGAACCCAATTGAGATGGTTTGGGGTGAGCTGGACCGCAGAGTGAAGGCAAAAGGGCCAACAAGTGCTAAGCATCTCTGGGAACTCCTTCAAGATTGTTGGAAGACCATTTCAGGTGACTACCTCTTGAAGCTCATCAAGAGAATGCCAAGAGTGTGCAAAGCAGTCATCAAAGCAAAAGGTGGCTACTTTGAGGAACCTAGAATATAAGACATAATTTCTGTTGTTACACACTTTTTGTTAAGTATATAATTCCACATGTGTTAATTCATAGTTTTGATGCCTTCAGTGTGAATGTACAATTTTCATAGTCATGAAAATACAGAAAAATCTTTAAATGAGAAGGTGTGTCCAAACTTTTGGTCTGTACTGTATATATAATATTTATTTGGCAATGTTACTTTCACAACATTGCAATCTGCTGTAAAAACAAGGAGTAGAAGACTGTGCAGCAAATTCTGCAGAGAAGAGTTGTAACTGGGAGAGGTCGTCATGAAGGTTTTGAATAGGTGGAGAAGAAAAGAAATAAAATGACTATAAACACATGCGATATCACTGGTAAGTCACTACACTAGATGTAAACATTTTTATAATTTGAAAGAGAGGTGATTGTGGTAACAGCCTTGTTTTTAAAACAGCCTAGCTACAACAACTAGCTACATAATGTAGTGGCTTCACTGCTTTGCTGTGTTTGTAGTAGGACAAAGATCAGTGTTTTAGCCATTTAGCAGTTGAAGATATAACTCGTTAGCAGCAAGTAAACCTATTTGTTCTATAAAGATTTTTTGTAATGTTGCGTTCATTAGTATTGTGATTAAATATTGGTGTGCAATAACGTGGAAATATCAAAAAAGGTAATCATTTGATCACCTATAAATACAATGAAGATATTATATTTTAGAATAATTCAGATTCACTTTTCTGAATGCATATATTTTTGATTAGGGATTTTTTTTCCAAACAAATTTATTGTAGTATCATTTCTTTACTTATATTCTGCATCCTATCAATTATAGTTAGCTCATGTGAGATGTTGATGCCTTCTGATATACCTTGCTAGTTTATGGGGAAAAACAAAACTGTAATTATAGCCAGTGATGCAGGCTGCCTCATTCATGGTGACAAGTGACCGTAGGGCATATGGCATGTCAAAACATTGTTAAGATGGGATTACAATTTTGCATGGCATTGGCAAGTCACAAACCATAGAACATGGCATTTGATGTAAACTAAAAAGAGAAACAAAGAAAAAGTCATTGGGTATCAATGCTCTCAGTTGCAGAAGAAGAAACAGCAATTTGTTACTTTAGTAATAGTGGACCATATTAAATACATATGCTTAAATGCAAAATTTGGTAAAAACTAAGCAATGTCTGTTCTTTTCAATGCTTGGCATGTCTTTTTCAATGAACTGTTAAACAAATGTATTTTAGTTACTGTAAATATATATATTTTTAATCCTATAATTTTTATTGCAATATTTTCCAGTTTTATATTATAGTAAACAAAAAAACCCATAGCACCCCTGACATGAGATTAGTGGAATTTTAAAATTTCAAATTCACGAACATCACCAAATTTTCTTCAAAAGTTTGACTAGTGGTGAATAAATTTGAACAAATCTCAATACTGGAAAGTTGGTAATTGCTCGGAAAATATACGTGGGGAAGAGGAGAGAGAGTTAAACTCACTGATAATAAGAGCTTACAATCTACAGGAAAGAGAGAGGACCCCACTGACCATAAGAGCTTACACTCTACAGGAGAGAGAGGATCCTGTTGATCATTAGAGCTTACATTCTATAGGAGATAGAAAGGTCTCTGCTAACAATAAGAGCTTATACTCTACAGGAGAAAGAAAAAGAGGACCCAATTATCCATAAGATCTTACACACTACTTGAGAGACTTACCAAGTGACTATAGAGTGGAAAACAACTCTGCCATACAAACTCTGCTTTCCTGGGAACTGATGATGTCAGATGGCCCAGGTACTGACCACCAGTGTACAAGGCATGATAATCTGTAAAGATGTCATAGCAGCATGGCATTATGGGGAAGCCCATGCAGCAAAACATTATTATGTTAGCCTTCTCTCTCATGCTTCAGTAGTGTGGGGAATTATGCCGGGCAAGTTTTTTTTGCAAACTGCAAATCGAATCTCAAAATGTTCGAATCTGCATGAAACCGTGAATTTCAGGAAATTTGACTCAAACTCTATCTTCTGCGTATCAGCTCGCTTGTCTCTACAATTAAATGTAGTGAACTTACATATACAACGCAGTTAGTTTCAATAATAGTCTGGTTAATTGTAACGGCCAAAACCAGCTGTTTGGGATAATCTAAATCTTAAAGAGAAAGCACATAAGCTATATGTATAAGAAAAATTAGTTGTAAATGTAGACATTTATAGATAACATATGTAGTGGGATGTCACCTAGATATTCTGCAATCTGGATCTGAGAGCTATAAAAAGATTAATAAGAGTAATGGGAAATATTGGCAATACCATCAGTGTTTGAGACAAGCATGCAATTAGAGTCTGATGATGGGCCTACATGAGATTAGCCCATCTAAGCTAAAGATGTGTATAGTATACATGTAGAGAGGCAGTTCAATCAAAACGTCATAAAGAGTTACAAAGAGACACAAGTACCCACAGAACCAAATCTCATCTTGCCATTACTCACTGAGTTGTATTGGGCAGCCCCATAAGGTTCCTTCATAGCATTTTTCTCTACAGCTGGTTAAGCAGTTTCTACATTAAGAGCAAACATTCTAAAATGATTTAGAAAATATCTGTAAAATTTAATATTTTCAGCCAGAAGGCATAAAGCTTCCACATGTTCCTGCTAGGACAGATGCCTCAAAAAAAGTTTGCACTTGTGAACATGAAAATTGTCTCTTCAGAGAGGAAGAGGACTAGAACACTAGTGCCACCCTAATGGAAGTAGCAATCCTAAAAGTCAATATCAACCCTTTAACAAGCCTTGTCCCATGACTTAGGATAAAAGTCAAACCGGTTTGACTTTTATCCTAAGTCATGGGGCAAGGCTTGCAAATTGAGATTCTGGTTTGGCTTTAATCCTAAGTCATGTAACAAGGTTTGTTAAAGGGTCGACATTGACTTTTAGGATTGCTACTTCTAGTAGGTGGCATTAGAGTTCTAGTCCTCTTCCTCTCTGAAGAGATAATTTGCATATTTCGCAGAGGACCATTGTGGCTTTAAATCTACTCATCCCGGCATGTTGAACATGTCACCCTCGGCAAGGAGAAATGATACTTCTTGGATCACTTATGAACATGTGTGATGAACAGAAAGGACTCCAGGTAAGTATTCCATCTTATTAACATTTAATCTACTGATTTGTCAAACCCAATACACAGATGACTATCAAGTGAAAATAAACTTTACCTACACTTCGTGAAAAGGTAAGGTGGAAAAAGGCAGAGAAATAAATAAAATAAAAAACTAACCTTTGCAGGGCTGCCTCTCCACGACTGCTCAAGTCATTTTTTATCAACCACAGTGTTGACATCACATCTACAGAGCTACAGGCAGTCATTGGACTCAGTGGCTCTGCTGATATAGACGACATAAGAAACTGTGTCCAGTGAATGGCTACAGCGCTGCAGAAGTCATCACAACAGCCAATCAACAAAGACCGTGGATTCCATTGAATCAACAAAGGCAAAGTGGATCACAGTGAGGGTTAGTAAAAGGATTCTTATTTTATAAGTCTCTGGACCTGTGTAGCTCTAAAAATTAAAAGAGTGAATAATCTAGACAAAATGACCGTCAATACATCTTTTAACTGACCTGAGAAATTAGAGAATAGCATCCCCACACAGGTGACAATCCAGCAGCTGTTAGCTTTACACTATAGCTGACAACTTGCTGCATCAAAATAGTAAGGTCTCATGCACACTATTATTAATAAATTAGTAGGTGCTACTGGGGAAAGCAGAATCAGATAATTATAATAGACACCCCGAGCACACTGAAAAAATAGTCCAGAACGTTTCTATTCATTTGTGATTTTTTATTTCGGCATTCTGATGAAACTCCAGCAAACGAAAAATATATATTTAAAGAAACAACAAAGCCCCAACGTTTCGGCCTATCTGGCCTTCATCCAGGGGGATTTTCTATTTTAGAATGAGATACAACAGAAACAGAAAACAAGCATGTTACAATAAAGAAAAAACGTGTCACAATAAAGGAAACATAAAAATTTTTTTTATATATTCAT
Organism: Oophaga sylvatica; assembly: GCA_033576555.1. Classification (NCBI taxonomy): domain Eukaryota; kingdom Metazoa; phylum Chordata; class Amphibia; order Anura; family Dendrobatidae; genus Oophaga; species Oophaga sylvatica. The sequence goes on from JARQOD010000004.1 coordinate 273,993,457, forward strand.
CTATTAAATCATTTGCCCCGTTCCATATATGTTATAGGGATATGTATTTAACGCATCACTATGCAATTTGCAAACCTGTTTACTTGTACAAATTTAATAATCATGGTCAATAATTATATAAGAGAAAATATGTCCACAATTGTCCATGCGTATATATCTCTAATGGTGATAATCCCTTAATATTATCCGGAGGGGATCATTTGTCATTTATCACAACCTGTGATATATGGCTCTGTGCCAGAAAGTTACCTTCGTATGTGGGATATAAATCATAAAGAGGAGGTGCAGTCAATCCTGTATAGTTCTCTTGTTCCACAGATATGCCTGTATGTAATGTCAAATGCTATATTTAGGACAAACGCTTCAAGGAAAGATACAGCCGTATGAAAACAAAAACTCAACTGGTATATGTACATCATGGCTAATGCGGTTCCAGGCGATCGGGTACCGAGTTTCAGACCCCGTGCATCCGGGTTATTATAGTTGCAATACCCTGGATATTCAAGCATAATTGTAGACGATCAATGTATGTTACCTGCGGTAGCGTGGGTGACAAACGTGGTGCGGTCCGGTGGAGCAGTACGCCGACTGTGCCCTGTCGGCTTTTTATGCTCGTGGTGCGGGGTGATAGCCGTAAGTGAGGTGCAATCTCGGGTAAAGGTCGTGAAACGGTGCTGACGTCACGCGCATGCGCATGGGCATCCAATGTGAACTCCATGTAACGAAGGTAATTCATTGTGCCTGCGACATGTAACGAGATCTTACTCGTGCGAAACAGTGATGATTAGTGCCCGTTCTCTAAGACATCTGAAAGGAGAAAGAAAAGTACAATAAATCAATATTTCATAATAATGATCTTATTGGCCGACAGAGAATCTTAAGAGAAAACCTCGTATTCTCTATTTAATCCCATTGGTTCTAATGTTTGTAATGTAAAGATCCAGAAGGCTTCCCTAGTTTTTAACTGTTTAACCCTGTCTCCCCCTCTGCGTGAGACAGGTATATGGTCTATCACCTGATATTTCAACTGGGAAACATTATGTCCCATGGCAGCAAAATGTGCTGGTATTGGTAACATTAGCTTATTACACCTGATAGTGGATTTGTGCTGTGAAATGCGGTCACGGATATGTTGGGTGGTCTCACCCACATATCCGAGACCGCATGGGCACTTAATCAGATAAATCACATACGTGGAGTCACATGTGAAAACACTAGAGATCTGGTAAGTTTTTCCGGATCTGGGGTGAGTGAAGGTACTACCTTTTGTAATATTGGAGCATTGCATGCATCGTAAGCATGGAAAGGTGCCTTTTCTTGAGGGGGCAAGAACCCTCTGCCTACTTGTTATCTTATTGGATCCAATATCGGACTTCACCAGGAGACTTCTAAGATTTGGTGGTCGCTTGTAACACATAAAAGGTCGGTGAATAAATTCTGCAATATCAGGATAAGATTTGTTAAGTAACGACCAATGTCTATTAATGCAGTCTCTGAAGGCAGGTATAAATGGGTGGTAGGTAGCCACGAACGGTATTCTATCTTGATTGTGTGTGCTCCGTGCAGAGGTGTCTGACGTATTGGTTAAGGGTAATGCTAAGTTCGGAGGGGCTAACCAATACGTCAGACACCTCTGCACGGAGCACACACAATCAAGATAGAATACCGTTCGTGGCTACCTACCACCCATTTATACCTGCCTTCAGAGACTGCATTAATAGACATTGGTCTATTAATAGACAAACTCGGTACCCGATCGCCTGGAACCGCATTAGCCATGATGTACATATACCAGTTGAGTTTTTGTTTTCATACGGCTGTATCTTTCCTTGAAGCGTTTGTCCTAAATATAGCATTTGACATTACATACAGGCATATCTGTGGAACAAGAGAACTATACAGGATTGACTGCACCTCCTCTTTATGATTTATATCCCACATACGAAGGTAACTTTCTGGCACAGAGCCATATATCACAGGTTGTGATAAATGACAAATGATCCCCTCCGGATAATATTAAGGGATTATCACCATTAGAGATATATACGCATGGACAATTGTGGACATATTTTCTCTTATATAATTATTGACCATGATTATTAAATTTGTACAAGTAAACAGGTTTGCAAATTGCATAGTGATGCGTTAAATACATATCCCTATAACATATATGGAACGGGGCAAATGATTTAATAGATGAATATATAAAAAAAAATTTATGTTTCCTTTATTGTGACACATTTTTTCTTTATTGTAACATGCTTGTTTTCTGTTTCTGTTGTATCTCATTCTAAAATAGAAAATCCCCCTGGATGAAGGCCAGATAGGCCGAAACGTTGGGGCTTTGTTGTTTCTTTAAATATATATTTTTCGTTTGCTGGAGTTTCATCAGAATGCCGAAATAAAAAATCACAAATGAATAGAAACGTTCTGGACTATTTTTTCAGTGTGCTCGGGGTGTCTATTATAACTTGCTGCATCAGCCACGATCAGTGTTTGCGGCAATACATGGAGCCGCACGCTCCGCTCCCGAGGCCGGCGGCAGTGCCGGGTATGAACATGCAAGACTCGGCAGTATTCCTCGCATGTGTGATCCCGGCCTTACTCTGAAAACCCAGTTTCTTTTGTTTTTCACTTTGATAATATATTGTACTGCCACTACAAAGCAAGGCTCCCATATGACATACTGAAGCCTCAAAGACTATTTGGCTTTGCCATGATTTCTAAAGTTTCTACTAAGCCTACATCATGGCCAAACTCACTTCTGACAGATAGAAAAATATTTAGACTTGAGAGTCCTCAGTGGTTGATACCTTTTAATGGCTAACTGAAAAGATGGTAACAAATTGCAAGCTTTCGAGACTGAAGAATCACATATTTATACACAACAGGACACAGGAATAATGCAATAGGTAAGACAAGTGATGTGAAGCAGAACTGTCATTATGGCAGAGGGATGAACATAAATATTGGAACAGTTCATAGATAAGGAGTGAAAGTTTTATTGCCCTCTGATTGGAGTCTGCTATTGTGTTTTGATGCCCCTAGAAGGTCAGAGAAGCAGATTCCTTAATTGATGTAGAAAGACATGAATCCATGTAATATATTCATTCCAGCACTAAGAGTGTCAAAGGTCATCATAAGTTTATATTCCCAAACCTTTCTATCTTTCTCAGATTTGAAGTTAGATTTTAATACAAGTAATTCCATATCCATCATACTATGACCGGGCATACAAAAGTGTTTTGCCACAGGTAAATCCATTCTTTTTTCTCTTATTGTGTGGCAATGAGAATTCATCCTTGTTCTCAGTTTTTGCCCGGTCTCCCCCACATACAGACCCCCAGTTGGACATTTCGTACAAATAATTAGGTACACCACATTAGATGTGATGCAGCTGAAAGTACCTGGGATCTTGTAGTCCTGATGGGAGTTGGGGATCTTTATCTTGTCCATGGTCATTATAGATGCACAGGTTTTGCATTTCTTCTTGTTACAAGGAAAGGTTCCTGCAGCTGTTGGGGAGGACAGGGAGCTTCTGACAATGATGCCTCTTAGATTTGGGGGCTGCCTAAAACATAGTAGTGGGGGGTCTGGAAATATGGATTGTAATCGGGTATCTTTTTGTAGTAAAGTTTGTAGTTTCCGTGCAGCTCCCCTTAGCATCTCCAGATTTGGATTGTAGGTGACCACTAAAGGCACCCGGTTATTTTCTTCTTTAGTTTTGTAATGTAGCAGGTGATTCCTTGATATTCTGGTGGCTCTTGTAATTTGGTTTTCAATTGCTCTTGGATGGTAGCCCTGGTTCAAAAAGGTCTCTCTGAGGCGAATAAGGTGTTCATCTCTATCCATAGGGTTGGAACATATACGATTGTATCTGATGGCTTGGCTGTAGAAAATAGAGTTTTTTATGTGTTTTGGACGGAAACTGTCCCATTTAAGGTATGTTGGACGGTCGATTGGCTTCTGATACAGGGATGTCTCTATTTCATTGTTCTTTAGCTTAATGGTGGTGTCTAAAAAGTTAATTTCAGTGCTGGAGTAGTTAAGTGTTAAGTTGATGGTGGGATGAAATTGGTTGAACTGTTCATGGAACGTCTTTAGCTGTTGTTCAGACTCCGTCCAGATGATTAAAATGTCATCAATGTAGCGGTAGTAGGCCTGAGGCCTGATGGGACATGAGGACAAAAAGTCGCTTTCAAGCTTGGCCATGAAAAGATTTGCATACTGTGCAGCCATTTTACTTCCCATAGCTGTGCCAGTCTCCTGAAGATAGATCTTGTTGTCAAATTCAAAGTAATTGTGGGTGAGGATGAATTTTGTGAGCTTCACCACAGAATCAGCATCATTCCCGGTGTTTCCCATGAAGACTTTGCAGGCATTTAATCCATCCTGGTGTGGGATATTAGAGTACAAAGATTCCACATCCATGGTGGCCAGGATGGTTCCTTCTGGTAGGGGACCTATTGCTGCTAGTTTATTCAGTAGGTCAGTTGTGTCCTGAATGTAGCTGGGTGTATCCTTTACCAGGGTTTAAGAATACCCTCTACCCATCCAGATACCTGCTCAGTAAGGGTGTCCACACATGAAATAATCGGCCTCCCTGGATTCCCAGCTTTGTGGATTTTGGGAAGCATGTAAAACGTCCCTGTTCTTGGACTTTCTGGTATCAGGTCATCAGCTCTTATGGATTTGTCAGACAGACAAGATACCAACTTGCTTAGTTCCTTGTAATAGTCCTGTGTAGGGTCCGACTCCAGTTTTCTGTAGTAGCGTGTGTCCGTAAGTTGTCTGTTTGCTTCCTTCATATAGTCTGATGTGTTCATTATGACTATTGCACCTCCCTTGTCAGCAGGTTTAATGATGATTTCTTTGTTGGTTTTCAGAGACTGTATGGCCTTTCTCTCCTGGGCACTGATGTTGGATGCTTGTCTCTTGTTGGTGGCTATGATGGTGGATTTTATCAAATGTCTGAATGAGTCTATATATTTATCCAAATGAGGGTTACATCCAGGTGGAGGTGTCCAGTCTGACCTCTTCTTGGTTGTTGGGATCCCTTTTCCTTCAGTCCGAGTGTTTTCTGAATCTTCTGTATCATTGAAGTATTCCCTCATGCGCAGTCTCCTGAAAAAATGTTCCATATCACTGCAGAGTTCGGTTTTATCCAGGGCCTTAGTAGGACAAAATGAGAGTCCTCTAGAAAGCACGGCAAGCTCCACTTTGTTGGGTTTGTAATCTGAGAGATTGATGACACAGTTAGATGCTTTTGTGTCTGGACTGGAGTGGTTGTCAGAGTTGTCAGGTTTTGGTTTTGTTTTGTATCTGTTTGTATAGAGTCCGGAATTGAGGCGCAGTCTGTGTAGTTTCTTTTCCTTGTTATGAATCAGAAAGGTCCGTAGTTTGTTATAGTATTGTTGTAATTTTTGCTCTGTGCTTTCTGTAAGTGTTTTCCTCAGAGTTTCAAATTGCCCTTGGACTTTACTCCTTATGCTGTAGCAGACATGCAAAAGATGGTTCCTTAGTCTTTCAGAAGTCCTGTGACAAAGGTTTTGTGCATAATGGGTATTGTAGGTGTGAAGAAATATTTGCAGCCACTGGCCAGGGTGGAGAAAGCAGTATACCTATAGAGTGCAGGCGGAGTTTCCTCGCATGTGTAATCCCGGGCCTAACTGAAAGCACAGCACACTTTAAGAGGGAATTTTGTAATGTTCAAAAACGTTGATGATTTCCACTTAATTTTATAATGCTGACATACTGGAGTGATATGTAGGTGGGAATAACATATTGAATTCTCTTACTAAAGTAAATTATGTTCTCACCTTTCCACAAAACTATTTTATACAAAGAATTAAAATGCCTTAATTTGTAAAGATTTATTGATTCCAAGCAGTAATGAGCAGCATGATCAATTCAAATTTGTAACGTTTATGACATCCATTGACTTAACATAACTGTGTAAAGGTAATTTAATTACAAAGATTACAATTTCCTAGCAGTACATATTTTAAAATGAGCCAAATTTAAAATATAAGTTAGTACTGCAGATAAATGAAAAGTTTTGCTGGGCTTCAGTTTCTTTGCGAAATTGAACAACCAGTCAGTAATGTTATATTAAACCATGAGATACATTTTATTTTTATATTTTATTTAGTTTCCTAGCATTTTTTTCATTACATTTAGACTGAGTTTAGTCAAGCGTATGAAATATCATCTTTTTTACACCTTGAAAAAAGAAAAATTTTCATCTTTATGGTGTACTGCATATGCTAAATTCATATCAGTGTATGGTCCTTAGGTTCATTTTTGAAATTTGTATGGCATTGTTTCTTCATCCATTAAAAATGTACAATACACTTTTACACTATATCCTTGAGAAACAGATACCATGCAGATAGTATAAATATGGTCCGCAGATAGGACTTAACCAGTGCATGTGTAACAGTATGGCAGAAGAAGATACACCCTCTGAAGGTATTATGGCAACTGTAATGTGTTATATTGCTGCATTTTCTAGATGTGATGTTTAATGCAATTCTTTATAGTGCATTAATGTCCCACTGTGCACTTGTACAGGGTATTTCTAAGAAAAGGATGTGGGTCACATTATTAGAGTGTGTGTAATAGAAAGATTGCTGAGGTAGCAAGCCCTGAAAGTAACTGCACTCAGAAGATCCTGTAGTAGGTATGGCCTGAAACTAGAAATAGATCTGTTGTTTGTGGGCGCAAAACAGTTAGAAAGATGAGTTTATACAGTTCTCTCTATATTCTATCTTACCACCTCAAATTTATATATACTCTGAGATTAAGTGAGAAAGGCAACTTGAAGTGATCTAATATAACCCCTAATTCAAGGTCCCAGGGGGTATATCACTTCAAAAATCATCGGTCTCTTATAGACTAAAATAAGAGAAGATATCTTTAGGACATCAAAAGACAGATTATTATATTTCAGTTTAAGAGAAGAATATAGGTAGACGTATTTTCAACCATCAAATAAGAGAAGAACTTATATACCCTCGAAATCTTAAACGAGACCATAAACATTTTTCTTTCTCACCTACTTGTTTAACACCTTATCATATCCATGCCACTATAGGGCCCTATAGGGTGAGAAGGGAAAGCCATTGAGGCACAGGGTGCCATTGTGCAGGTTATTAGGGCTCCAACCTCCGCTGTTAGGTTGGGACAAACAGGCCAGAGTAGGGATAGGCACCTCCCTATAGTGATCATCTCTTGGATTTGGTATGATGCAGTGTTGTTAAATAATTGGGATTTTTTGGCATCGTGTTCTACATTTTGTGATAATAAAGTTGATGATTTTATAGTATTAGTAAGGGAATATGGTGAATAGCAATTTCTCCTGACTATGACGATACCAATATGTGGTGGAAAACCACTGTTTGGGCGCACGGCAGGGCTCGGAAGGGAAGGAGCGCCGTTTGACTTTTTCAAACCAAAATTGACTGAAATTAAGAATGGACGCCATGTCATGTTTGGAGAGCCCCTGATGTTCCTAAACAGTGGAAACCCCCCACAAGTGACACCATTTTGGAAACTATACCCCCTAACAAACTTATCTAGATGTGTGATTAGCGTTTTGAACCCCCACGTGCTTCACACAAGTTTATAACGTAGAGCATTGAAAAAAATCATATTTTTTCCACAAACATATTTTTGTCCCCAATTTTTATTTTTCACAAGTGTAAGAGGAGAAATTGGACCACAAAAGTTGTTGTCCAATTTGTCATGAGTATGCTGATACCCCATATGTGGGGGGAACCACTGTTTGGGCGCAGGGCAGAGCTTGAAAGGGGATGAGCGCCATTTTACATTTTCATACCAAAATTGGCTAGAATTGAGATCGGACGCCATGTCGCGTTTGGAGAGCCCTTGATGTGCTTAAACAGTGGAAATCCCCCAATTCTAACTCCAGCCCTAATCGCAACACACCCCTAACCATAATCCCAACCCTAACCACAAACCTAACCCTAAAACACCCCTAACTCTAATCCCAACCCTAACCCTAATCCAAACCCTAACCCCAACTCTAGCCCCAAACCTAACTTTAGCCCCAACCCTAACCCTTACTTTAGCCCCAACCCTAACCCTAACTTTAGCCCCAACCCTAACCCTAACCGCAACCCTAATGGGAAAATGGAAATAAATACATTTTTTTATTTTATTATTTTTCCCTAAGGCGGTGATACGGGGGTTTTAATTTACTATTTATAGCAGGTTTTTATAGTGGGATTGTATGTTTGGCAGCTGTCACACACTGAAAGACGCTTTTTACTGCAAAAAATAGTTTCTGCATCACCACATTTTGAGAGTTATAATTTTTCCATATTTTGGCCCGCAGGGTCATGTGAGGTCTTGTTTTTTGCCGGACAAGTTGATGGTTTTATTGGTACCATTTTCGGGCACATGACATTTTTGATCGCTTTTTATTCTGATTTTTGGGAGGCAGAATGAACAAAAACCAGCAATTTATGAATTTGTTTTGGGGGGATCATTTATAACGTTCCGCATATGGTAAAATTGATAAGGCAGTTTTATTCATCAGGTCAGTATGATTACAGCGATACCTCATTTATCTCATTTTTCTATGTTTTGGCGCTTTTATACAATAAAACCAATTTTATATAAAAAATAATTATTTTTGCATCGCTTTATTCTGAGAGATACAACTTTTTTATTTTTTTGCTGATGACACTGTATGGCAGCTCATTTTTTGCGGAACAAGATGCTGTTTTCAGCGGTACCATGTTTATTTATATCCGTCTTTTTGATCGCGTGTTATTACACTTTTTGTTCAGCAGTATGATGACAAAGCATTGTTTTTTTACCTTTTTTTAAGGGGTTAACTAGTGGAACAGTTTTATAGGGTGGGTCATTATGGACCCGGCGATACTAAATATGTGTACTTTTATTGTTTTTTTCTTTACATAATAATGTGTTTATTGGGGAAATATATGTATTTTTTTTATTTAGGAATTTTTTAAAATATTTTTAGATAGTATAATTTTTTTTTACATTTTTACATTGTCCTAGGGTGGGACATTACTATATAATGTCAGATCGCTGATCTGACACTTTTAAGAGCACTGTATCAGATCAGCGATCTGACAGGCAGTGCTGGAGGCTTGGCTGTGCCTGCTCTCAGCAAGCCACCTCCCTGCAGAACCCGAAAGGACCCCACAGACATCTTGGATCCCGGGGCCTGCAGGGAGGAGGCCCTCAGAACAATGCAATCACATCAAATTGTTCTGAGGGTCTCAGGGAAGCACGCAGCGAGCCCCCTCCCTGCCTGATGCTTCCCTATGCCACCAGAACATTGCAATCATGTTTGATCGCAGTGTGCCGAGGGTTAAAGTGCTGGTAGTGGTCCGTTACCGCTCCTGGCACTTAGTGCCAGGTGTCAGCTGTGAAAATCAACTGATCGCACGTGACACACTATTCCATCCATGGTCATACGGGCCCAAGTCCCATGAACGGGATAGTACGTCTAATGTCAGAAAGAGGTTGACCCATTCATTTTAATAGTTCTTTATGGTTGTTTTAATTAACTTCTTCAGTATCCATCACCTATTGTGATTTTTTTTATTGATTCAATGACTACAGGAGGTAACTACCCTTATCTGTTCAAGGCAAAAAAAAACACTTTTTTTTTCAGATCCTGATGTCACAATGCGCACAATTCCTATGATGTGACATCACTAAGTGCTTTCTGTCCATATGGTGACATTAATAACCTATGTTATTCTTGTATTTTGACATCATTATGTGCATTATCTCTGTTTTGTTGTGTGCATTGGGAGGATTATTATCAGTGGCCAAAGCAAGATTTTTTAACACCTTCCTGAACTGATTATTTTCTGTTTTTGCGCTATTGTTTTCTCCACCCCTTTCTCTAAGAGTCATAACTTTTTTATTTTTCTGTTCACGTAACTGTGTGAGAGCTTGTTTTTTTTCAGGACAAGTTGAATTTTGAATGACACCATCCATTTTATCATGTGAGATACTGGAAAATGGGAAAAAAAATTCCAAGTGCTGCAAAATAACGAAAAAAAAAGCAGTTTTTTTTTTTTTTATTTACAGCATTAATTTTATAGTAAAAATGACCTGTCAATATGATTCTCCAGCTCAGTATGATTACACACATACCAAACATGCATTGTGTTTAATTTATTGAAGTAATGAAAAAAGTTCAGAAATTTTGAAAAAAAAATATTTTTGCTTGTGGTACCTGAAAGCTGAAACGGTTTCAATTTTCGGGATATGGACCTTTGTGAGGGCTCGTTTTTTGCTCTCTAGTTGTTGCTTTTATTAATATCACGTTGGTTTAGATACAATGTTTTGATCGCCTGTTATTACATTTTTTGTGTTGTTGCGGTGGCCAGAAAAGCATAATTCTTGCACTTCAATTTTTTTCCTTGTTAAGTCATTTGCCAATCAGATTAATTTATTTTATATTTTGATAGATTGGATTTTTACAATGCAGCGATACAAAATATGGGTATTTTTCATGTATTTCTTAATTTTTAATGGGAGAAAGAAGGTGATTTGAACTTTTTCACTTTTCATTGTACTTGTTAATCCGATTTGCAGCTGTGATTCACTGATCAGCATTGCTATGTATTGTGAAAATTATAGTCTCCTATGAACGCCATCTACAAGTTGGCTTTCACAGGAGTACCGTGATGATAGGCACAGGGGTCTTCAGGAGTCAGCACATAAAGTACCTGTTTTAACTCACATGCAAATGAAACTTCAAATTGTGATTGTGACCTCTGTTTAACAACAATGGATTTTTTTTTCATAGATCAATAGTACACATGAAAATAAGAAAAGTTGTAATACATCTTATCAGAGAAATCTGTTTTTTTCCCCTTCAGTACTGATCTTTCATTCTCAATATTCTCAATTCACGAGTAAACTTTGTTCTCAGTGAAGACAGACTTAGGAGGAGGGACAAAGAAGGAAGTGCACAGGCATTCTGCTACAAGTTTTCCTGAAATGATAATTACAGTTTAAGTGCTCTTGAAGAGTGAAAGCACTCCCCAATCTTTGCCACCTTTGACTCTATTCCCAATCCAGCCAAACCTTTTTCTGCTTGACTGACAATTTGATGACCTGAATATACAGCAGGTAAACTGTCAGTCATGCAGAGGAAGGTGGGGCTGGGTAGAGAACTGAGCAAGGGAGGCAAAATCATGGAAATGCTCTGGCTCTCTGACAGCACTTAAGCCATATTTGCATATGTATTAAAATTGCGATTTTTCAGTCAGAGAGCAACAAATTACACCAGTAAAGGGATGGATGACATTATTTTTCAAAGAGCGACAAGATCATATAAACAGCTGAGGGGGATCATTCCGACAGATTTTCTTAAAATATTTTTATGTATAACGAGACAAGTAATATATTTTTGTTTTAAATAGTCAAACACTTTATTTTTTTGTATCTAAAAATGTTACCAGGTGATGATTTGTTGTAATATTTGGTTTGAAATGAATACTTAATTCTTACAAAGTATTTTAGTGTAACGTCTATTGTGCACAAAACTGGATAATAGTAGACATTTACATTCTTTTGTTCTAAGCTGTTCTAAGCTGTCATCAAACTATGTAGTGTTTTGTATAAATATATGCAAAAAGAGTGTGAAGTTGGTGCCAATATCTTGATTGTTAAGTGTCTAGTCAGTGCTGTATTGCATCATTTTGTTGTTTTTTTATATCTATAGTTGGAGTATTTAACTGAGGCTCTTTAGATAAATGCTGATTGTTAGATAAGACTAGATTTTGTATTTTGAGAATTTCCTGTGCAATAATGTATTTTGGTTTTAGTTCTGTGTTGTTTGCTGCACGTGTCGTGATGTTACAAGATCTGCTTCCAATTTATAGCTTTAAAATGTGAAATTTCAATAGAGCTTCTGAGAGATTTCCCCCCACAGTCTAAGAATTAGGAGATAAGGCATAAGACAGAGCCAAATCAAGGTCTGCAGATGTGAGAGGAGGTACTGCTTTAGGTTTCATTGTGGTAGGGAGAAAAAAGTGATATGCTATGACCTAAATTATCAGGCTTGTTATAAAAAATGTAATTTTAGTAAAGAATCATAGAATCATAAAATGGTAGAGTTGGAAGGGACCTCCTGGGTCTTCTGGTCCAACCCCCTGCTCAAAGCAGGATTCACTAAATCATCCCAGACAGATGTCTGTCCAGCCTCTGTTTGAAGACTTCCATTGGATGAGTACTCACCATTTCTCATGGCAGCCTGTTCCAGTCATTGATCACTCTTACTGTCAAAAAGTTTTTTCTAATATCTAATCTGTGTCTCCTCCCATTCAGTTTCATCCCATTGCTTCTAGTCTTTCCTTGTGCAAATGAGAATAAAGATAATCATTCTACAATGTGACAGCCCTTGACATATTTGTATACAGTTATTAAGTCTCCTCTCAGTCTTCTTTTTTGCAAGCTAAACATTCCCAAATCCTGCAACCGTTCCTCATAGGACATGGTTTGCAGATCGGACACCATTCTGGTTGCTCTTCTCTGAACTTGCTTCAGTTTGTTGATGTCTTTTTTAAAATGTAGTGCCCAAAACTGGACACAGTATTCCAGATGAGGTCTGACCAAAGAGGAGTAGAGGGCAATAATGACTTCACGTGATCTAGACTGTATACTTCTGTTAATACATCCCAGAATTGTATTTGCCTTTTTTGCTGCTGCATCACACTGTTGACTCATGTTGAGTCTGTGATCTATTAGTATACCCAAGCCTTTTTCACATGTGCTGTTGCTTAGCCCTATTCCTCCCATTCTGTATATGCTTTTTTCATTTTTATTGCCCAGATGTAGTACTTTGCATTTTTCCCTGTTAAAAACCATTCTGTTAGTTGCTGCCCACTGCTCTGGTATATTTATATCTTTTTGAATCCTCTTTCTCTCTTCTCTTGTATTAGCTATCCCTCCTAGCTTTCTGTCATCAGAAAATTTAATCCGTTTACTCTCAATTCCTTCATCTACATCATTGAGAAAAATGTTAAACAATACAGGGCCCAGGACAGAGCCATGTCGTACCCCACTTGAGACATTCTTCCAACTGGATGTGCAATCATTTACTACCACTCTTTGGGTCTGATCACTAAGCCAGTTATGAATCCACCTAAAATTTTACTAAAACTCTGTGATGTTGTGAGTTATTATTGCCACCACACATAGTATTGTTAACACAATCTTGTTCCAAATTATTAATTTATTACATAATGTAATTCAATTACGGCATCAATGGCTTTATATGTACATGTAATTAAATTATTAAATTACCTTTAGTGAACATGTGCTGCAGCAGTGTACCACAATGTCATCATTCACATCTCATCCCTATAGACTTTGGGACTTACTTATTTTTCCTTATTTTAAACACATATTAGAGTTAATTTCATAAGAAGCTAATTAACCTTTCAGTAATATTTTTAGAGCCTGAGAAGAAATTGAAGCACCTAACATAAGAACATATAAATGTAGATGTTGCACTTGATCAGATTTGAACTAAAGATCCTAGCACTGCAAGGCAACAATGCTAACTTAGCTTCCCAAATTGGCATATGCTCTGAAGCTTGTTACTCACCTGTAATAACTATAGGACAAGGATTTGCTCACCTGCCATATGGCAGCTACCCTTTTCTGTGCTCCAGTTTAAGTTTTACAAGTTGCCCGACACACCTGACATTAATTAATCACCAAAGGCATTTTATGATTGACTATTCAGTAAGTGATGTGTTGTACAGTTGCACTTTTTTGGGAGATTGCCTCCATCCAGTTCTTCAGCTGCAATTTTTTCTGCAAACTGGTGAGGAAGTGGTGTAACTAGAGTCCAATGGGCCCATTGCAAAATTTGGAACTGCCCTCCCTGCTTGTTGGGCAGGTGCATAGGCCCTTGTAGTGTTCTAAATCCTATAAGGACATACTAGTTGCACCCCTGCCCCATTATATAGTAATATCCCCCATCTTGAGCACCTTCCTGGTATATATGTCTCCCATCCGAGAACCATCCTAGTATATTTGTCCCCCATTCTGATTTTCCGTATTTTTTGGATTATAATACAAACTATTTGGGAGGAACATGGGGATGCATAATCTGAATGTAGCTTACCGGGGGGATGGCAGCAATGGAGCTGGGACACAGGAGGCAGGGTCGCTGCTGCAGGAGTGTGGTTTTGCTTTTGCCTCATTCTAGAAGTAGGGAGTATACCAGCGGTGCAAGGCTACATGCCTGAGCTTTCATAAAATGTTGGTGGTGAGTGGAGTTATCTTCCTATTTATTTCCCTGCTATGGGCTTCAGGAAAATGGCTGCCAGAGGTGGCACATGAGCAGATTAAGATCTCTGGAATCGAGATCTCATCTCTCAAGATGTCATCTCTCGAGATATCAATCCTTACTCCCCTGTGGTGAGGTTTTTACAACTTGTATCCAATGCTCCTCAGACCTACTTATTAACCTATAGTCTGCTGTAAGCATTGCAAACTTTTATCTAGAGACTTCTAACATTATACTGCAATTAACTCTGCAAACTCCTGTGGTTTATACAACCTGTATCTACCTTCTAGTTCTGACTTGTTTTTAACCTTTTATCTGCTGCAAACATAACAAACTGTTACAGTCTGCTGGAGCAATTGCTGAACTTCTGTACATATTTAGCTTCTGTGTTTGTCCATGCTTCTGGTTCTGTGGCTTCTGGGGTCTCCTGTTCCATTTGTTTGCCTGCCATCCAGCATAGCCCATTGTCCATGCCTCACTGTTTTATGTGTCATCCAGCAGGTCCAACCGCTGTACCATCACCTTTAACCTGTGTTCTAAACTTGAACTGTGGCTGAATCCACCTTACCAGGTGAGCCCTAACGATGCTTATAATAGCAATATACATATATGCTTGCAAATTATTTAAACTGCACAGCACTGTATGTATTAGGAATATGTAAGTATCAGACATGGATCTTTGTGCTCTAAGTTTGCCATAAATAATAGATAACTGGCTGCCAAATGATTGTTTGGCCAACAGCTACCTCTCCCAACTTCTTCATTCTTAGCTGATAATTAGTGTGTTTAAGGGGAGAGCAGAAGTCACTGTAAGAACCATATGCCACATCTTCTGCACACATAATCTGTCATGGGGAATCCAGAGGCAAAAATATGCATTAGATAGATGGCCAATCCTGCTGAAATTGGTGGGTTCAGTTAACTTTTATCTAATGTGTATGTGGGTCTTCAAGCGCAGAGCAAGGTCCAGTGCCTAGAGCGGTGGGTAGTGTGAGGCAGCAACAGCTGATGAAGCATACCACTTGCCATCTAATTTCACATAAAAATTGTGATAATTCAGAGAGGAGGAGGGTTTGGATGAGAAGGACAGGTGAGGTAGTAGGCTGCAATGCAGAGAGAGGTAAGGAATCAGGCATTACAACTTGCCTTTCCAGTGCAAAGTGATTGCTGATTAGTGAAGCAGCATTCAGCATGCTTAACTGTTGCTCCACTAATAAAAGGCTTTAAACTGACCAAATCCACTAGGAAGCTCAGCCAGTTCTTTACTGTATGTCCAAATGGCTTGTTAAAATGATAGCCAGTTAAAATGCAGGATGCCAACTTTCTGCCTTTAATTTTATTTGTTTTTAATACATAAATTCAGCTGAGAACATGAGCATCAGAGCTGCAGGACCAGAACAGCGCTAGCAGCAGTATCATGAGGTTACCTGTGATGTTAAGTAACTTCTCACGGACAAGCCATGAGTCGGGATAGTCGATGAGTCAGAAGTCAATAGCCAGGAGGATACGTCATAAACAGAAGGAAGAGACAAAGTTGTAGTCAGGTAACGGTCCGAGGTGAAAATACCAGGAGAATAGCAGATCAAAGCAAAGGGGTTAAACAGACGGATGTTAAAAACAAAGTCCAAGGTCCGGTTAGCGATACACCAACTAGCAAAATACAAGGCACAGAGTAAACCAACGACACTTAATTGTTGCTACGGCTGACAGCTATCTGGGACTTCCAGCTCAGTTAAATAGCTGAACAATCAATGGCACCAGGGGCACCTGATGAGAACCAGTCTCAGATTGGATGGCTGAGCTGTCAATAAAAATACAGACAGCTCATCAGGCCTCTGCAGCAGACTGGATAACTGAGCTGTCAATCACTGCACAAACACATTGTACATACAGCTCAGCACCGAGGGGTGGAATCATTACAGTACACCCTCTTCCATGGGGTTCACCAAACCTCCACATTTTCCAGGAAACTTCAGATGGAAGGCCTTGACTACCCACTCAGCCTTCGCATCCCAAGCTGGAACCCAGGATCACTCCTCGGGTCCATATCCACTCCACTACATAAGATACTGGAGGGAATTTTGGACCCTAAAAGAATTCACAACTCTCTGCAATTCATATTCTAAACTGCCATTAACAGCAACTGGAGGACCCGGGGACAAGGACGACACCACCAATGGGACAAACTCCCTCAACAGGGATTTATGGGAGACATTAGGGATGGAGGAAACTTCAACCTAATGACCATAGGATTGACCACTTCCAAAATTTCACTGCTACCGATGAACTTCAGACCCAACTTTGCTGATGGTACCTTAAGTTTGATGTTTTTGGATGACAGCCATACCCTATCCCTAACTTTAAAAACAGAACATAACAAGTCAATCTCCAATTTACAACAACAAACTCTCCAGAATTTAGAGACAAATTGCATTCCCCTATCAGACACAATGTTAAGAGAGACACCATGTAACCTTACAATATGAGAAATAAGCAACCTACAGAGTATCTCTGCATTTGGTAATCCTGACAAATGATCAACTACCGCCTAAATAATAGTTTTCCCACCACACAGGTCTTTCTGGAATTGGCAATGGAGCCAATTCCCCAGCCGGCTGGCTATGACTGACTTTAGTGCATGCACAGACTTCACAAGTGGATACAAAATCTTTGATATAATTATGCATGGATGGCCACCAAAAAAAGTCTATCAATGGCTTTTCATGCAGCAGTAACTTCAGGATGACCACTCAAGATGGAATCATGAAACTCCTGTAACAGATGCAATCTTAGGTAAACAGGCACAAATAATTTGGATACTGGAGTAGCGAAAGAAGCCAATGACTGGACTTTATGGATCTCCTATTCCAACTCCCAGGTTACCATAGAAACCATAATACCCTGAGTAAGAATGGAG
Organism: Oophaga sylvatica; assembly: GCA_033576555.1. Taxonomy (NCBI): domain Eukaryota; kingdom Metazoa; phylum Chordata; class Amphibia; order Anura; family Dendrobatidae; genus Oophaga; species Oophaga sylvatica. Next base: position 274,010,694 of record JARQOD010000004.1, read on the forward strand.
GATGGAGATTCTGGAGAAGAAACTGAATCGAGATTGCATTACAACGCGTCAGCTTTCACATTCTTAGAACGCGTCCTGAATGTGATAGAGAAATTAAACCTAGAGAAAAACAAAGACCACCTAGCCTGTCTGGAGGTTCGTCATTTAGCTGATTCAATGTAAGCTGAATTCTTGTGATTAATGACCACAGTAACTTCATGAACTGCCTCCTGAGGAAGTGTTGACAAAATGCACGTCGGGGTGGAGGGACACCGCTTTGACTCTGCATCATTTGTAAGTTGCCTACTTAGGGCTTTGTGCCTATGTTTATTTATTTTATATATTATCTTGCTCCCTCCTCGACCACCTACAATCTGGCTTCCGGCCACACCACTCCACTGAAACTGCCCTAACTAAGGTCACCAATGTCCTACTATCTGCCAAGGCCAAGCGATACTACTCTGTCCTCCTCCTCCTGGACCTGTCCTCTGCCTTTGACACAGTGGACCATTCCCTACTACTACAGACCCTCTCATCTCTTGGTATCACAGGCTTGGCCTATCTTGGATCGCGTCATACCTAACAGACCGGACATTCAGTGTCTCCCACTCACACACCACCTCCTCACCGCACCCTCTATCTGTGGGAGTCCCGCAAGGTTCAGTCCTAGGGCCCCTGCTCTTCTCCATCTACACCTTCGGCCTCGGACAGCTCATAAAATCTCACGGCTTTGAATATCACCTCTATGCTGATGACACACAGATCTACATCTCTGGACCAGATATCATCTCCCTACTAAACAGAATCCCTCAATGTCTGTCCGCTATTTCATCCTTTTTCTCCACTAGATTCCTAAAGCTTAATATGGACAAAACAGAATTCATCATCTTTCTCACACAACCCCTCCAATGGACCTATCAATTAATGTAAACGACTGCCCACTCTCTCCAGTCCCACAAGCTCGCTGCCTCGGGGTTATCCTTGACACTGATCTCTCTTTTAAACCACATATCCAAGCCCTCTCCACCTCCTGCCGACTTCAACTCAAAAATATCTCACGTATCCGTACATTCCTCAACCAAGAATCTGCAAAAACCCTAGTCCATGCCCTCATCATCTCCCGCCTCGACTACTGCAACCTCCTGCTCTGTGGCCTCCCCTCTAACACTCTTGCACCCCTCCAATCTATTCTAAACTCTGCTGCCCGACTAATCCACCTGTCCCCCCGCTATTCCCTGGCCACTCCCCTCTGTCAATCCCTGCACTGGCTCCCCATTACACAAAGACTCCAGTTCAAAACCCTAATCATGACATACAAAGCCATCCACAACCTGTGTCCTCCATACATCTGTGACCTCGTCTCCCGGTACCTACCTGCACGCAACCTCCGATCCTCACAAGATCTCCTTCTCTACTCCCCTCTTATCTTCTCTTCCCACAATCGCATACAAGATTTCTCCCGCGCATCCCCACTACTCTGGAACTCTCTACCACAACATATCAGACTCTCGCCTAATATGGAAACATTCAAAAAGAACCTGAAGACCTACCTCTTCCGACAAGCCTACTACCTGCAGTAACCACAGATCCACCAAACCGCTGCATGACCAGCTCTACCCTCGCCTATTGTATCCTCACCCATCCCTTGTAGATTGGGAGCCCTCACGGGCAGGGTACTCTCTCCTACTGTACCAGTCGTAACTTGTATTGTCTAAGATTACTGTACTTGTATTTATTATGTATACCCCACCTCACATGTAAAGCTCCATGGATTAAATGGCGCTATAATAATAAATAATAATAATTTATAATATAGCAGTTAAAATATCTTAGTTAATTATTTTACAAGATACTTCGATCCTGGTTGTTATCACCATATACTTAGATCCATAATGGGTCATTCATTTACATAGCTCCTCCTCTTGCCTTCCCATTAAGGTTATGGCTCACATATATTTGGTTGTTTCATGCACTGGTACTTTATTAACGGAGCTTTGGTGAATATGTTATCTAACCAGCATAGATTTATAAATTATGCTGCTTTTTTGGCAATTGATGTCTAACAGAGCCCTTAGCTGGTCTGTCACTCGCATTTGAGGCATCCTTTTTATTGGTTTTGTATATATTTCTCGATTACAATAAAGATTTGCTATTGATTTATTGAATATTGTGTTGAGTGTGCCTTCTCTGATTATCCTTCATCATTTCTTATATTTGAATGTGTAGGGATTTCAGATGGGTTTACATGTATTGTTTGGCATCATAGTATTGGATCTCTTTCTATTGATTCTATCATCTTACCATTGTTAAGGACATATGATGAGGGTTGATCTGACATTCAGCAGTTGATTGCTGTACTAAGATTGCTTTTGTTTCCATATACTAATGGTTATTCTGGTGAAAAATTAATGCACTGTTGATAGCCCCAGTTTTGTATTCTTGCTCTGATGGTGGTTCTAGTGCTGTACTCCTGCACTGATGATGATTCTGGTACTGTATTCATGTACTGATGAAGTTATGAGGCTGTATTCATGTACTTATGTTGGTTCAGATTATGCATTCATGTACTGATTATGGTTAAGGTGATGTACAGTGACATGTCATCCCTGGTGAAAATTACAGTTATTGTGAACAGTTAAGCAAGCTGAAGATGAAATGATTTATAAATGGCCTAAAGTTAAGATGACACATTTCCTTTGTATTTCAGACAAAAAATTGTTTTGTCATTTTAAAAAGGAAAAAAAGGAAAATGGACCGATGCAAATGTTTGGGCACCCTGCATGGTTAGTACCCAATAGCACCCCCTTTTGCAAGTGTCAAACCTTGTAAACAATTTTTGTAGCCAGCCAAGAGTCTTGTTTGAGAGATTTTCATCTATTCTTTCTTGGAAAATTCTTCCAGTTCTGTAAGATTCCTATGTTGTCTTACATGCACTGCTATTTGTGGTCTAGCTAAAGATTTTCAATGATATTTAGATAAGTAAACTGTGAGGACCACTATAAAACCTTCAGCTTGCACCTGTTGAGGTAGTCTGTTGTGGATTTTGACATGTGTCTAGGATCATTGTCCATTTATAGAAGCCATCCTCTTTTAATGTAGTCTTTTGTGGATTTTGACATGTGTTTAGGATCAATATCCTTTTGTAGAAGCCATCCTCTTTTCAACTTGAGCTCTTGTTCAGATGGTGTTATGTTTGCATCAAGAATTTGTAGAAAATTCATTGAATCCCTTCTTTCTTCTACCCGTGAAATGTTCACCCATGCCAAAGACTGCAACACAACCCTAAAGCATGATTGATCCATCCAGTGGCGTAACTAGAAATGGCGGGGCCCCACAGCAAAATTTTGAACGGGGCCCCCTCTCCCAAACGGGCGGCGGGGGGGCGGGGTTCTGATAGTGGGCGGAGCCAATAGCAGTGGGCGGAGCAAATCACAGCAATTCTCTAGGCCCAAAAAATACTCTTCAGTCTCATAACGGCCAGCTTTTTGCCCAAATCAGAGCTGTATTTAAAGCAGACATTATGGAAACACAATATAATATAATGGACTGGTAGCAATGCAGCCCTCTTATGCTACCATTACTAGTAACCATGTCCCGCATAACTATTAATGCAGGCACATTATGCCCCCATAACTAGTAATAAGCCCTCTTATTCTCCCAGTCCCATCAGTAGTAATGTGCCCCTCAAGTAGTAATGCAGCCAAGAATGCAGAGTTATCACTCACACAGTATGTGCCCTCGTTAATCTTCGGTGGTATCTTCAGCTCCACAGTGGAGCACACTCACCACCAGTGTTCACCCTTCTGGGCGCCGCCGACGAGTGACGTCAGCAGCGTGATCACATGACATGATCACGCTGCAGACGTCGCTCTGACCCGGCGGTCAGAGCTTCAATTGTACTGGCGTCTGTATAGACACCAGTGCAATTGATTCCTGGGAGACGGCACGCAGCAGCTTCTCTGCGCCGGCTGTCAGCATGACAGCCAGCACAGGGAACCGCTGACTCTCAGGCCATGGGCGGCGGAACACAGCCGCAGGGGAGACAGCTGCAGCAGGGACGGGCCCCCCTGCTAGCCCGGGCCCTATGGCAGCTGCTTCCCCTGCTTCCACGATAGTTCCGCCCCTGGATCCATCCCCATGCTTAATGGACGGCAAGATGTTCTTTCCTTGAAATTATGTGCCCTTTTTCTCCACACATACCTTTGATCAATGTGGCCAAAGAGTTCTATTTTAATTTCATTGGTCCACATGACTTGTCTCCAAAATGCATCAAGTTTGTTTAGGTTTTTTTGCATACTTCTGAGGCTTATTTTTATGGTAAGGATGAAAGGTTTTCTTCTGATGACTCTTCGATGAAGGCCATATTTGTGCAGGTGTGTTATGATTTGGTAGCTGAGGAGGACAGGAGCAAAAAACAGCCAAGGCAGCCGAACACCCACAGAGGTTGGGAACTAATGGGTTGCAGATCCCTAAGCTAACCGCACAACTAGAAGCAGCCGTGCGACGTACCTACGGTGACCTAGAAGCCTCGACACAGCCGGAGAGATTAGCTACACCTGAAGATAGAAACAGGAAAGCTAACTGCCCCGGAGTAGAGTCCCAAAGAATAGGTAGCCCCCAAACATATAATGGCGGTTAGACAAGAAGAAACACAAACGCAGGCAGAAAATAGAGTGAGCAAACGCTGGGGGCCAAATACTGCCTAGATAGGACAGGACAGAATACTATCTGCATATAGCAAATAAACACAGTAGTCCATGGTATGTTTTATTACCTATTACTCTTGCATCACATCCGTCCCCAATTTTTGATCTAGTTATGCTCCTGAATTACAGCATACTCATGAACTGTTATTTTCGTTTGACCAAGATTTATTACTATTGTTGTACATACTTTGTTTCCCTTTTGTAAAATCCTTTTATTTTACTTTATTTTACTTTTTCTATAACCACACAGTGACTGATGAAGGTCCAAGTTCAGGACCGAAACGTTTCTGTTATTACTGTGGACACGATTAAAAATCATCACTCTACTGAAGTTGAGTTCTGAGTTTATTTGCTATATTTATATGGTGTGGGAACCTACTCAGATACTCCTATACGGCTGTGCACATGATTATTCACTTTGCAAGAATACTATCTGCAATCCAGCAAAACCCTAGAAAAATTCCAAAACTTCTGATTTCAAAAAAATGCTGAGACCACACGATCTCGCCACCCGCTAAATCAGATCTCTGGTGTGACCAAGCGGCTAACCCGCAGCCACTCAAATAGCAGGGACAGAGCAATGGAACAAATAAACAGTGGCTACTGAAAAACAGAAAGTAGCACATGCCCCTGGAGGGGAACCCGGCTAACCTCCCACAAAGGGGCAGGCAAAAAATGGAAAGAGCAAACATGATAGAAGCAGGCAACAAATAACTTATCTGAAAGTAGCAGACAAAGGCAAGACACAAGCTGACTTCCAAATGAACCAGGAAACAACAATTGATCACCGGCGAGGATCATGGGAAGGCAGCTCACTTATATCAGCCCAGTCCGTCTCTCCTGATTGCCAGTCATCGCTTACAGGTGATAAAGCCTTGTCATTCAATACAGCTTCCATACCATCAGCAACAACCAGAAGGAGCCTCAGCTCAGGAGTCATTTCCAACATGCTCACAACACAGGTGTATCTGAAAAGTAGACCAAAGTACCACAACTCCAAAGTCTGATAAATCTTTCTGAAGTTCTTTTGCAGTCAAGTGAGGTTTTGATTTGCCTCTCTAGCAATCCTATGAGCAGCTCTCACTGAAATTTTGCTTGGTCTTCCAAACCTTGTCTTGACCTCCACTCCTTCCAGTTAACTGCCATTTCCTAATAACATTTCGAACTGAGGAAAGGGCAACTTGAAAACGTTTTGCTATCTTTTTATAGTCTTCTACTGCTTTGTGGGCCTCCAACATTTTCATTTTCAGAGTACTAGGCAGCTACGTAGAAGAACCCATAGCTGCAGTTTTTTGGCACAGGGTTAGAGGAGGCTGTTTTTTATAAAGCTGGGAAAGTTGCATCACGTGACATTCCCTAACAATGATAGTGAACAAGCCAAAGCCATAACAGGCTAATTAAGGTCTGAAACCTTGGTCAAAGTTATCTGAGCATACAAATCTCTAAGAGTTCCCAAACTTTTGAATAGACCCATTTTCCTGTTTGTAATTTTTATAATGTAAAAAATGACTATATATACTTTTTTGCCTAAAATGTAAAGGAAATATGTCATATTTAACTTTAGCCCTTTTATAGATCATTCAGTCTTCAACTTGCTTGTTCACAATAACAGTAATTTTGACCAGGGGTGCCCAAGGTTTTACATTCCACTACATACATGTATTTATGGTGGTTCTGTTGATGTAATCATGTACTGATAATGGTTCTGGCGCTGGATCCATGTACTGTTTTCATGTAGCAACCATAACTCATAACATGACATGCTACATGACTTTGTTAATAAAGTAGTGTGCTCTCTAATAAGTTACAGAGTATCTATTTTTAGCTTACTCTTTTTATTTAATAAAAGAGTGGACAATCTTAAATTAGCAATTTTTCTAACTATAAATTCTTGTCAAGGGTGCGCAGAAGTCACCATAATGCCCAAAAACGCTCAAATTTTTAGTAAAAGTCAAGCCTGAACATCCAGGTTGTGGAATCTAGCATGCAAAGCAGAATAATACAACTTTTCCCGACCCTCTCGCAGTGATCTCACTATTTACACCCCACATGTCAAATTCTGACCTGTGGGACAAATTTGGTCTGGAGGGTCAGTATATTTTGCCCACGACACCCGGCATCGCACTTTCAATTGTATTGGTTCCTGGCTACCCATACAGTTGAAAGCCATGATGCAGTGTCAGCTGAGGCTCCGTCCACCATTATTCTCTCTCTGCATCTGACATATCAGCTAGCATGATGACATCATTACAATGTGCCCACTGTGCCGAGCAGTGCAGAGGTTCAGAAGATGCACTACTGAGACCAGAGCAGCAAGGGAATGAGGAGAGGTGAGGTTTTTTTTATGTAGGGCCATTATACTGTATGGAGCACTATATGATGCCAATATACTATATGGAGCACTATGTGGGCCCATTATACTGTATGGAAGGCAATACAGGGCTCATTATACTGTATTGAACACTTTGTAAGGCTCATTATAATCTATGGAACACTACGGTGGGCTATTATACTGTATGGAAGGCAATGCATGGGCCATTATACTGGATGGAAGGCAATGTAGGGCCCATTATACTATTGGAGAACTATGTGAACCCATTATACTGTACGGAGCACTATGTGGACAATTATACTGTATGGAGCACTATCTGGGGCCGTTATACTGTATGTAGCACTATGTGGGATCCATTATACTGAATGAAAGGCAATACAAGTCCCTGTTATACTGTGTGGCACACTGTGCGGTACCCATTATACTTGTCTGGAGCACTGTGTGGAGGTCATTATACTGTATGAAGGGCAATGCAGAGCCCATTATAATGTATGGAGGACTATGTGGGCCATTATACTTTATGGAGCACTATGTGAGGCCATGATACTGTATGGAAGGCAATGCAGGGCCCATTATACTGCATGGAGAATTATGTGGGGCTATTATACTGTATAGAAGGCAATGCAGGGTCCATTATACTGTATGGAGGACTATGTGGGGCAATTATAATGTGTAGAAGGCAATGCAGGGCCCATTATACTGTATGGAGAAGTATGTGAGGCCCTTATACTGTATGGAGGACTATTTGGAGTCCACTATATTGTTTGGAGCCCTGTGTGGTGATTACAGTTGGGGAATCATACAGTCATGGGGTCATCATACTTAGCCGGGGGTGTTGATCATGGTGGTACAGGAGGTCTATCATACCATGCATGAGGAGGGTACTATGGGCTGTGCTTGGGTGGCACATTTGTTGGCATCATACTTTAATATCTGCATTCTTCAAGGCTTTTATCCTTTGTTATTACTTATTAATTTAGGCCATTGTGACTCTAATCTCTTCTCATGGCCAAGCCATGACTCAGAGTGGTTAAGGAGTCCAAGGTCAGAAGCTAGAAGGGTACGTCAGAAACAGAAGGAAGAGACAAAAGCGTAGTCAGGTAACGTTCCGAAGTCAGAGTACCAGGGAGTACGGATCAGAGCTGAAGGGGTTAAACAGGTGGATGGTCAGAACGAAGTCGAAGATCAGGCAACAGATCAGCCATACAGAACTCAAGGCACAGGAAAGCACAAACCTCACACACTGAATGTACATCTGACAGAGTTCTTGGAGACACAGCACAGTTAAGAAGCATGGCAATTCACTGGAATAATGAACACATGGAGACAGCCAACACCTCACAGTCTCATATTGGATAGTTGAGCTGTCAATCAACACATTGACAGCTCAGCACGACCGTGTATCAGATTGGATGGTCAAGCTGTCAATCAAAGTACCGACAGCTTCAGCACACCCCTATACCAGATTGGATGGCCGAGCTGTCAGTAATTGCATTCCAGACACCCTGAGGGGTGAAACCGTGACAGTGCTCCCTCTTCTAGGGGGGCCACCGGACCCCCAGGCTTCCCAGAAAAGTTTAGATGGAAGGCCCTGATTAACCGATGGGCTTTCACATCTCAAGAAGGAACCTAGGATCTCTCCTCTGGTCCGTATCCCCTTCAGTGAATGAGGTACTGGAGGGAATGACAGACCTTTCTAGAATCCACAAACCTCTGAGCCTCATACTCCAGGCCACAGTCTACTGAAAGCGGAGGAGGCGGGGATGAGGGAGATAATGCAGAAGAGACATACTCCTTTAATAAAGATTTATCTAATATGTTAGGGATGCAAAGGGATGGAAGAAGCTTTAATCTAAATGCCACAGGATTGACCACCTCTAAGATCTTATATGTACCAATAAACTTTGGGCCCAACTTCGCCAACTGCACTTTTAGTTTAATGTTCCTAGAAGACAACCAAACCTTATCCCCAATCTTAAAAACAGGACCCACCATACGTCTTCTATCGACCTTTCGTTTTGGCAAATATTCTTTTGAACCTCCCTCCATGCATCCCCAAGTCTCTGCATGGCTACCTCCACCCCAGGGCATTCAGAACTAATTCTAGAAAATTCACCAAAATAGGGATGAAAACCATAATTACAGAAGAACGGTGAGGTTCTGGTAGATCGATTTACTCGACTGTTAAAAGCAATCTCAGCGAGAGGTAAAAACAAAGACCAGTCCTCCTGTCACGCTCCCACAAAGCACCTTAAAATTTGCTCCATTGATTGATTTGTCCTCTCAGTCTGACCATTGGTTTCAGGGTGATAAGCTGATGGAAAATGACAAGTCAATCCCTAGTTTACTGCAAAAAGCTCTCCAAAATTTAGAGACAAATTGTACTCCCCTTTCAGACACAATGTTCAGAGGGTTCCCATGTAACCTTGCAATATGATAAATAAAGAGTGGGGAGAGTGTCTCTGCATTAAGTAATTCTGACAAAGGAACAAAATTAGCTTTCTGGAATAGGCACTGGAGTCAATTCCCCAGCTGGCCGGCAATGACTGACTTTGGTGCATAAGCAGACTTAACAAGCAGATACAAAATCTTTAATATCATTATGCCTGGACGGCCACCAAAAAAGTCTAGCAATGGCATTCTTTGTGGCAGTAACTCCAGGATGACCACTTAAAACAGAATCATGAAATTCCTGTAACACCAGCAATCTTAGGTACACTGGCACAAATAATTTGGATCGTGGGGAAGTGGAAGGAGCCAACAACTGGGCTTTACATATCTCCTCTTCCAGCTCCGAGGTTACCATAGACAACACAATACCCTGTGGAATAATGGAGGATGGAGGTTCTGGAAGAGAAATGGAATCTAGACTACAAGATAAAGTGTCAGCTTTCACATTCTTAGACCCTGCCCTGAATGTAATAGAAAAATTAAACCGAGAGAAAAACAAGGACCATCCGGCCTGTCTAGGAGTTAACCTTTTAGCTGATTCAATGTAAGCCAAATTCTTGTGAACCGTGATCACCGTAACTGGATGAACTGCCCCCTCCAAAAAATGCCTCCATTCCTCAAAGGCCAAGTTGACAGCAAGTAACTCCCGATTCCCAACATCAGAATTTCTCTCCACCGGTGAAAATATTTTTGAAAGAAAAGCACACGGCTGCAAGTTTGTCAGAGTTTTGGGCCCCTACGATAAGACTGCCCTCACTCCAAATTATGAAGAATCCACCTCCACAATTAACAGTTCTTGGAGATCAGGTTGGATCAAAATGGGTACAGGCATAAAACACTCTTTCACTCTTTTAATCTTTCAAAAGCCCTGATAGCACACGGCGACCAAACCTTGAGATTCGTCCCCTTACGTGTAAGGTCAGTAAGTGGTTTAGCAATCTGTTAAAACCACTTGATAAATTTTCTATAATGGTTGGCAAATCCCAGAGAATGCTGCAAAGCCTTCAGATCACGAGGTTGAACCCAATCAATTATGGCCTGCACCTTCCCAGGGTCCATCTTAAATCCTTCTGCTGACAAGATAAACCCCAAGAAAAAGATTTCCTGCACAGAAAAAACACATTTCTCTAATTTAGCAGATTTGTAACACAACACGGACATGTTCCTGGTAAGTGTCCAAGTCTGGTGAGAAAATTAGAATATCATCAAAGTAAATCACAACAAATCTTCCAATGCAATCAGAGAAAATATCATTCATAAAATTTTGAAACACAGCAGGTGCATTGGATAATCCGAAAGGCATGAAAAGTTTTCATAGAGACCTTCAGACATTAAAATTGACATTTTCCACTCATCACCCTCTGGGATGCGTATCACATTGTAAGCCCCTCTAAGATCAAGTTTAGAAAACACCCTGGCCCCCAGAAGCTGATTATATAGGGATGAGTGGAAGTGGGTAAGTGTTTTTAACCGTGATCTTATTTAGTTCTCCGAAATCAAGACAAGGGTGGAGACCCCCATCTTTCTTTTAAACAAAGAAAAATCCAGCAGCTACAGGGGAGGAGAAAGGACGGATATGATCCTTTTGTTAACATATTATTTCATGACATTCCTTCATGCCCCAAAAAATTGTAAAGACGAGCTTTTAGCAACTTGCGCTAGGAATAAGATCAATAGCACAATCATAGGGACGATGGAGAGGTAGTATCTCCGCTTCTTTTTCCAAGAACACGTCTCCGAAGTCCTTTAGGTACCCCAGAAGACCCTCCATACAAGCGGAGCATATTTGTGCATTTTTTAGACATTTCTTGTAACAATTGGGGCTCCATTTCACAATCTCCTTCTGACATCAATCAATAACTGGATTGTGAATCTTCAAACATGGAAACCCCAGTACCAATTCAGCAGGTAAATTATCCAACAAAAAACAGGAGATGGATTCCAAGTGGAGTGCTTCCATTTGGAGAGTGAAATCCACTGTTGCTGTCTTGACCAAATTGTGAACTATCGGTGCTTGTCAAGGGCGATGATTTAAATGGGTCTTTCTAAACTAACTGTCCCTAACTTCAGAACCAGTCCCGAATAAATAATGTTAGCAGCAGACCCACAATCAATAAATTCCAATGTTGATAACACCTGGTTCTTGAAGGAAATCATCGTATTTATCAGCACTTTATCAGAGGAAGGAAAGTATAACATGCGGCCTGCTTTTCACCATGTCTCTCACGGATTCTGCGATCCATTCGTATGGTCTGAGTCATGGCCTCCATCAGAGAACAAGGGGCGTCATGGAGGATCAGAGTTTCCTTGAGTGTATCAGAAAGGCCTCTTTGGAACCAGCACCTGAGAGCAGCATCATTCCATAGAACTTCGGTGGACCACTGCCGAAACTCAGTACAGTAGTCCTCAGCTGTGCGACCCCCCTGTGCCAGGTTAATGATCTTAGCCTCAGCGACCTGGATTCTGTCGGGTTCATCATATATCAGACCTAAAATGTCAAAAAAGGCATCAACAGAAAATCGTTCTGGGGCTTCAGGGGACAAAGAAAATGCCCAGGTCTCCCTCGCAGGAGGGACATAATTATTCCTCCCCTGATGACTGGGTGTGCAGGGTAAAAAATAACTTACAGCTCTCCCTGAATACCCTAAACTGGTCTCTCTTGAAAATTTATCAGGGAGGGATACCACAGGTTCGGGAGAGACCAACTGTACATCAGAGGGTACTGACGTCACAGCCAGTGCCGGCAGTGGGGGCTATCGGAGGGTCTTCATCAAGCTATTTATTTGACCCTACAACTGATATTGCGTTGACTCCAGACTCTGAAAATCCTTCACCAGATCCTGAGTCATCTGCATCAAATTCACCACCTGGTCACAAAGCGTGTGAACAGGATCCATACTGACGAAAAAGAAAAATGTATCGGCCAGACGTAATGTGATGCTAGTAACTTCTCACAGCCAAATCGTGAGTCAGAGTGGTCAAGGAGTCCAAGGTCAGAAGCCAGGAAGGTACGTCATAAACAGAAGGAAGAGACAAAAGCATTGTCAGGTAACGTTCCGAGGTCAGAGTACCGGGAGTGTAACTGAGCAGAGCTGAAGGGGTTAAACAGGTGGATGGTCAGAACGAAGTCCCAGGTCAGGCAACAGATCAACCACACAGAACTCAAGGCACAGGAAAGCACAAACCTCACACGCTGAATGTACGTCTGGCAGAGTTCTGGGAGACACAGCTCAGTTAAGAAGCATGGCAATTCACTGGAATAATGAACACATGGAGACAGCCAACGCCTCAGTCTCATATTGGATAGTTGAGCTGTCAATCAACACATTGACAGCTCAGCATGCCCCTGTACCAGATTGGATGGCCAAGCTGTCAATTAAAGTACCAACAGCTTCAGCACACCCCTATACCTGATTGGATGGCCGAGCTGTCAGTAACTGCATCCCAGACACCCTGAGGGTGAAACCGTGACAGTCGTATTATATTATTAATATATGCTAAAATCTATTCATTAAAAGGTACTTTCTTAGTGGGAAAAGCCCTTTAAGTTTGTGTGCATATGAAAAGGTTCAACATTATAATTGATAAGGAAAAACTTCCTTAATTGTAGACATTTTGTTAATAAATATGCTAGAGTTTAGCATCCCTGCTTTACACTAAAGGTACTGTCACACTTAGCGATCGCACCAGCAATCACGACGACACGACCTGGCGAGATCGCTGGTGCGATCGCTATGTGATCGCTAGTTAGATTCCAAACACAATTCATCAGCGATCTGTATAACGACCTCTGCGGTCATTGGGAAAACCTAGTCCCACCTGTGACGCTGGTGAAGTCGTTCATAAAGGGTTCACACTCAGCGATTCAGGCTCACCAGCGGGACACCAACGACCAAAAAACGGCTCAGAACGTTCATGAGCGATCAGCGATATCGCAGCGGGGGCCACATCGCTGCTACATGTCACACACAGCTGCGTCGCTAACGAGATCGCTACTGCGTCATAAAATTGGTGACTCTTTAGCGATCTCGTTAGCAATCTCGTTTAGTGTGACAGTACCTTAACATTGCATGTTCTTGCATGTATCAAACTGTTATGGAACAGTTCTATTATTACAGCAGTTCACAGCAAAGTATGCAACATTGCAGGGTAGGAGATACGGAGCTGCAAACGTTACCAAGGAACAGTGGAGTAAGTTGAGTCCAATGTAATGAATGGGTGGGTGCTCCTTCCGCTGGTGAGCACAGCAAAGTAGGAGAAAAAAAGGAGGAAGTGAAAAGGCACTCCAACCCAAATAAATAAGAAAAACTTTATTGCGACATATCAAAAAGGGTTAAAACATGTGAAATACCTGACGCGTTTCTGATGCAAACAGCTCCCTTAGATGACTAAGGGCGCTGTTTGTGCCAGAAACGCGTCAAATGTTTCACTTGTTTTTAAGCCTTTTTGATATGTCGCAATAAAGTTTTTCTTGTTTTACTTGGGTTGGAGTGCCTTTTCATTTCCTCCTTTTTTTTCTCCAACATTGCAGGGTACTTTGTCAGTGGCCCAATGATGGCTCCCAGGTTTGTCATTTTAGCACTTATTGAGTTAAAGCTACGATTAGCAAAGGTTGGTCAATTGTCAGTGCTTAATAGCCCTCTAATCACCCAGAATGTATGACACCTAGAGGAGCGAAAAAAGATTGGTTTGGTACCATGTTAGCCAGTAGAAAAAAACATATAGAGTGCTTTCAGTGGGAGAAGCAAAATAGGAATCTTGTGAGTATGATACCTTTTAATGGCTAACAAAATATAGTTTAAGATATTAGAGGGCGAGCTTTTGAGACTGCTTACGTCTCTTCATCAGGCTGGTGTAACAAAATATTTGAAGAAACCAAATTATATACAGTGAAAAGCACAGGCATGGTGTGATACATGGACATTTAAATAAACAAACACTGAAATAAACAAACACTGAGCTTAAAGAGAGAATCCTTAATTAGGTAAGATTAGATAAGTGGTGTGAAAGTTTCATGGACCCCATATGCATGTGAGATCAAAGGACTGGTGGTGTCTCCATTGTTTTTGGAGGAAGTTGCTCAGATTTGGTAATGGGACATAAATCCTCCTGACAAATTGAGTCCTGTGTGAATAGAATCAAAGATGTTAATGAATTTGCTTTCCCAAACTCTGCGATGTGTTTGCGATTGGAAATTGCCTCTTAGAATGACAATTTTCATATTGTCTATGTTGTGTCCTGGACCACAGAAATGTTTAGCCACAGGTAGATGGGTTTTTTAGTCTGTAATCGTATGACGATGAGACCTCATCCTTGCTCTCCGTCTCTGTCCTGTTTCTCCAACATAGAGGCCACCCACAGGACATATATTGCATAGAATTAAATATACCACATTAGAGGAGGAACATGTGAATGTCCCGGGGATCTTATAGTTTTGCTGTGTGTTGGGGATTTGGATCTTGTCGCTGGTTTCTATATGACTGCAAGTTTTGCATCTTCTCCCATTGCAAGGATAGGTTCCTCTTGGTGAATCTGAGGGCATTGAACTTCGGATCATGATGTTTCTTAAATTTGGAGGTTGCCTGTAACACAGCAAGGGGGGTCTTTGAATAATGTTTTTAACTGGTCGTCCTTGTGTAGTATATGGTGAAGTTTTTTAGCCGTTTTTCTCAGTATTTCAAGCTGTGGGTTGTAGGTCACTACCAGAGGTACACGGTGATTTTCCTCTCTTTTCCTGTATTGAAGTAATTGGCTTCTAGGGATCCTTGTGGCCCTAGTGATCTGGTCCTCAATGGAGGTGGGATGGTAACCTTGAATTAAAAATGACATTTTAAGTTGAGTTAGGTGTTTATCCCTGTCCTTAGGACTGGAACAGATACGGTTGTATCTGAGGGCCTGGCTGTAGACAATGGACTTTTTAATGTGTTTAGGATGGAAGCTGTCCCATCTGAGGTATGTGGGACGGTCAATTGATTTCCGATACACTGATGTTTGGAACAAACCATTTTGGATTTTTATGGTGGTGTCTAGGAAGTTGATTTTTGTTTTTGAGTGGTCCAATGTCAAGTTTATGGTAGGATGAAATTTGTTGAATTTGTCATGGAAATCTAGAAGTTCTTGTTCAGACTCAGTCCAGACTATTAAGATGTCATCAATGTAACGGAAATAGGCAAATGGTTTGATGGAGCAGGATGTTAAGAAGTCATTTTCCAGTTTAGCCATGAAGAGGTTGGCATACTGGGGTGCCATTTTACTTCCCATAGCGGTGCCGGTGCGTTGTAGATATAACTCCTCACCGAAAGAGAAAAAGTTGTGTGTGAGGATGAATCTGGTGAGTGTTATTACAGACTCGGACGGGATCCCATTGGCTTCAAGAAACATTCGGCAGGCAGTTAGTCCATCTTCGTGTGGGATGTTAGAATATAAGGATTCGACATCCATCGTGGCTAAGATGGTGCTGTCGGGGAGGGAACCTATCGTGGATAGCTTATTTAGCAGGTCTGTAGTGTCCTGTATATAGCTGGCTGTCTTCCTTACCAGCGGCTTAAGGATGTTTTCTACCCACCCTGAGATTTCTTCAGTGAGTGTTCCCACCCCTGAAATGATTGGCCTCCCTGGGTTGCCTGGCTTATGAATCTTGGGAAGCATATAGAAAGTTCCCGTCCTTGGATTCTCAGGTATTAAGTCCAGAAGGTTTATGGAGTCTGTACACAGACATTTGATGACTTTTTTCAACTCCCTCAAATATTTTGGAGTTGGGTCATCATCCAGTTTGGTATAGTACTGTATATCCATTAGTTGTCTGTGTGCCTCTTTGATGTAGTCGGTTGTATTAAGGAGAACTATGGCACCACCTTTATCCGCAGGCTTAATAGTGATCTCCCTGTTGTTCTTAAGGTCGTAAATGGCCTTTCTTTCCTGCAAACTGATATTAAATGTTTTCTTTGCTTTTTTATCCAATATCGTGGACTGCACCGAATGTCTAAATGAGTCAATATATTGGTCCAAAATGATGTTGCGGCCAGAAGGAGGTGTCCAGTCAGAGTTTTTCTTATTCTTTAGTCTGACTTGAGTTTGGCTGCTCAGAAGCCCCAAGTCCTCTTTGACAGAGAAGAACTCCTTCAGTCTAAGTCTCCTGAAATATTGTTCCATGTCACTACAAAGTTCTGTTTTGTCTAGAGATTTTGTAGGACAGAATGTGAGACCTCTAGAAAGTACATTGAGTTCTAGGTTAGTGGGTTTGTAGGAAGATAAGTTAATAACACAGCTGACTTTATCTGTGTCCTTTTGGCGGTTTTGCCACTTGCTGTCGTGTTCAGGAGGAGCTTGACTGTTGCTGGAATATAGTCCTGCTTTCAGTCGAAGTCTGTGGAGTTTCTTTTTCTTGTTGTATATTAGGTACGACTGCAGAGTAGTATAGTAAAGCTGCATTTTCTGCTGTGTGTCACCAGAAATTGTACTCCTTAAAGATGTTATTTCCATTTGGACCTTTTTCTTGGTGCTGTAGAAAACATGAATAAGGTGGTTCCGTAGTCTCTCCGACGTCCTGTAGCAGAGGTGTTGTGAATAATGAGTATTGTAAGTATTCCGAATAGGATTCTTTAAGCTTAGTCCTTTGGGTATTAAGTGTTCCTTCTTGCATCTGGTTAAAAAGAAGATGTCACTGTCCAGTTGTGCCAGTTTCTTCAAACGGTTTTTCAGTTCCATAGATGTACGGTACATTCTGGTATCCTCCATTTAGATAAACGAAAAAAGATTGGTTTGGTACCGTGTTAGCCAGTAGAAAAAAACATATAGAGTGCTTTCAGTGGGAGAAGCAAAATAGGAATCTCCTAGAGGAGATCACACAGACCCAGCCAGATAGGATGGCTGAGTTATCATTCCTAATACTCACACCTCAGCCTCAGATTTGGTTGTTGAATTGTCTCTCACAATCCTGACGGCTCAGCAAGCCCTTGATCCCATAAGGTGACTGAGCTGTCATTCACAGTGTCCATAAGCCACCATGAATGGTGGAATCATGACAACGACCCTGCTTAACAAGGCCAAAAAGTCCTTATGTTACATAAAAAATCATCAGTATTTTAAATGGAACTTGGTAGGTAAGAACCCTGTTATACATCTTGCTTTAGGGCTCAATAAATTATGGCATTTGGATATGGTTATGTAAGTAGTGGGTCTTAGACATTTTCAATATAAACATAAAAATGGTTTAGTGATTTTGATTAGGAATGTTGGTACTTGATTTCAGTCTGCAGACAACTCATGTAAAATGATGCCTTTTAATTTGTATAGGATCAGTATTTTAAATTGCTGCTGTTAATATTTCTCATTCAACCTTAAGCAATACACTGGAATTATATAGCCAGTAAATTCAGACCAAGAAAGTCACTTCGTGTCTGTTCTCCATTTTTTTGTAACCTCTAAGAATGATACATTTGCTGGCCGGAGTCATCAGTAAAGCAAATTAAGCAAATGAACAGACTGCCATGTGTAATAAATCTGTGACCTTGAGCAAGCTGGAATACAGCATTGTGTCAGGGCAGACCTGAGGCTGGACAAGGACAAGGCAATGCATCCATCACTTTACCAGCAATTCATTGAGACTGCGAACAGACAATTTTTCTTGATGTTATTTTCAGATTGATGTATGAAGAGATATTTCCCTGTGCCAAGCACAGTTCATACATAATTTTATATTGCCACTCAATAAATCTCAACAGTGATAGAACCTTTCACAGCTGACAGGGTATGCAAACAGCAGTGAGCAAGCAGTAAAGAAAAACCTTGGCCCTCTTTCATGCACGAAGAAAAAAGGCGGAAAAACTGTTGAAACTTGGAGATATTGTAAGCTTTATCTTCAATCATTCTTCTCAAAGAAAAATATGTAAAGAACAACTGTCAGTTTTATTTCAGTCTCTACAAAAAGGGGAAGATTAAGATTTACTGGTACATGTTTGCTTTATTCAGATGAGCATGGAAATCTAAATTACTGTGGGAGAACCGAGCTGACATATGCACGGCTCCTTATACAATAGTGGCTGCCTGGTGTCATAACTCCCAGCCACACAAATCTACCAGAATAAAACAGTCTTTGATGTAAATTAATTTGGTAAAACTCTTAAGTCTTGCTGAGTAAATTACTCCTTCTGCACAGACTGAAAATGACAGTTCCATGGAGCATTTACTGTGACAAAGGCCAAGTGCACTAATACCTTGCAAACTTGGGCACAAGTTCCTTATATCTTACTTTCTTCTGCACAAAAAGTTGAAAAAAGTCTGTAGGCCTATTTGCCAGCACCTTGATATACTGTACTCGGTGTCTATGCTAGACAAAGGTATGGCTTCCTGGCTAGCAATGTCTGTTTTCTTTAGGCCATGTTCACACGTAGAGTAAATGCTGCTTTTATTCTGCAAGTTTTCTGCAGATGTCTGCACCAAACTATACAATAACAATCTTCTCTGGTTGTTCTCTGGCATGTTTGTTGCACTTTTAAAGCATCTATTTTAATTCATTTTTTATAGTGCAGAAAAGCTTGTAAAAGGAACTTTATTTTTTACATGTATTTTTTATCAGGCCTCCCACAGACTATACAGCAAAAATCGCACCAAAAACTGCACAGCTCAACAGTATTTTTAGATGAATAGTGGGCAGGAGTCTTCATGAAATCACATCCACTTTACTTGGATGGTTAAAGGTCATGTGGTTAGATGAGACCAAAGTTGAACTTTTTGGTATCAACTCCACTTGCTGTGTTTCGAGGAAGAAGAAGGACGAGTACAACCCCAAGAACACCATCCCAATCGTGAATCATGGTGGGGGAAACATGATACTTTGAGGGTGCTTTTCTGCAAAGGAGACAGGACGACTGCACGGTATTGAAGGGAGGATGGATGGGATCATGTTTCGTGAGATTTTGGCCAACAACCTCCTTCCTTCAGTAAGACCATTGAAAATGGGTCATGGTTGGCTCTTCCATCATAACAATGACGAGATGCACACAACCACGGCAACTAAGGAGTGGTTCCATAAGACGCATTTCAAGGTTTTGGAGTGGCCTAGACAGGTTCCAGACCTGAACCCAATAGAAAACCTTTTGAGGGATCTGAAACTCAATGTTGCCCAGCCAAAACCCCGAAACCTGAAAGATCTGGAGAAGATCTGTATGGAGGAGTGGGCCAAAATACCTGCTGCAGTGTGTGCAAACTTGGTCAAGAACTACAGGAAACATCTGACCTCTGTAATTTTTATTTTTATATACTGGATTAGTAATGGGGGTGCCTGATAGACACCTCTCCATTACTAACCCCAGGGGTTGATGGCAGATGTGATTTTTGAAAAATCACAGTTGTCATCAACCCCAACTACCATTACCCTGATTGCCACCGCTTCAGAGAAATCGGGAAGAGTCGGGCAAAGGGCAGAATCCGCACATCTCATATGATGCGCCATTTCTGAGGCAGCTGTGGGCTTGTATTTTTAGGCTGGGAAGTGGTTAAAAACCAGGGATAATATAAGCTCTCATTTATTTTAAATTAGTTATTTATTTAATAGGTTGAATAAGTATAAACACCCTTAAGTGACACATGAAAGGCACTCAAGCCTGCAAGTTTATTATATGTAGGGGGCATATGAAATTATATGTTTACAGGATATCTGTATATTCTATCTAATTATCTATCTATATCTGTATGTAAGATTGCTTTATTAGTAAACTAGCTTTAAATTACATATAACAAAAGAAATATTCCCAGTAGTACTGACAATATTTAGAAACACCTGTCTTGATGTTCTGGAGTGCTCTTCTGAGACTGCTGACCAAACAGCAGGAGCGGCTGTTAGGTGTTGAGATCCCGCCGCTGCACAGTGGGAATCCCAAGCCATGTCCTAAGCAGTCTCCCATGCTTCTTCAGCTGCAGAGGATCCTGCTCAGCGGAGACGTTGGTCCTAGCATCTTGCTCAGGCTTATGCTATGCATTTGGTTGCTGCTGCCGCTCCAGGTTCAGATATAGTAACCAGCAGTAGTCTGCGGCGAGCAGACGTTTCTGGGACTAAGTCCTGCTTTTCTCCATCTGAGCATGCCCGTGAGACTACCGCTCATTGGTGGTCGGAGGTCACATGCTCAGGTCCTCAAGCAGTTCAGATTGTGTACTGTATGCATGGGTGTTTTGGGCCGAGAACCTGCCACACTGTTGGCGTGTATGACCATCTAATGTTCCTTAGTCAGGCAGAGTTTTACTCTGCTTGACCTAGCGCCTGTCTTGGCCACGTGTGCTGCTTAGCACGGGCTGTTTACAGGGCACAGTCAATCCACGTGCTCTGGCACACACCTTTTGGTATCGCTCTGCGGTCAGTTAAGCTGTTTGCTCTAGTTTTTTATTTAGATGTGTTTGCTACCACTGAGCACCAAGTAGTGGCATCACTGGTGCGATGCCGTGCGCATTGTGTGTCCGGTCAGACTCCAGTCCCCGAATTCTAGGCGTGGAGCCTAGAGACTTCATTTGCACCATATCAGCTGTGTCCTGTGATGTGTAACAGGGAACAGCGCTCTATTAATTTGTTGCGGCGGCTCTGTGAAGTAACAGGGTTCACCACTGTTCATACCTGGTGACATCTAACCCGCGTTTTGTCGGCGTTCAACCGCCGCCTTGTTCCGCCATTGCTTAGCAGCAGATTCCATCTCTGCACGGTGGACCCGGTTTGCAAACACACCTTATTATTATTATTATTTTATTTAATTTGGTGTGTTCTGCCAACCCTAACATTACACTAGCACCAGGGTCTGGCTAGTAATGGCGGCCAAACAGCGACTACAGCGGTACATTCAGCAGCTGGAGGGCAGGTTGTCGGCTCTCGAGCGTACAACCTCAGCTGTGGATGTGACTGCAGTAGCTGTTCAGGCAGCTAGTGAGGCTGCAGCCCATATGTCCACTGCCACCCCTGTTCCGACCTTATCCCGCTGCCTGAGAGGTTCTCAGGTGATAGCAAGTCATGTAGGGGATTCGTGAACCAGTGTGCGATACACATGAAGCTACTGGCTGCACGTTTCCCCTCAAAGCGGGCTAAAGTAGGGTTTATTATTTCACTGCTGTCGGACAGTGCGTTGGAGTGGGCTACGCTGCTGTGGGTGCGTGATGATAATGTGATGCAGAGTGCTCTGCGGTTTTTGAGCACTCTGAAGCAGGTCTTCTTGGGACCGTGAGTCACCCATGATACGGCGCTCCAACTACTAGCATTGACTCAGGGCTCATCCATGGTCAGTCAATTTGCCATCCACTTCCGGACTTTAGCTTCTGAGCTGGAGTGGCCAGATAAAGTCCTCATCCCGGTCTTTTAGAGGGGGCTGGCTGACCATGTGAAAGATGCTCTGGTCACTAGGTAGCATCATGAATTGTGGTATGTGTTAAAGGGGCCCACTGAGACTCTTTGGCCCGGGGCCCATGAAAACCTGGAGCCAGCCATGCCCCCCCCCACCAACTTTAGTCAAATAACCGCCAGTTTTGAATGCGTTACTATTATTATAAAGTAAATAAAGGTTGACAACAAGCTTAAGTAATAAGAATTGATGTAGTTGGCATTGAAATGGGCACTGTAGCTGTGTTTACTGTGCTCCACCTCCCTGCCGACTTTGCTTCCCCATTGACTTGCATTGGGTTTCATGTTTCAGTCGGACCTCCGACTTTTCACGATAGTAGGTCGATTTCGTTCGACTCGACTTTTGAGAAAGTCAGGTTTCACGAAACCTGACTCGACCCTAAAAAAGGCAAAGTCGCTCATCTCTACCTCCAAGTAATGATTGCTAGCAGAAAGTGCCATTGTACCTTTGTGTGCTGCCTCCAGCTGCTGTGCTCTCTACTGTACTATGCATCACTGACATCAAAAATAAAATAACTTCACAGCAAATCCACATCCCCGGCATCAGCTGCACTTCTCATTTATAAGGCATCTTTCCTGAGCCATTTAATGTCTCTTCTATATAACATTTAGTAAATAGTTTACACAGCAGAACTTGAAGGTATAGCAAGGTGTTTATGGAAATGACTTTGTATCAGTTTGAATGTCATTCCTCATTTTTACTTAATGGAAATCACTTTGGTACTGTATCTATCAGTGACCCAGGCATCAGGATTACATTATACGTTCTCCCAGACTGGGTTAGACTGCTGTTTTCCATTTGTGCTTACACAATATGGTTATTGAACCCGTGAATTTAGAGCTTAGGCATGGAGGCTGTAATTTCATAAATCTCACGCTGCGGGAAAAGGAAATTATAGAACACATTATTGTGATTATATATGAGTAAACATATTTTCCAAGATGTGAGTACATGGTTTTCACCTTTTGCTTCAATATTATATGCTGATACTTTTAGCACATCTTCCAGATAACTGTACATTGGCACATAATGTTACGAATCCAGCGTTATCAGTTTCCTATGATAAATTCTTAGGTTAAACTGAAAACCCAACTACCCTGTAGCTGCTGGAGCATCAGTCTAATTAGCTGGTTATGGAGCATCATAGTAGCATGGAATCCTGAAAAGAAATTTGCATATTTATATACCTGTCCATATTATGGATCTATGTGGTACACATCCAGAAAAGTGCCTCTACAGGCTGTTAACCAATACCATACCTCAGAGTTATCACACAAGGGACAATCACTTGCTCACTGAAAAGAGCACCTCTGGTCCCACATTTGCATGAATGCATCTAAATCTTCCTAGGTCACTGATGGTGCAATGTTATTTGGGCATGTTGGGTTTCATTATATGTCCGGTGCCTTAATTGGACACTATATGATACTATATGATGAGGGAGTCAATTGAAGGTATTAAACAGCGTATAAACCAAAATAGGACCAGGCTTGATTGTATAAGTAGCTGGCTGCCATATAACAAAGCAATACATGCAAAAAAAATTAGTGTATGGTCAGAAATTAATTTTTTCCCAGTGATCAACTTTGCAGTTGGCTTATGGGGACATAGAAGCCAATAGGTCACAGTGCAAAAAAACTTAAAAATAAGCCAAAACAAGGGGTTCTAGGAAAAAAAAATCCCAGAGTGTATTTTTTCTGGATCACTTGAATATGCATTTACCTTTAATGATGAATAGAAACATAGTCAGATATAACTAAATGAGAAACTGAGTTATGCCAGGTATGCACATCTGTGTTTGTAGAAAATGAAATATCCAGCAACTGCAAAATGAATTTTATATGTCTATAAAAACATCTTTTTATTGATATTCTCTAAAACAGATGATTTAAAAATAAATGAAACACTTTTTGAGCGTACACTCTACGTCATAGCACGGAATTACTAAAAATTATTATGTTAAATACAGTTTATTAATTGCAAGCTCAGGGATGTGCGATTTCCGCTATTGTGCCAGTAGCATATAGTGATGGCCGAAAGTGTTTGCACCCTTGATCCAGAAAATTAAATAGTTATCTCAGAAAATTATTGCAATTGCACACATTTTTTATACACCTTTATTTCCTTCTTCGGTATTGGAACAATACAAAAAAAGAGACAAAAAAAGCTATTTGGACATTGTTTCACACAAAACCCGAAAAATGGGCCGGACAATATTGTTGGCACCCTCAACTTAATATTTGATTGCACACACTTTGTAATAAATAAGTGCAATCAATTGCTTCCTATAACCATCAACAAGCTTCCTATACCTCTCAGCTGTAATTTTGAAGCACTTTTCTTTTGCAAATTGCTACAAGTCTCTCATATTTGATTTGTGCCTTCTTCAAAAAGCAATTTTAAGATCTCTCTATAGATGTTAAATTGGATTTTGATCTAGACTCATTGATTGCCACTTCAGAACTCCCCAACACTTTGTTTCCATCCGTTTTTAGGTGCTTCTTGAAATATGATTGGGGAGGTTCGCTATGACATGGTAGTGGGCTTCATACAGTCTGATCAGAATGTTAAATTAAGAACCTCATGTTCAGTTATGTACATTTGCCTAGCGGCATTAGATCAATGTATGATTTTTTTATGTGTGGTCCATGTCCTTTTTCAGCATACTGCTGGAATACCTATGACCTAGGACGCAAACCCAGTTTTCTGACACTGGACATTACATTGTGAACCAAAATCATTTGGTAATCCTCAGATTTCAGACTGCACACAGTCAGTCTTTGAACCTCCACCATATTTGACTGTAGATACTGTGTTCTTTTCTTTATAGGCCTCATTCCATTTTCATTATGCAGTAGATTGATGTGCTTTAACAAAAAGCTCTAGCTTGGTCCACAAGACGCTTTCCCACAAGGATTGTGGCTTACTCACGTACATTTTGGCATACTGCAGTCTAGCATTTTTATGTCTCTGCGTCAGCGGTGGGATCCTCCTGGGTCTCCTGCCATAGAGTTTTATTTCCCAGAAGGATTGTGGCTTAGTTACAGTGCCCATTTCAATGCCAACGATATCAGTTCTTATTACTTAAGCTTGTCAACCGTAATTTACTTTATAATAATAGTAACGCATTGAAAACTGGGGTTATTTGGCTAAAGTTGTGGGGGGGTAGGGCTGTCTCCAGGTTTTTATGGGACCCGGGCGAAAAAGTGTCAGTGGGCCCCTTTAACACATATCACAATTCATGAAACTCCGATACGGCACAGAAATGTAGGTATACTGTAGTACAATGACAAATACTTCACTTCTTACATTACATGACAGATATCTATTTTAAATTCTACAATAGCTCTAAAACCGGACTGTATATTCCTCCATACAGTATTATGGCCACCACATAGTGCGCCATACAGAATAATGAGCCCCACATATTGCTCCATTCAGAATAATTGGTCCCGTATAATGTTCCATACAGTATATGATGAGCTCCACATAATGCTACAGTATATGATAGTCCCCATATTATGTGCCATACAGTATAGGACGGTCCCCATAGAGTATAATGAGCCCCACATATTGCTCCATACAGTATAATGAGTCGCATATAAAGCTCCATACAGTATATGATGGGCCCCATATATTGCTCCATACAGAATGGGCTCCATATAATGCTCCATACAGAATAGGCCCCATATGTGCTCCATATGATGCTCCAAACCCTATATGATGCCCCATAAATAATGAACCTCATATGATGCTCGAGTATATGATGGGCCCCATGGATGATGCTCTAGTGTATGATGGGCCAATATAATGCTCCATATATAATGGGCCCCATATGATGCTCCAGTATATGATGGGCCCCATGGATGATGCTCCAGTGTATGATGTGCCTATATAATGCTCCATATATAATAGGCCCCATTTATAATGCTCCAGTGTATAATGGGCCCCGTATATGCTGATCCAGTGTCTGATGGGCCCCATTTATAATGCTCCAGTGTATTATGGGCCCCATGGATGATGCTCCAGTGTATGATGGGCCAATATAATGCTCCATATATAATGGGTCCCATTTATAATGCTCCAGTGTATAATGGGCCCCGTAAATGCTGCTCTAGTGTCTGATAGGCCCCATTTATAATGCTTCAGTGTATGATTGGCCCCATGGATGATGCTCCAGTGTATGATAGGCTAATATAATGCTCCATATATGATGGGCCCCATTTATAATACTCCAGTGTATAATGGGCCCCATATATGCTGCTCCAGTGTCTGATGGGCCCCATTTATAATGCTCCAGTGTATGATGGGCCCCATGGATAATGCTCCAGTGTATAATGGGCCAATATAATGCTCCATATATAATGGGCCCCATATGATGCTCCAGTATATGATGGGCCCCATGGATGATGCTCCAGTGTATGATGGGCCTATATAATGCTCCATATATAATGGGTCCCATTTATAATGCTCTAGTGTATAATGGGCCCCGTATATGCTGCTCCGGTGTCTGATGGGCCCCATTTATAATGCTCCAGTGTATGATGGGCCCCATTGATGATGCTCCAGTGTATGATGGGTCAATATAATGCTCCATATATAATGGGCCCCATATGATGCTCCAGTAAACGATGGGCCCCATGGATGTTGCTCCAGTGTATGATGTGCCTATATAATGCTCCAAATATAATGGGCCACATTTATAATGCTCCAGTGTATAATGGGCCCCATATATGCTGCTCCAGTGTCTAATGGGCCCCTGTAAGGTTCTTTGTCTCTGTTGACATGTTCCTTGAAACTCAGTTTTCCGTCGGCCATTTTGCTTTCTGTCTTTCTGCAGCTCTTGCCCTCAGTTAATATGGAGTTTCCAGTTTTCATGTTCCCGCCCTGATTCTTCCCTCTTGCTTCTTAAGCAGCCTCAGCTGAACAATCAGTGCTCCTGAATCAAGCCTCAGTCAGTCTGTGACCTGACTTCTGGAAACCTTGGACTTGTACTCCAGCTATTCCCTACTGAGGAACCTTGGAACACTTTTGGACTCTGGAAACCTGCTGTTTGGTGAATCCATGTTTGCAGAAGAAGTACGGTACAGAGAAGAGATCCTGAACCTGCTTTGGAGATTTATTGTAGTGCTTGAAGTTACTCTGGCCTGCTGTGTCTCCTGTCGCTGTTCCTGCAAACTGTGTGAACTTTTCAGCATGCTTGTATGAAGTAATACAAGTCATTTCATTTCAACCTATGTCTCCTGTGTTTTCCTCGCACCCAAGCACAAGACGCTATAGGAACTGTACACTATACATGACAAGATTCAGGAGCCAATGTTTAGTGTCTGCTGGGTCTGGGAAAGCCGTGTCTGCTGTGACTGTGGATATCAGATGTCCGTTTAATACCTTATGTGATGACAGTGGTTGTGACTTCTCACAACCATTCCAGGTGAGCGCATTCCCTTAAAATTTTACTCTGGAGTGTTACCACAGGTAAACACTATTGTTTTTTTTTTTTTTTCCTCTTCTCCTTCCAGCACTTCTGCCTTAAAAGATCTGGAAGATGGAGGCCCGCATAAAGGAACTTTGCGGAGTGACTGATACAATCCTTTCAGATGTACAGACTTTAAAAACCCGTTTTGCAAGCCTACAGGACCTCACTAATCATAATTTGCAAGTGTTTGGACAGACTACCCAGGAATTGCGAGCCAGGATTGAGGCTCTAGAGGAACGAGCCCAGGTTCCTGCCATAACCCCGAGTTCTGAGATCCCCAAATTACCTCCTTTTCGTTTTGGTGTTGAACGTGAGAAATTCAGGGGATTTATTAATCAATGCAATTTATTTTTCTCTGCACATGCTTCACAATTTCCCACTGAACGATCCAAAGTGCTTACTATAATCATGTTGCTTACCAATAAGGCTTTGATGTGGGCAAACCCTCTGATTGAGACTGAGGATGATTGTTTGAATCACCTTGATGCTTTTATTTCAGCCATGGGGCAGGTGTTTGATGACCCCAATCGAGGTGCAACAGCTGAAGCAGCCATGTTAACTTTGCACCAAGGTAAGCGTTCAGTAGCCGAATATGCCCTGGATTTCAGGAGATGGGCTCTTGATACCACTTGGGACACTTCCGCTAAAAAATCTATTTTTCGGAAAGGGTTGTCTCCACTGATTAAGGATGAACTTGCTCGTGCCGACCCTCCCACTGCGTTAGGTGACTTTATTAACTATTGTATCCGTATTGATGCTCGTCTGACTGAACGCAGACAAGAGAGATGGTTCGAAAATAATCGCACTAACCTTTTACTACCTCCCTCCTCAGCTAAGGAACCTTTGAGTAGGATCACAAGGGAACCAGAACCTGAACCCATGCAGGTGGACTCTTTTCAAAGACGGGTTAGTGATGCACGCAAAGAACATCGTATAAAGGAAAATCTATGTTTTTACTGTGGTAAGTCAGGGCACTTCATTATAAACTGCCCCAGCCGTTCTCGTAAGACTACTGCAGCAGTCATTCACTGTGAGTGTTGCGAGAGGAGCTCTGTCATGTCCGAGCCTCAGGCTCCAGAGAGATCTGCTGCAAGAGATCTTGATTTCTCGGACTTAAACTCTGTTAGTTCTGGGGACGATGACGGTATAAACGCTGCAATTTTTCAAGTTTCCTCAGCGGTGTCCCAGCTGAGTTGTAAAAGAAACAGTTCTCATTGCTTCCTTTCCATCAAACTCTGGGTTGACTCAGTCTGGGTGTCTAGCTCTGCTATGATCGACTCAGGAGCAAGTGGAAATTTTATGGATATCTCCTTTGCTCTGAAACAGGGGATATGTTCAGTGAAGAAGGCTACTCCAGTACAGATGGAGACTGTGGATGGCTCTCTACTGACTTCTGGACCAGTGGATCAAGAAACAGAGCCTTTGAGGGTCCTTATGGGTAAAGATCATCAGGAGAAAATGTCTTTTTTGCTTATCTCTTCTCCCCACTTTCCCATTATTCTAGGGCTACCATGGCTGCAGGCGCAGAATCCTACGATTAACTGGGAGACCAAGGAATTACACTTTCCGGAGAAACAGATGAGTCAAAGAGTTTCAGCTTGCTCTGTTCCTAAAGGAACCATGTCAGTCCCTGAACTACCAGCTGTATACCAGGACTATGTGGATTTATGTGACAAGAAGAACGCTGATCAGCTTCCTCCTCACCGTCCATATGATTGTCCAATTGAATTATTGCCTGGAGCCGAGATACCTTTTGGTAAGATCTACCCCCTTGGGGGGCCGAGCTAAAAGCTTTGAAGGATTATATAGACGAAAATTTAGCCAAGGGCTTCATACGCCCCTCTTCATCTCCCGCAGGTGCACCCATCTTCTTTGTGAAGAAGAAAGATGGATCTCTGAGACCCTGCATAGACTATAGGGAACTCAATAAGGTTACTATTAGAAACCGTTATCCATTGCCTTTAATCCCTGAGTTGTTGGAGAGAGTGCGGCACGCCAAAATTTTCTCTAAACTGGATCTCCGTGGGGCCTATAACTTGGTCCGTATTAGACCTGGGGATGAATGGAAGACTGCTTTCAGGTCACGCTATGGACACTTTGAATATCTAGTTATGCCTTTTGGTCTGAGTACCGCCCCAGCCACTTTCCAACACTTCGTGAATGATATCTTCAGGGATCTCCTAGATACATTTGTGGTGATTTATCTGGATGATATTCTAATTTTTTCTAACTCCACAGAGGAACATCATGGACATGTGAGAATGGTCTTAGAACGCCTAAGACAAAACCATCTCTACATCAAACTTGAAAAATGTGAATTCCATAGGACCGAAATTCAATTTCTGGGGTATGTACTATCTACGCAAGGGATTAGTATGGATGGAAGCAAGACCCAAGCCATCAAGGATTGGCCAATTCCTAGAAATGTGAAGGAGGTGCAGCGTTTCATCGGGTTTGCCAACTTCTATAGACGTTTCATTAAGAATTTTTCTGAGGTAGTGTCACCTATCACCCAACTTACCCGGAAACAGTCTAGGTTCTCCTGGACCCCGCAAGCTCAGGAAGCATTTTCCTGTTTAAAGGATAAATTTACCACCGCACCTATCTTAGTACATCCCAACCCCGAGCTTGCCTTCATAGAGGTGGATGCTTCAGACTGTGCCGTTGGAGCTATACTCTCTCAGAGAACAGGTGAGAAGAATGTCTTGCATCCCTGTGCCTTCTTTTCCCAGCAGTTGTCTTCGGCTGAGAGGAACTACGATGTGGGCAATAGAGAATTGTTGGCCATTATTGCCGCCTTCAAGGAATGGAGACACCTTCTTCAGGGAGCTGCACAGCAAATAGTCGTCCTGACAGACCATTGTAACCTTGAATTTATCAGGTCGGCTAAGTGCCTGACTCCTCGCCAGGCTCGCTGGAATCTTTTCCTAAACCAATTTAATTTTGTCATTTCTTATAGACCAGGATCGCGCAATGGAAAGGCTGATGCACTCTCTAGGATTCATTCAGCAGAGACACGTCCACTTACTCCTCCTAAGACTATTCTTCCTGACTCTAGATTCCTGGGAGTGATTCATAATCAAGACCTACTTAAGGACATCAAGGAAGCATACCATGCGGATTCTTTGTTGGCTCAACCCCCAAGGGACGTAAGTCTTGTCTTTAAGAATGGTGTGTGGATTCAGGGACAACGTCTGTATATACCTGAAACAGTCAGATTGAGAGTATTGCAACTCATCCACAATTCCAAGATAGCCGGGCATAGGGGAATTCTAAAGACACAAGAATTTCTTTCTCGTTTCTTTTGGTGGCCCACTTACAGGAAAGATGTCTTAAACTATGTCACTTCATGTGAAGTCTGTGCAAGATGCAAAACACCTCGCTCCTCACCAACTGGTCTGTTGCAACCTCTTCCCACCCCGTCCCGCCCGTGGGGATCCATTTCTATGGACTTCATTGTGGAGTTACCAACCTCTCAAGGAAGAACACCATTCTAGTGGTGGTTGACCGTCTAACAAAGGCAGCTCATTTTATCCCTTGTGTCGGCTTACCCACTGCAAAACAGACATCAGACTTGATGATTAAGAATGTGTTTCGCTTACATGGAGTACCGGATGAGGTCATTTCGGATCGAGGGGTGCAATTCACTTCTAGGTTTTGGCAAAATTTCTGTGCAGCATTGGACATTAAAGTAAACCTTTCTTCTGCTTTTCATCCCCAGACTAATGGACAGACAGAACGAACCAATCAGACCCTGGAGCAGTATATCCGCTGTTTTATCTGCCACCTACAGGATGATTGGGTGGATCTACTTCCACTGGCTGAGTTCTCTTATAACAACTCTCAGAGCGCCTCCACTAAGCAGTCTCCTTTTGACTCCAATCTAGGTTATCATCCTAACATTCTTCCTCGATTTCCCATAGATACGCCCTTGCCGGCAGTGGCTGAAAGAATCACTTCTTTACAAAAGAATATGGATCTTCTAAAGGAAAATCTAGAATTGGCTCAGGAAAGGTACAAGAAAGCAGCAGATAAATTTCGTAAACCTGCACCAGCTTTCAAGGTAGGAGATTTGGTCTGGCTGTCAACCAGAAATCTTAAATTAAAGATTCCATCGTCTAAATTGGGACATAAGTACATTGGACCTTATAAGATCAATAAGATTATAAGTGCTGTTGCTTGTCGTCTTCAACTGCCCGGAACTATGAGAATCCACCCTGTCTTTCATGTATCCCTACTAAAGGCTGCAACACCCAATACGTTTCCTGGACGTTCTTCTCCTTGCCCTGACCCAGTGCTGGTCGATGGTCAGGAAGAATTTATGGTGGAAAGGATTCTAGATTCCAGGTTGTACAGAAATCAGTTGCAATATTTGATTAAATGGCAGGGCTACCCAGTGGAGGACAACTCATGGGAACCAGTCAATAATGTAAATGCTCCTCGCCTGCTCCGCCAGTTTCATCAGAGGTACCCTGACAAGCCTGGTCTGAGGTCATCCGGAGGTTGTCCCTAAGGGGGGAGTAATGTAAGGTTCTTTGTCTCTGTTGACATGTTCCTTGAAACTCAGTTTTCCGTCGGCCATTTTGCTTTCTGTCTTTCTGCAGCTCTTGCCCTCAGTTAATATGGAGTTTCCAGTTTTCATGTTCCCGCCCTGATTCTTCCCTCTTGCTTCTTAAGCAGCCTCAGCTGAACAATCAGTGCTCCTGAATCAAGCCTCAGTCAGTCTGTGACCTGACTTCTGGAAACCTTGGACTTGTACTCCAGCTATTCCCTACTGAGGAACCTTGGAACACTTTTGGACTCTGGAAACCTGCTGTTTGGTGAATCCATGTTTGCAGAGGAAGTACGGTACAGAGAAGAGATCCTGAACCTGCTTTGGAGATTTATTGTAGTGCTTGAAGTTACTCTGGCCTGCTGTGTCTCCTGTCGCTGTTCCTGCAAACTGTGTGAACTTTTCAGCATGCTTGTATGAAGTAATACAAGTCATTTCATTTCAACCTATGTCTCCTGTGCTTTCCTCGCACCCAAGCACAAGACGCTATAGGAACTGTACACTATACATGACAGCCCCATTTAAAATGCTCCAGTGTGTGATGGGCCCCATGGATAATGTCCCAGTGTATGATGGGCCAATATAATGCTCCATATATAATGGGCCCCATATGATGCTCCAGTGTATAATGGACCCCATGGATGATACTCCAGTATATAATGGGCCCCGTATATGCTGCTCCAGTGTCTGATGGGCCCCATTTAAAATGCTCCAGTGTGTGATGGGCCCCATGGATAATGCTCCAGTGTATGATGGGCCAATATAATGCTCCATATATAATGAGCCCCATATGATGCTCCAGTGTATGATAGGCCTTTATAATGCTCCATATATAATGTGCCCCATTTATAAAGCTCCAGTGTACAATGGGCCCTATCTATGATGCTCAAGTGTATGATGGGCCCCATATATAATTCTCCAGTGTATAATGCTCCCCATATATTGCTCCAAACATTAAAAAAAATGAAATACCTCTCCTCGCTGGGCACTACTCTACTCTGGACTCCTCAGCGTCGCCATCATCCAGCTCTCTGCACTTGGACTGTTCAGGCAGAGGGCGTACAGACGTGACGTCATCGCGCTTTCTGACCTGAATGTCACTGTCAGGAAACGCGGAAGACATCACAGCAGTGGAGCAGGGAGAGGTAAGTATTGCAAGTGCTGGGGCCCTGAGCAAGCAGGGGCCCACTCGTGGGCGACGGCACTGGCACAGGGCCCCTCATAGTATGTCAGTGTGTCTGACGGCGAGTGGGCCCCCCCAACATCAGAGACACTTTTGCATACTATGAGGGGCCCTGTGCTAGTGCTGTCGCCCACGAGTGGGCCACCCCCACCTGCTCAGGGCACCGGCACTTGCCCGGGTGCGCAAGGTGCTGACGCCGGCCCTTGAGGTGTAGGCTGGGCGTTCAGCAGCTGCAAATGGAGGAATTGGAGAAGTCGGAGGAAGAGGAGGACAAAGCGAGCCATTTTGCTGGCAACCTATGTGTCATCAGGGGAAAGTGGTACAAAATCCTTTGAAATCCAGGCATGGTTCATTTCTATGAAGGTGAGATCACCAACATTTTGGTTCGACAGAAGGGTCCTTCTTTCTCTCAGGATTGATCCAGCTGCACTGAAGACCCTTTCTGATAGCACACTACTAGCAGGGCAAGCAACCTCCTGTAAGGCATATTGTGCCAATTCAGACCAGGTGTCCAGTTTACAGGCCCAGTAGTCAAAGGGGAATTAACTGTGAGGGAGAACATCGATAGGGGAGGAGAGGTAATTTGAGCCATAGGTGACAAAAGCTGTCTCCTGTCTGTTGCAATCGATTCAGTATTACCAGTCATGTGAGCGTTACTCGAAAAATCAGTCCACAACATGGTCATGAAACCCCTGTCTCCAACGCCACTTTGGCTGTGTGCACCACGAACACCTCTTCAGTTTGGCCCAGTATGGCTCGTGGTAGAACCTGCACCGCTGCTGTGTGCTGGGAATGTCTCTAAAAAAACGGTTTAATAGAGTTGCTTGTTTGTTCGCCAATATTAGCTCTAGGTCCTCTTGTGGCATGATATTCTGTAATTTATCTTTATAGCGTGGATCGAGGATGCTGGCCAACCAGTAGTCGTCATCCTTCATAATTTTGGCAATGCGGAGGTCCCTTTTTAGGATCCGCAAGACATAATCACACATGTGGGCCAATGTTCCAGGTGTCATTGATGCACTGCCAGTGGTGGGTGGAGGAGCACTTTCTGCCAAATCCACATACCTCCAGTCACGCACAAACCCTGTACCTGACCTTGGCAAGCCAACATTTTCTCTGGCCCCCTGAGAAGCATCATCCTCCCCAAAAAAATCATCCCCCTCATCCTCCTCCTCCTCTTCCTCTTCTTCCTCCACTTCGTCCAGGACAGCTCCCTGAGCAGACAATGCCTGACTGTCATGAAGGCTTCCCTCCTCTTCCTCTTCCTCCTCCGCTGCAGATGCCTGATCCTTAATGTGCGTCAAAGTTTGCATGAGCAGATGCGTAAGTGGGATGCTCATGCTTATGATGGCGTTGTCTGCGCTTACTAGCCGTGTGCATTCCTCAAAACGCTGAAGGACTTTACAGAGGTCTTTCAGCTTTGACCACTGCACACCCAACAACTCCATGTCTGCCCTCAAACTGCTTGTCCGTGTATCCTCCCACAAATGCATTACAGCCTGCCTCTGTTCACACAGCCTCTCAACCATGTGCATGGTGGAGTTCCACCTTGTTGCAACGTCTATGATTAGGCGGTACTTGGGGAGGTGGAGCGATCGCTGCAGCCTCTGCATACGACTGGAGTCTACGGGCGAGCGACAGATGTGCGAGCACAGTCTTCGCACTTTATGGAGCAGGCCTGTTATCTTGGGATAATTATTTAGGAAGCACTGCACCGCCAGGTTCAAGGTGTGAGAAAGGCAAGGAATGTGTCTGAGTTTTGCCAGGGCTATGGCTACCACAAAATTACGGCCGCTATTACTGACTACCTTACCTGGCGCAAGATGTAGACTACCCAGCCATGACTCAGTTTCTCGCTGCAAGTAGTCGGCCAGTACCTCCGTGGTGTGTCTGTTGTAGCCCAAAGACATCATCTTTAAAACAGCTTGCTGATGCTTACCATTAGCTGTTCGATAGAGGGACAACTCATGTGCAACTCTGGCAGCTGCGGATGGAGTGCTCTTGCTACTGCGCTCTGTCGACGAGCTTTCGCTTCTGGAGGAGAAGGAGGGTCGAACGCCTGCAGCCAACTGTTGCCTAAACAGTGGGCTAGGCAGCACTGTCCCACCGCTGCTGTCCCCTGTGGACCCTGCATCCACCACATTCACCCAGTGCGCAGTGATGGACACGTAACGGTCTTGACCCTGCCTACAGGCCCATGCATGTGTTGGGAGGTGTACCTTTCCACTCACTGATTGTTTGAGTGCATGGACAATGCGGTCTTTCACATGCAGGTGGAGGGCAGGGATGGCTTTTCTAGAAAAGAAGTGCCGACTGGGTAGGCCAAAGAGTGGGACAGCGTAGGCCATGAGCTCTCGGAACGCTGCGCTTTCAACAAAATGGAACGGCATCATCTCTAATGAGATCAGTTTGGCAACGTAGGCATTGAAAGCCAGTGTACGCGGATGAGAGGATGAGTACTTCCTTGTCCAACTCAGAGTGTCTGCTAGTGTGAGCTGGACTTGAGAGCTGCATATGGGTGAACTAGCGGTGGACATGATGGACTGAGAGGTGGTTGGTGATGGTGATGGTGGTGGTGGTGGTGGTAGTGGTGATGGCCTAGATTCAGTCTTTCGTTGCAAAAACATTGTGATTCCCTGACTGCTTTGGCCTTGCGAAGACACCTCAACATTTCTTGCTGGTGGTGTGCTAACCGGTGGGCTTACAGTGGGGGAAGCGATGGAGCGTTGGTGGCTACCTTCTGTCGGAGCAGGTGCACATGTGCTACCTGAGGTTTTGTAGTCCGTTCACGCTTGCAAGTGCATGTTGATTAAATGTCTAAGCATGCAACTGGTAATCAAATTTCTGAGATTTTTCCCTCGGCTAAAGGTCCTTCCGCACTTCTTACAGATAACCTTTGCCTCATCAATAGGATTTTGGTCAAAAAAGTGCCACACTGTACTCTTGCTACTATGGTATAAATTTTCAGGGCTTGCACGGTGTGCTAATTTGACAGTCTGGCCAAGCAGTCCTGCAAATCTTTTTGCTTTTTTAACATGTTTTTGGACTGCTACGGGCCTGCCAGATAGCCGCTGCTGCAATGTCGATGTCTGCTGCGGATCCTTCTCCTCTTCTGAGCTATTGCCAGCGGCACCCTCTTCCCCCAATGGATGCCAATCCGGGTCAACAACTAGGTCATTCATCACCTCCTCTTCAATTTCATTTGCACCTTCCTCTGTGTCACCATGTAAGGTGGTATAGTATGCAGGAAGGGGCACCTGAGTTTCATCAGGGTCAGATTCTGGCTCTGTAGACTGCAAGGGCAATGTAGTGCTCTGGGTGAATGTACCAGCAGAATCATCTAGCAGTGGCTGTGCATCAGTGCACTCCATGTCAGATTCATGTTGTACTGGGGAATTCAGGATTTTACTTGATAACCCAGGCATGGTGTGTGAAAAGAGCTCCATGGAGTAATCTGAAGTGTGGCTAGTCCAGGTATCAACTCTCTGCCGACTTCTCCTGGATCCTCTGCTACACCGACAGGTCTGTCCATACTTGTGTGTATGGGGAGAAACCCATCAGGCTACCTGGCAGGTGGGGGGACCAGACTCTTGAACTTGTCACCGCTGCCACGGCTGTGCTTATGCCTAGCATTGCTCTAAAACACAGCATGGTTTCAGAGTGAAGTGCAGATGTTTGTAATGCTGGAGGCGGCCTCGGATCCATGCTGCACACGATTTGGGCAGAATGAATCATGTGATGGGTTCCCACGTCTCTCTCTATACAAAGACGTCACAAAGCGTTGAAAAAAAAAAGATGAAATTATTTAAAATAGCAGAAAAATCAGAACACTGAAGATTATCAGGCAAATAAATGCACAGTTAAAACATGAAGGATATAGCACATATAGCATACTGCAGCAGACCAATGGTGGCCAAAATAACAAGGGACTACACATTTATTTCTATAGTCACTACAGGGAGATACTGTTTGGACGAGGTTGTGCATACTACAGTCATGGCCAAAAGTTTTGAGAATGACACAAATATTAATTTTTACAAAGTCTACTGCTTCACTTTTTCTAATGGCAATTTGCATATACTCCAGAATGTTATAAAGAGTGATCAGCTTAACAGCAATTACTTGCAAAGTCAATATTTGGCTAGAAAATGAACTTTATCCCCCAAAACACATTTCAACATCATTGCAGCCCTGCCTTAAAAGGACCAGCTAACCTCTTTTCAGTGATTGCTCCATTAACACAGGTGTGGGTGTTGATGAGGACATGGCTGGAAATCAATCTGTCATGATTAAGTAAGAATGACACCACTGGACACTTTAAACGAGGCTGGTGCTTGGCATCATTGTTTCTCTTCTGTTAACCATGGTTATCTCTAAAGAAACACATGCAGTTATCATTGCAATGCACAAAAATGGCCTAACAGGGAAGAGTATCGCAGCTAGAAAGATTGCACCTCAGTCAATAATCTATCGCATCATCAAGAACTTCAAGGAGAGAGGTTCCATTGTTGCTAAAAAGGCTTCAGGGCGCCCAAGAAAGACCAGCAAGCGCCAGGACCGTCTCTTAAAAGTGTTTCAGCTGCGGGATCGGGCTACCAGCAGTGCAGAGCTTGCTCAGGAATGGAAGCAGGCAGGTGTGAGTGCATCTGCACGCACTTTGAGGCGGAGACTCTTGGAGCAAGGCCTGGTCTCAAGGATGGCAGCAAAGAAGCCACTTCTCTCCAGAAAAAACATCATGGACAGACTGATATTCTGCAAAAGGTACAGGCAGTGGACTGCTGAGGACTGGGGTAAAGTTATTTTCTCTGATGAATCCCCTTTTCGATTGTTTGGGACATCAGGATAACGCCTCATTCGGAGAAGACAAGGTGAGCGCTACCACCAGTCTTGTCTCATGCCAACTGTTAAGCATCCTGAAACCATTCATGTGTGGGGTTGCTTCTCAGCCAAGGGAATCGGCTCTCTCACAGTCTTGCCTAAAAACACAGCCATGAATAAAGAATGGTACCAGAATGTCCTCCAAGAGCAACTTCTTCCAACCCTCCAAGAGCAGTTTGGCGATCAACAATGCCTTTTCCAGCATGATGGAGCACCTTGCCATAAAGCAAAGGTGATAACTAAATGGCTCAGGGAACAAAACATAGAGATTTTGGGTCCATGGCCTGGAAACTCCCCAGATCTTAATCCCTTTGAGAACTTGTGGTCAATCATCAAGAGAAGGGTGGACAAACAAAAACCTAAAAATTCTGACAAAATGAAAGCATTGATTGTGCAAGAATGGACTGCTATCAGTCAGGATTTGGTCCAGAAGTTGATTGAGAGCATGCCAGGGAGAATTGCAGAGGTCCTGAAGAAGAAGGGTCAAAACTGAAAATATTGACTTGCTGCATTAACTCATTCTAACTGTCAATATAAGCTTTTGTTACTCATATGTTTGCAATTATATTTCTGTCTGTGATAAAAACATCTGTCAAACACACACATAAAAACCAGAGGGCAGCAGATCATGTGAAAATATAATATTTGTGTCATTCTCAAAACTTTTGGCCATGACTGTACTCGAAGAAAAGGGAGCCTTCCAGACCTTCTTGAGCCAGACGATGATGCCAGCTCAACACCTCCTGCCTTAGGTGCTATTGTGCTTTTGGCACTACCAGCAGATGCACCACCACCACCATCAGTACCAGCTGGCCCCCCGCCTACGTCCGCTGCCTCTTCCACCATACTTCCTCACGTTTGGGAAAATGTACCCAAAATACCAACAGATATATGGTACTGTATCAGAGGCATACAGCTGTATACAGTGAAGAGGAAAATTCTAAATTTCCGTCTATATTTCTAGAATAACACAGAAGCGCTCACAAGCTCAGTATGGATTAGACCAGAATATAAAAAGCAGAAAAAGGGTACTGTATCAGAAGATACTAGGTGTATACAGTGTTGGTGTAATTTTAATCTCCGTATATATTTCCGGAGTAACACACAGACGCACACAGGCTCAGTATGAATTAGACCACAATAAAAAAGCAGAAAAAGTGTACTGCATCAGAAGCGTACAGCTGTATACAGTGTTGGGGTAATTTCAAATCTCCGTATATATTTCAGGAGTAACACACAGACGCTCACAGGCTCAGTATGGATTAGACAAGAATGTAAAAAGCTGAAAAAGGGTACTGTATCACAAGCCTACAGCTGTATACAGTCTAGGGGTAATTGTAAGTCTCCGTATATATTTCAGGAGTAACACACAGATGCTAATAGGCTCAGTATGGATTAGACCATAATTTAAAAAGCAGAAAGAGGGTAATGTATCTGAAGATACCAGGCATATACAGTGTTCGGGTAATTTTAAATCTCTGTATATATTTCCGCAGCAACACACAGACGCTCACAGGCTCAGTTTGGATTAGACCAGAATATAAAAAGCAGAATAAGGGTATAATGAATCAGAAGATACCAGGCGTATACAGTGTAGGGGTAATTGTAAATCTCCCTATATATTTCAGGAGTAAAATACAGACGCTCACAGGCTCAGTATGGATTACACCAGAATATAAAAAGCAGAAAAAAGGTACTGTATCACAAGCATACAGCTGAATACAGTGTTGTGGTAATTTTAAATCTCCATATATATTTCAGGAGAAACACACAGACTCTCTCAGGTTCAGTATGGATTAGACCAGAATATAAATAGCAGAAAAATGGTACTGTATCACCAGAAGCCAGATGTATATAGTATAGTGAAAAAATTGTAAATCTCCATATATATTTCAGGAGTCAGACACAGACGCTCTCAGGCTCAGTATGAATTATGCAAGAATATAAAAAGCTGAAAAAGGGTACTGTATCACAAGTGTACAGCTGTATATAGTGTAGGGTTAATTTTAAATCTCCATATATATTTCCGGAGTCACACACAGACGCTCACAGGCTCAGTATGGATTAGACCAGAATATAAAAAGCAGAAAAAAGGTACTATATTACAAACATACACCTGTATACAGTCTAGGGTAATTGTAAATCTCCGTATATATTTCTGGAGTAACACACAGACGCTCTCAGGCTCAGTATGGATTAGACAAGAATGTAAAAAGCTGAAAAAGGGTACTGTATCACAAGCGTACACCTGTATACAGTGTAGTGTTCATTTTAAATCTCCGTATATATTACCGGAGTAACACACAGACGCTCACAGGCTCAGTATGGATTAGACCAGAATATAAAAATCAGAAAAATGGGTACTATATCACAAGCGTACAGCTGTATACAGTCTGGGGGTAATTGTAAATCTCCATATATATTTCTGGAGTCATACACAGACGCTCTCAGGCTCATTATGGATTAGACAAGAATATAAAAAGCTGAAAAAGCGTACTGTATCACAAGCATACAGCTGTATACAGTGTAGGGGTAACAGTAAATCTCCGTATATATTTCCGGAGTAACACACAGACGCTCACAGGCTCAGTATGGATTAGACCAGAATATAAAAAGCAGAAAGGGTACTATATTACAAACGTTCAGCTGTATACAGTCTAGGGGTAATTGTAAATCTCCGTATATATTTCTGGAGTCACACACAGACGCTCTCAGGCTCATTATGGATTAGACAAGAATATAAAAAGTTGAAAAAGCGTACTGTATCACAAGCGTACAGCTGTATACAGTGTAGGGGTAACAGTAAATCTCCGTATATATTTCCGGAGTAACACACAGATGCTCACAGGCTCAGTATGGATTAGACCAGAATATAAAAAGCAGAAAAAGGGTAGGTATATAGTATAGTGAAAAAATTGTAAATCTCCGCATATATTTCTGGAGTCACACACAGACGCTCTCATGCTCAGTATGGATTAGACAAGAATATAAAAAGCTGAAAAACGGTACTGTATCGGTACTGTATACTGTACCTCAGAGTGGCTTGTGGCACCCCTGACGCGCGTTTCGCGTGAAGCTTTATCCTTAAGTTACATTGGCCCTGCATTTAATATTAGATCTTGCACCATGCAATTTGCACTATGCACCATGCACTTTAGCAGGGATTTTATTGTGCAGATCTACTATGCCTACATATAAATATCGCTATGCCCTCTTATTTTGCATTTTGGTAACATTACTTATGCACACCATTGGATTAATTGATAGATAGCGCTTTTTACTTAATGAGATTTGTTACATACGCTCGAAACACTTTATATATATATTTTTTCCTGAATTATATTTTTGGAAGCATTTTGCTCCATATACAGTGTATGGTATATAATAATTAGGATTAATACTGAACGTATATGTAATCTCCTGTACCTCTCTTTTTGGCTTTGTTTATTGTACTTTGTTGTTCCCATTATATTTATTTCACTGTATTGGTTTGGATAAATTTTAATATATTTTTGAATAAACTATATGTTTTTATGGTGAAAGACATCCTATATTTCTTTTTGGATTTATTTATAATTGGAAGTGCCTTGTGGACTAGACAATATTTCTATGTGAGACCAGGTGTATATAGTATAGTGAAAAAATTGTAAATCTCCGTATTTATTTCCGGAGTCACACACAGATAGTCAGCATGTATTTGTCCATGATACCAGCCAATACACGGTACTGTGTGAGGAGCGTACAGCTCTTTACGGTGTGGGAAAAAATGATCGGTCGGTAACTGTGCAGAAAAAAAGAATAAAAGTTTTAGTGCTGTGTAAAAAGCAGTCTGCACAGCAGTGTACACACAGCAATACAGTTAGCAGGCAGCCTATTAACCAGCTCTGCTGCACACAAGAAAATCCTCTCCTGTCACTGGCAGGCAGCCTAATAACCAGCGCTGCTGCACACAAGAAAATCCTCCCCTGTCACTGGCAGGCAGCCTAATAACCAGCGCTGCTGCTGCACAAAAGAAAATCCTCCTCTGTCACTGGCAGGCAGCCTAATAACCAGCGCTGCTGCTGCACAAAAGAAAATCCTCCTCTGTCACTGGCAGGCAGCCTAATAACCAGCGCTGCTACTGCACAAAAGAAAATCCTCCTCTGTCACTGGCAGGCAGCCTAATAACCAGCACTGCTGCACACAACAAAATCCTCCCCTGTCACTGCACACTAACTGTACAGCACAATTGCTATCAGCACAAGCACATAATCACTTTTCTTTCCTGCCTCTCTCCCTACTGAGAACCAGCGGCAGCAACCTCTCCCTACGCTAACATCGGCAGAAGTAAAATGGCGGTCGGCGGTCAGGGCTTTTATAGCCACTGTGACACCACACAAAGCAAGCCAATCACTACAATGCCCTTCTCTAAGATGTTGGTGGCCTCTGCCCATGTCATCTCATTGCCCACATTGTGCGTCCTTGCTCATTTGCTGAGAAAAGGCGCCTGCAAGCATTATGGGAAAACCGACTTTGGCGCTCGGGTCGACGACCGCATGGCCAACTTCACGCTATGGTCGGGTTTCGCTCGGCGAAACTCGACTTTGGTGAAAGTCGGCGATTTTTTAAACTGACCGACCTGTTTCTCTTAACTCTATTTGTAACCTTCTTTATTGTGTTGTCCATCGTGGACAAATGAATGTCAAAATCTCTCAAGATGGACTTGTAATCT
This sequence comes from Oophaga sylvatica, assembly GCA_033576555.1. Lineage (NCBI taxonomy): Eukaryota > Metazoa > Chordata > Amphibia > Anura > Dendrobatidae > Oophaga > Oophaga sylvatica. The sequence continues at coordinate 274,053,339 of JARQOD010000004.1, forward strand.
TGAGATGTTGATATTTTTAAATAATTTCGGTCCTTAAGTTCTCAGACAGTTCTCTTGTCCTCTTTCTCCATGCTTTGTGTGGCACACACAGACACACAATGCAATGCAACTTCTCCCCTTTTTATCTGGTTTCAGGTGTGATGTTCATATTACTCACACCTGTTACTTGTCACAGGTGAGTTTGAATGAGCATCACATGCTTCAAACAAAGTTGTTACCTACAATTTTGGAAAGATGCCAACAATTTTGTCCAGCCCATTTTTTGGGTTTTGTGTGAAATTATGTCCAATTTGCCTTTTCTTCTGTTTTTCATTTGTGTTGTTCACACAAAGGAAATAATATACACAAAGGAAATAAACATGTGTATATCCAAATGTGTAATTGCAATCATTTTCTGGGAGAAATACTTCATTTTCTAGGACAATTTCAAGGGTGCCAACACTTTCGGCCATGACTGTATTAACCTACTGTAAAATACTGTGGATGCCATTTTATGCAAGAAACATTATCTCTTGTACATTAGGAGTTTAGCTGTTGCTTTATCTGTGCTATAACGCCATTAGACTTAATTATTTTACGTCTGCTCAGTACAGTTATTTTGGGTATTTCTCACATATATGTCTATTGCTGCTACAATACTGATTTTAATCTTTTTGTCTTATTGGATATAAATCTTCTCCATACATGTACTATATGGCACAGTTATCTACTATTTTTCATCATATATATACAGTACATTTAGCACTCCATTCAGGGTCAGACTGACCCACTAGAGAACCAGAAAATTCTCTGGTGGGCCCAGGCTCTGACATCTGCTGGCATACAGGGCCAGCAGCTGCCTAGAGCCCCCACTGCCCCAGGGGTCACCAGCCAGTGGCGTGTCGCCAATAGCGGCACACTGCACAGTTACTATGGGGCCTGTGAGTCAAGGGGGAACCAGGAGGAGAGGTGAGTATTGTTTTGATTTTTGATTTTTTTTAATATATATCAGTGAGTGAGTAATAATGGCCATAAAATTGTGGTAGAGGCTACATTATATTCTATGGAGGGGGCTGCATTATACTCTGAGAGTCTACATTATATTTTTGGGGGGCTGCATTATACCCCATGAATTGGCGGATGCTAAGTCCAGGTCTGGGAGGAGATCCCTCAGGAGACCATTCGCCGCCTCATCAGAAGCATGCCTAGGCTTTGTAGGGAGGTCATACAGGCACATGGAGCCCACACACACTACTGAGCATCATTTTGACTTGTTTTAAGGAGATTACATTCCACTTTAATTTTGTGGGTGACTCCAAATCCAGGCCTCCATTGGTTAATAAATTTGATTTCCATTGATGATTTTTGTGTGATTTTGTTGTCAGCACATTCAACTTTGTACAGAACAAAGTATTCAATGAGAATATTTTATTCATTCAGATATAGGATGTGTTATTTGAGTGTTCCCTTTATTTTTTGAGCAGTGTATATAAGGTTGCTGCACAATACTATATGAGGAATCTGCATTATATTCTATGGTGGGGGCTGCATTATACTCTGAGGGTCTACATTATATTCTATGGGGGCTGCATGTTACTATATGAGGGGGGCTGCATTATTACTCTATGAGGGGGCTACATAAAATTTTTTGGGGGGCTGCATTATACCCTATGACATGGCCGCATTATACCCTATGAGGGGGTACATTATATTCTATATGGGGCTGCATTATACCATATGGGGGAGCTACATTATATTCTATGGAGGACTGCATTACACCTTATGGGGACTGCATTATATTCTATGGAGGGGTGTATTATACCCTATGAGGGGGTGAATTATACCCTATGAGGGGGCTATATTATATTCTATGGAGGGGGCTGCGTTATACTCTGAGGGCCTACATTAGATTCTATGCATTATACCCTATGAGAAACCTACATTAATTTCTATGGGGGATCTGCATTATACCCAATGATGGGGCTACATTCTATTCTATGGGGGGCTGCATTATACTATATGAGGTGGCTACAATATTTTCTATGGGGGGCTGCATTATACCCTATGAGGGGGCTGCATTATATTCTATGGGGTGGCATTATATTTTTTGATGAGGCTACATTATACTCTATTGGGGAGCTGCATTATATCCTATGAGGGGGCTGAATTATACCCTATTAGGGGGCTGCATTATATTCTATGGTGGGGGCTCGATTATACTCTGAGGGTCTACATTATATTCTTTGGAGGGCTACATGATACTATATGAGGAGGGCTGCATTATAGCATATGAGGTGGCTACATTATATTCTATGAGGGGCTGCATTATACCCTATGAGAGGGCTGCAGTATACTCAATGGGGGACTGAATTATATTCTATGGGGAGGGCTACATTACACCCTTTGAGGGGGGCTAAATTATATTCTATGGGGGCTGCATGATACTATATGAGTAGGGCTGCATTATACTCTGAAGGTCTACATTATATTCTACGGGGGCTGCATTATACCATATGAGGGGACTGCATTATATTTTCTGGGGGGGTTCATTGCATTCAATGGGGGTGCCGAATTATACCCTATGAGGGGGCTACATTATATTCTATGAGGGGGGCTACATTATACCCTATGAGACTTCTACATTATATTCTATGGGAGGCTCCATTACACAATGAGGGGGCTACATTATATTCTGTGCAGGGGGACTGCATTATACTATGAGGGTCTATATTCCATTCTAGGAGGGGGCTCCATTATACTCTGAGCAGGCTGCATTATATTCTATGGGGGACTGCATTATACCCTATTAGTGGGCTACACTTTATTCTATAGAGGTGCTGCATTATGCTATACAAGGAGGCTACTTGATGATGAGGGGGGTGCATTATACCCTATGGGGGGGCTACATTATACCCTATGATGGGGCTACACACAAGGTCAAAATTGTTGGTACCCCTCGTTTAATGACAGAAAAACCCACAATGGTCATGGAAATAACTTGAATCTGACAAAAGTAATAATAAAGCGAAAATCTATGAAAATGAACAAATGAAACTTAATATTTTGTTGCACAACTTTTGATACAATCACTGCAATCAAATGATTCCTGTAACTTTCAATGAGACTTCTGCACCTCTCGACAGGTATTTTGGCTGTTTAACTGCTCCAGTTGCTCCAGTTGTCTCTTGTTTGAAGGTTGCCTTTTCCAGACGGCATGTTTCTGCTCTTTCCAAAGATACTCAATAGGATTAAGGTCAGTGCTCATAGAAGGCCACTTCAGAATAGTCAAATGTTTTCCTCTTAGCCATCCTTGGGTATTTTTAGATGTGTGTTTTGGGTCATTATCCTGTTGCAAGACCCATGACCTGTGACTGAGACCAAGCTTTCTGACACTGGGAAGCACATTTCTCTCTAGATCCCTTGATAGTCTTGAGATTTCATTGTACCCTGCACAGATTCTAGACACCCTGTGCAACATGCAGCAAAGCAGCCCCAGAACAAAACAGAGCCTCCTCCATGTTTCACAGTAGGGACAGTGTTCTTTTCTTGATATGCTTCATTTTTCCATCTGTGAATATAAAGCTGATGCGCCTTGCCAAAAAGTTCCATTTTTGTCTCATCTGTCCATAGGACATTCTCCCAGAAGCTTTGTGGCTTGTCAACAAGTAGTTTGGCAAATTCCAGTCTGGCTTTTTAATGATTTTTTTAACAATGGTGTCCTCCTTGGTCATCTCCCATGAAGCCCACTTTGGCTCATACAACGACGGAGGGTGCGTTCTGACACTGATTTTCCTTGAGTTTGAAGTTCACATTTAATCTATTTAGAAGTTTTTCTAGGCTCGTTTGTTACCATTCGTATTATCCGTCTCTTTGATATGTCATCAATTTTCCTCCTGTGGCCATGTCCAGGGAGGTAGACTATAGTCCCATGAAGCTTAAATTTCTGAATAATATATGCAACTGTAGTCACAGGAACATCAAGCTGCTTGGAGATAGTCTTATAAGTTAACTTTTACCTTTAACATATTTGTCTATAATTTTCTTTCTAATCTCCTGAGACACCTCTTTCCTTCGCTTCCTCTGGTCCATGTTGAGTGTAATACACACCATGTCACCAAACAGCACAGTGAGTACAGTTATATGAAAAATTTTGGGCACCCCTATTAATCTTAAGCTTAATGTTTTATAAAAATTGGTGTTTTTGCAACAGCTATTTCAGTTTGATATATCTAATAACTAGTGTTGAGCGATACGATACCGCAAGTATCGGGTATCGGCCGATATTAGCTCTATCGGCCTTTCGATACTTAGTTCCGATATTTTCGTCTTATCGGATACCGGAATCGGGATTGTCACTGTCACTGTCAGTGTCCGTCGGTCGGGTCTGTCAGGAGTCAGCGGCACTTACCTGGCAGAAGATCTCCGGCGGTCACGGGCTGGACTGCTTCATGGCCGCCATCATCTTTCCCCGGCGGTCACATGCAGTTTCTCGCGATAACTGCAGTGACTGCTGGGTAATCCCGGCCGTAAAGCAGTCAGTCCGATGACGTCACCGCCGGGGAAGCAGGTAATCAGCTGTGCTGCGTCGCGATGACAGGCTCTGCCTGTCATTGCGATGTAGCAGAGCTGGATCGTCGTGGGACACTCGTTACTATGGACTGCGTCGGACAGGTGGTATACTGTTGGTTTGTTTTTTTTCTTTTTTTACAGGAGATCAATGGCGTCACAGGAATGAGAGTATAATAAAAGAAATGAAAACTGTGTTGTCTCTTTTATTTCATTAAAATACTTTTTTCTTGCATTGTCTTTTTTTTATACATTTAATAACTTTGGATTAATAATGGATGGGTGTCTTATTGACACCTCTCCATTATTAACCGGGCTTATTGTCACGTGCAATCAACGGTGACATTAACCCCTTATTACCCCACTTGCCACCGCTAACAGGGCAGTGGGAAGAGCCGGGTAAAGTGCACAATTGGCACATCTTTTGATGCCCAAATGTGGGGCTGCTGTAGCCTGGTATTATCAGGCTGTTGAGGGCCAAATCCATGGGCTGACAGTCTTTTAATACCAGGCCGCAGCAGTCTGCATTTTACTTGGCTGGTTAACAAAAATAGGGGACCCCTACGCCGTTTTTTTTCAAGGGGATCCCCTATTTATTGTTAACCAGCCAAGCTAAGCAGACTGCTGTGGCCTGGTATTATCAGGCTTGCAAGGTCCATGGATATTGGATCCTTACCAGCCTGAAAAACCAGGCCTCAGCGGTCTGCTTCATCTGGCTGGTTAACAAAAATAGGGGGGACCCCACGCCAATTTTTTTCGAGGGGATCGCCTATTTTTGTTAATTAGCCAAGATATGCAGACTGCTGTGGCCTGGTATTATCAGGCTGGCAAGGTCCATGGATCTTGGCTCCTTAACAGCCTGAAAATCCAGGCCTCAGCGGTCTGCTTCATCTGGCTGGTTAACAAAAATAGGGGGGACCCCACGCCAATTTTTTTCGAGGGGATCCCCTATTTTTGTTAATCAGTTCCCTCTGACGTCACTGATTGTGTCCCTGGCTGACCTGAAGTGAAAGTGGAAAGCAATCAATTAAGCTTTCCACTTCCTCTCCTGTCAGCCAGGAGAGGAACTCATTCATTTGGGGGTTTACTGTGAGGCTGCAGCATTAGCTGCGGTCCCTGCAGTAAACATTAACCCTTTCTGAAGGATTACACCGTGGGACCTGACTGTGCATGGGATAGGTAAGAATAATTTTGCTTTTTTATTTTATTTTTATTACAGGAAATGGTTTTTGCAGTCAAATAAAAGATGGTAAAAAACATGTGTCTTTATTTCATTAAAATGATTTTTAATTAAAGTGTGTGTGTTTTATTTTTATTTCATGCAATAGGATTAATAATTGATAGTTGTCTAATTGACAGCTCTCAATTATTAACCTGGCTTAAGGTCACCTTTCAATTGCAATGTGGCTTTAACCCCATATTAACCCATTCGCCACCGCTACAGGGCAATGGGAATAGACGGGCAAAGTGCCAGAAAGGGCGAATCTAATTATAGATTTGTCTTTTCTGGGGTGTCTGGGGGCAGATGTTAGTAGCCAGGGGGGGCCAAAAATAATGGTCCCTCTCTGGGCTATTATTATCTGCCCCCATTCGCTGGCTTTGTCTGTCTGGTTGCGAAAATAGGGCGGGAGCCCACGCATTTTTTTTAAACAATTTTACACCTCATATATATATATATATACATGTCATTGAATTTGTTACACATATATATATATATTTATATTTATAGTTCATACACTTCTACATAGTATAATAGCCGCTAATTCAATTGACGGCTTTTGTGAAAATGCAGAACCCGACATGAAATGACACTTGGTGTACATAGGGTTAACCATGTCTTTTCATGTCCTTTGCTATCTGATTTGCACAAACAATTACATCAGTCTATGTGTGCAAAATTTCACACCTGTAGGGGTTAATTAAAGGTGTAAATTCGTAGCAAAAAAGTCCGTTTTTTTTACAACGAATTTACACCTTTAATTAACCCCTACAGGTGTGAAATTTTGCACACATAGACTGATGTAATTGTTTGTGCAAATCAGATTGCAAATTACATGAAAAGACATGGTTAACCCTATGTACACCAAGTGTCATTTCATGTCGGGTGCTTCTGTCTTTTCACAAAAGCCGGCTTTACCCGGCAATTGAATCAGAGGATATTTTACTATGTAGAAGTGTATAAACTATACATATATGTATATATATATGTCACAATGACATGTATATATATATATATATATATATATGTATTCTATGTGTGTATATTTAGTGTTTACAAGGAAATAAAGGTTTTTTTTAGTTGCGATATTTTGTTCCCATAGACTTACATGGGACTTCCAGTATCGGAATCAGATATCTGCGATATTTAGTGATATCGGCGATACCATTCCGATCCGATATTTTTAGATATCGAGCAGTATCGCTCAACACTACTAATAACTATTGGGCACAGTAATGTTTCTGCCTTGAAATGAGGTTTATTGTACTTACAGAAAATGTGCAATCTGCATCCAAACAAAATTTGACAGGTGCATAAGTATGGGCACCTCACCAGAAAAGTGACATTAATATTTAGTAGATCCTCCTTTTGCAAAAATAACAGCCTCTAGTCGCTTCCTGTAGCTTTTAATGAGTTCCTGGATCCTGGATGAAGGTATTTTTGACCATTCCTCTTTACAAAACAATTCCAGTTCAGTTAAGTTTGATGGTCGCCGAGCATGGACAGCCCTCTTCAAATGATCCCACAGATGTTCAATGATATTCAAGTCTGGGGACTGGGATGGCCATTCCAGAACATTGTAATTGTTCATCTGCATGAATGCCTGAGTAGATTGGGAGCGGTGTTTTGGATCATTGTCTTGCTGAAAGATCCATCCCCTGCGTAACTTCAACTTTGTCACTGATTCTTGAACATTATTGTCAAGAATCTGATGATACTGAGTGGAATCCATGCGTCCCTCAACTTTAACAAGATTCCTGGTGCCGGCATTGGCCACACAGCCCCAAAGCATGATGGAACCTCCACCAAATTTTACTGTGGGTAGCAAGTGTTTTTCTTGGAATGCTGTGTTTTTTTGATGCCATGCATAACGCCTTTTTGTATGACCAAACAACTCAATCTTGGTTTTATCAGTCCACAGGACCTTCTTCCAAAAAGAAATTGGCTTCTCCAAATGTGCTTTTGAATACCTCAGCTGACTCTGTTTGTGGCGTGCTTGCAGAAACAGCTTCTTTCGCATCACTCTCCCATACAGCTTCTCCTTGTGCAAAGTGCGTTGTATAGTTGACCGATGCACAGTGACACCATCTGCAGCAAGTTGATGCTGCAGCTCTCTGGAGGTGGTCTGAGGATTGTCCTTGACTGAGCTCACCATTCTTCTTCTCTGCCTTTCTGATGTTTTTCTTGGCTTGCCACTTCTGGCCTTAACAAGAACTGTCCCTGTGTTCTTCCATTTCCTTACTATGTTCCTCACAGAGGAAACTGACAGGTTAAATCTCTGAGACAGCTTTTTGTATCCTTCCCCTGAACAACTATGTTGAATAATCTTTGTTTTCAGATCATTTGACAGTTGTTTTGAGGAGCCCATGATGCCACTCTTCAGAGGAGATTCAAACAGGAGAACAACTTGCAAGTGGCCACTTTAAGTAGCTTTTCTCATGATTGCATACACCTGGCTATGAAGTTGAAAGCTCAATGAGGTTACAAAACCAAAAAAAGTGCTTTAGTAAGTCAGTAAAAAGTAGGTAGGGGTATTTAAAACAAGAAAATGATAAGGGTGGCCATACTTATGCACCTGTCAAATTTTGTTTGAATGCAGATTGCACATGTTCTGCTAGTACAATAAACCTCATTTCAAGGTAGAAATATTACTGTGTCCAATAGTTATTAGATATATCAAACTGAAATAGCTGTTGCAAAAACACCAATTTTTTATCAAACATTAAGCTTAAGATTAATATGGGTGCCCAAACTTTTTCATATAACTGTATCTGTAGCCCTCTATACAGGCCCACTCACTGATTCCAAAATTGTAGATAACTGTGATGCTAATTAGTGGACACACCTTGATTTAACATGTCCCTGTTGTCACATTATTTTCAGGGGCACCATCATTTATGTCCAGGTCAACTTCATGAGTTTTATTTTTTAAAAATTCTGTGGAAGCATGATTGAAAAGCAATGTCATTTGTTCAGTTTCATCGATATTTGATTTATTATTACTTTTGTCAGAGTCAAGTTATTGCTGTGACCATTGTGGGTTTTTTCTGTCATTAAACGAGCGGTACCAACAATTTTGACCACATGTGTACATTATATTCTATGGAGGGGGGCTGCATTATACTTTGAGGGTCTACATTATATTCTATGGGGGGGCTACATGATGCTATATGAGGGGGGCTGCATTTTACCCGATAAGGGGACTGCATTATATTCTATGGGAGGCTGCATTATACCCTATGAAGGGGCAGGGTTAAACAATATGAGGGGGCTACATTATATTCTATTGGGTGGCTGCGTTATATCCTATGAGGGGCTACATTATATTCTATGGGAGGCTGCATTATACCCTATGAGGGGGCTGCATTATACTCTGAGGTGGCTATAGTATATTATATTCGGGGCTTCTTTATACTGTATGATGGGGCTGCATTATATTCTATGGGGTTGCATTATACTCTATGAGGGGGCTGCATTATAACCTATTAGGGGGCTGCATTATTCTTTGAGGGGGCTAAATTATATTCTATGGGGTCTGCATTATACCCTATGATGGGGCTACAGCATATTCTATGCAGGGGCTGCATTATACTATATGAGGGGGCTACATTATATTCTATGGGGGCTGCATTATACCCAGTGGGGTGGCTGCCTTATATTCTATGGGGGGCTGCATTATGCTGTTTGAGGAGGCTACATTATATTCTTGGTGGGTGCATTATCCCCTATGAGGGTGCCACATTATATTCTATGGTGGACGGTCTGCATTATACTCTGAGAGTCTGCATTATATTCTATGGGGGGCCGTGTGACATTATATGAATGGGGATACATTATACCATATGAGGGGCTACATTCTATTCTATGGGGGGCTGCATTATACTATATGAGAGGGGCTACATTATATTCTATGGGGGCTGCATTACACTCTATGAGTGGGCTGCATTATATTCTATGGGGGGATTGCATTACACTATTTGAGGGGGCTACATTATATTCTATGGGGTGCTGCATTACACCCTATGAGGGGCTGCATTATACCCTATGAGGGGGCTACATTATACCCTATGGGAGGGCTGCATTACACCCTATGAGAGGGCTACATTATATTCTAATGGGGGTATGCATTATACCCTATGAGGTGGCTGCATTATACTCTATGGGGGTTGCATTATTTTCTATGGGGGCTGCTTTATACTATATTAGGGGGCTGCATTATATTCTATGGGAGGGCTACATTGTACTCTATGTGGGGGCTACATTATATTTTATGGGGCTGCATTATACCCTTTGAGGGGGCTGCATTATTCTCTATCAGGAGGCTACATTATATTCTATGAAGGGGGCTTCATTATATTATATGAGGGGGCTACATTATATTCTATGAGGAGGGCTACCCCAACCCCTTGTATATCATTAAGACATGTACTTCCTTAAATTATACCCTGATATTAGCATTTTTAACCAGAAAATTGGTGGTCTACTATTTATTTCTGTGTAACTTCATAGTGGGCCCCAAGAATGATTTTCTCTGAAGGACCCAAGGTCCTCCAGTCTGACACTGACTCAATGATTTCGGCAGGCATCAGAGGTTAGACATTAGCGCTAATATAGGTTGTCATGATTTGTGTATATACAGTGGGTACGGAAAGTATTCAGACCCCTTTAAATTTTTCACTCTTTGTTTCATTGCAGCCATTTGGTAAATTCAAAAAAGTTCATTTTGTTCTCATTAATGTACACTCTGCACCCCATCTTGACTGAAAAAAATTAGAAATGTAGTCATTCTTGCAAATTTATTAAAAAAGAAAAACTGAAATATCACACGGTCATAAGTATTCAGACCCTTTGCTCAGTATTGAGTAGAAGCACCCTTTTGAGCAACAAATTTTTCACACCTGGATTTGAGGAACCTCTGCTATTCTTCCTTGCAGATCCTCTCCAGTTCAGTCAGGTTGGATGGTGAACATTGGTGAACAGCCATTTTCAGGTCTCTCCATAAATACTCAATTGGGTTTAGGTCAGGTCTCTGGCTGGGCCAGTCAAGAATGGTCACAGAGTTGATCTGAAGCCACTTCTTTGTTAATTTAGCTGTGTGCTTACGGTCATTGTCTTGTTGAAAGGTGAACCTTCGGACAAGTCTGAGGTCCAGAGCACTCTGGAAGAGGTTTTCATCAAGGATATCTCTGTACTTGGCCACATTCATGTTTTCTTCAATTGCAACCAGTCGTCATGTCCCTGCAGCTGAAAACCAGCCCCATAGCATGATGCTGCCACCACCATGTTTCACTGTTGGGATTGTATTCAGCAGGTGATGAGCAGTGCCTGGTTTTCTCCACACATGCCGCTTAGAATTATCATGAAAAAGTTCTATCTTTGTCTCATCAGACCAGAGAATCTTATTTCTCATAGTCTGGGAGTCCTTCATCTGTTTTTTAGCAAACACTATGTGGCATTTCATATGTCTTGCACTGAAGAGAGGCTTCTGTCGAGCCACTCTGCCATAAAGGCCTGACTGGTGGAGGGCTGCAGTGATAGTTGTCTTTTTGGAATTTTCTCCCATCTCCCTACTGCATCTGTGGAGCTCAGCCACAGTGATCTTGGGGTTCTTCTTTACCGCTCTCCCCAAGGCTCTTCTCCCACGATTGCTCAATTTGGCTGGATGGCCAGGTCTAGGAAAACTTCTGGTGATCCCAAACTTCTTCCATTTAAAGATTATGGAGGCCACTGTGCTCTTAGGAACCTTGAGTACTGCAGAAATTCTTTTGTAACTTTGGTCTGATCTGTGCCTTGCCACAATTCTGTCTCTGAGATCCTTGGCCAGTTCCTTTGACCTAACGATTCTCATTTGGTCTAACATGCGCTGTGAGCTGTGAGGTCTTATATAGACAGGTGTGTGCCTTTATAAATCAAGTTCTATCAGTTTAATTAAGCACAGCTGGACTCCAATGAAGGAGTAGAACCAACTCAAGGAGGATCATAAGGAAGTGGACAGAATGTGACTTAAATATGAATGTCTGAGCAAAGGGTCTGAATACTTATGACCATGTGATATTTCAGTTTTTCTTTTTTAATAAATTTGCAAAATTTTCAACATTTCTATTTTATTTCAGTCAAGATGGGGTGAAGAGTGTACATTAATGAGAAAAAATTTACTTTTTTGAATTTACCAAATGGCTGCAATGAAACAAAGAGTGAAAAATTTAAAGTGGTCTGGATACTTTCTGTACCCACTGTATATATGTATAGCATTTCGGCTGTTTTAATTGTTTTTAATTTTCATGTGGTTTATTTTTTTGTCTGGATAGTGATCAATAAACAGTGTATTTTAAGGTGATTAATTTCTCTTGGCATGCTTCTTTTTTCTTCCACATTCCTATTAACCTGCTAAATAGCACTGGTCAAAATCTGACAGTGACATTTACAGCATGATGGCAGGGAGGTGGCTTTTCTATGCTTATCGGATGCAATTGTGATGCAACTATGGGTTGCTATGATGACCCGAGGTCTGTTGAAGAAGACCCCCATGCCTGTCATGATGATACTTCTGTGAACACTAGCTTTTGGCTAATGTTCATATGAGTCCATGCTTTATGCTATATACAGTAATATTATAGTATTGCTGTATATAGCACAAGCAATCAGATAATCGCAGGTTCAGGTCCCTTAAGAGGACTAAATACAGTTAGAAGTGGAAAAAAATATATAAAAAAAATGGAAAAATAAAATAACATAAAAGTTCAAATCAATGCCCTTTTACACCACTAAAAAAAAAATACACATATGCAGTATGGCTACAGCTGTAAAAGTCTGATCTATCAAATAATAAAATAAATTAGCCCCATCAGTAAAATGTCATAATGAGAAAAAATGTAATCGCCAGAATTCCTTTTTTGGACTACTGAAACAACGCAAAAAGATGCAATAGGATGCAAAAAAATATGATATCTACCTCAAAATAGTATCAATAAAAATGTTGGCTGAGAGCATAGGGTATGTGCGCACGTTCAGTATTTGCTTGCAGAAATTTCTGCAAGGTTTCTGCATCTCTTGGCAGCAAAAACGCTGCGGAAAAATCCGCTGCGCTTTTGGTGCATTTTTGCATCGGATTTATGTTGAAGGAACTGTACTCAAAAAGCTAACATATTACACATTTTCTGGTCATGTCCTAAAATAATCGACCTGTGGAAAAAAGTAGCTATTTTATTGAGCAATAGTAACAACTTTGTACCGTATTTTTTGGACCATAAGACGCACTTTTTTCCCCCAAAACAACATACCGGAAAGTTCAGTGGCGGCGGCTCTCCCAATGCAGCTTGGCTGCGATGCGGTGGTGGTGTCCGGGCAGCAGCGGGCCTCTGGGCTGCGTGGCGGGCTCGTCCCAGCCGGAAAGCCCCCCCGCAGCTGCGACGCGGTGCCGGTGCCTCCGTTGGCGGTCCCGATCCAAAGTGTGGTGTGGTGGTGGTGTTCGGGCAGCAAGCGGGCCTCTGGCTGCGTGGGGGGCTCTGCCGGCATCTCGTCCCAGCCGGAAAGCCCCCCCGCAGCTGCGACGCGGTGCCGGCATGAGGAATGGCCACCTGGGGCCTCCGACAAGATGGCCGCCGCATACTCTCGTTCAAATCTCGGCAACGAGATCTCTTCCCGAGATCTCAGGACAAGATCTCGTTGCCGAGATTTGAACGAGAGTATGCGGCGGCCATCTTGTCGGAGGCCCCAGGCGGCCATTCCTCATGCCGGCACCGCGTCGCACCACACTTTGGATCGGGACCGCCACCGGAGGCCCCTGGCAGCCTTCAGCCCGGCACCGCGTCGCAGCTGCGGGGGGGCTTTCCGGCTGGGACAAGATGCTGGCGGAACCCCCCACGCAGCCCAGAGGCCCGCTGCTGCCCGGACACCACCACCGCATCGCAGCCAAGCTGCATTGGGAGCGCCGCCGCCACCGGATTTGTGAGTATATGACCACCCTGGCCACCCCACAGAACACAGCCACCCCACATAACACAGCCACCCCACATAACACAGCAACCCCACAGTGCCCAACCACCCCACAGTGCCCAACCACCCCACACAGTGGTAAGCTAAATTCGGACTGTAAGACGGACCCCCATTTGACACATTATTTTTTTTCCCAATTTTCCTTCTGAAAATTTGGGGTGCGTATTATGGTCCGGTGCGTCTTATAGTCCGAAAAATACGGTAGTTGAATTGTCTCCTCAACTGGTTTTTTTCTCGCTTGATTCAAATCGACTCCCCCAAAAATTAAATATCTTGTAATCCGTCTATTTGCTGTAACAAAAATACGGTAATTATAGGATCTAAGTGGAAATCAATAGCTGTTCCCTCTATTTCAGAAATAACAAAAAGAATGTCTACCCATAATTCTTTTGAACATTCTTATGCTCTAAGAAATAATTCTTTAAAAAAATACTATTCCACATGGTCATCTTGGAACCTATTTCTTTCTTCAAGTCGGAATGTCCCCTTTTAGGTAAAAAGCCTTATTATATGCCAAAAAGTAAAAGTACAATTACATATTTAATGAAGCAAATTGAAAATTGTTTTATTATAAATATTTTTTAATAAGGATGATCTTTTCCCCTGTCCATACTCTCTATGTTTATGTGATCCACATTTAAGATCCCGAGATCGTGGTGCCGAGATCTCCATCTGCGCATGCGCCACCCCGGCAGCCATTTTCCTGGAGTCCACCGCATAGGAAACCATGGAACTGCAAGGGCTCTGGGATTTTACAAAATGTTGGTAGAGCTCCCACACAGCATCGGACACCACCCGCAGCACCGGACACCTGGAGCACCGGACACCTGCAGCGGCGTGCTGCACATCGGAACACCCCCTCATCCCAGCCTGTGGCCTAGAGCAATGCTTAACTCTTTCCCCCTCCAGCTGCAACCCTGGTACCCTGCTTCACCACAGCCACCATCCCCGGTAAGCAATAAGACGCATGGATTATAAAAAGCACCATCATTTTATTAAAAAAAAGGTTTTTTTCCTATTTTTCTCCTCAAAATTTGGGGTGCGTCTTATAATCCGGAGCATCTTATAATCCGAATAATATGGTGTGTATTAACGTGAATTGAACTTGGCATGCCATTTATGCATTTGATTTTTCTCCGATCTATGAGCCACATAGAATAAAGATTTAGCATTTTTCATATGTACAACGAGAAGGTTTCTGTTACATAAAAGAAGACTTCCCCTTTGACATGTGATAAACTTGATCGCCAGTTGTATTGACGTGTAGCTTTTAATTTTATGTGTAAAGTTTTAAGATACTGTATGTGTAGGAAAGAAAAACACACTTTGTTTGTTTAGCTATCTGTAGATCTGAAAGGTTACTTTGAAGTAAAAACTTTGTTGAAAATTAATGCATTTATAAATATATGAGCATCATCAAAAACTCATGATGACATGTTTGGTTTCCCACTGGTTAAATTGCCGGCTTTGTCTGAATACATCTTGTGATTTCTAGAGAATATGTATGCATTGTTTGTGCAAATAAGATCATGAGGCATCAATTGCAGCACGCCCGTCCCGGACTAGCAGCGGGTGGCTCACAATTGTCTTCCATGGCAGGACGAGTTTATTTGTAGCAAGGTTTTTGCACTGAAAAGCAGTCATGGCAGTGCTGGGTGACACGAAAGTCGCTTCCTCAGAGTGTCTCTAAGATTATCCTCCATAGGCCTCCAGGGCAATGATTAATTCATACATCATCACTGAAGTTATCTCTCTCATGGTACATGCGGGGAAATAGACCTCTTTACAGAATTGCCTAGGGACAGATGTGAAATTTGTACAGAAAATCACACCAGGTAGTCAATCTCGTAAAAGCATTGATATTACAAACTAAATACAAGTGATCTATTTGTTTAAGGTTATTACTGTTTTAGACAGGGTATTAAAACAAGCTTTTACAGACAAAAGGTGTCGGTGCTCTATTCCCATTTGATGCTACTGAATGCGATCAATCCTTTTTTTTATTACAGCCATGGAGCTATGGGGGCTGAACCAAAGTAAGTCTGATTGAAATACACCAATGTGCCTATTAAAAGTTATGACAGAAATGAATAAAGAATCTTAACAGTTTTACCTTTATATGTGAAGACGTAAAAACTGTAACTTTGCATAGCCAGTCTTTCATTCATTTTCCTTGATTCATTTTTCATCTAAGTTTTAAAGTTCCTTCTCTATTTTTCATTGGGCCAACAGGAAAATTATACCTGAATATTTTTATTTGATGTTGAAGGCATGTAGGTCACATTATCACATCACAATGTTTCTCACTCGCAGATTTCTTCAGGAAAATCGGTTACATTTTTTTTTGCTTTATCTAAGATGTTCATGTGACTGCGAGTGACAGGCAGCTGCTGTAGATATAATCATATACAGAAAACATACGTGACCCAATACTTTGCTTCTGACGGAAGCAAATATTTAAAGAAATGATATATTGCTAATGAAATCATACTTGCAGTTACGTGTTACTATTTTCGGTGGAGCTGTTGCTCATATTAAACTAATAAAATGCACCTTAAAAGCTGCATGTTATATTACACTTCAATAAATATTTTATGTGCAGGACCTGACAGCTCACTCCATGTGTAAAAATATGGAAAGGTACGCTTCAAGAAAAATGTGTTCACAATGTTAAAGGGATTACCCAGAGTCAGAGCTGGTTTTAGATAACTGGGTAACAGTTTAAATAGGGGCCCTAAATCAGGGGAGGACATATCATTGATTTAACCTGTGCGGCCCATTTCTATCTCCAAAGCCGGTGGAATTTTGCATTATATGAGCTATTGAACTGCAAACAGTTCATATATAGTTCTTACACAGGGCCCCTTTTCTGTCTATGTCTGCCAGTGCCCTAAATGCTCTCATATTGCACCATCACAGTCAAACATTTAGGTTGCATTTACATGCGCTGAGTTCAGACCAATATTGTAGTCATTAGATGCTTGTTTACCTGCCACTTTACACAGGTTGACTAAGAATAATGGGCATAGAAGGTTCACTAGTAGATCAATCTGTCCCCATACAGTATCATGTTATCAGCAGCACATCTGCAGTTTACACCAGGCGATGTGCTGTTAAGAACAATGATTTTTGTTAGGCCATAAACAATCATATCACCTGATGAATGAGCAGCATTTTGCTCTTTCTTTGGGCGTTTGCCAAAATGTTTACACCTATAAACTCTGGTCATACAGACAGAGTATGTGACACACACACTGTATGTTAGACACACTTATACACTGATGTGCAAAAGGGTAACAATGTTTTGAACTTTTGACTTTCAGGCTCCATATCTCACCATCCACTACTGCTTCAAACATGTGACTACCATCATGTTTGGTGAGCACCAAGAAACCCACAGGTGCTTCACAGAATTTTATAACGTTGAGCCGGGAAAATTAAAAAAATACATTTTTCCCACAAAAATGTTGATTTTGCCCTAGATTTTTCATTTTCACAAAGGTAACAGGAGAAACTGGACCTCAAAATTTGTTGTGCAATTTCTACTAAGTAAACTGATACCCCATACATTGTGGAAAACTACTGTTTGGGCACACGGCATTGCTCCAAAAGGAAGGAGTGAGATTTTGGACCTCAGACTTTGATCGAATTTTGTACGGGTGCCGTGTCGCATTTGCAGAGCCCTTGAGGTGCCAAAGCAGCAGAAACTTCAATATAATTTTAATTAATTACGTATTGTATTGAAATACGGTTTCATATTTGATTTTCCTTGTATGTGAATTTTATAATGTGATGGCATGTGTAAGTTGCGTAGAATACATCAGGTTGACATTTGTGAGTTGTGTAGAGTACATCAGGTTGGTATATGCAAGTTGTACAGTATACAGTGCATTAAGTTGGCGTATGTGAATTGTGTAGAGTACATCATGTTATCATATGTGAATTGTGTAAAGTACATCAGTTTGACATCAGGTTGGCATACATACTGTACCGTATATACTTGTGTATAAGCCGAGATTTTCAGCCCATTTTTTAGGGCTGAAAGTCCCCCTCTCGGCTTATACGCGGGTCATATACGGGGTCGGCGGGGGAGGGGGAGCGGGGGTGTCGGATTATACTCACCTCTCCACCGGCGCGGTCTCTGCAGCCCCTCTGCTTCTCCCACGATCTCCGGCTCCTTCCTGCAGCGGTCACATGGCACCGCTCATTAAAGTCATGAATATGCACATATTCATGACTTTAATGAGCGGTACCATGTGACCGCTGTAGGAAGGAAGCGCTGTGGAGAGCGCCGGGAGAAGAGGAGAGGCTGCAGGGATGCGAGGCGGAGGGGTGAGTATAGTGATATGTACCTGTCCCCGTGCCACCGTTGCGCGCTGCTCCCTCGGTCCTGGCTGTAAATGTTCAGGCAGAGGGCGCGATGACGTCGTTAGTGAGCGCCGCGCCCCTGCCTGATCATTCACTGCCGAGGACCAGGAAGAGGACGCAATGCTGCGGTGCAGAGAGGACAGGTAAATATCTCAGGTGCCGGGGTCCTGAGCGATCGGTGACACCGGCACCTGTCCCCCAGCGACGAGAGGTGAGTATGTCATTTTTTTTTTTCTTGCAGCAGCATATGGGGCATAATCTGGAACATATGGGGGCATAATATGGAGCATATGGAGGCATAATATGGAGCATATGGGGGCATAATATGGAGCATATGGGAGCATAAGCTGTGGAACATATGGGGGCATAATATGGAGCATATGGGGGCGTAATCTGTGGATCATACGGGGGCATAATCTGTGGAATATATGGGGGCATAATCTGGAGCATATGGGGGCATAATCTCTGAAGCATATTGGGCATAATCTGGAGCATATGGGGGCATAATCTGGAGCATATAGGGGCATAATCTGTGGAGCATATTGGGCATAATCTGTGGAGCATCATATGGGGCATAATCATTTTCACCCTAGGCTTATACATGAGTCAATAAGTTTTCCCAGTTTTTTGTGGCAAAATTAGGGGGGTCGGCTTATACACGGGTCGGCTTATACATGAGTATATACGGTAAGTTGTGTAGAGTACATCAGTTTGGCATATGTACATTATGTGCAGTAGAGTACATCAAGGTGTGCAATAAATTAGATAAATACATTTAAAAAAATATTTAGAGTTGAGAGTCCTCAGTGGTTGATACCTTTTAATGGCTAACTGAAAAGATACTGTATCATAAATACATTTAGTAATTTCATAATCCATGAATGAGTGATACACTTGGAAACAGTCTTTAATGCACCAGCCAAGTTTGTCGGGGTAGGTGTTACACTGAAAATGGTGTCCTTTTTTCCCCCTTCTGTAACACACTTTACACCTTTTTTGCAACCTTTCTCTCTTTTGTAGTTTGATGAACCTAACCTGGGAAATGTTGCCCTGGTAATATACAGGCATCCTCAGATCCAGAAGTACTGGGGCCTTCCCTTTTCTGATTTCCAAATATTAGGTTCTTGATCGCTACCTCCTGAAGTTGAAGCAATTTGCCAGTCTTGCCTGCTGATTTTGATAGCATGTAAGTGTTATAGATTGCCATCTGTATGATGTGCACGGCCAGCTTTTTGTGTCACACCTCAGCTTTCTCATGTCACTGTAGGGCTGGAGGACTTGATCAGAGAGATTAACTCCCACCATGTTCTTATTGTACCCCAGAACACACTCTAGTTTCTGGACCTGTGTACCTCGTACAGCAGTGGGTGTGCTGCCATTACCATGTATTGTGGTCAAGAAAGGGGCATCCCTCTTGTCATTATACTTGACCACCAGCATTTTGTTGCTACTTTAGGCTCTGATTTCACCCTGACTGAGCAGCTGCCCAATTAGTGACCAAGAGAGGCCTCACTGGCTCTTCCGCACAGTACCACATGCTGTGGTAGCTCTGGCAGAGAGGCATTTGAAGAGTGTGATGCTGGTGTAGGAGTTATCTACCTAGAAGTGATAACCCTGATCCATCAGGCGTTCACTAATTCCCACTCAATTTTTTCTGCTCACTCTCTCAGGACAGGTGAGCACTCAGGGAGTTCAATCTGGTTGTCACTCCTTTCATAAACTCTAAATCTGTCTGTGTACCTTGCAATACTCACGCACAGTTTGTAAAATTTTAATTTGTACCTTGCCCTTTTACTGGACAGGTATTGTCGGAATTTAAGTCTCCCCTTGAAGTGTATTAGGGACTCATCTTTGCAGATTATTATTATTATTTATTTATATAGCGTAATTAATTCCATGGTGCTGTACATTGCAAATGTCCCTTTGGGTAAGGTATACCTCAGAAAATTTGTTGCTGAAGTGATCAATTACTGGCTGAATTTTGAAAAGTCGGTCAAAGTTGGGGTCATCTTACTGTAGTGTGGATTATCGGTATAATGCAAAAATTTGTGAATGGCATCAAAGTGTGTCCAGGTCATAGCCATGCGAAAACTGAAGTGTTATATAAAACATCATAGCAGGAAAAAGAAGAGGAAAAATCACACTCACCATCCTTTAAAACATTTCTTTATTGGAAAATTAAAACATACGGTTTGCAGGGGTGAATGGAATTCTTGCAGGACGACAGCTGTTTCTCACCAACTGTCGCTTCAACAGGTCCTTGTGTGATTCTATATATTAGTAGAAAAAAACTGTAGTATAATTACTACATTAATTTTCCATTAAAATTCTGAAGCTACACTACAAGTACAAAACAGACGTCATTACTAAACGTCCACAACTATCTTACGTTAATTGTGACTATATTTCAAGTAATCTAAATTACAATAATTATTGTTACTTGGTTCTTTGTTTTACACTTTACTACCTGATGCAGTCTGATTATAGTTTAGTAAAAAAATACTGTAGTATAAGCTAACTACTACAGTATATTTTTACTGTGGATTACACTGTCCCTAATCTAGCCCTAACAACTAGTCTAAATTATCATTTTTATTTGATTGTTTTTTTACAGCTTTTGAAAAAAAAAAGCGAATGCCTATCAGTGATATGCTTCACTGATCAGCACTCAGTGGATGCGGAGCGCATGCACACAGGTAAAATAAATGGTCAGGAAAAAAGTCCTAAACCAAAAGTGAGCACGGATGCTGATCAGTGATGTGCTTCACTGATCAGCGCTCAGCGGCTGCGTCAACACACACGAAAGTGGTGCAAAAGAAAAATAATGCCAAAAATCGAGCAATCAAGTATTGATCAGTGATAAAGTACTGATGAGCAACTGGTGGCGAAAGAGCAGTTGGGGAAAGGATTAAGGAGAGAGGGGAAGGGAAAGGGAGGAAAAAAGGATTCCACTGAATAAGAAAAAAAGAAAAAATCAGGGGAGAAAAACAGGTCATGAACAAGTCAGGAACATCTTCAATATCTGTTTTTCAGACCTTCAATCAGCAGCAGCTGCAGAAGTGGTGGCATAGTCACAGTGATTGTAGTTGCGAGGGTGTTGAATCCTCCAGTGAAAATGAATTCTGGTGGCCTGCTTTCAGATACAGAAAGCACCATCATGTGATCACAGTGTCTTCAGACACAATGCTTGCATGATCGCCATGCCGTAACTGTACGTCATTGGTCAGGAACCCCTTCCTGACCATGATGTATAGGTATGTCAAATGTCGAGAAGGGATTAAGTCTCTGGTTATCAGTAAACTAGAGACAAAATGCTTAAATCCTAATACTGACAGTTTGCCATATTTGTATAGAGTTTTGGAGGTTATGTGAGCCTCCAGGTGTTCAGGATTGTTAATACATTTTACCCAAGCCGTAAGCTATCAGGACAGCAAAGATTTGTATTTGGCTTGAAGGGAATTGTCTAAACATGAACCAATGGTAGAAAACTAGTATAACTGGTGATTAAAGGGAATCTGTCACCAGGTTTTCAAACCCTCAAATTATTTATATGCATAACTACAGTTATGCACATGTAGCTCTTTCAAAGACAAGTCCAGCAATACCTTTATATGGCCAGTCCATTAATCCATTAGTGAGAAATCAGCATTTCAATTGATATGCAAATGAGGCTGAAGATCTATGGTGGAACTGAAGCCTTTGTCACTCCAGCTCTATTCCCCGCCCAGTGCGCCGCCTACTGCTTGACAGACAGTCTCTATGCTATGTGACTTCAGGTAAAGGAGTCATAAGTCAAGAAGGAGGAGGCAGTGCTGGGCGGGGAACAGAGCTGGAATTACAGAGGTTTCAAATCTACAATAGCTCTTCAGCTTCATTTGCTTATCAACTCAAATTCTAACTCTGATTTCTCAGTATTGTAGGAACGCACTGGCCATGTAAAAGTACTGTAGTACTTTTCTTTGAAAAGTACATGTACATGTAAATAATTTTGGGGGGAAATAAAATCCTACTGAATGACATAAATTATATTTCTAATTCACTTATAGCAAAATGATATCTCAAAAATGACTATCATTGAACTTCGTTTGCCAAAAAAAGGCCCTTAATAAAAAAAATATATTTTTGTTCATCCAACTCCGTAGTGGACAGTGTATATTTCCTACTAATCAGATGCTACTTAGAAAGGTACAGAGATAGCAAATAAATCTTACACACTGTGCAGAATACTGGTTCAGTACTAATCTGTAGCGAATATTAATATCCATATACCTTCTGTCTCATTTTCTTCTATCCATGCCACTAATATTTGTCTGCCAGTGTATCATGTTCCGTTCCAAACATAGATAAGGTGATAAAGGAGACCTGCTGCTAGAGTGACACAAGTTCTAAATGAAGCCCTCTCTCTGAAGTTCTGAGTGCAGCATGTTCTGTGACACCTAACAATCACCTCAATATTTGAAGTGCTGCTGTACAACCGTGTTTTCGGAGGATCACTTGGGTATGGATCTTACCTCTAGCATTCAGATATTTATCATTATTATTATCTGTAAAGAATTTTACTTCTGACCTCCTCATTACTTTAGCTTATGAATTAGTGAGAAATTAAATATCAGACATCTAAGTGATTTCCTCTCATCACTTGACATTTATTCATCCCCTCCATATGAGATTTCAATTTCATCTTAATGTGCTCGTTATCCCGAATTCAAATATTTTTTGTGAAGTCGAGGGAGCTGATCTGCTGTACCAGTTTTTAATTCATGTCACATCCAATTACACCATGTAATTAAAAAAGCCAGAAAAAGGCCATTGGTCAACAAAGGGTAAAATTTGAAATTTACAAATAAAATGTAGATTTTTTAATTTATTTTTCTACTTTCTTGATGCTCTTTGCTCTAAATGACCTTTACCTGCTCTTCTATGAAAGAAATGAATCTCATTAGACAGTTTCTTTTAAGTCCAACATCAAGGAAGATACAAATTGGTTTTGTCCATCATAAAATGAAATTCAGACAGTTAATTAAATGGCAAAGTAAATTCTTACCCATGCAGCTCAAATTAAGCTCTGGATAACTGCACGATGTTTAACCCATTAAGTGTTGAAAGACATTGAAATAAATTACTTTTCACTCGCTACCATAACATTCATTATTACCCAGTTGTATCAAGGGATTGGGAGTGTTGAATAATTTAATAAAGCACTTTTCATGTATGATGGAGGGTGGGATCGTATCTTCAGCAATTTCCATTTCTGACATTTTTTGCCACCGTTTTTAATGTCCTTTGATACTATTCAATATATTCAAACATACAGTATATATTAATTTACACCTGTAAAGGGGCTGTCTTTTACAGAAATAGAGAAATGTGTTTCCTTCCAAGTTATGACCCTTGACTATGGTGCTATGCATTGTATTGCTGATACAAATGAATCCTCAGGAGAACACTTTAGCTCTGAATACAATTACAGGTACAGTACATGTTTTTTTATATGTGCTGTAATCTAGTATTGATCTTCTGAAATAGGTTCCAAGATAGTACTAAATACCTTTTTCAGTAAAGTAAAAGTTATTGTTCCTTATCCTTATGTACAGATCAAGTGCATTTGGTGTCAAATTCCACATGTATAATATGTACAGTTTAAACTGTTTCGGAAAATGAAGTATTTTTCCCACAAAATTATCGCAATTACACGTTTTATTAGATACATGTTTATTTCATTTGTGTGTATTGGAACAGAAAAAAAAAACAGAAAAAAAGGCAAATTGGACATAATTTCACTCAAAACCCCCAAAATGGGCAGGGCAAAATTGTTGGCACCTTTCAAAAATTGTTGATGAAAACATTATTTCAAGCATGTGATGCTCATTGAAACTCACCTGTGACAAGTAACAGGTGGTGCCTATATGAAAATCACACCTGAAACCAGATAAAAAGAGGACACGTTGACTCAATCTTTGTGTTGTGTGTCTGTGTGTGCCACACTAAGCATGGAGAAAAGAAAGAAGAGAAGAAAACTGTCTGAGGACTTGACAACCAAATTGTTGAAAAATATCAACAATCTCCATGTCCATCTCCAGAGATCTTGATGTTCCTTTGTCCATGATGCACAGCATAATCGAGAAGTTTACAATACATGGCACTGAAGCTAATCTTCCAGGATATGGATGGCAGAGAGACATTGATGAAAAGTTTGAAGGCAGGATAGTCCGGATGGTGGATAAGCAACCCTAATCAAATTTCAAAGAAATTCAAGCTGTTCTGCAGGCCCAGGGTGCATCAGTGTCAGCGCGAACTATCTGTCAACATTTGAATTAAATTAAACTCTATGGCAGGAGACTCAGGAGAATCCCACTGCTTATACAGAGACATAAAAATGCTTGACTGCAGTTTGCCAAAATGTGCGTGACTAAGCCGCAATCCTAGGAAAGCCTCCTGTGGACAGATGAGACCAAGAAAGAGATTTTTTGTAAAGCACATCATTCTACTGTCTACTGAAAATGAAATGAGGCCTACATAGAAAAGAACACATTGCCTACAGTGAATTATGGTGGAGGTTCAACAATGTTTTGGGGCTGTTTTGCTGCCTCTGGCACTGGGTGCCTTGACTGTGTGCATGGCATCATGAAATCTGAATACTACCAAAGTATTTTGGGTCGCAAGATATTGCCCAGTGTCAGAAAGCTGTGTTTGCGTCCTAGGTCATGGGTCTGGAAGCAGTACAATGACCCCATACATACTTCAAGAAGCATTCAGAAATGGAAGGAAACCAAGGACTGGAGAGTTCTGAAGTGGCCAGCAATGAGTCCTCATCTAAATCCCATTGAACACCAGTGGAGAGATCTTAAAATTGCTATTGAGGGAAGGCACCCTTCAAATATGAGAGACCATGAGCAGTTTGCAAAAGAAGAACGCTACAAAATTCCAGTTTGATGGCTTTAGGAAGTGATTGCAGTTATTTATTTTAAAAGTTGTGCAACCAAATATAAAGTTGAGGGTGCCAACAATTTTGTCCGGACCATTTTTGTTTTTTGTGAAATTATGTTCAATTTGCTTTTTTTCCCTTTGTTTTTTGTGTTGTTCCAATACACACAAAGGAAATAAACGTGAATTACAAAACATCTGTAATTGCAATAATTTTCTGGGATAAATATTTCATGTTGTGGAAAAATTTCATGGGTGCCAACACTTTTAGCCATGACTGTATATACCCACTAATTCCAAAATATATTCCTCTAAACTGAATCTCTCAATTTTCCAACAGAACCAATGTGTCAAAAGCTATCAGCAGAGTACGGTACCTAGTTACACTAGTGCCGATAGGTGATAGGATTCACATATCATCAAGGACATCTGTTTATGACACTAGGGACCACAACTTTGGGGATTTTTAGTAGATTTTCACTATTCCTTAATATTTTAATCCCTCACTCTTATACAGAGAATCATTTATGCCGGTTTCACATTTGCAGTTTAGTCCGCTGCGTTTGATGCTCATACATTCGCATAATGTCCTGCATACCTATCTTTAACATGGGGTACGCAGGGACATGCGCTTGTATGCGTTTGGGTGCGTTTTTGTACGGTTGCGTCTTTTGGCGCCAAATGCATCTTGTCTCATTTTTTGTGGCGTCAAATATCCGCAGTCAATCCGCACGTGGATAACTGCGGATAACGTGTGTAAAAAATGCATTACTGGCTATGTAAACGCAAGCGTATGCAATGACACGTGTACTCTTTGCGTTTGCGTACGCAAGAATTTACATAAGACACGCCCATTGGACGAGGCTTGTGTAAATTCAAAAATTCGCTTGGAAAATAGCACTTGCCTATCGTACGCAAACGCATGCATGCGTTTGCATGCGTTTTTGCATGCGGTTGCGGTTGCGGACGATATGCTGCGGACTCAATAGCAAATGTGAACCTAGCCTTAGGTAATCAATTGCTACATATCTAATTACCTAATATGCATTTAAAGGTTCTGAAAATTTTACTGTAAAGTGCAAGATTTCAATGAACTACTTGAATTCAATTTACCCTTGTTATTGGATATACTGTACTTTGCATACACTAATAAAAAGTTCACTGAAAAAAAAGAGTATATAAAGCAGAGCATCTCTGGAGCAAATATGAAGCAAGAACATCCACTCTCCATTAAATCTTCATTGGTGTGGAAAAGTCTGGGGGCACACTATTCAGCCATTCATGATAGTCATGGAATAGCTGAGGTTCAAACTCTGATTACTACACAATCAAACTTTTCACATAAAATGTTAATCACTTGCTATTAGCCTGCCCACACTAATGTATATTTTGTGTCATTTTACCTAAATTATGTAATCTAAATATTAAAAGTGGGGGAATACACTAAATAGACAGCACTGCCTTTATCATCACCAATCCTGGTAGCATTGGATTTATTATAAAGTTGCCAGCTGATTATTATATAAAGGATTATAGTCCTTTGGAGATTTTCAAATCAATTTGATGCAAGTAAAATTCATGTTGAATTTTATGAAAGTCACTGGTCTTTACGAATATGAGTAATTTGCAGATCGAATCACACAAATCGGTAAAAAAAATTTCCTCCACCTTTTTACAAATTGCCTAAGATTTCAGCAGTTACAGAAGGCTGACAATGCCTTAGTCACAACCACGTAATCTTACCCATAATTCTTTGCAGCCATCACATCAAATGCTAAAGCACAGCCAATCATATAATAACACAAAAAAAAACACTTTATGAAAAAATTCATTCAAAAAAGGTCCAGAGTTTTTTTACTAGATTAAAAATTATTATTTATTTAAACATAATTAAAAAATATATACAGAGTAACAACACCAAGCAGAAAAGGGACCAGATACAAGTTATTTATTTACTTTTGTGCACAATATTTCTCTTTATTGAGGTGGCTATTTAATTTATTTGCACAGCAGCACTTTATGTGTCCACTAGGTAGTGATATAGTGATAACAGTCATTTCTAAGGGATATTTAGCCTGTTGCAATTTTGGCAACTAGCTTACTAGTTTTTGACTTTTATTAGCAGGCACATGCACCCTGATTGAGATCTTTTTGGACACATAGGTGTGTCACAGGATATTTATTTTTTACTACTGATTGCGCTCTTTGCACATTTGGATTAAAACTGAAATATCTCTGTCTCCTTATTTTTGCTGGTATTAGGAGTGCACAATAGCACTTTTTTTGCTTTTCTCTTTATTTATTGGTAAAATAAAATTATTTATTTGTATTTACAATGAATTTATACTTAATTATCTTTAAATAATATGCATTTATATTGAATTATTTATTATTAATTTATACCTCTTGTGCAATCTACTTACAATTGTTAGAGAATAACTTGTATCTGGTCCCTTTTCTGCTTGGTGTTGTTACTCTGTATATATTTTTTAATTATGTTTAAATAAATTATAATTTTTAATCTAGTAAAAAAACTCTGGACCTTTTTTGAATGAATTTTTTCATAAAGTGTTTTTTTTGTGTTATTGAATAAATAGAGTTATATATTGATTGGTTTCCGAATAGGGTTATTTTGTGAGTAATAATCATATAATAGACTTATAACAGCTTTGCAGGGAATGCATCAGCCTTTATTGGGTGTTTTGGAGATAATGAAAGTACATCAGAGCTCATAATTCAGCAAATGAGTGAGGAAGAGAAAGCCCTAAAATATTGGATAAATGCTCTAGACAGTAATATTTCAGCACTGAAGAACATGAGTGCAGTAGTCTGGGAATAATACACAGATTAAATTGATCAGAAGGGGAGAGCGAAATAGGAGGTGCTAACAATGGCAGTGCCAGACTCCATGTAACCAATCAACGATATGGTGTAGCTTGTTTCTGCCCTACTCCATTTGAATTGCAATGATACATTTTTTTTCTTCATTCTTAATGCACTAGAAAGCAGAAGTAAGACCACAATGAAATCAATGAACAATGAAGTTTTATAAGCCAAATTTTATATCTGTACGTGCTACACCAATACAGTGTCCTATTCAATGTTCTTGTTCTTTGGTCATGTACCTACCTAACATTTCTTATTTTGTAAGTTTTGGAAAGGAGGTTGTTTTGTTTAGAAGAAAATAGAAAAAAAATCATAAAAAAAAATGTAGACTTTTAAGCAAGTATGTCTGTTTATGGGCACCTACTGTCCAATTTGAAAACTGTCCCTATACTTTGGCCAGCTGACACAATTTACATGTACATGTACCTACATAGCATTTCCTATTCTATCCTCTTTGGCAAGGATTGACAATGGATGAAAAAAACATATACTGTAATGCCTAAGAATGTGGCTGCAAAAACATACAAAACATACAATGTCTAAGAATGTGTGAGCCAATACACCCATACAAAACATACAATTTCTAAGAATGCGGGAGCCACTAAAAAGCAGCATCACCAGTTCTGACACCAGTTGTCTGGGCAGTAGTACTACCAAACCGAGGCCAAAATTGACCTTCTTTGCCTATGGCAAGCATCAGGGAAGGACATACCAATGGTGCAACATGGGCTCAAGAGGTACGGGGCTCCACTAACAAATCCAAAGGAGGCGATATTGTTCATTATGATGAGCTAATGGACTGCAAGAGCTAATATTTTGATCTTGCACAGGGGCCTTCTTGAGTCTGTGTCCGACCCTGGCTAATATACTAATGGTAAGGAAACAGAGGGCATTATAGAACATATAGCACATTACTCATCTCAGTCACAACTTGATGTTACTATTGACAGCAACAGTGGCATGTAAAAGTTGGTCAAGATTACTGTTATTGTGAACAGTTAAGCAAGTTGAAGATGAAATGATCTCTAAAAGGCATGAAGTTATATATGACGCATTTTCTTTGTACTTTAGATTTAAAAAATATATCGTCTTTTTTTTATTCTAAAAATTACTAAAAGGAAAATTTGGCTATGCAAATGTTTGGGCACCCTTGGAAATGTGTGTGCTCAGATAACTTTCAGACCTTAATTAGCCTGTTAGGGTAATGGCTTGCTTATCATCTTCATTAAGAAAGGCCACGTGATACATATTTCCCAGCTTTATATTTTCCCAGCTGAACGAGCATGCGCAGTTCCTGTCATCATAAGATATTCACCCAACTCCCCACTCTGAGTGTGCACAATGTATTCTCCCTGCCTGACCTCTGGGTGAGATCGTTCTGATTCACAGACCTGTGTGAGCGCAATTGCAGACAGAGGCTTCCCGCGCTCACACAGGTCTATGAAGCAGAACGATCTCACCCAGAGGTCAGACCTGTGAGCGCCGAGGGGAGAACACTGACATGCTTCCATGCTTCTACACCAATATGCTCGCTGGCAGACCTATATGAGGTGAGCGCAAAGAGAATGCGTTGCGCACACTCGGGGTGAGGATTTGGGGGAA
>JARQOD010000004.1:274082977-274472991 GCA_033576555.1 Oophaga sylvatica
AATTATCATTTTTATTTGATTGTTTTTTTACAGCTTTTGAAAAAAAAAGCGAATGCCTATCAGTGATATGCTTCACTGATCAGCACTCAGTGGATGCGGAGCGCATGCACACAGGTAAAATAAATGGTCAGGAAAAAAGTCCTAAACCAAAAGTGAGCACGGATGCTGATCAGTGATGTGCTTCACTGATCAGCGCTCAGCGGCTGCGTCAACACACACGAAAGTGGTGCAAAAGAAAAATAATGCCAAAAATCGAGCAATCAAGTATTGATCAGTGATAAAGTACTGATGAGCAAACTGGTGGCGAAAGAGCAGTTGGGGAAAGGATTAAGGAGAGAGGGGAAGGGAAAGGGAGGAAAAAAGGATTCCACTGAATAAGAAAAAAGAAAAAATCAGGGGAGAAAAACAGGTCATGAACAAGTCAGGAACATCTTCAATATCTGTTTTTCAGACCTTCAATCAGCAGCAGCTGCAGAAGTGGTGGCATAGTCACAGTGATTGTAGTTGCGAGGGTGTTGAATCCTCCAGTGAAAATGAATTCTGGTGGCCTGCTTTCAGATACAGAAAGCACCATCATGTGATCACAGTGTCTTCAGACACAATGCTTGCATGATCGCCATGCCGTAACTGTACGTCATTGGTCAGGAACCCCTTCCTGACCATGATGTATAGGTATGTCAAATGTCGAGAAGGGATTAAGTCTCTGGTTATCAGTAAACTAGAGACAAAATGCTTAAATCCTAATACTGACAGTTTGCCATATTTGTATAGAGTTTTGGAGGTTATGTGAGCCTCCAGGTGTTCAGGATTGTTAATACATTTTACCCAAGCCGTAAGCTATCAGGACAGCAAAGATTTGTATTTGGCTTGAAGGGAATTGTCTAAACATGAACCAATGGTAGAAAACTAGTATAACTGGTGATTAAAGGGAATCTGTCACCAGGTTTTCAAACCCTCAAATTATTTATATGCATAACTACAGTTATGCACATGTAGCTCTTTCAAAGACAAGTCCAGCAATACCTTTATATGGCCAGTCCATTAATCCATTAGTGAGAAATCAGCATTTCAATTGATATGCAAATGAGGCTGAAGATCTATGGTGGAACTGAAGCCTTTGTCACTCCAGCTCTATTCCCCGCCCAGTGCGCCGCCTACTGCTTGACAGACAGTCTCTATGCTATGTGACTTCAGGTAAAGGAGTCATAAGTCAAGAAGGAGGAGGCAGTGCTGGGCGGGGAACAGAGCTGGAATTACAGAGGTTTCAAATCTACAATAGCTCTTCAGCTTCATTTGCTTATCAACTCAAATTCTAACTCTGATTTCTCAGTATTGTAGGAACGCACTGGCCATGTAAAAGTACTGTAGTACTTTTCTTTGAAAAGTACATGTACATGTAAATAATTTTGGGGGAAATAAAATCCTACTGAATGACATAAATTATATTTCTAATTCACTTATAGCAAAATGATATCTCAAAAATGACTATCATTGAACTTCGTTTGCCAAAAAAAGGCCCTTAATAAAAAAAATATATTTTTGTTCATCCAACTCCGTAGTGGACAGTGTATATTTCCTACTAATCAGATGCTACTTAGAAAGGTACAGAGATAGCAAATAAATCTTACACACTGTGCAGAATACTGGTTCAGTACTAATCTGTAGCGAATATTAATATCCATATACCTTCTGTCTCATTTCTTCTATCCATGCCACTAATATTTGTCTGCCAGTGTATCATGTTCCGTTCCAAACATAGATAAGGTGATAAAGGAGACCTGCTGCTAGAGTGACACAAGTTCTAAATGAAGCCCTCTCTCTGAAGTTCTGAGTGCAGCATGTTCTGTGACACCTAACAATCACCTCAATATTTGAAGTGCTGCTGTACAACCGTGTTTTCGGAGGATCACTTGGGTATGGATCTTACCTCTAGCATTCAGATATTTATCATTATTATTATCTGTAAAGAATTTTACTTCTGACCTCCTCATTACTTTAGCTTATGAATTAGTGAGAAATTAATATCAGACATCTAAGTGATTTCCTCTCATCACTTGACATTTATTCATCCCCTCCATATGAGATTTCAATTTCATCTTAATGTGCTCGTTATCCCGAATTCAAATATTTTTGTGAAGTCGAGGGAGCTGATCTGCTGTACCAGTTTTTAATTCATGTCACATCCAATTACACCATGTAATTAAAAAAGCCAGAAAAAGGCCATTGGTCAACAAAGGGTAAAATTTGAAATTTACAAATAAAATGTAGATTTTTTAATTTATTTTTCTACTTTCTTGATGCTCTTTGCTCTAAATGACCTTTACCTGCTCTTCTATGAAAGAAATGAATCTCATTAGACAGTTTCTTTTAAGTCCAACATCAAGGAAGATACAAATTGGTTTTGTCCATCATAAAATGAAATTCAGACAGTTAATTAAATGGCAAAGTAAATTCTTACCCATGCAGCTCAAATTAAGCTCTGGATAACTGCACGATGTTTAACCCATTAAGTGTTGAAAGACATTGAAATAAATTACTTTTCACTCGCTACCATAACATTCATTATTACCCAGTTGTATCAAGGGATTGGGAGTGTTGAATAATTTAATAAAGCACTTTTCATGTATGATGGAGGGTGGGATCGTATCTTCAGCAATTTCCATTTCTGACATTTTTTGCCACCGTTTTTAATGTCCTTTGATACTATTCAATATATTCAAACATACAGTATATATTAATTTACACCTGTAAAGGGGCTGTCTTTTACAGAAATAGAGAAATGTGTTTCCTTCCAAGTTATGACCCTTGACTATGGTGCTATGCATTGTATTGCTGATACAAATGAATCCTCAGGAGAACACTTTAGCTCTGAATACAATTACAGGTACAGTACATGTTTTTTTATATGTGCTGTAATCTAGTATTGATCTTCTGAAATAGGTTCCAAGATAGTACTAAATACCTTTTTCAGTAAAGTAAAAGTTATTGTTCCTTATCCTTATGTACAGATCAAGTGCATTTGGTGTCAAATTCCACATGTATAATATGTACAGTTTAAACTGTTTCGGAAAATGAAGTATTTTTCCCACAAAATTATCGCAATTACACGTTTTATTAGATACATGTTTATTTCATTTGTGTGTATTGGAACAGAAAAAAAAAACAGAAAAAAAGGCAAATTGGACATAATTTCACTCAAAACCCCCAAAATGGGCAGGGCAAAATTGTTGGCACCTTTCAAAAATTGTTGATGAAAACATTATTTCAAGCATGTGATGCTCATTGAAACTCACCTGTGACAAGTAACAGGTGGTGCCTATATGAAAATCACACCTGAAACCAGATAAAAAGAGGACACGTTGACTCAATCTTTGTGTTGTGTGTCTGTGTGTGCCACACTAAGCATGGAGAAAAGAAAGAAGAGAAGAAAACTGTCTGAGGACTTGACAACCAAATTGTTGAAAAATATCAACAATCTCCATGTCCATCTCCAGAGATCTTGATGTTCCTTTGTCCATGATGCACAGCATAATCGAGAAGTTTACAATACATGGCACTGAAGCTAATCTTCCAGGATATGGATGGCAGAGAGACATTGATGAAAAGTTTGAAGGCAGGATAGTCCGGATGGTGGATAAGCAACCCTAATCAAATTTCAAAGAAATTCAAGCTGTTCTGCAGGCCCAGGGTGCATCAGTGTCAGCGCGAACTATCTGTCAACATTTGAATTAAATTAAACTCTATGGCAGGAGACTCAGGAGAATCCCACTGCTTATACAGAGACATAAAAATGCTTGACTGCAGTTTGCCAAAATGTGCGTGACTAAGCCGCAATCCTAGGAAAGCCTCCTGTGGACAGATGAGACCAAGAAAGAGATTTTTTGTAAAGCACATCATTCTACTGTCTACTGAAAATGAAATGAGGCCTACATAGAAAAGAACACATTGCCTACAGTGAATTATGGTGGAGGTTCAACAATGTTTTGGGGCTGTTTTGCTGCCTCTGGCACTGGGTGCCTTGACTGTGTGCATGGCATCATGAAATCTGAATACTACCAAAGTATTTTGGGTCGCAAGATATTGCCCAGTGTCAGAAAGCTGTGTTTGCGTCCTAGGTCATGGGTCTGGAAGCAGTACAATGACCCCATACATACTTCAAGAAGCATTCAGAAATGGAAGGAAACCAAGGACTGGAGAGTTCTGAAGTGGCCAGCAATGAGTCCTCATCTAAATCCCATTGAACACCAGTGGAGAGATCTTAAAATTGCTATTGAGGGAAGGCACCCTTCAAATATGAGAGACCATGAGCAGTTTGCAAAAGAAGAACGCTACAAAATTCCAGTTTGATGGCTTTAGGAAGTGATTGCAGTTATTTATTTTAAAAGTTGTGCAACCAAATATAAAGTTGAGGGTGCCAACAATTTTGTCCGGACCATTTTGTTTTTTGTGAAATTATGTTCAATTTGCTTTTTTTCCCTTTGTTTTTTTGTGTTGTTCCAATACACACAAAGGAAATAAACGTGAATTACAAAACATCTGTAATTGCAATAATTTTCTGGGATAAATATTTCATGTTGTGGAAAAATTTCATGGGTGCCAACACTTTTAGCCATGACTGTATATACCCACTAATTCCAAAATATATTCCTCTAAACTGAATCTCTCAATTTTCCAACAGAACCAATGTGTCAAAAGCTATCAGCAGAGTACGGTACCTAGTTACACTAGTGCCGATAGGTGATAGGATTCACATATCATCAAGGACATCTGTTTATGACACTAGGGACCACAACTTTGGGGATTTTTAGTAGATTTTCACTATTCCTTAATATTTTAATCCCTCACTCTTATACAGAGAATCATTTATGCCGGTTTCACATTTGCAGTTTAGTCCGCTGCGTTTGATGCTCATACATTCGCATAATGTCCTGCATACCTATCTTTAACATGGGGTACGCAGGGACATGCGCTTGTATGCGTTTGGGTGCGTTTTTGTACGGTTGCGTCTTTTGGCGCCAAATGCATCTTGTCTCATTTTTTGTGGCGTCAAATATCCGCAGTCAATCCGCACGTGGATAACTGCGGATAACGTGTGTAAAAAATGCATTACTGGCTATGTAAACGCAAGCGTATGCAATGACACGTGTACTCTTTGCGTTTG
This sequence comes from Oophaga sylvatica, assembly GCA_033576555.1. Lineage (NCBI taxonomy): Eukaryota > Metazoa > Chordata > Amphibia > Anura > Dendrobatidae > Oophaga > Oophaga sylvatica. The sequence goes on from JARQOD010000004.1 coordinate 274,088,139, forward strand.
CGTACGCAAGAATTTACATAAGACACGCCCATTGGACGAGGCTTGTGTAAATTCAAAAATTCGCTTGGAAAATAGCACTTGCCTATCGTACGCAAACGCATGCATGCGTTTGCATGCGTTTTTGCATGCGGTTGCGGTTGCGGACGATATGCTGCGGACTCAATAGCAAATGTGAACCTAGCCTTAGGTAATCAATTGCTACATATCTAATTACCTAATATGCATTTAAAGGTTCTGAAAATTTTACTGTAAAGTGCAAGATTTCAATGAACTACTTGAATTCAATTTACCCTTGTTATTGGATATACTGTACTTTGCATACACTAATAAAAAGTTCACTGAAAAAAAAGAGTATATAAAGCAGAGCATCTCTGGAGCAAATATGAAGCAAGAACATCCACTCTCCATTAAATCTTCATTGGTGTGGAAAAGTCTGGGGGCACACTATTCAGCCATTCATGATAGTCATGGAATAGCTGAGGTTCAAACTCTGATTACTACACAATCAAACTTTTCACATAAAATGTTAATCACTTGCTATTAGCCTGCCCACACTAATGTATATTTTGTGTCATTTTACCTAAATTATGTAATCTAAATATTAAAAGTGGGGGAATACACTAAATAGACAGCACTGCCTTTATCATCACCAATCCTGGTAGCATTGGATTTATTATAAAGTTGCCAGCTGATTATTATATAAAGGATTATAGTCCTTTGGAGATTTTCAAATCAATTTGATGCAAGTAAAATTCATGTTGAATTTTATGAAAGTCACTGGTCTTTACGAATATGAGTAATTTGCAGATCGAATCACACAAATCGGTAAAAAAAATTTCCTCCACCTTTTTACAAATTGCCTAAGATTTCAGCAGTTACAGAAGGCTGACAATGCCTTAGTCACAACCACGTAATCTTACCCATAATTCTTTGCAGCCATCACATCAAATGCTAAAGCACAGCCAATCATATAATAACACAAAAAAAAACACTTTATGAAAAAATTCATTCAAAAAAGGTCCAGAGTTTTTTTACTAGATTAAAAATTATTATTTATTTAAACATAATTAAAAAATATATACAGAGTAACAACACCAAGCAGAAAAGGGACCAGATACAAGTTATTTATTTACTTTTGTGCACAATATTTCTCTTTATTGAGGTGGCTATTTAATTTATTTGCACAGCAGCACTTTATGTGTCCACTAGGTAGTGATATAGTGATAACAGTCATTTCTAAGGGATATTTAGCCTGTTGCAATTTTGGCAACTAGCTTACCTAGTTTTTGACTTTTATTAGCAGGCACATGCACCCTGATTGAGATCTTTTTTGGACACATAGGTGTGTCACAGGATATTTATTTTTTACTACTGATTGCGCTCTTTGCACATTTGGATTAAAACTGAAATATCTCTGTCTCCTTATTTTTGCTGGTATTAGGAGTGCACAATAGCACTTTTTTTGCTTTTCTCTTTATTTATTGGTAAAATAAAATTATTTATTTGTATTTACAATGAATTTATACTTAATTATCTTTAAATAATATGCATTTATATTGAATTATTTATTATTAATTTATATACCTCTTGTGCAATCTACTTACAATTGTTAGAGAATAACTTGTATCTGGTCCCTTTTCTGCTTGGTGTTGTTACTCTGTATATATTTTTTAATTATGTTTAAATAAATTATAATTTTTAATCTAGTAAAAAAACTCTGGACCTTTTTTGAATGAATTTTTTCATAAAGTGTTTTTTTTGTGTTATTGAATAAATAGAGTTATATATTGATTGGTTTCCGAATAGGGTTATTTTGTGAGTAATAATCATATAATAGACTTATAACAGCTTATGCAGGGAATGCATCAGCCTTTATTGGGTGTTTTGGAGATAATGAAAGTACATCAGAGCTCATAATTCAGCAAATGAGTGAGGAAGAGAAAGCCCTAAAATATTGGATAAATGCTCTAGACAGTAATATTTCAGCACTGAAGAACATGAGTGCAGTAGTCTGGGAATAATACACAGATTAAATTGATCAGAAGGGGAGAGCGAAATAGGAGGTGCTAACAATGGCAGTGCCAGACTCCATGTAACCAATCAACGATATGGTGTAGCTTGTTTCTGCCCTACTCCATTTGAATTGCAATGATACATTTTTTTTCTTCATTCTTAATGCACTAGAAAGCAGAAGTAAGACCACAATGAAATCAATGAACAATGAAGTTTTATAAGCCAAATTTTATATCTGTACGTGCTACACCAATACAGTGTCCTATTCAATGTTCTTGTTCTTTGGTCATGTACCTACCTAACATTTCTTATTTTGTAAGTTTTGGAAAGGAGGTTGTTTTGTTTAGAAGAAAATAGAAAAAAAATCATAAAAAAAAAATGTAGACTTTTAAGCAAGTATGTCTGTTTATGGGCACCTACTGTCCAATTTGAAAACTGTCCCTATACTTTGGCCAGCTGACACAATTTACATGTACATGTACCTACATAGCATTTCCTATTCTATCCTCTTTGGCAAGGATTGACAATGGATGAAAAAAACATATACTGTAATGCCTAAGAATGTGGCTGCAAAAACATACAAAACATACAATGTCTAAGAATGTGTGAGCCAATACACCCATACAAAACATACAATTTCTAAGAATGCGGGAGCCACTAACAGCAGCATCACCAGTTCTGACACCAGTTGTCTGGGCAGTAGTACTACCAAACCGAGGCCAAAATTGACCTTCTTTGCCTATGGCAAGCATCAGGGAAGGACATACCAATGGTGCAACATGGGCTCAAGAGGTACGGGGCTCCACTAACAAATCCAAAGGAGGCGATATTGTTCATTATGATGAGCTAATGGACTGCAAAGAGCTAATATTTTGATCTTGCACAGGGGCCTTCTTGAGTCTGTGTCCGACCCTGGCTAATATACTAATGGTAAGGAAACAGAGGGCATTATAGAACATATAGCACATTACTCATCTCAGTCACAACTTGATGTTACTATTGACAGCAACAGTGGCATGTAAAAGTTGGTCAAGATTACTGTTATTGTGAACAGTTAAGCAAGTTGAAGATGAAATGATCTCTAAAAGGCATGAAGTTATATATGACGCATTTTCTTTGTACTTTAGATTTAAAAAATATATCGTCTTTTTTTATTCTAAAAATTACTAAAAGGAAAATTTGGCTATGCAAATGTTTGGGCACCCTTGGAAATGTGTGTGCTCAGATAACTTTCAGACCTTAATTAGCCTGTTAGGGTAATGGCTTGCTTATCATCTTCATTAAGAAAGGCCACGTGATACATATTTCCCAGCTTTATATTTTCCCAGCTGAACGAGCATGCGCAGTTCCTGTCATCATAAGATATTCACCCAACTCCCCACTCTGAGTGTGCACAATGTATTCTCCCTGCCTGACCTCTGGGTGAGATCGTTCTGATTCACAGACCTGTGTGAGCGCAATTGCAGACAGAGGCTTCCCGCGCTCACACAGGTCTATGAAGCAGAACGATCTCACCCAGAGGTCAGACCTGTGAGCGCCGAGGGGAGAACACTGACATGCTTCCATGCTTCTACACCAATATGCTCGCTGGCAGACCTATATGAGGTGAGCGCAAAGAGAATGCGTTGCGCACACTCGGGTGAGGATTTGGGGGAACATCTTATGATGACAGGAACTGCGCATGCTCGGCCAGCTGATCGGCCACTGCAGGCCGAATAAAGCTTGCAGATGGAATAGTGCCAGAGGACGCAAGGGAACAGACTTCAGCACATGAAAGCTTGTTATTTTTTGAATAGATAATTTTTAATAGCTGTAAATTACAAAACCATTTATTTCCAACTTTTCTGCTTAGTTAAATGTATTCTTTATGGTGGCACAACCCCTTTAACTGTTCACAATAACAGTCATTTTAACCAGAGGTCCCCAAACTTTTACATGCCACTATGCACCGTCATTTTGAGATAGGTACAGGATTTTCATTAAGTAGGGTGGCCCACACAGTTTGGGTTAACTCCACTGTATAGAAAAACATTGAAAGATTTTCTGCTAATGCCATCTGCCAAATAAAGTTCATTCATTTCAGTTTTACCAAAAACAAGTTTTTTCTGTTGGGATAATATTATAGATTTTATGGAGAATATTTTTAGGGAAATATCTGGCTGTTTAGAATTCAGTTACAATATTTTACCTTTACATTCGATGCAGAGAACAAAAATAGATGTCTTGTTAAACTGGATGTGAACAATCCAAATGTGCAGCAAGAGCTTAGCTTGTAAGTACTGCTCCCATGAAACAGGGACTTAAATATAATGGGCAGTTTCTATAGGATTAAAACGTAAAGCCCTCCTCTCCTTTTACTCTTAGATTTTCGAGAAATACTAACACTATTATGTAAAATCCTTTCTGAAAACCAAGTCAAGTCATTCTGAGCAAATCTATAAAGCGTTGCTGTAACATAATGTAGTTCATCCTTTCCTAGTCTTGTCTATAGATCTTTGTGTTTGTAGACTGATAAGATTATTCATAGTTGTTGTTCTTTGTGATCCTTAAGAACCACAAAGGTCAGCTCATATTGATTGCTTCCACAAAACAGTCATTTCCCAGATCACCTGCAGTAAACATCTGAAGAAGGACTCGTTTGTGGGTTTCACAACGTGTGCACAACATCACTTGAAGAATAATTTCAATATTGGTCCCTGGTAAAGGGGTCCCCAGACAGAAAAGTAGTTATACATTAGTAAACCTTCAAATTACACATAAATCTGGTTTCTTAAAAATCTCCACATTAGTTGTCCTGTTGGTTGGATTATTGACATTATGTTACTGATGACCTATAAATTATATAAAATATAATAGACTTGGAGCTCTCAGTTTGCACAGGTTTGAGGCAAAAGGTGCAAATATACACAAAGATGCAGTTTTCTTTCGCCACTAGACATGTGTAACTCTTGCAGGAAATAGATAAAAATACAGTCACATTAGATTTGTAGAAATTCCCCCAATGTTTTATCACATACCAGGTTAAAATCAATACACCCATTAAACCTGGAAAAAAACAGCTTACGCATTTCAAGCACCAAGCAACCTTAGCTACGGCAAGCATGGAACAAATAAAAGATACTTCAGACCTGATATATGTGGATTAGCTGCCATAATCATTGTCTCTGAGTATTTATATGTAAAAATGCCATATATAAAAAATGTTTTTAATCTTCCTAACTTCATAACATATCTTCTTTAATTGCTTGTAGAAAATTTCAGGACAGCATCTAACTGTCTGTGTACCACACATCTAAGGCCCCATTCACACGTCCGGGTGATTACTGTGCTGGAAAAAACAGAACCAGTGTGATCCGTGGTTTGTGTCCGTGTGCTGCATTTGTGTGTCTGTGTCCGTGTGACATCCGTATGTCCTTGTGCAACATCCATGTGCCATCTTTGTGACATCCATGTGTCCGTATGTCCATATCCATGTGCCCTCTGTGTGTCCATTTAGAATGTCCGTGTTTTGTCCTGAGAAAAAAGGTATGATAGTTAAACAATTGTTTTAATCCATGTAACCTGAGGAAAATTCTCTAGGTTCCTTTATAAACCAGCCAATTAAAGGAATTGTATTAGCCTTTACTGGTTAGTTTACAGGGGGACACCAAGCAAAAAAATTATGTAGGGTCCCCCTACAAATTCTAACCAACAAAGGCTAAATAGACACAGCTGTGGGCTGATATTAATAGCCAGGAAAGGGGTCATGTATATTGGCCACCTTCCTAGGCTGATAATATCAGCCCTCAGTGACCCTAGAAATGGCGCATCAATTATATGTACCAAATCTGGGACTTAGCCTCACTCTTCCCACTTGCCATGGTAAGGTGTCAAGTGAGGTAATATGGTTGGGGTTGTTGTCAGCTTTTTCATGGCTGCTGACATCAATCCCAGGGGTTAATAATGGAGAGGCATCTGTAAGATGCCCAATTACTAACCCCATAGTCATATTGTAAAAAATAGCCAGAATAAAGTCCTTTAATTAGAAGAAAGACACAGACTTCTTTATTTCAAATAAACACTCCACGCCCTCTTTTACTTGTTTATTAGTGTAAAAGTAAAAATAAAAAAACCCTATTTCCTCACATGTCCAACGATAATCTATTAGTCTCACAATGTAAATCATCTCTGCTTCATCTGGATGCTTTGCTGAATGGTAGCATGATACAACCATTCAGCCTGGCATCTAGGAGACACTAATCTGAGCGTCAGAGCACAGCTTCAGTGACCAGTGGTGACTTCATTGTGGTTACTGCACATCACTGAAACTGCAGTTCCCATGGGCACCTCATTATGAGAGGCCCGATGAACTGCAGTGACCTCAATGAGATCACTGCAGGTCACTAAAACTGCGCTCTGACGTTCAGCTCAGTGCCTCTTGGATGCCAGGCTGAACGGTCGCATCATGCCACTGTTCATTAAGATACAAGAAAAAAAGGTAGCACACTGTAGCGCTATTGCTTGCAAACACGAAATATGAAAAATATGAAAAATGAATTGCATCATTACCTTAGAAATATGAAAAATTGAGAAGTCTTAGCGCATAAGATGGCCAAATTATGTGAGCCTGATAGCCACGTCAAGGCTCTTCTCGTATATCAGGTCCTAACTAATGCCTATCCTCGCTTAGAAAAGTCTGTCTGCATGGGAACATATGAATCCTCTCTCCAAACTAAAATCTACATCTCTGTGGAGGGGTGATGAACCTGTTGTAATTAAAAAGCCTGTGACCACCAGGTGGAGTGCTCAGGTAGAAGGTAAATGAATACATATCAAAAAACTGACCGGCACATCCAAACATAGATTCAGTGTGAACAGGTGCTAAACCTAGAGTCACCAACTCATATACATACAAGAAAAAAAGGTAGCACACTGTAGCGCTATAGCTTGCAAACACGAAATATGAAAAATATGAAAAATGAATTGCATCATTACCTTAGAAATATGAAAAATTGAGAAGTCTTAGCGCATAAGATGGCCAAATTATGTGAGCCTGATAGCCACGTCAAGGCTCTTCTCGTATATATTGTATGTATATGAGTTGGTGACTCTAGGTTTAGCACCTGTTCACACTGAATCTATGTTTGGATGTGCCGGTCAGTTTTTTAATATGTATTCATTTACCTTCTACCTGAGCACTCCACCTGGTGGTCACAGGCTTTTTAATTACAACAGGTTCATCACCCCTCCACAGAGATGTAGATTTTAGTCTGGAGAGAGGATTCATATGTTCCCATGCAGACAGACTTTTCTAAGCGAGGATAGGCATTAGTTAGGACCTGATATACGAGAAGAGTCTTGACGTGGCTATCAGGCTCACATAATTTGGCCATCTTATGCGCTAAGACTTCTCAATTTTTCATATTTCTAATTTAATGATGCAAATCATTTTTCATATTTTTCATATTTCGTGTTTGCAAGCTATAGCGCTACAGTGTGCTACCTTTTTTTCTTGTATGTATATGAGTTGGTGACTCTAGGTTTAGGACCTGTTCACACTGAATCTATGTTTGGATGTGCCGGTCAGTTTTTTGATATGTATTCATTTACCTTCTACCTGAGCACTCCACCTGGTGGTCACAGGCTTTTTAATTACAACAGGTTCATCACCCCTCCACAGAGATGTAGATTTTAGTCTGGAGAGAGGATTCATATGTTCCCATGCAGACAGACTTTTCTAAGCGAGGATGGGCATTAGTTAGGACCTGATATACGAGAAGAGCCTTGACGTGGCTATCAGGCTCACATAATTTGGCCATCTTATGCGCTAAGACTTCTCAATTTTTCATATTTCTAAGGTAATGATTCAATTCATTTTTCATATTTTTCATATTTCGTGTTTGCAAGCTATAGCGCTACAGTGTGCTACCTTTTTTGCTTGTATGTATATGAGTTGGTGACTCTAGGTTTAGCACCTGTTCACACTGAATCTATGTTTGGATGTGCCGGTCAGTTTTTTGATATGTATTCATTTACCTTCTACCTGAGCACTCCACCTGGTGGTCACAGGCTTTTTAATTACAACAGGTTCATCACCCCTCCACAGAGATGTAGATTTTAGTCTGGAGAGAGGATTCATATGTTCCCATGCAGACAGACTTTTCTAAGCGAGGATGGGCATTAGTTAGGACCTGATATACGAGAAGAGCCTTGACGTGGCTATCAGGCTCACATAATTTGGCCATCTTATGCGCTAAGACTTCTCAATTTTTCATATTTCTAAGGTAATGATGCAATTCATTTTTCATATTTTTCATACTTCGTGTTTGCAAGCTATAGCGCTACAGTGTGCTACCTTTTTTTCTTCTATGTATATGAGTTGGTGACTCTAGGTTTAGCACCTGTTCACACTGAATCTATGTTTGGATGTGCCGGTCAGTTTTTTGATAACTGTTCATTAAGATATCCAGATGAAGCAGAGATGGATTATGTCATGACAAGTGACATATGGACTATGACAAATGGATTATCGTCGGACAGGCGTGGGTACGGAAAGTATTTAGACCCCTTTAAATTTTTCACTCTTTGTTTCATTGCAGCCATTTGGTAAATTCAAAAAAAGTTCACTTTTTTCTCATTAATGTACACTCTGCACCCCATCTTGACTGAAAAAAAGAGAAATGTAGACATTTTTGCAAATTTATTAAAATAGAAAAACTGAAATATCACATGGTCATAAGTATTTAGACCCTTTGCTCAGTATTGAGTAGAAGCACCATTTTGAAGTAGTACAGCCATGAGTCTTCTTGAGAATGATGCAGCAAGTTTTTCACACCTGGATTTGGGGATCATCTGCCATTCTTCCTTGCAGATTCTCTCCAGTTCCGTCAGGTTGGATGGTGAACGTTGGTGGACAGCCATTTTCAGGTCTCTCCAGAAATACTCAATTGGGTTTAGGTCAGGGCTTTGGCTGGGCCAGTCAAGAATGGTTACAGAGTTGTTCTGAAGCCACTCCTTTGTTATTTTAGCTGTGTGCTTAGGGACATTGTGTTGTTGGAAGGTGAACCTTCGGCCAAGTCTGGGGTCCAGAGCACTCTGGAAGAGGTTTTCATCAAGGATATCTATGTACTTGGTCGCATTCATGTTTCCTTCAATTGCAACGAGTCGTCCTGTCCCTGAAGCTGAAAAACACCCCCATAGCATGATGCTGCCACCACCATGTTTCACTGTTGGGATTGATTGGGTATGTGAAAAGCAGTGCCTGGTTTTCTCCACATATACTGCTTAGAATTATCTCCAAAAAGTTCTATCTTCATCTCATCAGACCAGAGAATCTTATTTGTCATAGACTGGGAGCCCTTCATGTGTTTTTTAGCAAACTCTATGCGGGCTTTCATATGTCTTGCACTGAGGAGAGGCTTCCATCAGGCCACTCTGCCATAAAGGCCTGATTGGTGGAGGGCTGCAGTGATAGTTGACTTTGTGGAACTTTCTCCTATCTCCCTACTGCATCTGTGGCGTTCAGCCACAGTGATCTTGGGGTTCTTCTTTACCTCTCTCACCAAGGCTCTTGTCCCACGATTGCTCAGTTTGGCTGGACAGCCAGGTCTAGGAAAATGTCTAATGGTCCCAAACTTCTTCCATTTAAGGATTATGGAGGCTTCTGTGCTCTTAGGAACCTTGAGTACTGCAGAAATTCTTTTGTAACCTTGACCAGATGTGTGCCTTGCCACAATTCTATATCTGAAATCCTTGGCCAGTTCCTTTGACCTCATGATTTTCATTTGGTCTGACATGCACTGTGAGTTGTGAGGTCTTATATAGACAGGTGTGTGCCTTTACAAATCAAGTCCTATCAGTTTAATTAAACACCGCTGGACTCCAATGAAGGAGTAGAACTGTAATGTATGTAGTACAGTTCATATAGCGTCTTGTGCTTGGGTGCGATGAACATACATGAGACACAGGTTTGATATAGAAAAGTCCTGTATTACTTCATACAAGTTGGCAGAAATAGTCACACAGTTTGCAGACACAGAAACAGGAGACACAGCAGGCCAGAGCAATCCAAGCTCAGCAATCACTCTCCAATACAGATTCAGGATCTTCTTCTCTGTTACCGTAAGTCCATGCAAACGTGGGTCTTTCAAAGAGCAGGGTTCAGAGTCCACAAGTGCTTCAGAGTTCCTCAGTAGGAATAGCTGGAGTACAAGGTCCAAGGCTTACAGGAGTCAAGTCACAGGTTCACTGCAGGCTAGATTCTGAAGCACTGATTGCTCAGCTGTGGCTGCTTAAGAAGCAAAGGAGAGAATCAGGGCGGGAACATGCAAGCTGGAAACTCCATTTTGACTGAGGGCAAGATAGCTGCAGCAAGACAGAAAGTAAAATGGCTGACAAACAAACTGAGTTTCAGGAATATATACATAGAACCTTACATTACTCCCCCCTTAAGGACAACCTCCGGATGACCTCAGACCAGGCTTGTGTGGGTACCTCTGATGAAACTGACGGAGAAAGCGAGGAGCATTAACGTTATTGACCGGTTCCCATGAGTTGTCCTCCACTGGGTAGCCCTGCCATTTAATCAGATATTGTAACTGATTTCTATACAACCTGGAATCTAAAATCCTTTCCACCACAAATTCTTCCTGACCATCGACTAGCACTGGGTCAGGGCAAGGAGAGGAACGTCCAGGAAACGTATTGGGTGTCGCAGCCTTTAGTAGGGATACATGAAAGACAGGGTGGATTCTCATAGTTCTGGGCAGTTGAAGACGACAAGCAACGGCACTTATAATTTTACTGATTTTATAGGGTCCAATGTACTTATGTCCCAACTTAGACGATGGAATCCTTAACTTAAGATTTCTGGTTGACAGCCAGACCAAGTCTCCTACCTTGAAAGCTGGTGCAGGTTTACGAAATTTATCTGCTGCTTTCTTGTACCTTTCTTGAGCCGATTCCAGATTTTCCTTTAGAAGATCCATATTCTTCTGTAAAGACGTGATTCTTTCAGCTACTGCTGGTAAAGGCGTTTCTATGGGAAATCGTGGTAGAATGTTAGGATGATAACCTAGATTAGAGTAAAAAGGAGACTGTTTAGTGGAGGCACTCTGAGAGTTGTTATACGAGAACTCAGCTAATGGAAGTAGATCCACCCAATCATCCTGTAGGTGGCAGATAAAGCAGCGGAGATACTGCTCCAGGGTTTGATTGGTTCGTTCGGTCTGTCCATTAGTCTGGGGATGAAAAGCAGAAGAAAGGTTTACTTTAATGTCCAATGCTGCACAGAAATTTTGCCAAAACCTAGAAGTGAATTGCACCCCTCGATCCGAAATAACCTCATCCGGTACTCCATGTAAGCGAAACACATCTTTAATCATCAAATCTGATGTCTGTTTTGCAGTGGGTAAGCCGACACAAGGGATAAAATGAGCTGCCTTTGTTAGACGGTCAACCACCACTAGAATGGTGTTCTTCCCCTGAGAGGTTGGTAACTCCACAATGAAGTCCATAGAAATGGATCCCCACGGGCGGGACGGGGTGGGAAGAGGCTGTAACAGACCAGTTGGTGAGGAGCGAGGTGTTTTGCATCTTGCACAGACCTCACATGAAGTGACATAATTCAAAACATCCTTCCTGCAAGTGGGCCACCAAAAGAAACGAGAAAGAAATTCCTGTGTCTTTAGAATTCCTCTATGCCCAGCTATCTTGGAATCGTGAATGAGTTGCAATACTCTCAATCTGACTGTTTCAGGAATATACAGGCGTTGTCCCTGAATCCACACACCATTCTTAAAGACAAGACTTACGTCCCTTGGGGTTGTGCCAAAAAGGAATCCGCATGGTATGCTTCCTTGATGTCCTTAAGTAGGTCTTGATTATGAATTACTCCTAGGAATCTAGAGTCAGGAAGAATAGTCTTAGGAGGAGTAATTGGACGTGTCTCTGCTGAGTAAATCCTAGAGAGTGCATCAGCCTTTCCATTGCGCGATCCTGGTCTATAAGAGATGATAAAATTAAATTGGTTTAAGAAAAGATTCCAGCGAGCCTGGCGAGGAGTCAGGCACTTAGCCGACCTGATAAACTCAAGGTTACGATGGTCTGTCAGGACGACTATTTGCTGTGCAGCTCCCTGAAGAAGGTGTCTCCATTCTTTGAAGGCGGCAATAATGGCCAACAACTCTCTATTGCCCACATCGTAGTTCCTCTCAGCCGAAGACAACTGCTGGGAAAAGAAGGCACAGGGATGCAAGACATTCTTCTCACCTGTTCTCTGAGAGAGTATAGCTCCAACGGCACAGTCTGAAGCATCCACCTCTATTATGAAGGCAAGCTCGGGGTTGGGATGTACTAGGATAGGTGCAGTGGTAAATTTATCTTTTAGACGGGAAAATGCTTCCTGGGCTTGGGGAGTCCAGGAAAACCTAGACTCTTTCCGGGTAAGTTGAGTGATAGGTGACACTGCCTCAGAGAAATTTCTAATGAAACGTCTATAGAAGTTGGCAAACCCGATGAAGCGCTGTACCTCCTTCACATTTCTAGGACTTGGCCAATCCTTGATGGCTTGGGTTTTGCTTCCATCCATACTAATTCCTTGTGTATACAGTACATACCCCAGAAATTGAATCTCGGTCCTATGGAATTCACACTTTTCAAGTTTGATGTAAAGATGATTTTGTCTTAGACGTTCCAAGACCATTCTCACATGTCCATGATGTTCCTCTGTGGAGTTAGAAAAAATTAGAATATCATCCAAATAAATTACCACGAATGTATCTAGGAGATCCCTGAAGATGTCATTCACCAAGTGTTGGAAAGTGGCTGGGGCGGTACTCAGACCAAAAGGCATAACTAGATATTCAAAGTGTCCATAGCGTGACCTGAATGCAGTCTTCCATTCATCCCCAGGTCTAATACGGACTAAGTTATAGGCCCCACGAAGATCTAGTTTAGAAAAAATTTTGGCATGTCGCACTCTCTCCAATAACTCAGGGATTAAAGGCAATGGATAACGGTTTCTAATAGTAACCTTATTGAGTTCCCTATAGTCTACGCATGGTCTCAGAGATCCATCTTTCTTCTTTACAAAGAAGATGGGTGCACCTGCAGGAGATGAAGAGGGGCGTATGAAGCCCTTGGCTAGATTTTCATCTATGTAATCCTTTAAAGCCTTTAGCTCGGGCCCCGCCAGGGGGTAGATCTTACCAAAAGGTATCTCTGCTCCAGGCAATAATTCAATTGGACAATCATATGGACGGTGAGGAGGAAGCTGGTCAGCGTTGTTCTTGTCACATAAATCCACATAGTCCTGGTATACAGCTGGTAGTTCAGGGACTGACATGATTCCTTTAGGAACAGAGCAAGCTGAAACTTTTGGACTCATCTGTTTCTCTGGAAAGTGTAATTCCTTGGTCTCCCAGTTAATAGTAGGATTCTGAGCCTGCAGCCATGGTAGCCCTAGAATAATGGGAAAGTGGGGAGAAGAGATAAGCATAAAGGACAGTTTCTCTTGATGATCTTTACCCATAAGAACCCTCAAAGGCTCTGTTTCCTGATCCACTGGTCCAGAGGTCAGCAGGGAGCCATCCACAGTTTCCATCTGTACTGGAGTAGCCTTCTTCACTGAACGTATTCCCTGTTTCAGAGCAAAGGAGACATCCATAAAATTTCCACTTGCCCCTGAGTCGATCATAGCAGAGCTAGACACCCAAGCTGAGTCAACCCAGAGTTTGATGGAAAGAAAGCAATGAGAATTGTTTTTCTTACAACTCAGCTGGGACACTGCTGAGGAAACTTGAAAAATGGCAGCGTTTACACAGTCAACGTCCTCAGAGGTAACGGAGTTTAAGTCCGAGAAATCAAGATCTGTTGCTGCAGATCTCTCTGGAGCCTGAGGCTCGGACCTGACAGATCCCCTCTCGCAACACTCACAATGAATGAGTGCTGCAGTAGTCTTACGAGAACGGCTGGGGCAGTTTATAATGAAGTGCCCTGACTTACCACAATAGAAACATAGATTCTCCTTAAAACGATGTTCCTTGCGTGCATCACTAACCCGTCGTTGTAAAGAGTCTACCTGCATGGGTTCAGGTTCAGGTTCCCGTGTAATCCTACTCAAAGGTTCCTTAGCTGGAGAGGAAGGTAGGAAAAGGTTAGTACGATTGCTTTCGAACCATCTCTCTTGCCTGCGTTCAGTCAGACGAGTATCAATACGGATGCAGTAGTTAATAAAGTCACCTAACGCAGTGGGAGGGTCGGCACGAGCAAGTTCATCCTTAATCAGTGGAGATAACCCCTTTCGAAAAATAGATTTTTTGGCGGAACTGTCCCAGGTGGTATCAAGGGCCCATCTCCTGAAATCCAAGGCATATTCAGCTACCGAGTGCTTACCTTGGCGCAAAGCTAACATGGCTGCTTCAGCTGTTGCACCTCGATTGGGGTCATCAAACACCTGCCCCATGGCTGAAATAAAATCATCAAGGTGATTCAAACAATCATCCTCAGTCTCAATCAGAGGGTTTGCCCACATTAAAGCCTTGTTGGTAAGCAACATAATTATAGTAAGCACCTTAGATCGTTCAGTGGGAAATTGTGAAGCATGTGCAGAAAAAAAAAGATTGCATTGATTAATAAATCCCCTGAATTTCTCACGTTCACCGCCAAAACGAAAAGGGGGCAACTTGGGAATCCCAGCACTCGGGGCTACGGCAGGAGCCTGGACTCGCCCCTCTAGAACCTCAATCCTGGCTCGCAAATCCTGGGTAGTCTGTCCAACCACTTGCAAATTGTGATTATTGAGGTCCTGTAGATTTGTAAAACGGGTCTTTATATTCTGCAAATCTGCAAGGATATTATCAGTCACTCCGCAAAGTTCCTTTATGCGGGCCTCCATTTTCCAGATCTTTTAAGACAGGATTACTGGAAGAAGAGGAGAGAAAAAAAAAAACAATAGTGTTCACCTGTGGCAACACTGCAGAGAGAAAAAAAAATTAAGGGAACTGCTCACCTGGAATGGTTGTGAGAAGTCACAACCACTATCATCACAGAAAGTTTCAACCAGACATCTGATATCCAGAGTTACAGCAGACAAAAAAGAGAAAAGAAAGGAAAAAAAAAACAATAGTGTTTTGTGGTAACACTGCAAAAAGAAAAAACTTAAGGGAATTGCTCACCTGGAATGGTTGTGAGAAGTCACAACCACTGTCATCACAGAAAGTACAACCAGACGTCTGATATCCACAGTACAGCAGACACAGCCTTCCAGACCAAGCAGACACTAACGTTTTGGCTTCAGAATCTTGTAATGTATGTAGTACAGTTCATATAGCGTCTTGTGCTTGGGTGCGATGAACATACATGAGACACAGGTTTGATATAGAAAAGTCCTGTATTACTTCATACAAGTTGGCAGAAATAGTCACACAGTTTGCAGACACAGAAACAGGAGACACAGCAGGCCAGAGCAATCCAAGCTCAGCAATCACTCTCCAATACAGATTCAGGATCTTCTTCTCTGTTACCGTAAGTCCATGCAAACGTGGGTCTTTCAAAGAGCAGGGTTCAGAGTCCACAAGTGCTTCAGAGTTCCTCAGTAGGAATAGCTGGAGTACAAGGTCCAAGGCTTACAGGAGTCAAGTCACAGGTTCACTGCAGGCTAGATTCTGAAGCACTGATTGCTCAGCTGTGGCTGCTTAAGAAGCAAAGGAGAGAATCAGGGCGGGAACATGCAAGCTGGAAACTCCATTTTGACTGAGGGCAAGATAGCTGCAGCAAGACAGAAAGTAAAATGGCTGACGAACAAACTGAGTTTCAGGAATATATACATAGAACCTTACAAGAACCATCTCAAGGAGGATTAAAAGGAAATGGACAGCATGTGACTTAAATATGAGTATCTGAGCAAAGGGTCTGAATACTTATGACCATATGATATTTCAGTTTTTCTTTTTTGATAAATTTGCAAAAACTTCTACATTTCTATTTTTTTCCGTCAAGATGGGGTGCAGAGTGTACATTAATGAGAAAAAAAATGAACCTTTTTGAATTTACCAAATGGCTGCAATGAAACAAAGAGTGAAAAATTTAAAGGGGTCTGAACACTTTCCATATCCACTGTAGGTAAAAGGGTGGGGAGAATTTATTTCAAATAATGGACTCTGTGTCTTTCAATTAAAGTACTTTATTCTGGCTATGTATTTTTTACAATATGACTCTCCATTACTAACCCCTGGGCTTGATGTCAGTGGCCATAAAAAAGCTGACATCAACCCCAACCCTATTACCCCACTTGCCATTGCATCAGGGCAAATGGAAAGAGCAAGGCTAGGTGCCAGATTTGGCACATCTTATTGATGTGCCATTTCTGAGGCCAATGAGGGCCGACATTATAAGACTGGGAGAGGGTCAATATCCATGGGCCCTTCTCTGGCTTATTAATATCAGCTCACACCTGTCTGTTTAGCTTTGCTGTTTAGAATTTGTAGGGGGACCCTACATCATTTTTGTTCTAGGGTCCCTCTGTAAACTAACTAGTAAAGGCTAAGCAAAGAGCTGTGAGCTGTTATTAATATCCTGGGAACATTTAGGACTAATGTCATCCATGTGTCATCAGTGTGCACATGTGCGGCACGCATCTTGTCCGTGGTGCTGGGTAAAAACGGACATGTCTGCGGGTTTTTCACATGAACCGCATACGGAAATGAAAAACGGATGTTTGAAAGGGGCCTTAGAGAAGTGCAAAATCCATACTGGAATTATAATTTTAAAAAATTATAATTTTGCTCTTTTTCCTGTTGCCGCAAAGAGTATTTTGACTGTAACTTGAAGAAAGATTTTCAAATGATAAATTCTCAATAATGTAAAAAAAATAATAGTACTAACTCTGCTGGAGTTAGGTTATACCATCTGTGAGATATTTGTTGAAATTGTAATTGTATTGTTTTTTCTCACTGGTGCCCACCAGCATCCAGAATCTCATTCTGTGGCTGTACATTTTTATAGATTAGTGGAGTGACTCAGATAATGTTGGCAAAAGGGTGGATAACAGGTTTCAGCTGTGCAATGTGCTGCCACCAGCATGACCTGTTAAATATAAATATGTAGCACATAACACCAATATTGAGAAATTATACAATGCTGTGAGCGGAATAGTAACTGCTCTCTTTACAACTTTAAGATTGGATTATAACTGCTTATTGTTCATCAATATTTAGCTTCATGTCAGTGATTTGAACTTATAGTAAATGTTTTATTTATGTCACAATGTGTAAAAAACAGTAAAATATCATTTGTCGTGTTTATTTTTCATACAATAAAGACAGCAACTTTAAACAAGCCTTGTTCTTTCCTCTCCCTCTCTTTACGATGAGGTTCTTCCCAATGATTTCCATGGAGACAGAACATTGCATATTGATGAAAAAAGACCCTGATGTTAGTACAGAAAAAGAATTCTGAAACATAGAAATTAAATCACCATCTATGCTGCTAAACCAATGAGCTATTTTGTGTATCTATCATTATTGGGTTCTTTTGTAGTCCCTATCATTATGGTGATTCACATCATATCTGGAAGTAAATTTGTGTGATTAGGAGACTGTCACAGCTTCTCAGAAGCAAAGAAAGCAGAAAATAAGGCAAAAAAGGATCCTATTTATTTTTATTTATCAAATGCGACTGCACTTCCAATAGACCTCCTTAGATATGAAGCATATGCTAATTCTAAGTCCCTGATTCAAAGGCACAACAGCATGCTATAGCTTAAAGTGGTATTCTCTAGTTTTGGAAGTTATTCCTTATCTATTGGATACCGGCAGAGGCGTAGTTAGGGTTTTGGTTCACGGGGGCAACGCTTCTGAGTGGGCCCCTAACCAGGTAACCTTGATTACAACTGGGTGACAAACCCTAATAGTGGATGTAGGAGAACCTCAGCAGATGACTGCACTGTTGCTGAAAATAATCTCTATACAAAGGCCAAATTGATATTACAGTCATATGGTAAGGGGTAGATACCAGTCCTGCAGAACATATAACATATCAAAGTACAGTTACAGATGGTGACTTACAGCTGACGTTCTTTCTGATAGCGTTGTTCACTTTTCCGGTCTTTTCCATCTGGCCCAGACCGATACAATTTCTTCCACCCAGGACTCATCTGAAGATTACAACAAAGACACATTTCACTTCTCACATTTTCAGCACGTCACCATCTATCCCCAAACTGCACAAACTCCTCATCCTACTGGTACCCCAATGCTGCTGCCGTATGTGTCCCTATTACTGCACCTGCTGTGTGGTTCTCTGTGTCCTCTAAATTCTAAAGCAACTTTCTAGAATATAGTAATGCTGGGCGCAAGTGCCCTAGGAAACAGTGCCCACATTTTGCCCCCTAGAAAGTAATAGTGCCCTGTGTGCCCCTTTGTTAGTCCCAGTAACCCTAGTTCCCCTATAATAAATGCCCACTTAACATTGAATAACATCCCGAGTCTTCCCCTGTACAGCTCCCTGTACATAGTGTAGGGATGTGGTCTCGCTGGTGTGCGACCGGAGGTAAGCAGGAGGGCGACTCTTCCTGGTTCTTTAAGCAAGTTTATTAAGACTTCATAAACTTGCTGTCAAACAAAAAACAAAACAGCCTTCTTCGGCACAAAGTAACAGAAAAACAGCTATAACGTCCTGGTACTCTAACTGAGTACTCTCTTCAGCACACACACTGGAGGTCTCCTCAGAACTCCCACACTGGAGGTTTCCACACCTCCAGCCACTCACACCTGTTGTCAGCCTGAGCCTAATTTATATCCCAGACACCCAGCTTCCCCAGACCACATGACTGGTCATGTGGTAGTGACATCATCCCAGGTCCTTTAACCACATACACTGCTATAGTGATGCCACTACCCAGGGCTAATGTGTACTGGGCTACATAACAGATACAAGGCATCTCTGAGCCAGATACCTCCCGTCTATAACACAACCCTTTGCCACTCTACAATAGTATGATGGTCTCTTATGCATAACATGCTGCCTCCTCAGTGTAATGTACCCCCAACACAGTATACTGACCCCTTAGTAGCCCCCAAACTGCTTGATGGCCTCAACACTGTGTAATGGCCCCTTCACTGTAATCCCCACACTGTATGATGGCCCCTAGATAGCCTCCATATAGTGTAATGTACCAGATAGTCAGATAGTCCTCAATATAGTATAATGCATTCCCCATAGGCCTGTATAGTATAATGCATTCCTCATAGGCCTCTATAGTATAATGCACTCCCTATAGACCTGTATAGTGTAACGCATTCCCCATAGACCTGTATAGTATAATGCACTCCCCATAGGCCTGTTTAGTATAATGCACTCCCAATAGGCCTGTATAGTATAACACATTCCCCATAGGCCTGTATAGTATAATGCACTCCCCATAAGCCTGTATAGTATAAGGCACTCCCCATAGGCCTGTATAGTATAATGCATTCCCCATAGGCAGCCAGTATAGTATAATGCACCCCCGTAGGTAGCCTGTATAGTATAATGCATTCCCCATAGGCAGTCAGTATAGTATAATGCATTCCCCATAGGCATCCTGTACAGTATAATGCAGCCCCATAGGCAGCCTGTATAGTATAATGCAGCCCCATAGGCAGCCAGTATAGTATAATGCACCCCCCATAGGCAGCCAGTACAGTATAATGCACCCCCATAGGCAGCCAGTACAGTATAATGCACCCCCATAGGCAGAATGTACAGTATAATGCACCTCCATAGGCAGCCTGTATAAAAAAATAAATTCAATACTCACCTCTCCTCTCCTCCTGTAGATCTCCGGACCACAGGCGCCTAGTACTGGCGTCATCATGACCCCCTGTCAGTGCCGGCATCGGTGACGTCAGACACTGAGAGGGGGATGATGGGAGAGGGAGAATAACGTTTCTTTTCTCATAAATGCTGTCAGCTGTATCTGCATCCAGCCGATATAGTTAACCCTGCGATTACGACCGGGGGGCCCACTGCTGGCACAGGGCCCCCCACCGTCTCCTCATGGGCCCCATAGCGACCGGGTGGCAGAGCAGGGAGAGCGATTCTCCCTGCTCTTCCTCAGAATGTAAATATATGGGTGCAATGTGCTCACCCATACAGTTACATATCGTAGCTCCGGGTCGACCCCCTCAGAGCATGGGGCCCGGGGCCACCACCCCCCCGGTAGCTATGCTACTGGATAGAGGACAACTTATTGATCCATGGGGTCTAACCATAAACCCACCAATTCTAAAAACTAAGGCTTTGAAGGTTTTTATTTCCTGAAAAATTGGGTTACACTTCAAAACACATAGAACAAAAATTAATTACTTTAATATTATCTCTGACGTTTGACTATAATTAAGGGTGTTATTTTTTTCACCAGAAATGCATCAGTAATTTGTGGTTATCATGTGAAATGGGTTCTATTTCCTGAAGAAGAAGTGGGTTACACTTCGAAACACATAGAAAAAAATAGAAACCGTTACTTTTATAATATCTCTGGTGTTTGAGGTTTCCTCACCAACTGGCAGCACGGATACAGACCACAAACTTTCCATGTTTTTTATCTCTATGTTGATGACACTCAAATATACACATCACCTACTGACATTACTGCTGCATTACTACAAAATAGCAGTGATTGTCTTTTCACTGTTTTTCCTAACATTATGTCCTCCATCTATCTAAAGCTAAATCTGTCAAAAACTTGTGTTTCCTCCCTCCACTAACCTACCTATGCCCGATATTGCAATTTCCGTGTGAGGTTCTACCATCAGATTTTACATTCACTCCTACATCTGATCACTTGCTTCCTCATGTCACCGACACCTCAAAAACATCTCTAGAATTCAACCTTTTCTTGCCTTTGACACTACAAAACGTCTTACTGATGCACGTATTCTTTCTCATCTGGACAACTGCAACTGTCTCTCTTACTAAACTCTACCCTCTCCAATCCTTCCTGAATGCAGCAGCAGGGATCATATTTCTTTCCAACCTTTACAACAATGGCTCTATAATGTGCCAGTCAATGCAGTGGTTGCCCATCTGCTACACAGTTCAATATAAACTTATCACTCTAACCCTCAAAGCTCTACATGGTTCAGCACCACCCTACATCTCCTCCCTCGTCTCAGTCTACCACCCTACCAGAGCCCTCCGTTCTACTAAACACTAGTGATGAGAGAGCAAACTCGGTAAAGCTTGGTACTCACTCGAGCATCGCTGTACTCGCATTACTCAACGAGCGCAGAGCATTTCTGAGATTGCTCGGCGGGAGTTCTGGTCCACCCCCTTCATGTTTGGTGCTTTTTAGAGCGCCAATTAACATGCAGGGATTTTCTGCCACGCACTGTACTGCCTCAGCCATCTTGCTTGTGGTACTACAGTGATTGGCTGGCTGCACAGCATCATCACGTCTATAAGAGACCTGTCACCGCCATGCTCGTCACATTCAGTTCTGGAATCAGCTAGTGTAGGGAGAGCTGCTGCCGAGATAGGGTCAGATTTGTGAGTTTGTAAGTTAGTGTGGGTATACAATAATAGAATACACAAATCCAGATTAATCAACAGTCCTTCTAAGGACTAATAATGGGGTATATAGAATACAGTGCTAGGTAGGCAGGGAGTGTATGTGGGTATATACATATCAGTGCAAGGCATGCAGGCACTGTATGTGGGTATATAGATATCAGTAGCAGGCAGGCATTGTATGTGGCATACTTCATTGCATACATCAAGAGGGTCTATTCCATTGCTGTCTGCTGTTGCTGCTGTCTATTACATATGTTAACCATATATACATAGCGCCGGGTATCAGTGGCCAGTAAAAAATTTTTTTTGCATCTTAATCCTGATTATTTTATTCCAAAGCAATGCAGAGCCCCCTTTTTTTCTCCATTTGCTTGTTGACACTGCAGAATACAGCCAGATCCTTTTCATAGTACAGCATGAAAATCCAGCTATTTTAAACGGGTTTGCCCGTCCCAGCCATCACATCTGAGTGCGCAGAAATTTCTGCCATTTTTGTGGTACTGTAAAAATTTTTTAGAGTGTCTTATATAATTTCTTGACACAATTTTTTCTGCCCAAAAAATATTTAAGTTAACAAAAACTGACATGTTGGGATCACTTCAAGAGAAATCAGAGCCAAAAGCTCATTCAGAAGAAAGGAGCAACTCCATACCAATAGATATATTCCTACATAACAAAAAGGAGTAAAAGAGCTCTCAAAAATACAAGTAAGATAATTAATAGAAAAATATCAGAGTTTATTAATACATTAAATTTACAAAAAGTATATGGGCATAAATCCCCAATAAGAACAAACAAAACAATATGGAAAATGGAGAGAGAGGAGGAGCAGTCACCACCACCCCATGAACCCCATAAAAACCTCATGCAATACACAGTGTAGCGAGGGTAGGTATATGGAAATATCCTCAACTATATATTAAAGGTAGCTGGGTCAAAAAAGATGTATATGCCCCACAAAAAAAGTACATGTATATATATAAAAATATATACCTAACCTCCATATATGTAACACATAATGATTGAACAAGATATAGACTAAGTCCCAGGCACGGTGGACAAAGTCTGCCTATTGCATGTGGAGAACAAAGTGCTTACCCATGTGGGGAGGGGATAGCGGGTGAATGGTGTGCGCTCAGGCACCAAAAAATATTTAGCTGACAAGAAAAAATTTAGCTACAGGGCAGATATTTTACACTGGATGCCACATGGATCGCATATCATTGCGCTCACAATTGTGCCATTTCAGGCCTACATAGAATTGTTTTTGCTGTGTCTTAGCCTACTTATTGATACAATTTTATTGGCCAAAAAAAAAATACAGACCAGATATTTGAAAGTGAGGTATCTTCGTCATACGCCTCATCTATCTGTGGGCTAAAAATTGTGGCATTTCAGGCCACCATTCAACTGTTTTTGCTGTGTGTTACCCTAGTTAGTGACACTATTTTGCTGTAAAAAAATAAAAATATAGGTGACATATTTTACAGTGTGGTATCTCCATTACATGCCTCATCTATCTGTGGGCTAGAAATTGTGCCATTTCTGGACTCCATTCAACTGTTTTTTCTGTGTGTGACTACAATTATTAACACTATTTTGCTGTAAAAAAAAAAATACAGGCCACATATTTTACAGTGTAGTATCTCTGTCACACGTCTCATCTATCTGTAGGCTACAAATTCTGGCATTTCAGACCTCCATTCAACTGTTTTTGCTGCGTGTTACCATATTTCTTGACAGTATTTTGCTGAAAAAAATAAAAATACAGGCCACATATTTTACAGTGTGGTATCTCTGTCACACGCCTCATCTATCTGTGGGCAACAAATTGTGGCATTTCAGGCCTCCAACCAAACTGTTTTTGCTGTGTGCTACCCTAGTTAGTGACATTATTTTGCTGTAAAAACTGAAAATATAGGCCACATATTTTAGAGTGTGGAATCTCCGTCACACGCCTAATCAATCTTTGGGCTAGAAATTGTGCCATTTCAGGCCTCCATTCAACTGTTTTTTCTATGTGTAACTCTAATTATTAGAACTATTTTGCGGTAAAAAAAAATACAGACCACATATTTTACAGTGTAGTATCTTTGTCAAATGCCTCATCTATCAGTGGGCTAAAAATTGTGGCTGTTGTGAATACTCTGGAGGCAGCTTCTGAGCTTGGGCTCCCTCCGGTGGTTGCTGAGGGTAATGAACTAATTGCTGAATGGCCTTCAGCTGGCTCTGAATGGTCTGATATAAGTGACCTGAACTCCCTTCAGCCTTGCCGGTAATCAATTGTTCTTCCACGTCTTGTTTGGAGCTCAGCTTGCATTCCTGCTCTCATTCAGAGAAGTGATTTGTTTTTTTTTCCTCTGGTTGCATTTTCTTGCTGGTTTGCTGCTTAGCTGTAGACTTCAGCCTGGTCCCCTTTTGGGGCCTGGCTCTGCAATTGTGCTCAGTTTATGTTTGCACTTTTGCTCTGTTCCTATGTCACTTTTTATTTGCTGAATTGCTGTGTGTTACACCAGAGATCTGATTTAGGTGGTAGAGATCATGTGATCTCAGGTTTTTTGTTAATCAGAAGTGTTGGTATTTTTGTCAGGGTTCTTTTGGGTTGCAGTCAGAATTCTTTCCTATACTTTTCTATCTAGACAGATTGGGCCCCAGCATTCGCTCACTCTATTTTCTGTCTGTGTTCGTATTTTCTTCTGGTCTAACCGCCATTACATGTTTGGGGGCTTCCTATTTCTTTGGGGATTCTACTACGGGGCAGATAGCATTTATCTTTCTGCCTTTAGGTGTAGCTATCTCTCCGGCTGAGACGAGGCATCTAGGATCACCGTAGGTACGCTCCACGGCTACTTCTAGTGTGGCGGTTAGTTTAGGGTCCTGCAAATCCAATAATTTCCAGCCTCTCTGGTGTATTGCTTTTTTGGCTATTTTTTGCAATCTCTCCTCAACTACCGAAACATACCAGTATTACAGGCCAAACTGAAAATTATATGGTACTCAACAGAAGGGAAAAATAGTAAAAGGAAAAAAAAAGCAAATCACTTATCTGAATGAGAGCAGGAATGCAAGCTGAGCTCCAAGCAAGACATGGAAGAACAATTGATTACCGGCAAAGGCTGAATGGAGTTCAGGTCACTTATATCAGACCATTCAGAGCCAGCTGAAGGCCATTCAGCAATTAGTTCATTAACCTCAGCAACCTCCGGAGGGAGCCCCAGCTCAGATTTCGCCTCCAGAGTATTCACAACATATGGCACTTCATGGCTCCATTGAACTGTTCTTGCTGTGTGTTACCCTAGTTCTTGACAGTATTTTGCTGTAAAAAATACAGGCCACATATTTTACAGTATGGTATCTCAGTCACACGTCTCATCTATCAGTGGGCTACCAATTGTGGCATTTTAGGCCTCCAACTGTTTTTGCTGTGTGTTACTCTAGTTCTTGACAGTATTTTGCTGTAAAAAAAATAAAAATGTAGGCCATATATTTTACAGTGTGGTATCTCAGTCACATGCCTCATCTATCAGTGGGCTGCAAATTGTGGCATTTCATGCCTACATTGAACTTTTTTTGCTGTGTGATACCCTAGTTAGTGACACTATTTTGCTGTGAAAAACTAAAAATACAGGCCACATATTTTACAGTGTGGTATCTCCATCACACACCTCATCTACAGTACAGACCAAAAGTTTGGACACACCTTCTCATTCAAAGACTTTTCTGTATTTTCATGACTTTGAAAATTGTACATTCACACTGAAGGCATCAAAACTATGAATTAACACATGTGGAATTATATACTTAACAAAAAAGTATGAAACAACTGAAAATATGTCTTATATTCTAGGTTCTTCAAAGTAGCCACCTTTTGCTTTGATGACTGCTTTGCACACTCTTGGCATTCTTTTGATGAGCTTCAAGAGGTAGTCACCGGAAATGGTTTTCCAACAATCTTGAAGGAGTTCCCATAGATGCTTAGCACTTGTTGGCCCTTTTGCCTTCACTCTGCAGTCCGGCTCACCCCAAACCATCTCGATTGGGTTCAGGTCTGGTGACTGTGGAGGCCAGGTCATCTGGTGTAGCACCCCATCACTCTCCTTCTTGGTCAAATAGCCCTTACACAGCCTGGAGGTGTGCTTGGGGTCTTTGTCCTGTTGAAAAATAAATGATGGTCCAACTAAACGCAAATCGGATGGAATAGCATGCAGCTGCAAGATGCTGTGGTAGCCATGCTTGTTCAGTATGCCTTCAATTTTGAATAAATCCACAACAGTGTCACCAGCAAAGCACCCCCACACCATCACACCTCCTCCTCCATGCTTCACGGTGGGAACCAGGCATGTAGAGTCCATCCGTTCACCTTTTCTGCGTCACACAAAGACACGGTGGTTGGAACCAAAGATCTCAAATTTGGACTCATCAGACCAAAGCACAGATTTCCTCTGGTCTAATGTCCATTCATTGTGTTCTTTAGCCCAAACAAGTCTCTTTTGCTTGTTGCCAGTCCCTAGCAGTGGTTTCCTAGCAGCTATTTTACCATGAAGGCCTGCTGCACAAAGTCTCCTCTTAACAGTTGTTGTAGAGATGTGTCTGCTGCTAGAACTCTGTGTGGCATTGACCTGGTCTCTAATCTGAGCTGCTGTTAACCTGTGATTTCTGAGGCTGGTGACTCGGATAAACTTATCCTCAGAAGCAGAGGTGACTCTTGATCTTCCTTTCCTGGGGCGGTCCTCATGTGAGCCAATTTCTTTGTAGCGCTTGATGGTTTTTGCAACTGCACTTGGGGACATTTTCAAAGTTTTCCCAATTTTTCGGACAGACTGACCTTCATTTCTAAAAGTAATGATGGCCACTTGTTTTTCTTTACTTAGCTGCTTTTTTCTTGCCATAATACACATTCTAACAGTCTATTCAGTAGGACTATCAGCTGTGTATCCACCAGACTTCTGCACAACACAACTGATGGTCCCAACCCCATTTATAAGGCAAGAAATCATACTTATTAAACCTGACAGGGCACACCTGTGAAGTGAAAACCATTTCCGGTGACTACCTCTTGAAGCTCATCAAGAGAATGCCAAGAGTGTACAAAGCAGTCATCAAAGCAAAAGGTGGCTACTTTGAAGAACCTAGAATATAAGACATATTTTCAGTTGTTTCACACATTTTTGTTAAATATATAATTCCACATGTTAATTCATAGTTTTGATGCCTTCAGTGTGAATGTACAATTTTCATAGTCATGAAAATACAGAAAAATCTTTGAATGAGAAGGTGTGTCCAAACTTTTGGTCTGTACTGTATACGTGGGCTTCATATTGTGGCATTGCAGGCCTACATTGAACTGTTTTTGCTGTGTGCTACCCTAGTTCTTGACAGTATTTTGCAGTAAAATAATAAAAATGTAGGCCATATATTTTACAGTGTGGTATCTCAGTCACATGCCTCATCTATCAGTGGGCTGCAAATTGTGTGCATTTCATGCCTACATTGAACTTTTTTTGCTGTGTGATACCCTAGTTAGTGATACTATTTTGCTGTGAAAAACTAAAAATACAGGCCACATATTTTACAGTGTGGTATCTCCATCACACACCTCATCTACAGTACAGACCAAAAGTTTGGACACACCTTCTCATTCAAAGACTTTTCTGTATTTTCATGACTTTGAAAATTGTACATTCACACTGAAGGCATCAAAACTATGAATTAACACATGTGGAATTATATACTTAACAAAAAAGTATGAAACAACTGAAAATATGTCTTATATTCTAGGTTCTTCAAAGTAGCCACCTTTTGCTTTGATGACTGCTTTGCACACTCTTGGTATTCTTTTGATGAGCTTCAAGAGGTAGTCACCCGAAATGGTTTTCCAACAATCTTGAAGGAGTTCCCATAGATGCTTAGCACTTGTTGGCCCTTTTGCCTTCACTCTGCAGTCCGGCTCACCCCAAACCATCTCGATTGGGTTCAGGTTTGGTGACTGTGGAGGCCAGGTCATCTGGTGTAGCACCCCATCACTCTCCTTCTTGGTCAAATAGCCCTTACACAGCCTGGAGGTGTGCTTTGGGTCTTTGTCCTGTTGAAAAATAAATGATGGTCCAACTAAACGCAAATCGGATGGAATAGCATGCAGCTGCAAGATGCTGTGGTAGCCATGCTTGTTCAGTATGCCTTCAATTTTGAATAAATCCACAACAGTGTCACCAGCAAAGCACCCCCACACCATCACATCTCCTCCTCCATGCTTCACGGTGGGAACCAGGCATGTAGAGTCCATCCGTTCACCTTTCTGCGTCACACAAAGACACGGTGGTTGGAACCAAAGATCTCAAATTTGGACTCATCAGACCAAAGCACAGATTTCCACTGGTCTAATGTCCATTCATTGTGTTCTTTAGCCCAAACAAGTCTCTTTTGCTTGTTGCCAGTCCCTAGCAGTGGTTTCCTAGCAGCTATTTTACCATGAAGGTCTGCTGCACAAAGTCTCCTCTTAACAGTTGTTGTAGAGATGTGTCTGCTGCTAGAACTCTGTGTGGCATTGACCTGGTCTCTAATCTGAGCTGCTGTTAACCTGTGATTTCTGAGGCTGGTGACTCGGATAAACTTATCCTCAGAAGCAGAGGTGACTCTTGATCTTCCTTTCCTGGGGCGGTCCTCATGTGAGCCAATTTCTTTGTAGCGCTTGATGGTTTTTGCAACTGCACTTGGGGACATTTTCAAAGTTTTCCCAATTTTTCGGACAGACTGACCTTCATTTCTAAAAGTAATGATGGCCACTCGTTTTTCTTTACTTAGCTGCTTTTTTCTTGCCATATTACACATTCTAACAGTCTATTCAGTAGGACTATCAGCTGTGTATCCACCAGACTTCTGCACAACACAACTGATGGTCCCAACCCCATTATAAGGCAAGAAATCATACTTATTAAACCTGACAGGGCACACCTGTGAAGTGAAAACCATTTCCGGTGACTACCTCTTGAAGCTCATCAAGAGAATGCCAAGAGTGTGCAAAGCAGTCATCAAAGCAAAAGGTGGCTACTTTGAAGAACCTAGAATATAAGACATATTTTCAGTTGTTTCACACATTTTTGTTAAATATATAATTCCACATGTGTTAATTCATAGTTTTGATGCCTTCAGTGTGAATGTACAATTTTCATAGTCATGAAAATACAGAAAAATCTTTGAATGAGAAGGTGTGTCCAAACTTTTGGTCTGTACTGTATACGTGGGCTTCATATTGTGGCATTGCAGGCCTACATTGAACTGTTTTTGCTGTGTGTTACTCTAGTTCTTGACAGTATTTTGCGGTAAAATAATAAAAATATAGGCCACGCATTTTACAGTGTGGTATCTCTGTCACACACCTCAGCTATCAGTGGGCTACAAACTGTGGCATTTCAGGCCTCCATTCAACTGTTTTTGCTTTGTGTGACTCCAATTATTAACACTATTTTGCTGTAAAAAAAATACAAGTCACATATTTTACAGTGTAGTATCTACGCCACATGCCTATCAGTGGGCTAAAAATTGTGGTGTTTCAGGCCTCCATTCAACTGTTTTTGCTGTGTGTTACCCTAGTTCTTGACAGTATTATACTGTAAAAGAATAAAAATACAGGCCACATATTTTAGTGTGGTATCTCTGTCACATGCCTCATCTATCAGTGGGCTACAAATTGTGCCATTTCAGGCCTACATTGAACTGTTTTTGCTGTGTGTTACCCTAGTTCTTGAAAGAATTTTGCTGTAAAAAAATAAAAATATAGACCACATATTTTACAGTGTGGTATCTCCGTCACACGCCTCATCTATCAGTGGGCTGCAAATAGTGGCATTTCAGGCCTCCTTTCAACTGTTTTTGCTGTGTGTGACTCCAATTATTAACAATATTTTGCTGTAAAAATTGCAGGCTACATATTTTGCAGTGTAGTATATACGCCACACGCCTCATCTATCTGTGAGCTACAAACTGAGGTATTTCAGGCCTCCATTCAACTGTTTTTGGTGTGTGTTACCCTAGCTCTTGACAGTATTTTGCTGTAAAAAATAAAAATACAGGCCACATATTTTACAGTGTGGTATCTCAGTCACACGCCTCATCTATCAGTGGGCTACAAATTGTGCCATTTCAGGCCTTCATTGAACTGTTTTTGCTGTGTGTTACCCTAGTTCTTGAAAGAATTTTGCTGTAAAAAAATAAAAATATAGACCACATATTTTACAGTGTGGTATCTCAGTCACACGCATCATCTATCAGTGGACTACAAATTGTGGCATTTCAGGCCTCCATTCAACTGTTTTTGCTGTGTGTGACTCCAATTATTAACAATATTTTGCTGTAAAAAATGCAAGCTACATATTTTGCAGTGTAGTATATACGCCACACACATCATCTATCTGTGGTCTACAAATTGTGGTATTTCAGGCTTCCATTCAAATGTTTTTGCTGTGTGTTACCCTTGTTCTTGACAGTATTTTGCGGTAAAAAAATAAAAATACAGGCCACATATTTTACAGTGTGGTATCTACGTCACACTGCGTATATACAGTATCTGTGAGCTAGAAATTGTGGCATTTCAGGCCTCCATTCAACTGTTTTTGCTGTGTGCTACCCTAGTTTGTGACACAATTTTGCTGTAAAAAAAAATACAGGCCACATATTTTACAGTGTGGTATCTCCGTCACACGCCTCAACTATCAGTGGGCCACAAATTGTGTCATTTCAGGCCTCCATTCAAATGTTTTGGCTATGTGTGACTCCAATTATTAACACTATTTTGCTGTAAAGAAAAATACAGGCCACATATTTTACAATGTAGTATCTCCGCCACACGACTCATCTATTTGTGATCTACAAATTGAGGTATTTCAGACCTCCATTCAACTGGTTTTGCTGTGTGTTACCCTAGTTCTTGACAGTATTCTGCTGTAAAAAAAAAATACAGTCCACATATTTTACAGTGTAGTATCTCTGTCACACACCTCATCTATTTGTGGGCTTCAAATTGTGGCATTTCAGGCCTATATTGAACTGTTCTTGCTGTGTTACCCTAGTTCTTGACAGTATTTTGCTGTAAAAAAAAAAAAATATAGGCCACATATTTTACAGTGTGGTATATCTGTCACACGCCTCATCTACCTGTGGGCTACAAATTGTGTCATTTCAGGCCTCCATTCAACTGTTTTTGCTGTGTATTACCCTAGTTCTTGACATTATTTTGCTGTAAAAATTATAAAAATACAGGCCACATATTTTACAGTGTGGTATCTATGTCACAAATTGTGGCATTTCAGGCCATTATTGGGGTACTTGTAACTTTGGGGCAAGGCAGGCCTTGCAATCAATGCATAGGCAAAAACTATGGGAGACAAACTTTCTTCTAATGGGAACATTTTTGTCATGAGACCCTCAAGTATGTCTGTTGAAACGGTTATTGGGGTGCGTGTTACTTTAGTGCAGGGCAGGCCTTGCATTCAATCCATAGGCTAACAGTATGGCAGTACCAAATGAAAAAAAACGCAACTTTGGTTTCAAGTGGCCATCCACTATATTGGTTCAAAGGGTTATTGGGGTGCGTGTAACTTTGGGTAGGGCAGGACTTGCATTCAATGAATAGGCAAACACTATGGAAGACCCACTTTCTTATAATGGGCATATTTTTTCATGATGCCCTCATGTACGCCTCGTCAAAGTGGTATGAGGGTGCGTCCTAATTTTTGGCAGTCAAGCCACTCACTGCATAGGCAATAACAGTATAGGAGACCCACTGTTTAAAAATGGGAACAACAAAGTATATCCTCCTAATGGCCCTTTTAGAATATTAATGCCGCCTGATGCCCCTATAAAAATAGGCTTTGTGACTTTCAGAGTCCCTCCTTCCTACACACCACATGGCCAGCTAAGGTTGTTAAACGTTAAAATGACATTTCTCTGTGAATGCATTTGTATTGGTTGAAAGCAATGCTAAAGTTGAAAAACTAATAAAAAACGCTAAGTGTGTATATAGCCCAAGTGGTGGAGGTACATTTTGGTTTGGGGTTATTTATTTTGCCTTACATACAAATCATTACCCTGGAATACATGTTCCTTAGCATATTTTACAGGTAAATCCATTTTGGTTTCGTTTTTGTATGTTTTAGTGTGCGCCTGTAAAATTGGCGTAACTGTCATGTGTGCATTGCCACGAAGATCGTCGCGGTTGCACATTTTGACTTCTCACAGCTGAGCTGCTGTTTCTTTGTGTTTGGCAGCTAGGGAGTTAATTCTGTCTGTGCTCGGTGCTGGGACTGGGTGCAGTTTCTCCCGGCTGCAATTGATTATTTGTTGATTGGTTTCCTTTAAATTCCTGGTTGTCTGCTTGGGGAGTTGCCAGTGAAACCTTCATGCAGACCACAGATAGGAATGAATCTGTATAGACTTTAGTTGTGAGCTCCTTAGTTGTTCTGGGCTCAACTTGGTTAGAGTTTATTTCCCAGACCATTTATGTTCCTTTGGTGTTTGAGTGTGTATGCAAGCGAGTGTTATCCTGTCTGTCTTATATGTCTAATCTGTGTATTTAGCTAAGATCAGCCCATATCCCTTTGGTGGTAGTCAGGATCCTTCTTAGGACTGATTACAGGGTTTAGGGTCTGATAGGAGACAGGTGTTATGTTACGGTAGCTGAGGAGTGCAGGTAAAAAAGGAAATACACCAGAGCAGTTGGAATCTATGAGATTGCAGTACCCTGACTAACCACCGCAACTAGAGGCAGCCGTGGAGCGTTCCTACGATGGTCCTAGACGCCTCGTCACAGCCTGAGAAACTAACTACACCTAAAGATAGAAATAGGAAAGCTATCTGCCCCGGAGCAGAACCCCAAAGATAATAGAAAGCCCCCAAACATGTAATGGCGGTTAGACAAGAGGAAATACTGACACAGAAAGAAAATAGTATGAGCAAACGCTGGGGCCCAAACTATCTAAATAGAAAAGGACAGGAAGGGTACTTACTGCAATCCCAGAAAACCCTGAAAAACACCAACTCTACTAATTTCAAAATCACCTGAGATCACACGACCTCTACCACCTAAATTAGTTCTCTGGTGTAACAAAAACAGCAGCCACTGAAAAAACTGCAAAAAGCAAAAGTACAAAACACAGTGGCTGGACTAAACTGAGAGGGCAAAAGCCCCCGGAGGGGACCCAGAAGGCCCCCACAGAAGTGCAGGACAAAATGCAAAAATATAGCAAAAACACAAAATAAGAAATTGTCTTATCTGATAGCAGGAGATGCAGACACGACACCGCAGGCTACAAGGGAAACTGGAAAGAAGGATTCAGACCAGAACAATTGATCACCGGCAACCCTGATGGGAAAATGATTCCCTTAAATAAGACCAATCAGTAACACCTGATTCCCAATCCTCACTAGTACCGCTTGTAACCACCAGAGGGAGCCTCTGCTCAGAACTCATCTCAAACCCATTCACAACAGTACCCCCCCTTGAGGAGGGGTCACCGAACCCTCATTTGAGCAACCAGGTCGGTCAGGATGAGTTCTATGATACGCACGGATAAGTCTCCTAGCATGGATGTCCGAAGCAAACACCCAAGAATTATCTTCCTGACCATAACCTCTCCATTTAACCAAATACTGGAGTCTTCGTCTAGAAAAACGAGAATCCAATATTTTCTCAACCACATACTCCAGATTGCCCTCAACCAAAACAGGGTCAGGAGGCACAGCAGCAGGAACCACTGGCTCAACAAACCTCTTCAACAAGGACTTGTGGAACACGTTATGGATCTTAAATGTCCCTGGAAGAAGCAAACGAAAAGAAACAGGATTAATAATCTCCATGATCTTATAAGGTCCAATGAACCTAGGCTTAAATTTAGGAGATGCTACT
Source organism: Oophaga sylvatica (assembly GCA_033576555.1). Lineage (NCBI taxonomy): Eukaryota > Metazoa > Chordata > Amphibia > Anura > Dendrobatidae > Oophaga > Oophaga sylvatica. The sequence continues at coordinate 274,121,581 of JARQOD010000004.1, forward strand.
CTCATAGGAATATTCTTTGAGGACAACCAGACCAAGTCCCCCACTTTAAACCGAGGACCATCAGTCCTATGCCGGTTAGCAAACCGCTGGGCCTTCTCCTGAGAGAGGGACAACCTCTCCACTACCTGGTCCCAAATCTGCTGCATACGCTCAACAACAGAGTCAACACCTGGACAGACAGAAGCCTCCGTCTGTCCTGAAGAAAATCGAGGGTGAAACCCAGAATTACAGAAAAACGGAGACATCAAAGTGGCAGAGCTAGCCCTATTATTAAGAGCAAACTCAGCCAAAGGCAAAAAAGAGACCCAGTCATCCTGATCAGCAGACACAAAGCATCTTAGATAAGTCTCCAATGTCTGGTTTGTTCTCTCAGTTTGACCATTGGTCTGAGGATGAAATGCCGAGGAGAAAGACAATTGAACACCCAGTTTAGAACAAAAAGTCCTCCAAAATCTGGAAACAAACTGGACTCCTCTGTCAGACACAATGTTCTCAGGAATGCCGTGTAAACGAACCACGTGCTGAAGGAACAACGGCACCAATTCAGAGGAGGAAGGCAACTTAGGTAATGGCACAAGATGTATCATTTTGGAAAACCTATCACAAATTACCCAGATGGTGGTCATTCTCTGAGAAACAGGAAGATCGGAAATGAAATCCATAGAGATATGGGTCCATGGTCTCTTGGGCACAGGCAATGGCATCAACAAACCACTAGAGCGAGAGCAAGGCTTGGAGCGAGAGCAAGTCCCGCAGGACTGCACAAATTCCCTGACATCGCGAGACAAGGTAGGCCACCAAAAGGACCGACTAACCAAGTCTCTGGTACCAAAAATTCCGGGATGCCCAGCCAATGCGGAACAATGAATCTCAGACATCACACTCTTTTTCCATTGGTCCGGGACAAACAATTTTCCAACAGGGCAGCGCTCGGGCCTATCCTCCTGACACCCCTCCAGAGCAAGTCTCAAATTAGGCGAGATGGCGGAAAGAACTACACCCTCCTTCAAAATAACAGAGGGATCAGATAGCTCAGGAGAGTCCGCAAGGAAACTCCTCGAGAGGGCATCCGCCTTAACATTCTTAGTGCCAGGAAGAAAGGAAACCACAAAATTAAAACGTGTGAAAAACAAGGCCCACCTGGCCTGTCTAGGATTGAGTCGCTTGGCAGATTCCAGATAGACCAGATTCTTATGGTCCGTAAGGACCACCACCTGATGTTTGGCTCCCTCCAGCCAATGTCTCCACTCTTCAAAAGCCCACTTCATGGCCAATAACTCCCGATTACCCACGTCATAATTACGTTCAGTAGGAGAAAATTTTCTAGAGAAAAAGGCACAAGGGTTACTTTTAGAGGTCTCTGGATCTTTTTGGGACAAAACGGCACCTGCCCCAATTTCAGAGGCATCAACCTCCACCTGAAATGGCAGAGAAACATCAGGCTGCCGTAGAACAGGAGCAGAAGTGAATCTCTGCTTAAGTTCCTGAAACGCAGAGACTGCCTCAGGAGGCCAATTCACCACATCAGAACCCTTTCTGGTCAAATCAGTTAATGGTTTAACAATAACCGAGAAATTACCAATAAATTTACGATAAAAATTGGCAAAACCCAAAAATCTCTGAAGAGCCTTTAATGAAGTAGGTTGGACCCAATCACAGATGGCCTGAACCTTGACCGGGTCCATTTCAATAACAGATGGGGACAAAATGAATCCCAGAAATGAGATCTTCTGTACGCCAAAAAGACACTTTGATCCCTTCACATACAGAGCATTCTCTCTCAAAATCTGGAATACAGTTCGAACATGTTTCACATGAGAGTCCCAGTCATTAGAAAAAATCAAGATATCATCCAAATAAACAATCAGAAACTTGTCCACAAAATCCCTGAAAATGTCATTCATGAAGGACTGGAAGACGGAAGGAGCATTAGTGAGCCCAAAGGGCATCACAAGGTACTCAAAATGCCCTTCAGGGTATTAAATGCCGTCTTCCATTCATCCCCGTGCTTAATGCGAATAAGGTTATACGCCCCCCTGAGGTCAAGCTTGGTAAACCAAGTAGCGTTTTTCACCCTGGAAAACAGGTCAGAAATCAAGGGTAACGGGTATTGATATTTCACAGTAATATTGTTCAAGAGACGATAATCAATACACGGCCTTAATGAACCATCTTTTTTGGCCACAAAGAAAAAACCGGCACCTAAGGGTGAAGAGGATGGTCTGATATGACCCTTCTCCAATGATTCCTTGATATAAGACCGCATAGCGTCATGTTCAGGTACAGACAAGTTAAAAAGGCGACCCTTAGGGAATTTACTACCTGGCACTAATTCAATAGCGCAGTCATAGCTCCTATGGGGAGGTAAGGATGCAGATTTACTTTCGCTAAACACATCAGAAAAATCAAACAAAAAGTCAGGAACATCCTCAGCCTGGGGGGAGGCAGAAAAAACAGGAGTGTTGGTATTAACACATTGGCAGCCCCAACTGGTTACAGACACAGATTTCCAATCCAAAACAGGATTATGAGACTGTAACCAAGGGAAACCCAGCACGATAATGTCATGCAGATTATATAGAACCAAAAATTTGCAGCACTCCTGGTGATCAGGTTCAACCCTCATTATCACCTGAGTAGAAAACTGGGGTTTATTCTCAGCCAAAGGGGTAGAATCGATCCCCAGTAGGGGAATAAACTTCTGTAGGGGTATCAAGGGAAATCCACAACGTTTAGCAAAATCATAATCCATCAGGTTAATAGCTGCTCCAGAATCAACGAAAGCCTGAGCAGAAAATGAGGACAGAGAGCATATCAGAGTGACAGTTAATAAAAACTTAGTCTGAACACTACCCAAGACAACTGAGCGTGCAAAACGTCTTCCCCGCTTAGGGCAGACTGAAATAGCATGAGAGGCATCACCACAGTAGAAACATAACCCATTGCGCTTTCGAAACTCATGACGCTGTGCCCCAGACACCACTCCATCACACTGCATGGGCTCAGCAGCTGGCTCACAAGGCAACACCACTCCACGCATACTTCTCCGCTCACGCAAACGTCTGTCAATTTGAATCGCTAATGACATAGAATCATTGAGACCAGAGGGGACAGGGAATCCCACCATAACATCCTTTACATTATCCGACAGACCCTTCCGGAAAAGGGCTGCCAAAGCGTCGTCATTCCATTTGGTCAGGACTGCCCACCTACGGAATCTCTGACAGTATAACTCAGCGTCATCAAGCCCCTGATTTAATGCCAACAAGGCTTTTTCAGCTTGATCAGTGACATTAGGCTCATCGTACAATAACCCCAAAGCCTGAAAAAATGCATCAACATCACTCAAAACAGGATCCCCAGGTGTGAGGGAAAAAGCCCAATCCTGAGGATCGCCGCGCAGGAGAGAGATGACAATTTGAACCTGCTGCGCTGCGTTTCCTGAGGACTTAAATTTTAAGGCAAAAAACAATTTACAATTATTTTTGAAATTCTGAAACTTAGCTCGATCCCCTGAAAACAAATCTGGCATGGGGATCCTAGGTTCCACAACAGGCAACCTAGCAAGATATGCAGCAATACTCTGAACCTCAGTGGCAAGCTGATCCACACGGCCAGACAACTGTGCAAACTCCATTGGGAGAAAAGATCCTCCCCAGCACCCAGAGATACAGAGGGAAAAAAAAAATGCAACAAACAGAAAAATATCTCTGACAACTTTTCTTCCTTCAAAATATTTTTTCCCTTCTGTGAGTACCATACAATTTTTATGGCCGGTGATACTGTTATGTTACGGTAGCTGAGGAGTGCAGGTAAAAAAGGAAATACACCAGAGCAGTTGGAATCTATGAGATTGCAGTACCCTGACTAACCACCACAACTAGAGGCAGCCGTGGAGCGTTCCTACGATGGTCCTAGACGCCTCGTCACAGCCTGAGAAACTAACTACACCTAAAGATAGAAATAGGAAAGCTATCTGCCCCGGAGCAGAACCCCAAAGATAATAGAAAGCCCCCAAACATGTAATGGCGGTTAGACAAGAGGAAATACTGACACAGAAAGAAAATAGTATGAGCAAACGCTGGGGCCCAAACTATCTAAATAGAAAAGGACAGGAAGGGTACTTACTGCAATCCCAGAAAACCCTGAAAAACACCAACTCTACTAATTTCAAAATCACCTGAGATCACACGACCTCTACCACCTAAATTAGTTCTCTGGTGTAACAAAAACAGCAGCCACTGAAAAAACTGCAAAAAGCAAAAGTACAAAACACAGTGGCTGGACTAAACTGAGAGGGCAAAAGCCCCCGGAGGGGACCCAGAAGGCCCCCACAGAAGTGCAGGACAAAATGCAAAAATATAGCAAAAACACAAAATAAGAAATTGTCTTATCTGATAGCAGGAGATGCAGACACGACACAGCAGGCTACAAGGGAAACTGGAAAGAAGGATTCAGACCAGAACAATTGATCACCGGCAACCCTGATGGGAAAATGATTCCCTTAAATAAGACCAATCAGTAACACCTGATTCCCAATCCTCACTAGTACCGCTTGTAACCACCAGAGGGAGCCTCTGCTCAGAACTCATCTCAAACCCATTCACAACAGACAGGGTTAGGTTGGTGACTTGGACCTCTGAACCATTATCAGTACCTCCAAGGTGAGGGATTAGTTAGGACCCCAGTTTAGGGTCAGGTTAGATCCCGGTCCACCTCTTTCCTGTTTCAGCTCATCAAGTCCTCAAGATTAACCCTGAGTTCAGCAGATATCGTGTCAGGTAAATCTATTCTATACTTACATGCTGATGTTGCTATACTAGTTGTTGTATAGAGTGTTGTTCCTGTATTAATAGTTTACCGACATTGTATACATATCATTAGACAGCGTGACATTTTCACTGGCCATAAAAATTATCTCCAGTTACCATGGATCCAGTAGCCCAGCTGGCTCTGCAGTTGCAGGGATTATCCATGGAGCTGACGGACATTAAGTCCAAAGTTTTGTCTCCCCTGGAGCAAACCAGAGTTGAACCTAAGGTTGCTCTCCCGGACAGGTTCACTGGTGGGCGAGACAAATTTTTCACCTTCCGGGAGGCATGTAAATTGTATTTTCGGCTTCGGCCTCGATCATCAGGGAGTGAGGAGCAGAGAGTGGGAATTGTTATCTCACTTCTGCAAGGGGACCCTCAATCCTGGGCATTTTCCCTTCCTCCGGGATCCCCGGCTCTACTGTCTGTAGATCAATTTTTTACTGCCCTGGGATTGGTATATGATGACCCAGATCGGGTCTCTCTTGCTGAGACAAAATTACGTAAGATACAGCAGGGAGATTGTCCGGCAGAGGAATTTGCTTCTGAGTTTCGTAGATGGGCCACAGATACTCAGTGGAATGACCCAGCTCTTAGGAGCCAGTTTTGTCATGGGCTTTCTGATAAATTAAAAGACGTTTTGGCTCAGTATGAGTCTCCTCCTTCTCTGGAGGCTGCTATGGACTTAGCTATCCGTACTGATAGACGGCTTCGGGAGAGGGGTGAGGTAACCCCACTCCCTGTTGTTTCTCCACCTACCACTAAAGTCCCTTATGTTGAGGTTCCCCTTGTCTGTTCGGATGAGCCTATGCAGTTGGGAGGGACATCATTTCGTAGGAGGGGATTGGCGGTACGCCGCAGGACTAGAAGATGTTTTTTCTGCGGGAAAGAGGGACATTTTGTTGGAGAATGTCCATCCCGTGCCTTGTTGAGCCAAAAGTCGCCGGAAAACTGTTAATCCCAGGTTGTGTGGTGGACGACAACCTGGGAGTATGTATTTCATCCGCCAGTTCTTCTCAGTTCCTTGTACCAGTGGAGGTGGTAGTTGGTACGAGAGTGGAGAGATTGTCTGTTCTTCTTGATAGTGGTTCCGGGGCTAATCTGGTTGACGCTCAGTTTGCTCAGGCTCAAGGTATGCATCTGAGTGTATTGGTCAAACCGATCCCTATATTCTCCATTGACGCCAGGCCTCTCGGCCAAGGTAGCTTTGTTCATGAGGTTCATAACATTGACCTTCGGGTAGGGGCAATACATAGGGAACAATTATCTTGTTATGTGTTGGAGGGTCTACCTACTCCCATTGTGTTGGGACTTCCTTGGTTGGTTAAACATAACCCTGTGATTAATTGGCAGTCCAGAGAAATAAGCCAATGGGGTGAGTTTTGCAAAAGCAACTGCATGAACACAGTCATCAGTGCGGTCGTGCCTAGTACATTGCCTCCTTTTTTGGAGGATTTTGGGGATGTTTTCTCTGAGGAGGGGTGTCAGGAGTTGCCTCCTCATTGCGTGTATGACTGCTCTATTAATCTCCTTCCTGATGCTAAGTTGCCTAAAGCTAGGTTGTATAATCTTTCTGGTCCTGAGAGGCAGGCTATGAAAGATTATATTTCTGAAAGTCTGGCCAAAGGGCATATTAGACCTTCATCTTCCCCAGTAGCCGCGGGGTTCTTCTTTGTGAAGAAGAAAGATGGAGGCCTACGCCCTTGCTTGGATTTCCGCGAACTTAATCGGATTACTGTTCGAGATCCGTATCCACTCCCTCTTATTCCTGATCTCTTCAATCAAATTGTTGGCGCCAAATGGTTTTCTAAATTGGATCTCAGGGGGGCGTATAATCTGATTAGGATAAAAGAGGGGGATGAGTGGAAAACGGCGTTTAACACGCCGGAGGGACATTATGAGAACCTAGTCATGCCTTTTGGTCTGACTACTGCACCAGCAGTATTCCAACATTTTGTTAATGACATTTTTCGTCACCTTGTGGGGCTGTTTGTGGTTGTATATTTGGACGACATTTTAATTTACTCGCCAGATCTTGTGTCTCATCAGGAGCATGTGAGACAGGTGTTGCAGATCTTGCGAGACAATAAATTATACGCCAAACTGGAGAAGTGTGTATTTGCCGTACAGGAACTTCAGTTTTTGGGTTTTTTGGTGTCAGCCTCCGGTTTCCGTATGGACCCTGAAAAGGTGAGAGCAGTGCTTGAATGGGATCAGCCAGGGGATCTTAAGGCTCTGCAGCGTTTTTTGGGGTTTGCTAACTACTACCAGAAATTTATTTGTAATTTCTCATCTGTCGTCAAACCTCTCACTGACATGACAAGAAAAGGGACGGATTTTTCTAAATGGTCGGACAAAGCTTGCCAAGCCTTTTCCTCTTTGAAGAAATGTTTTGCTTCGGTACCCGTTCTCATCCAACCAGATGCATCTCAGCCGTTCATTGTGGAGGTGGATGCGTCTGACGTAGGGGTGGGTGCTATATTGTCCCAGGGTCCGTCCCCTGGTAAATGGCATCCGTGCGCTTTCTTTTCTAAGAAATTGTCGTCCGCCGAAAGGAATTATGATAACGGCAATAGGGAACTTTTGGCCATTAAGTTAGCTTTTGAAGAATGGCGTCACTTTTTGGAGGGGGCAGTCCACCCGGTTACCGTTATTACTGATCACAAGAACCTGTTGTATTTGGAATCCGCTAAGCGTCTGAATTCCAGACAAGCTCGATGGTCGTTGTTTTTTACCAGGTTTAATTTTGTCGTCACTTATCACCCGGGGTCTAAGAATGTAAAGGCTGATGCCTTGTCTCGCAGTTTCCCAGGGGCCGGGAAAACGGATGACCCGAGTCCTATCCTTCAGGAGGGGGTGGTAGTGTCGGCTGTATTTTCTGAGCTTGAGGAGGAGGTGTTAGAGGCTCAGGGGGACGCCCCTGCAGGACCTCCAGGGAGACTGTTTGTCCCAAATCTGTTGAGACAAAAGGTTATTGAGGCACATCATAATTCTGCTCTAGCAGGACATCCAGGGAGTAAGGCTACTTTAGATCTCCTTTCTCGCCGGTTTTGGTGGCCTAATGCTAATAAAGATGTTATAACTTTTGTCGCGTCATGTGGGGTGTGTGCTCGCTCTAAAACCCCTCATACCCGTCCGTCTGGGACCCTTTTACCCTTGAAACTTCCGGAGCGTCCATGGACTCATTTATCTATGGACTTCATTACGGACCTTCCTCCGTCGTCAGGGAATACTGTCATACTGGTGGTTGTTGACAGGTTCAGTAAGATGGCACATTTCGTTGCTCTTCCTGCACTCCCTAATGCTAAAACTCTGGCGCAGGTGTTCATTAGGGAGATCGTTAGACTTCATGGGTTGCCTTCTGATGTGGTGTCAGATAGGGGGTCTCAGTTTGTGTCCAAATTTTGGAGGGCATTTTGTTTACGTCGGGGGATGCAATTGTCATTTTCCTCGGCTTTTCATCCGCAGACCAATGGTCAGACAGAGCGTCTGAATCAGAGCTTAGAGACATATCTCCTGTGTTTTGTCTCAGAGAACCAAGAGGACTGGTCTTCTTTCTTGCCTCTGGCAGAGTTCGCTCTTAACAACAGGCGGAGCGAGTCCACTGGTAAGTCCCCGTTTTTTGGGGCATATGGTTTTCATCCCCAGTTTTGTACTTTCAATGGGGGGCCCTTCTGGGGTTCCTGAGGAGGAGCGTTTCTCGTCGTCACTTGCTTCTGTGTGGAGAGGTGTATTGAATAATCTGAGTGCGATGGGGAACCGTTACAAACGTATGGCTGATAGGAGGAGAGTTTCTGGTCCAGATCTGAATGTGAACGATCTGGTATGGTTGTCTACCAGGAATATAAAACTTAAAGTGCCCTCCTGGAAACTGGGTCCCAGATTCATCGGGCCGTACAGGATCAGTTCCATAATTAATCCTGTGGCATTTCGTCTGGACCTCCCTCCTACGTTTAAAATTCATAATGTGTTCCACAAGTCATTACTTAAAAGGTATGTGGCACCAGTCATACCGTCACCTCTACCTCCTCCTCCTGTGTTGGTCAATGGTAACTTGGAATTTCAAGTATCAAAGATCATTGACTCACGTCTGAATCGCCGGTCCCTTCAGTACTTGGTGCATTGGAAGGGGTATGGTCCGGAGGAGAGGACGTGGGTCCCTGCGTCTGATGTTAACGCAGATCGTTTGGTTCGGACCTTCCACAGAACTCACCCGGGCAGGCCTGGCCCTGAGGGTCCGGAGGCCCCTCGTAGAAGGGGGGGTACTGTCATGTGTGCATTGCCACGAAGATCGTCGCGGTTGCACATTTTGACTTCTCACAGCTGAGCTGCTGTTTCTTTGTGTTTGGCAGCTAGGGAGTTAATTCTGTCTGTGCGCGGTGCTGGGACTGGGTGCAGTTTCTCCCGGCTGCAATTGATTATTTGTTGATTGGTTTCCTTTAAATTCCTGGTTGTCTGCTTGGGGAGTTGCCAGTGAAACTTTCATGCAGACCACAGATAGGAATGAATCTGTATAGACTTTAGTTGTGAGCTCCTTAGTTGTTCTGGGCTCAACTTGGTTAGAGTTTATTTCCCAGACCATTTATGTTCCTTTGGTGTTTGAGTGTGTATGCAAGCGAGTGTTATCCTGTCTGTCTTATATGTCTAATCTGTGTATTTAGCTAAGATCAGCCCATATCCCTTTGGTGATAGTCAGGATCCTTCTTAGGACTGATTACAGGGTTCAGGGTCTGATAGGAGACAGGGTTAGGTTGGTGACTTGGACCTCTGAACCATTATCAGTACCTCCAAGGTGAGGGATTAGTTAGGACCCCAGTTTAGGGTCAGGTTAGATCCCGGTCCACCTCTTTCCTGTTTCAGCTCATCAAGTCCTCAAGATTAACCCTGAGTTCAGCAGATATCGTGTCAGGTAAATCTATTCTATACTTACATGCTGATGTTGCTATACTAGTTGTTGTATAGAGTGTTGTTCCTGTATTAATAGTTTACTGACATTGTATACATATCATTAGACAGCGTGACAGTAACACTCTGACAACTTTGTTCACAGTAGTGACCTAGGTGTCAGAGGTCTTCCCCATGATGTTCTCATGTCATTTGTGCACTGTTCCCATAGATTTCTGACGTTTTGATACCCTAGAAAGACCTCTGGGGGAGGTTGCGGCAAACAAGTTCAGATTTCCCATAGACTTACATTGGGCTCGTTGCTCGGGTCGAGCACCTGAGCATTCCAATTTGCTCACTCCGAGGAATGAGCATCTGAGCATTTTAGTGCTCGCTCATCTCTATTAAAGACCTAAGACTAACATCCTCAATAATCCGAACCTCCCACTCCCATCTCCAAGACTTCTCATGTGCCACGAAAATTCTTTGTAATGCACTACCCTGGACAATTTGATTTCTGCAGATGTCCATAACAAAAAACACAATAACAATGTTATCTTATTATTGCTGCATTTGTTTATTACGTGGGTTAGGTGGTAATGTTACTGAAAGATCTACTAAACAAACACAATCTTGTCCTATCCAAAGACAACTGACATCTGTAACTGTAAGGGCTACTTAACTCTCTTTCTTTGGTAGCGACACAACAGTACGACTTGTAGATGAGGGCCAGAAAGAACACATGCTCTAATGGATAGCAAACGTTGCAGCAAGTGGCCTCTCCTCCTCTTCCTCAACCTTAAGTTCACACACTGCTATCCTCAGAGGTGGCACACCAATCACCCTTGTTTCCCCCACGTCACAATTCTCCAACTGCCCAACTGACTGTGAGGAACCACAGATAGGCGAGTCTGCAGAGCTGTTCACACATGCTATTCCATGTGCATCAGAGGTCTGCTCCAAAGATTCACATAATCAAGATGAGGAAAGCATCTACACCGATGCCCAACTTTTTTTAGTAGTATCCAGGGACAGATGAGGTAGGGTCCAAGCAAAATCCAGACTCTCATCACCAGAAGATAACCCCCGGGGTGGAAGTGATCCTGATGAGACTCAGATACCTGAGGTGCATGAGGACTGTACTGTGATGTCAGGGCAAGAAGAGGTGGAGGGTGACTCTCAGGGTGAGGAGTGGGAGAACAGAGAGGATGACGATGAGGTTGTAGATTCCACTTGATGTGAACCTAGAGGCATGCAACTGAGTAGCTCTGCAGAAGAGGTGGAGGAGGAGAAAGACAAGGAGATTATGTTGCAGCTTGCCGTACAGACGCGGAGTGATTCAACCATCACTGCACAAGCACTGCATTCCCAGCCACAACTCTGGATGTGGACAGCAGCGATAGCGGATCTGCCTAGCCTGGGACTTTTTTGAGACTGCAAAGAATGACCCAACTCACATTATCTGTCAACTTTGCAAAAAAAATGCTCAGTAGAGTTGTTGCAATACATTGCAATAATTTGAGTACTACAAGCGTGAGTTGGCACATGCACAATCAACATGTGTTAGTCTAGAAATCTCACTGCACTAAAATGTGGACTAGCGGGCCTTGCCAACCACCAAGTAACACCAGCAAGTGTTCCAAGACAGGTCTCTGGCTGCAGAACCTCACTTGTTTACCCCCTACAGTCGGTTTGATGGTGATTAACAGCCAATCTGCTGTTACGGAAGTGGAGATGCCTGATGTTTTTTTCACCGAGCACACCAAATCTTTTTTAATCCACCATAACATCTCTACCTGCACCTCATACACAGTCCAGCAGTTTTTCATGTTCAGCCTACTCCACCCACTCCCAGCATAACAACCAGCCCTCGGTCCCGCAGTTCTGGTCACGTAAAAGAATGTTTCTTCCTACACATGCCAAAGCTGAGAGCTTGAACTTCGTCATCTTCAATCTGTTGGCCATGGATATGCTACATTTCCGCATGGTTGATGCAGACAGTTTCCGAAAGCTGATGGCCATCACAGTCTCCAAGTACCAGTAGACCAGTTGCCATTACTTCCCTAAGACAGCTGTGCCTGCACTACACCTGCATGTTGCAGACAAAATCGCCCGTTCCTTGAAAAAATCTGTCTGCCAGATGTAGTGCTGCGGTGTCCACACTCTGCAGTGATGAGGCAGTGACCCAAGCAAGTTCAAAACAAAACGTGTTTAATGTCCAAAAAAGCTCACACAGTGCACAGCACGCTGTATCCTCCAGATCGCAGCTGGGAGAACAAAAGACAGTCTGGGACCGGTTTCTATGAGCGACTGCACCACCGTGTATGCAGGGGGTGCCCAGACCTTTTGGCTCCGCTTGACCCTGTGTTGCCTCACACAGGGAGTGCTCTGCAGACCAACTGCTCTGTCTGCTTGCAAGACCACAAACCGACATACCCAAAACCCTCTAAGCAGCGTTTTTTTTTGCTTTCCTCCAGACTCTGTGGCCATGGGCCACTTATAAGATCTAGGCTGGAGGAAACTACCACTACCTTGCTGCAGTCCGTTTCAAAAATAAAAGCCCATACCTGGTTTTCCTGAAAAATTCCTTGGTCAAATAATTTGACCAAGTTCACACTTACTTTTATTCTGCCTTATGACTCACAGGCAACCTGCTGTGCTCACAAGGCACTCCAGTGGATCTAATACACTTCTGAGCGCATCCTGGACACATAGCGACCCTCACATATGACACCGGTCACTGCCTCACATACTCCCCTCTGTTCGAACTTGTGGGATTGAACATTTGTCACCATACAGGGGGCCCGTGACAGGGCATCCGCATTTCCCTGTGATTTCCAATGTTCCACTGAGAAACTTAAGTTTTGTAGGGACAGGAACCATCTGGTGACTCGGGCATTCCTCTCTTTTGCATTTCTCATCCAGATGGGGGGGTGAATGGTCCGTTACCAAATGAAACTGACGCCCGAGCAAATAGTAACATAGGGACTCCAAGGCCCATTTAATCGCCAAGGACCCCTTCTACACTATGCTATAATTTTTCTCTGCCGGGGTCAGTTTCCGGCTCAAATAGGCAACTGGATGCTAATCCCCTTTCACCTCTTGTGACAGCACCGCTCATAGGCCTACCTCTGAGGTATCGGTTTGCACCATAAAGGTTTTCTTGAAGTCGGGGCTGATGAGGACTGGCTGTCCACACAACGCCAACTTCAGGGACTGGAACGCTTCCTCCACTTGAGGATTCCCCTGGACCATCACCGTCTTCTTACCTTTTAACAAGTCCGTTAGGGGTGCTGATTTCCCAGCAATGATGCCAAGGAATGCCCTCACCTGTTTGGTACTTAAGGGTTTGGGACAGTTTTGAATGGCCCAATCTTGTTTACTTGGGGTTTGATAACCTCGTGGCAAATCACGTAACCTAAGTACCGGGCTTCCGTGAGTCCTATCGCACATTTCTTTGAGTTTGCTGTTAACTCTGTGATTCTAAGTGACTCCAACACTGCTTGTACCTGGGACAGATGGGAATCCCAGTTTGTACTAAAGTTGATTATGTCATCCAAATAGGCCGACGTGTAATCCCGATGAGGCGCTAACACAATGTCCATCAGCCTCTGAAATGTGGCTGGAGCCCCATTTAACCCAAAAGGCAAGATGACATATTGATAGAGACCCTCTGGTGCTATAACACCAGTCTTTTCTTTTGCTGACTCTGTTAAGGGGACCTGCTAGTAATCTTTTGTGAGATCCAGCGTGGTGAAGTACTGGGCCTCCCCCAGTCTCTCAATTGGCTCGTCCACCCATGGCATGAGATAGAGGTCAAATTTTGACAATTCATTTAACCTTCTGAATTCATTACAGAAGCATAATGACTAGTGTTGAGCGATACTGCTCAATATCTAAAAATATCGGATCGGAATGGTATCGCCGATATCACTAAATATCGGCGATATCCGATTCCGATACCGGAAGTCCATGTAAGTCTATGGGAACAAAATATCGCAACTAAAAAAACACTTTCTTTCCTTGTAAACACAAAATATACACACTTAGAATACATATATATATATATATATACATGTCATTGTGACATATATATATATACATATATTTATAGTTTATTCACTTCTACATAGTAAAATAGCCTCTGATTCAATTGCCGGGTAAAGCCGGCATTTGTGAAAAGACAGAAGCACCCGAGGGTCCAGTCGCCACAGAGATGTTGCATCGCACCCAGCGGTGTGACAACTTACTCTCAGGTAAGGAGGAAACACCCCATTGACTCCAACCACTGCATTCAACAGTACACTATGCCAGCTGAGTGTAGGCGGACCCAATGGGATGGTCTAGCTCAGGCTGGTTAGAACAGGGTGTAGCTAGTTGGATGGGAGGGGTTGAGGCAGCCTTATGCTGCATGTCTTTGTAGTAAGAATTGTTTCCTTTCCTGCTTTCTTACTACGTCGCATACTCCACTCTGCTACATCACTCTGCACCATTGCTCTATCTCACATCTATCTGCCCTGGAAGGATACCGTCTTACCTGTACAAGACTTATCACCTAGCTGCACTACACCATCCCTGCCAGAGGACCTGCACAGCAGCACTGGTCACCCTGACCAGGTACTACAGGTGGCGTCACGACAAACTACACAAACATTCTATCATCCCCTGGAAATATCCCACATTCCAGTGAGCGACCAGGGCACGGACATAGCTGTGCTACCCGTCACATCCCCCATAGAAGTCGACGGGCTTGGTGCCGAGTACCCCCAAAACCTGTGGCTCTGTGCGACTCAACTTTGGCGTCACAAACAGGATTCAGAAGCTCGCTATAAGCGAGTCCTGTGTGCCTTAATTGAACTGTTTTTTTGCTTGAGAATTGCAAAAATCATCATAGACTGTATTTGCCATTTTTCCGTTATATCTGCGCCACGAGGCACAGGTGAAGAATAAGGGCGTGCTCTCGTGGGCGTACACTCACTCCGTGGCGCGAAAACGATGTCCGCACACTCTAAATGTTACTGCAATGTAAGATCGTGCCCCACAGCTCTGGAGTTCCGCCTCCTCATCCTCCTCAGTGGGCGGAAACGAACGCGAAGGTCCCGCCTCCCTACAAAAGATGGCGCCTCTCCTGATGCTAATGACACATGTGACTTGGCAGAGATGGCGAACGGACATGAGCAGAAGTGGGAAGGGATGGAGGAGTCAGAGCTCTCCCCCCACGGAAGCGACCCGATCGCCACGGAGCCACCGTTTGGCACCCGGCCTGGAAACCCTCCTACGCTGGAAGAAGCGGAGGATACCCTGAGAGACCTGGCCCGGCACCGGGAGGAGGTCGCCAGGATGGAAGCGAGCTGGCGGGCCCTAAAACTACAATTGGAGCGGCGCCAATCCCTCTTACCCCCTGAAGTGTCTGTACCGGAAGGTGAGGCACCCGTTCCAGTAGAGGAGGCCGTGCGGGCATCCCAGCCCTTGCAATCTGAACCGGTTGCCAGTATCTCAGTGGAGGCACCCGTTCCAGTACAGGAGGCCGTGCGGGCATCCCAGCCCTTGCAATCTGAACCGGTTGACAGTATCTCAGTGGAGGCACCCGTTCCAGTAGAGGAGGCCATGCAGGCATCCCAGCCCTTGCAATCTGAACCGGTTGCCAGTATCACAGTGGAGGCACCCGTTCCTGCAGAAAACGCCGCACCAGCACCCCAGATCCCGCTGTCTGCCCCCGTCGCTGAGGCAGAAGAAGCGACACCCGTCCTCATGGAGGAGGCCGCGCAGGCACCAGAGCTCTACCTGCCTGTACCGGAGCCCCGACCATCATCTGTTCCAGAGCCGGCTGCTTCCGCCACAGGTGAGCGCCGCCAGGACTGGCGGGCGCCAGGAGAGCTGCCGCAAACCGTACGTCGTAAGCTGGCGTTTGATGGTGGAGACATGGAGCTGCTGGTGGAGGAGAATTACAACCGGCGTCAGGAGGAAGAGTGGAGACGTCGGGAGCGGGAAGCAGAGCGACAAAGGGAGCAGCGAGAATCCCAAAAGCTTCGGCAATGTCACCTGGAGAAGGACCTGGCAGAGAAGGCACGTATGAGAAAGGATAAAAGTACGGTGAGGGAGCCGCGGCGTAAGGGTGCAGTACGGAACTTTAAGTTAAAAGGTGGTTGGGGCTTCATCCAGGAGCCTGGACTTTATTTAGAAGTTTTTGTAACCCGGCGGGACGTGGAGGCTCACCTCCCAGAAGGACACCTGGGGAGGGACCTGTTGCCAGGAGACTTGGTGACTTACACCCGACACTGGGGTTACAATGGATGGTACGCCCTAAATGTTACCAGGTGCGACCCCTACTCCCCAGAGTGTCAGGAAACTGACAGACCCTACGAGCCTTCAGCCTCCCCCAACCAGGCCTCTGCACAAGTGCCCACCCCACGCCGTAAATCTCCCCAGCCTCCCTCAGTGGTCTCCTCAGCAGCCCCAGCTATGGACATGATAATGATAGCTGGCCCGTACCCGGCGCCTGTTAGGCCCCCTGGGGTTCGTTCAGTCCGGGACATAGGGGTCCAGACCCGGAGGGAGACGAAAGAGGTGGCCACACAGACCCAGATAGCGGGTCACGACGTCACTGTACAGGCCACACGATGTCATCAGGTCTGGGTGGATCCTCCTGTCACGGATGTTTGGCAAGCTCCAGAACAGTACCAGGTGGTACCTGTAAGAGGCCAGCCAAAGAAGTCTAAATAACCCGGACAGGGTCTCTGTATGTAAATAGTTAAATTATTGATGTACCCGGATGGGTGAATGTTCATAAAAAGAAGTTTATTGTTGCCTTAATATACCCAGGTTGGGTAATGGTTTGATGTACCCGGACGGGTGAATGTTCAGAAGAACAAGTTTATTGTTGCCTTAATATACCCAGGTTGGGTAATGGTGTTTCACTGTAATCAAAATGTTGAACTTTGAAGCCATGAACTGTACTGGCTCACAAACTTTTCTGTAAATAGTTGGCACTTCGGTGATCCATCTTGGTTTTACAAAAAACTTAACTGTGCACTATTTTCAACTACCTCAGAAACTAAAAACCCGTTTGGTGTGGCCGAAAGTGAGGTCTGCTCAAGGAAAGTCTTGCAGCCCACCCAAGACCACAGTTGGAGGTTTGGAGCGGGTCCTCCACAAGCACAAGTAAAGGACACTGTGAAGTTACCCCGGTGGGGGTAGTCCTAAGAAGTCTCCACGAACTTCGGCACTAATGCTATTTGCACTTTTGTAATGTTATTATTAAAAATTTTATTATGCAACATTTAACTTGAAGTGTTTCCTGCTTTCTTACTACTTTGCATAGTCCACTCTGCTACATCACTTTGCACCATTGCTCTATCTCACATCTATCTGCCCTGGAAGGATAGCGTGTTACCTGTAGAAGACTTTTCACCTACCTGCACTACACCATCCCTTCCAGAGGACCTGCACAGCAGCGCTGGACACCCTGACCAGGTACTACAGGTGGCGTCACGACAAACTACACGAACATTCTATCATCCCCTGGAAATATCCCACATTCCAGTGATCGCCCAGGTCACGGACCGAGCTGTGCTACTCGTGACATCCCCCATAGAAGTCGACGTGATCGGTGCCGAGTACCCCCAAAACCCCTGTCTCTGTGCGACTCAACTTCCCTCACTGTGCTGGCACTTTACATTTACAATGCCTCTGGGTTTTTTTTTTGGGGGGGTGGGGAACATTCAGACTTTTGCTATGGGGCCCCATGATTTATATGTACGCCCCTGCTGCTGAGGCATGGTATTTAAGGCTGTTAAGGAGCCAACATACATGGACCTTGCCAGCAGCGTCGGACTGGAGTACCTTGGGCCCACCAGAGAAAATATATTCTTGCTTCCCAACATCATACTTCCCAACCTTTGAATAAGGGAAAGAGGGACAAAGACTGTGGCACGCTGTGCATGCTGCAGAAAATTTTAGGCCATGCCACGTTGCACCACAGACTGTCCAGGAGTTGGTGGATGCTTTAGTCCAGGTGTGGGAGGAGATCCCTCACGAGACCATCCGTCGCGCTCATCAGGAGCATGGCCAGAAGTTGTAGGGAGGTCATACAGCATACCTCCCAAATTTGGAAGACAGGAAAGAGGATTAAAGGCTGCGGCGCGTGTTGCGCGCCGCTGAAAATTTTAGGCCACGCCCCGACAACACCCATTTCACAGCTAATCACACCCATATCCTCGCCCAAGCGTAACCATTTAGCACTGCTGATCACACTGACTGGTAATGAGGGCACAGTGGCTGGTACTGAGGAAAAGAAAGAAAGAGCAGCGAGAGAGAAAGAACAAACAGAGAAAGAAAGAGAGGAAAGAAAGAAAAGAGAGAAAGAAAGAACAGAGAGAAAAAAGAACAGAGAGCGAGAAGGAAAGAACAGAGAGCGAGAAAGAAAGACTAGAGAGAGAGCCATAGGCGTAGCTAGGGTTTTGGTTTAGTGGGGGCAAAACTTCTGAGTGGGCCCATCATCAGAGAACCTCAGCAAATGACCGCGCTGTTGGCCAAAATAATCTATTTATAAAAATACCAATATTGATATTACCGCCATATGGTCTGTGTTAAATAATACCAGTCCTACAGAACATATAATAGATTACAGCACAGGTACAGATAATGACTTACCGCTGATGTTCTTTCTAATGGAATTGTTCACTTTTCATGTCTTTTCCATCTGGCCCACACCGACATGACGACTTCTCCAGCCAGGACTCGACTGCACCCCCATTAAAAAAAAAATAAAAAAAAAACTCACTTCCCGGCTCCTGTGCTGCTCACTGTTCTCCCTCTCAGCATCTGACAGCGGGCGCCGGCAGGTGATGTTATTGCGCCCGCTGAGAGGGGGATTATGGGAGAGTAGGAGCACTCGCTCCTTCTCTCTCCATGCGGTCAGCTTTATCGGCTGGATGCCGATACAGCTGACCCTCCGATGACGGGTGGGGGGCCCACTGCTGGCACCGGGCCCCCCCAACGCCTGTTCAGGCCCCATAGCTTCCGGGCGGCAGAGCAGGGAGAGCGATTCTCCCTGCTCTGCCGCAGAATGTAACTGTATCGTAGCTCCGGGTGGGCCCCCTCAGAGCGACCTATCCTTTCAAATCAGGGCCCACCACGCAGGAGCTGGGGCCCACCGTAGGTTTTTCCGGTGTCCCGGTGCCTCAGTCCGACCCTGCTTGCCAGCCTGATAATACCAGGCCACAGCAGTCTGCATATCTTGGCTGGTTAACAAAAATAGGGGATCCCCTCGAAAAAAATTTGGCGTGGGTTCCCCCTATTTTTGTTAACCAGCCAGATGAAGCAGACTGCTGAGGCCTGGTTTTTCAGACTGGTAAGGATCCAATATCCATGGACCTTGCCAGCCTGATAATACCAGGCCACAGCAGTCTGCTTAGCTTGGCTGGTTAACAAAAATAGGGGATCCCCTCGAAAAAAAAACGGCGTAGGGGTCCCCCTATTTTTGTTAACCAGCCAAGTAAAATGCAGACTGCTGCGGCCTGGTATTAAAAGACTGTCAAGGCCCATGGATTTTGGCCCTCAACAGTCTGATAATACCAGGCTACAGCAGCCCCACATTTGGCGCATCAAAAGATGTGCCAATTGTGGCACTTTACCCGGCTCTTCCCACTGCCCTGTAGCGGTGGCAAGCGGGGTAATAAGGGGTTAATGTCACCGTTGATTGCACGGTGAGAATAAGCCTGGTTAATAATGGAGAGGTGTCAATAAGACACCGATCCATTATTTATCCCAAAGTTTTTAAATGTATAAAAAAAAAGACACAGCAAGAAAAAAGTATTTTAATGAAATAAAAGAGACAACACAGTTTTCATTAATTTTATTATACACTCATTCCTGCGACCCCATCGATCTCCTGTAAAAAAAAAAAAAACAAACCAACAGTATACCACCTGTCCGACGCAGTCCATAGTAACGACAGTCCCACGACGATCCAGCTCTGCTACATCGCAATGACAGGCAGAGCCTGTCATCTCGACGCAGCACAGCTGATTACCTGCTTCCCCGGCGGTGACGTCATCGGACTGACTGCTTTACGGCCGGGATTACCCAGCAGTCACTGCAGTTATCGCGAGAAACTGCATGTGACCGCCGGGGAAAGATGATGGCGGCCATCAAGCAGTCCAGCCCGTGACCGCCGGAGATCTTCTGCCAGGTAAGTGCCGCTGACTCCTGACAGACCCGACCGACGGACACTGACAGTGACAGTGACAATTCCGATTCCGGTATCCGATAAGACGAAAATATCGGAACTAAGTATCGAAAGTCCGATAGAGCTAATATCGGCCGATACCCGATACTTGCGGTATCGTATCGCTCAACACTAATAATGACCCATCTTGTTTTGGGATTAGAACAATGGAGCTGGTCCACTCACTTCTCAATGACTCCCAACTGAAGCATTTGCTTCACCACGGCTTGCCTTCAGGCTTCTGGCACTCAGTAAGGTTTTATCTGCTCTCTTACCCGGGTCTCGGTGACAATATAATTTTGTATCACCGAGGTCTGCCCTGGCAGCTCTGAGAATACATCCATATTCCCTTGGATGAGGGCCCAAGCCTCCCGCCGCTGCTGTTTGGTGAGAGCATCATTTATTTTAACCTGACACCCTGCTGTGTCCTTGGCCAGTTCCAGAGGGAACCCCGTTGGTACAAGCAGATTGACCAAACATTCCCGGTCCTTCCAGGCCTTTAGAAGGTTTACATGGTACAGTTGTTGGGTTCCCTTTTACCAAGTTGGTACACTATATAATTCACTTCCCCACCTTCCCCCATATCTCATAAGGCCCTTGCCACTTGGCAATGAGCTTACTCTCTGGGGTGTGCACTAGTACCAACACCTGGTCGCCTTCTTTAAAGGTCCTGACCGTGTTGCTCTGTGTAGCCTGAGCATCCATCAGATGCTCTTTTACTATGGGCCGTACTGCCGCAATCCGATCCTGCATACTTGCCACATGCTCGATGACACTCTTATATGGAGTGGGCTCCTGTTCCCATGTCTCCTTGGCTACATCCAACAGTCACCTTGGGTGCCTGCCATACAAGAGCTCAAATGGTGAGAACCCCATGGACGCCTGCGGTACCTCGCGGATGGCGAACATTAGATAGGGCAGTAACATTTCCCAATCCCTCCCATCCTTGGCGACCACCTTTTTGAGCATGGTTTTGAGGGTCTTATTAAACCTCTCCACCAACCCGTCGGTTTGTGGGTGGTACACCGACGTACATAGCTGTTTAATCCGGAGCAGCTTACATAGTTCCCTGGTCACCTTAGACATAAAAGGAGTTCCCTGATCTGTAAGGATCTCTTTGGGTAGCCCATGGTGACAAAACATGGCAAATAGTTCATGGGCTATTAGTTTAGCCGAGGTGTGGCAGAGTGGTGTCTCCTCTGGGTACCGGGTGGCATAGTCTACGACTACCAATATGTGTTGGTGACCCCGTGCGGATTTCACTATTGGCCCTACCAGATCCATTGCCATTTGCTCGAAAGGTACCTCTATAATGGGCAGAGGCACCAATGGATTCCAGTAGTTCATGGTGGGTGAGGTCAGTTGGCACTCCAGACACGTATCGCAGTACCTTTGGACCTCAGAGTAGACTCCTGGCCAGAAAAACTACTGTAGTATGAGCTCCTGTGTCTTTTTAGCCCCCAAATGCCCTCCCAGCATGTGATTGTGAGCCATGCCGAGCACCACCCGACAGTAGGACTAGGGCACTACCAGTTCTACCACCTCACACCGGATTTTATCAAATTGCTGAGCCACCCCATTTACCTCGATTACTCTTTCCTGTGCCCGGGTCAAAGTGGGATCCTGGAGCTGAGCTGGCCCGATCTCACCAGGGGTTACCTCCAGCTCAGGGATCGGTAGGGTCTCCTCAACTTCTCCTGCCAATACCTCTAGGGGAAACCGATCGGGGTTACACTCTGTCCCTAGGTTGGTGACCCCTATGGCAGGTATCCCTGACTCGGGATCTTCGGGTTCTTTGCCCGGAATACCAGTTACTGTCACGGGTGTGTCGCCACGAAGATCGTCACGATTACACAGCCTGACTTCTCGCAGCTGAGTTTTTGGTGCTTTGTGTTTTTCGGCAGTGAGGGAGTTAAGTCTCTCTCTGTGCTTGATGAGGCCCAGCCTCGCCCAGCTGCAGTTAATGCTTGCAGTAGTGGGACTCCTTCAAATACCTGCCAGTCTGTTAGGGAAGTTGTCGGTGAAAGCATTCCTTGCAGACAAACAGAGCGGCTTGTGGTATTTTGGAGTTTGGAATGAAGTGTACTTTGTGTGGTTTTTTCCCTTCCTCGCTTTATCATTTATCTCCTTACCGTTGGTGTTCCCTCTGTTGTTGTGTTGCGAGTTTTTGTATGCAAGGTGGTTTTGGTTTTCCCCTTGTACTGTCTCGTTCGTCTAGTACTGTGTGTTGGCTTATTTTATTCTGTCCCCTGTTGTTGTGATCGGGGTCCTTCTCAGGACTAGATTACTGACGTTCAGGGATCCTCAGGAGATAGGGGTTACGCTGGCGGCCTGGACCTCTGTACCTTTAACAGTACCTTCAGGTAGAGGGATTAGTTAGGGCCCCAGCTTAGGGTCAGCTTAGGCCCCTGACCTCCTGTACGCAGAGACAGCGTGACATTTTCACCGACCGACAAAAGATTCTCTCCAGCTACCATGGATCCAGTAGCCAGTCTAGCTCGGCAGTTGCAGAGTTTTGTCCATGGAGCTGGCGGACGTTAAGTCCAAGGTTTTGTATGTCCCGGAGCAAGCCGGACCAGAGCCTAAAGTAGCCCTCCCTGACAGGTTCACTGGGGGGCGGGACAAGTTTTTTGTTTTCCGGGAGGCATGTAAATTGTACTTTCGGCTGCGGCCTCGGTCATCGGGGAGTGAAGAACAAAGGGTGGGAATTATCATCTCGCTCCTACAAGGGGACCCACAATCATGGGCGTTCTCTCTTCCCCCGGGCTCCCCGGCTCTCCAGTCAGTGGATAGGTTTTTTGTTGCTCTGGGTCTTGTATATGATGACCCGGATCGGATCTCCCTTGCTGAATCTAAGTTACGTAGGATCCAGCAGGGAGATCGTCCGGAGGAGGAATTCTGTTCGGAGTTCCATAGGTGGGCCACGGACACCCAGTGGAATGACCCGGCTCTTAGGAGCCAGTTTTGTCAAGGTTTATCTGACAAATTAAAGGATGTGTTAGCACAGTATGACCCTCCGCGTCACTGGAAGCCGCTATGGCCCTTGCTATTCGCATTGACAGATGGCTTCGGGAGAGGTGCGGGGTAACTCCGCCCCCTGTGATGACTCCACCTTCTTCAAGGGTCCCTTATATGGAGGTTCCCCTGGTCAGTCCAGAGGAGCCTATGCAATTAGGAGGGACATCATTTCAGGGGAGGGGACCGGCGGTGCGCCACAAGACAGGAAGGTGTTTCTTCTGCGGGAGAAAGGGACATTTTATTGGGGGGTGTCCATCCTGTCCTTTGCAGAGTAAAGGGTCGTCGGAAAACTATTGATCCCAGGTTGTGTGGTGGACGGCAATCTGGGAGTAGGTATTTCGTCCCTAGGTTTGTCTCAGTTTCTCGTACCGGCGGAGGTGGTGGTGGGTACGAGAACTGAGAGGATATCTGTTCTTCTGGATAGTGGGGCCGGGGCTAATCTGGTGGACGCTCGGTTTGCCCGGGTTCAAGGTATGTGATTGAGTGTGTTGGCTAAACCCATCCCCATATTCTCGATCGACGCCAGGCCTCTCGGTCAGGGAAGTTTTTTGCAAGCGGTGCATAACGTAAAACTTCAAGTGGGAGCGATACATAAAGAACTGTTGTCTTGTTACGTGTTGGAGGGTCTTCCCACTCCTATAGTGTTGGGCCTTCCTTGGTTAACTAAGCATAACCCTGTTATTAATTGGCAATCCAGAGAGATAAGCCAATGGAGTGAATTCTGTAATAAAAACTGCATGAATACGGTCATCGGTGCGGTCACTCCTAGGGTCTTACCTCCATTTCTGGCGGACTTTGAGGATGTATTCTCGGAGAAAGGGTGTCAGGAACTACCTCCTCATTGCATGTATGACTGTTCTGTAAAACTGCTCCCTGAGGCCAAGTTACCTAAATCTAGGTTGTATAACCTATCTGGTCCAGAGAGGCAGACCATGAAGGATTATATTTCTGAAAGTCTGGCTAAGGGGCATATTAGACCTTCATCTTCCCCGGTGGCCGCGGGGTTCTTCTTTGTAAAGAAGAAAGATGGAGGCCTACGCCCTTGCCTGGATTTCCGTGAACTTAATCGGATTACGGTCCGAGATCCGTATCCGCTCCCACTTATTCCCGATCTCTTCAATCAGATCGTGGGCGCCAAATGGTTCTCTAAGTTGGATCTCAGGGGGGCGTACAATCTGATTAGGATGAAGGAGGGGGATGAGTGGAAGACGGCGTTTAACACTCCGGAGGGGCATTATGAGAACCTTGTCATGCCATTCGGTCTGACTAATGCCCCGGCGGTGTTCAAACACTTTGTAAATGACATTTTTCGCTGCCTGGTGGGACAGTTTGTTGTCATATATCTGGATGATATCTTAATTTACTCGCCGGATCTTGTGTCTCATCAGGAGCATGTTAGGCAGGTGTTGCAGATCTTGCGGGATAATAAACTGTACGCCAAATGGGAAAAGTGTGTGTTCGCCGTACAGGAACTCCAGTTTTTAGGCTTCCTGGTGTCAGCTTCCGGTTTTCGTATGGACCCTGGGAAAGTGCGGGCAGTTCTTGAGTGGGATCTGCCAGAGAATCTTAAGGCACTACAACGTTTCCTGGGTTTGCTAATTATTACCGGAAATTTATTCGTAATTTCTCGTCCATGGTTAAACCTCTCACAGACATGACAAAAAAAGGGACGGATTTTTCTAGGTGGTCTGACAAGGCTTGTCAAGCATTCTTCTCCTTGAAAAATGTTTTGCCTCGGCACCCATACTCATTCAACCTGATGCGTCACCGCCGTTCATTGTAGAGGTAGACGCTTCCGAGGTAGGGGTGGGAGCAGTATTGTCACAAGGTTCGTCCCCTGGTAAGTGGCATCCGTGCGCCTTTTTCTCTAAAAAATTGTCGTCCGCGGAGAGTAATTACGATGTCGGCAATAGGGAACTCTTGGCCATTAAGTTAGCTTTTGAGGAGTGGCGCCATTTTTTGGAGGGGGCAGTCCATCCGGTCACTGTCATCACCGATCACAAGAATCTGCTATATCTGAATCCCAGACAAGCTAGGTGGTCGTTGTTTTTTACCAGGTTTAATTTTGTCGTCACATATCGTCCTGGGTCAAAAAATTTAAAGGCGGATGCCTTATCTCGTAGTTTCCCTGGGGCCGGGAATACGGATGACCCGGTTCCTATCCTTCAGGAGGGGGTGGTGGTGTCGGCAGTATGCTCTGAGCTTGAGGAGGAGGTATTGGAGGCTCAGGGGGATGCCCCTGTTGGACCTCCAGGGAGACTGTTTGTTCCAGATCAGTTGCGACAAAAGGTGATCGAGGCACACCATAACTCAGCTTTGGCAGGACACCCAGGGAGTAAAGCAACTGTGGATCTCCTCTCACGTCGGTTTTGGTGGCCTAACTTACATAGGGAGGTGGTAACTTTTGTCGCGTCCTGTGGGGTTTGTGCACGCTCTAAGACCCCACATACCCGTCCGTCTGTGGCCCTCTTACCTTTGAAGATCCCGGAGCGTCCTTGGACTCATCTGTCCATGGACTTTATTACGGACCTCCCGCCGTCTTCGGGTAAAACGGTCATACTCGTTGTAGTGGACAGGTTCAGCAAGATGGCACATTTCATCGCTCTTCCTGCTCTTCCTAATGCTAAAACTCTTGCGCAGGTGTTCATTGGGGAGATTGTGAGGCTTCACGGGGTACCCTCCGATGTGGTGTCTGATCGGGGGTCTCAGTTTGTGTCCAAATTCTGGAAGGCATTTTGTACACGGCGGGGGATGCATTTGTCGTTTTCATCGGCTTTTCATCCTCAGACCAATGGTCAGACGGAACGTCTGAACCAGAGCTTGGAGACATATCTCCGGTGTTTTGTGTCAGAGAACTAGGAGGACTGGGCTTCTTTCTTGCCTCTGGCAGAGTTTGCTCTTAACAATAGGCGGAGCGAGTCCACTGGTAAGTCCCCGTTTTTTTGGGGCATATGGTTTTCACCCCCAGTTTTGTACTTTCAGTAGGGGGGGCTCTTCAGGGGTTCCTGAGGAGGAACGATTTTCGTCATCACTCGCTTCAGTGTGGAGAGGGGTGCTGAATAATCTGAATACTATGGGGAACCGATACAAACGTATGGCTGATAGGAGGAGAGTGTCTGGTCCGGACCTAAGTGTGAACGATCGGGTATGGTTGTCTACCAGGAATATAAAACTTAAGGTTCCCTCCTGGAAACTGGGTCCCAGGTTCATCGGGCCGTACAGGATCAGTTCTATAATTAATCCGGTGGCATTCCGTCTTGACCTCCCCCCTACGTTTAAAATTCACAACGTGTTCCACAGATCGTTGCTTAAGAGGTATGTGGCGCCGGTGATACCGTCACCTTTACCTCCTCCTCCAGTGGTGGTCAATGGTAACTTGGAGTTTCAGGTATCAAAAGTCATCGATTCACGCTTTAATCGCCGGTCCCTTCAGTACCTGGTTCATTGGAAGGGGTATGGTCCTGAGGAGAGGATGTGGGTTCCTGCGTCGGATATTAACGCAGACCGATTAATTCGGGCCTTTCACACGACTCACCCGGATAAACCTGGCCCTGAGGGTCCGGAGGCCCTCGTAGAAGGGGGGGTACTGTCACGGGTGTGTCGCCACGAAGATTGTCACGATTACACAGCCTGACTTCTCGCAGCTGAGTTTTTGGTACTTTGTGTTTTTCGGCAGTGAGGGAGTTAATTCTCTCTCTCTGTGCTTGATGAGGCCCAGCCTCGCCTAGCTGCAGTTAATGCTGCAGTAGTGGGACTCCTTCAAATACCTGCCAGTCTGTTAGGGAAGTTGTCGGTGAAAGCATTCCTTGCAGACAAACAGAGCGGCTTGTGGTATTTTGGAGTTTGGACTGAAGTGTACTTTGTGTGTTTTTTTCCCTTCCTCGCTTTATCATTTATCTCCTTACCCGTTGGTGTTCCCTCTGTTGTGTTGCGAGTTTTTATATGCAAGGTGGTTTTGGTTTCCTCCTTGTACTGTCTCGTTCGTCTAGTACTGTGTGTTGGCTTATTTTATCCTGTCCCTGTTGTTGTGATCGGGGTCCTTCTCAGGACTAGATTACTGAGGTTCAGGGATCCTGAGGAGATAGGGGTTACGCTGGCAGCCTGGACCTCTGTACCTTTAACAGTACCTCCAGGTAGAGGGATTAGTTAGGGCCCCAGCTTAGGGTCAGCTTAGGCCCCTGACCTCCTGTACGCAGAGACAGCGTGACAGTTACCTTTGGAGTGTTAACCCTGGTCTCCCACAGGTACCAGAACAGGGGTAAATCTCTTCCCAATACAGTCCCATACAGAAGAGTCTTTGCTACTCCCACCATATGTTTTATCTCTCCACACGGGGTGGAAAACATAACCTCGGCGGTCGGGTACTCTTGGAGGTCCCCATGTATGCACACCATCCCCACCATCCTTCCATTAGGATTGTCCCCAGCAACCAGGGACCCATGCACCAGGATTACCAAGCTGCCTGAGTCCAAGAGAGCATCCATCTGGTACCAATTAACGAGTACCTGGCACATCTTAGGTTCGGTACCGGCAGGGCCTGTAGTGGCAGTGCAGACTGGCTGTGCATACATAGACATACGATGCATATACCTGCAGTCCATGGGTTCTGCTGTCAGGGGGTAGTTGGCAGCCATATGTCCAGGCCCTTGACACCGCCAACACTTAATAGCTGCACCACAAGGAAACCATGGGGACGATTTAGGGGACACAGGTCTATTGTTACTCTCCTTTTAGGTTACCCCCTCAGTACGGGCTCCATCTGGTTTGGCCCCAGTGGAGGGTCTGGACTTTTCCCAGGCACAGGATGCTGGTGGAGCTTTACATGCCTGAGTGGAGCAGTGTCCCGAATAAAGTCCTAAGTGGCTGTATATCGCTCACT
The DNA here is from genome assembly GCA_033576555.1 of Oophaga sylvatica. Taxonomy (NCBI): domain Eukaryota; kingdom Metazoa; phylum Chordata; class Amphibia; order Anura; family Dendrobatidae; genus Oophaga; species Oophaga sylvatica. Next base: position 274,149,401 of record JARQOD010000004.1, read on the forward strand.
CAGTCCTACCACCTGGTCCAGAGTGCCCGGGTCCCCTTGCCCCACCCACCCAATGCTGAATGGCTGCTGGCAGAGCTCTCACCAGCCGGTCGACCACCACCCTCTCTACCATCTAGAATGGGGTTAATGTCTCAGGCTGGAGCCATTTTTTGACCAGTTGCTGCAAGTCATAGGCCTGAGATTTGGCCGGGCTAATCTCGGATAAGGACCAGGAAAACCTGTTGTGCGCATATATATGTGTTAACCCCCAGTCGGGCATGGATCTCACCTATCAGCTTCTCATAGTCCAAGGCATCCTCCCGACTGAGGTCCAGGTAGGCCTTCTGGGTATCTCCCATCAGGAAGGGGACCACCACTTCAGCCCACTGGGTCACTGGCAAGCTCTCCCACTCTGCAGAGCACTCAAAGACAGTGAGGAGGGCCTCCATATCATCCTCCGGACTTGTCTTCCTCAGTGCTGACCGGACTTTGTACTGAGCCTCTGAACAGAGCGTGGTAGCTGGTATGGACGTCTCAATCAGAGCCGCGATCTGCTGCATCAACAGGCTAGTTGTCTGCTGCTGTTGCTGATTATGTAGCTCCTGTTGCCAATGCTGCTGCTCCAGCTGTTGTCTCTGCAACTTTAAGGGCTCCTGCTGTTGTGATTGATAGACGGCCAACTGTCTTAAAAGGGTATGCCACACTAAACAACATCGCTAACGGGATCGCTAAAAAACGTCACTATTTAGCAATCCGGTTAGCGATGTTGTTGTGTGCGGCATCTACCAGCGACGTGGCCCCTGCTGAGATCCTGCTGTGATCTCGCTCGTCGTTCTCATCGTTCCGGACCCTATTTTTATCGTCGGCGCCCCGCTGGTAAGTATATATCGCTGAGTGTAGCACCTTTTGTTAGCGATTTAGCGGTACTTTTGTACCGCTAAAGTCGTTAAGGAGATCGCTAACCGCGATAGCGTCCTTAACGACATTGCTAAGTTAAGCCGCTACTAGCGATATTGAAACTATCCCGCTAGCGATCGCATTAGTATGCGTCGTTATCGTGATCGCTAGCGGGATAGTTTAGTGTGGCAGTACCTTTAGGATTTCATCCATCTTGTCAGCAGGCTTAAGCTGCAGCATTGCAGGCCTGATCACCGACATGCAGCACGCTTTGGGGTATGCCTCAGTTCACACTGCTCGCATTCTCCACCAACTGTAGTGCAGCGGTGGCCACACTATGCAGTGATGAGGCACGGACCCAAGCAAGTTCAAAACAAATGTGCTTAATGTCCAAAAAAACGTCCACAGTGCACAGCACGCTGTATCCTCCGGATCCCAGCCAAGAAAACAAAGACAGTCCGGGACCGGTTGCCATGAGCGACTGCACTGCCGTGTACGCAGAGGGTGCCAGACCTTTTGGTTCCAATTAGCCCTGTGTTGCCTCACTCAGGGAGTGCTCTGCAGACCAACTGCTCAGTCTGCTTGCAAGACCACAAACTGACACACCCTAAACCCTCTAGCAGGGTTTTTTTTTCCTTTCCTCCAGATTCTGTGGCCATGTGCCACTTATAAGATCTGGGCTGGAGGAAACGGACCAGCACCACTACCTTCCTGCAGTCCGTTTTAAAAATAAAAGCCTATACATGGTTTTCCTGAACAATTCCTTGGTCAAATAACTTGACCAAGTTCACACTTAATTTTATTCTTCCTTGTAACTCACAGGCAACCTGCTGTGCCCACAAGGCACTCCAGTGGACCTAATACACTTCTGAGCGCATCCTGGGGGACACATAACGACCCTCACATATGACACCGGTCACTGCCTCACACAGGGTGCATTTCACCGCTGACACCAGTCAATAAGTTTATCTACTTATGGCAGAGAGTCAATAGGCTTACTCTGTTGAGGGAAGATCTTTGGGATGGTTAGTCTCAAACAAGGACTGAAAAGCAAGCCAAACTGGAGCATCTTTCCAATGTCTTTTTTTTCTTCAGAGGATGTCTTGTCTGAAGTGACAACTACTTTAGCATCTGGTTTAGAGTCCTCTCTGAACTCTTTTTCAGCATCTGAACTGGGACTTTCTGTCAAACAGCGTTTCAGGTGGCTGCGGTTTACCATTCTGGTCTTTTCTTCTGATTCCTTAAAAATCTCATAAATGTCTGGTCCAGGTCAAGGAAGAGCTTGAATACTATATGGCTCGGATTCCCAATTTTAATCTAATTTGCTGGTCTGATGATTCTTTTTCAACCAATCACAAACTCCAATGTTCTCCAAAAGTCTAGCTCTGGCATCCATGTTACAGTTCTCTTCTTGTTCTTTGAAGTAAGACCTTCATATGGTCCTCCACAATAGCATTGGCTTTGTTCAAGCGTCGCTAATGGTCCATGACCCATGACTTATACATGGCTATTAGATCATCCCTCAGTCGTCTTTTTTCTAGACTAAATAATCCTAATTTTGCTAATCTCTCTGGGTATTGTAGTTCCCCCATCCCTTTTATTAATTTTGTTGCCTCCTTTGTACTCGCTCTAGTTCCATTATATCCTTCCTGAGCACCGGAGCCCAAAACTGTACACAGTACTCCATTGTCCCAGTCAGCCAGATTAAGGGCATCTCTAAGCTGGTCAAACTTTGCCTTCCTAAAGTGAATGTAACTTTTTTATTTTATCGGGGCCAAGCATAGGGTATGAGAAGGATTGTCCTAGTAGTGGAAAACCCCTTTAAGATAAATGTACCTGTAATCTTTAAACAAGTAAATGAGTCTACCTCGTTTCTTGGACTATTTGGAGTGCACCAAGTAACATGTCACTACCAAGTAGCAGAGGCTAATTAAGTGCACCCTGGCATCACAAATCCCTTCCTTTTGTCACTGCCATGGTGGAGTGGTAACTTCTGCACATCACTGTGATAAGGAAGTCCAGATACAGCTCTGTTCTCCTCATCTCCATACCATTACAACATGTCTGCTGGACATCTTTTCCACAATTTCACACAATTCTTTTTTTATCTCCTTCTTACAGGAAGACTTTGCATGCACTCTGACTCCAACCTCTTGACGGGGTAGCTCTACATGTAATGATCTGATGAGGTTTTCATTTACAGTTTATTTCTAGAAGTTTCCTGGTCTAAACCATCTCACTTTAACATTCTAACATGCTATTAACCCAATAGTATCCTGAGCATATTAGTGAAAACATAAGTCTTTGTTACCTAGCAATTTTTGGACATCTGCATCCTGGTACAATAAGTGTATAAACATTTACACAATACAATAGAGGGTGATATAAAGACAGATATGGGTGTGTTTCCACCATCCGGATTTCTTCAGTAAATGCTGCGCGTTTGACGCTGTGCGCTGGCGCAGCGTCAAACACGCAGCGTCCAGATGTTACAGCATAGTGGAGGGGATTTCAAGAAATCCTGTCTCCACTATGCTTAAAAACACGCAGGCGGCAGACCTGCGTTAACAGACATGCTGCGCGTCTTTTCAGATCGCAGCATGTCCTATTCCCTTGCGGCGACGCTGCTTCGCCGCAAGGGAAATAACACAGGGTTATGTAGCACTGCGGTGATTCCGGACGTGTTCAATGAGCACATCCGGATTCACCGCGCGTTCACTAGGGGGCGGGGCTTTGGGCGGAGCGGACTTTCCGCTCCATCCAAAGCGCTGTGTTTCCTGAGGGTGGAAACACAGCTTAACAGTAAACATTCTGTTGTACCCTGCTTTGGGGTACTACAAATGAACATTTTGCTCAGTCACTAGGTGATCAGCAGCCTGTTTACACTGCAAGGTTAACATGAAACCAGCTTTCCTAGAATCTCTTGTTCAGGATAATCTTTCAGTATAAATACCCCTTAAAATTTGAACTGCATGAGTCTCATTTCCCAAAGTATTTTTATCCTGAACGTTTTTTTTTACCATGTCATTATTGTCCTTGCATCTAATTGGTAGAAGATGATGTATAGCCTAACACAGAAGTTTTTAGGTGCATGTGAAGTCATGGCAATGATGTACCCTGTAAATGGTTGATAAAATGAACTGTAAACTAACAACTGGGAGAATATGAACAATCATAAGAACAGTGGCCCATTATTCTGCATATTGATGGATCATACAGCAGGTGCTAAATTCCGCTGTATGGTGCGGAAAATATTTCAATAATATAACTATTCTCAGTATTTACTCAGTAATTACAGCTTTATTTCATTGTGTCCCACATGAATCTTTAAATCGCAGTGAAGAGTTGAATAGTTCCCATGGTCAAGCTGTGTTTGTCAGCAGATGATAAATCTGCCACTCAGATTCAATGCCAACATGAAAAACTATCTCAAGCAGGGGAAGCATGATTAACATCTTTAATTACAACATAAGTACTTGACTTATTGATTTCATAGCAGGTAAACGCTGCTAAGAAAATAAGCAATGTAAAAATGTACTTTAACAAGCAGAAAAACTTGGCCGAGATATAATACACATTGATCTTCATTGTTTGCCTGGGAGAATTGCTATATCCACATTACGGCTTTCTTGCATTTTTTTGTGTATTATTAACAAGTCGTTGTCTTGAAAAGACATACAATGTGAACAGAGATTGATGAAAATGGTGTTTGCTAAATTGGGTAAATGTCATCAATATTTCATGTTTCTGTTGGGTTTAGCATTTAGTAATCTTTGAAGTTCTCTTTCAACACTTATGTGGGTACTTTGAATCAGTTAAGCATATTATTTCTTGCAGAAGGTCACACATATAAGAGATAGGCAAATGCGGACCCTTTATGGGTATGTTTTCCGCCCTGTGAGGTGTCTCAGCATAAGATGCATTTTAAAGAGAACCTGACAGTGGATACATGCTGCCGGATCTACGCAAGTATCGTACACTGTCTGCATGATTTCGGCCATGTATATTTGACTCTGAAGCGCTATGACGATAGAGAAAAACATAATTTAAATCCCAGCCTGGATCCAAGCCACACAGGAGACTAGTCAGACAGGTGGTTTTGCACGCTGCCAGTGATTGACAGGTCTCTTCTTGCACCTGCAAGCAGTGAGAGACCTGTCAATGGGCAAGTTTTATACACTGGGGTACCGCCTGTTTGACTAGTCTCATGTGTGGCTCAGTCTCCGGCGGCTTTCAAAGTATGTTCTCTCGCAGCGTTTCAGAGTCAAACATACACGGCTGAATCATACAGCCAATGCCAAATACATGCTGCCCACAGATTGGGCAACATATATCAGTTGTCAGGTTCTCTAGAACTATGTAGAAATTAGATATTTAAAGTAATTATTCGTAAATGCATAAAACAGGATGTGAAGTGATTGTTTCTGAGGTTTTTTTTTAAGTAGGTTGTCAATAATTGTATTAGTGAAAGTTCGATGTGGACTTAAATCTTAAAAGGCCCACTACTTTGCTTACCATACTTGCTTTGTGTGAGCCGTAGGCAAAAATAGAAACCAAACTAAACCCTAAATCTCCTTGTCACTATATAACATTTTAGGCTAGATACACAAATCCATGTTTCCCCGTCTATACATGGACCAGCAGTGAATCTCTTGACCCAAGCACAACAGCTTCCTAAGCATATATGAGGATGAGGAGTTCGGGACAGGAGTCCTGTAATTGGTCCATGCATAACGGTCCAAACTTGGGCCATATAACAAGATGTGTGAATTTGCCCTTTTACTGCTTCAAATTTTATGTTAGATATAAAAATACATATTAAAAGTAGTCAAAAGTTTATGAATATCATCAATAAATGTTAATACATAGGTAAGGTAAGGTCAATTTCCTGGTCCTCAGTTCAAACACCATGACAGTAACTGCTATTCAAGATTGCGTCTTTCAATAAATTATTGGAGAGTCACAGTAAATACAGTTTATAGTAAATGTGTGAATAGTATCTAAAATATAGATATTTGTCTGCTTATTGAGACCAGCTAATCCTGCATCCCTTTCCACAACTTATCCTTTTTTTATTCTGCTGAGGACGGCCTACAGGCTGGCGAGGCTGCTGTGGCAGTCATTACACCCTGGCTTGGTGGATACCAACCCAGACATATCTTAATCCTGCAAACTTACTTCAGCATCAATACTGGCACACAAAACAACAGTCTTCATTAATCATGGCCCTAGTGCTTTGCTTTACTACTATACCAGGAAATATATTTGAACAAATTATTAAACAGCTTGTATGTAAGTACTTGGATAAGAATACAGTAACTAATCAGAGCCAGAATACGTGTGTAGAAAGCAAGCCATGCCAGACTAATCTAATTTCCTTCTATGATGGAATCACTGACTGGGTGGATCAGTGAAATGTGGTAGATATAGTATATCTCGAATTCAGCAAAGCATTTGATAAAGTATTTCATACTATCCTTATTAACAAAAATGACCAAGTATGGTATTGACAAGGCTACAGTTAGGTGAATTCATAACTGGCTCAGTGATCATACTAAAAGCGTGGTAATAAATGGTTGCACTTCCAATTGGAACAGTGTTTCAAGTGGGGTATCACAAGGCTTTGTCATGGCCCTAGTTTTGTTCAACATTTTATAAATGATCTAGATAAGGGAACTGAAGGTAAAATGATCAAGTTTGCAGATGATGCAAAGTTACGTGGGATAGTTAACACTAGAGAAGACAGAAAAGATTCAGAAAGATCTAGATAAGCTAGAACAATGGGCAGCAACTAATAGAATTGTCTTTAATAATGACAAATGCAAGATTCTACATCTGGGCAAGAAAAACAAAAATTACATCTACAGAATGGGACAAATAGAACTAACCAACAGCACATGTGAAAAAGTCTTGGCTATACTAATAGATCACAGACTGCACATGAGTCAACAGTGTGATGCAGCAGCAAAAAAAGGCAAACACAGTTCTAGGATGTATTAAGAGAAGCATAGAATCTAGATCACGTGAAGTAATTATCCCCTCTACTCCTCCTTGGTCAGTCCTTATCTGTAATACTGTGTTCAGTTCTGGGCACCACATTTTAAAAAGACATTGAAAAACTGGAGAAAGTTCAGAGAAGAGCTGCTAGGATGTTGAGCGAACTGCTAAGTATGTCCTACGAGGAATGATTAAAGGATCTGGGAATGTTTATCTTGCAAAAAAAGAAGGCTAAGAGGAGACTTTATAGGTGTCTACATATATCTGAAGGGGCGTCAAAGTGTAGAGGGATTATTCTTATTCTCATTTGCACATGGAAACACGAGAAGCAGTGGACTAAAGCTGAAAGGGAGAAGATACAGATTAGATATTAGAAAAAACTTTTTGATAGTGACGGTGATCAATGAGTGGAACAAGCTGCCACCTGAGGTGGTGAGTTCTCCTTCAATGAAAGTCTTCAAACAGAGACAGGACAGACATTTATCTGAGATGGTTTGGTGAATACTGCTCTTCATTGAGTAGGGGGTTGAGGTCCTTTCCAACTGTAACATTCTATGATTCTATGAATGAACTGCTGAGATGTTCTTTAAACAAAATAGACATGAATTAAATATTTAAGGCTAAGTGCCCACAATAAGGAATAGTAGCGTTTTGGACTCAGCATATAAACAGGACAAGTGCTTTCAAGAACAATAACAGCCTATTCATACAGAATTATCTATTATGATTATTCTGAGTGCATCAGAAGCATGGTCGGCCTTGTCTAAACGTGCTATTTCATGACCACAGATTGTCGTTTATTGGCCATAAATCATGTCATGTAAATGCATCCTAACTCTTACCTGTCTAATCACTTTTCATGTAGAAGAAGAAGTATAGGGACAGAATGGTTACCCAAATAAATGAGACTATCAGGCAAAATTCTGTCAAAATTGTCAAGATCTATGTCCAGCATATACCATACATGCTACAACCTAGGCAACTTTGAGATGTCATTAAATCATGCATTCCTATCTATTCTCTTGTGTTACCCAGGCTTACTTCAGAAGAATGAATATATGATGACTGCACTGAGACATACAATGATGTCATTGACACACAATTCAACCTCAAATGTAAACCAAATAGCTCTAGTAGAAATGGTGGTAATTGTACAATATGTCGGTGCTATACAGTGTGTACAGCAAATTTTTGTTGTCTGAAATCTCTCATGGCAGCTTTTAGTTGTTACCTAATATGTATGTAATAATTTCCTATATACTAATCTTTATGTCATAGTGAAGTCTAGTGTAAAATTCATACTGCTGATAGTGGTTGGTGATTACCTGCCATGTGTACAATTCTCTTTATCAGACCTCCTCTGCCCTAGCAGATAAATGAGCAGGAGTAGAAATGTAACATTCTTCTTATTGAGAGCTGGATCCATTCCATCAGGAGCTATTTCAGCATGATTGTTATCTAGCATCTGATAGGAAAGCCAGCCAACTTGTGTCTGGATAATAAAGCATTTCAGCCACTAGATAAGAAGCTTTTCTGAAATGCCCACTTCTTAAAATGCGTACACAGTGATTTTATGAGCGAAAATTACATAGGATGCTACCAGCTTTATAACAGCTTGGTTGCAGAAATTGTTTGTGTGTAGAGAAAAATATGGTTTCTAACAAGCACAATAACACGATTTTATGTAACCGTTTAAATCCAGAGAAGATAAAATATATAAAATGACTCAATGTCCAGTACAGAATTAAAGAAATCTGTCACCAAGTTTTTGATATTTAATCTGACAGCAGCATGATGAGGGGGAAGAGACCCTGATTACAGTGATGTATCACTTAGTTTACTGGGTACAACAGTTGTTATAGAATCACAATTTTCTCTGCTGCAGATCTAGCGAGGCTCTGAATGCTGAGCGCTGTTAACCCCGCCCTTGTCATTGATTGGCAGCTTTCTGAGTACACTCTACACTGTGTGCACAATTAATAAGTGAGTGTTTTGACCATATCATCCTATTTGTGCAGATTTTCCAACTTCAAGAAATATAGACTTGAATAGAGATGAGCAACTTTGCCTTTCTTAAGGTCGAGTCGGGTTTCATGAAACCCGACTTTCTCAAAAGTCGAGTCGAACGAGATCGGCCGACTAGCTCGCGGCAAAACTCAGACACCAGCATGGTGGAGGTGGGGTACTGCTATGGGCTGGTATTATTGAAGATGAGCTAGTTGGACCTTTTCAGGTACAATCAACTCCCAAACCTACTGTCTGTTTTAGAAGACACTTTCCTTATGCAGTGGTTCAGGAAAAAGTCTGCATCTTTCAAGAAAAACATGATTTTATGCAGGACAATACTCGGTTGCATGCATCAAAATTCTCCACTGCTTAGCTAGCCAGTAAAGGCCTTAAACATGAAGGAATAATGACATGGCTCTTTCCTCACCTGATCTAACCCCTATTTCTGGGCCCTTCTCAAAAGGATTAATGGTTATGGAAAACAGTACACCTCTCTGATCATTGTTTGGGAGACTGTGGTTGGTGCTGCCAAAAAAAAGATAATTGTCATCATATTAAGAAACTGATAGTCAATGGATGGGAGACTTATGACTAATATTGAAAAGAAGGGCACTATATTGGACTCTGATTTATTTTTGTAAATGTCAGTAATATATTTTGTACATTTTGAGTTGTTCAGTTATTATTACTTACTTTAACAGATAGAAATAAACATTTTAAATAGGATAATTTACATTACATTTAGTTGAACAATAATTCTGCACACATATATATTCTACTAAGAAAGACAAAATCTCACTTTTTTAAATATTCTGGTTTCTGGATTTGTTAACCTTTTGGATTGACCACCAGTAGTTTGTCAATAATAAAATTAATCATCAAGCATGCAAATTGCCTATTAACTGTGCACAAAATCTAAATTAACAGAAAGCTGCTAATTAGTAGTGGAGGGGGGATTACACAGAACAAATTGACCAGGAAGTACGCAACACCTAGTAATGTAATGATAATCTCCTGCTCCTCACATCCCAACAAGTGACATAGCGATGGAATCAGGGTCTCTGTCCATACATAATGCTGCTCTCAGATTACACAGCAAAAACCTGTTAACATATTCCCTTTAGAAAAATGAGATGTTCAGATATTGCTATGGAATTTAAAATCTCTCAAACATTACATAAACAACAATGTGTTTGTTAGGGTTCGAGTTCCCGCTGCTGCACAAGGGGAGTCTCGAACCAGTCCCACTGCTGTCCCTCATCCATCTCCAGCAGCAGTGGAGCCTGCTCAGCAAAGACGTCGGTCCCAGCGTCTCGCCCAGTTTAACACTGTGCAGAGGCTTGTTGTGGTCTTTCCTGGTTCCTCTATTATAACCAGTGCTGGAGCAGGCAGTTCGGGAATCAAGTCCCTGCTTTCTCCATCTGAGCATGCCCAGGGCAAGATCTCCCATTGGAGTTCAGGGGTCACATGCTCGATTACAGCAGCGACTCCCATTGGTCCGCCAGGAAGGTCCTGAAACTACATGTGTTCTGGAATGGTTTCGCATTGGTCCTTTTCTGGTAGGTCCTGCAGTTGCTACTATAAAAGGGTGGCATGGCTGGGCCGCCATGCGCTAGTATCAAATCCGTTACGTGCTTGCGCCAGTGTGGTCATGTATGCATGTGGTTAGGTCTGGCTGAAATAAGCCCCTAGAATACCGGCACCTCCGGTGAGGAGATTGTATGCACGTGTTCAGGGCTCGGCTGAAAACGCCATTAGAATACCGGCTACTCCGGTGAGGAGATTATTGCTTGTGTTCTGACTGCATGATCACGGACTGCTATTCGCACAGCAGTTAACCGTGTACCTGGACCCAGTAGGGTTACTCAGCGACTTTGTGACGCAACAGGGTTCGCTTTAAAACGCTAGTCAGCGCCCTAGTGTTTTACTTTGCGGCTCACTGAAGCTAAGTGAGTTCGCACTTATCGCCATATAGCGCTGTTGCATTCCCGCTAGCGGCTCTGTGGATTAACAGAGTTCGCACTAACTGCCACAGCGCGCTACGACGTTTATTTTAGCGACTATGCGGGATAACAGAGTTCGCTACTCACGCCATCTTACTAGCAGCAGGCTCTGCCTGCACGGTGGACCCCGGGCTGCGAACGCACCTCTCCTTAATATCTATTAGGTGCGTTCCGCAGGCCCTTAACATAATACTAGCGCCAGGGTCTGGCTAGTAATATGGCGGATGACCAGCATCTACAGCAGTACATCCAGCAGCTGGAGGGTAGGTTGGCGGTCCTTGAGCGCACAACCTCAGCTGTGGATGTTACTGCATTCGCTGTTCAGGCTGCTAGCGTAGCTGCAGCCAGTTTGTCCACCGCTACCTCTGCTCCGACATTATCCCACCTCCCACTTCCAGACAAGTTTACGGGTGACAGTAAACATTGTCGGGATTCGTGAGTCAGTGCTCCATACAGCTTGAGCTTCTGGCAAAACGTTTCCCCACGGAACGGGCACAAGTGGCTTTTATTGTGTCTCTTCTGTCGGGCAGAGCATTGGAGTGGGCAACGCCGCTGTGGGAGCGCGACGATCGTGTGGTGCGGAGTGCTCCTCGGTTTTTGGAGGCTCTGAAAAAGGTCTTTTTAGGACCTCAGGTCACGCACAATACGGCACTCCAACTGCTGGCAATGTCACGGGCTTGTCCATGGTCAGCCAGTTCTCAGTCCAATTTCGGACTTTGGCCTGTGAATTAGAGTGGCCAGATAAAGTTCTTATTCCAGTGTTCTGGAGAGGACTGGCAGACCATGCAAAGGACGCTTTGGCTACCAGGGAGATTCCTGCCACACTGGAGAAACTCATTTCTATATCTACCCGCATCGACCTCCGTTTTCACGAGCGGAGGTTAGAGCGGACCCAGTGTAGGCAGAGGTTTCGGCTGGCACCCACCTTTGCCAAACCTCTTGAATTTCCCGTTCGGGCGTCCGACTCCCCAGAAACCGTGGAGACTACTCGAGTGGGATCTAAGTCTCGGACCACTCGAGTATCCGTGGTCTGTAGAGTGTGTCAGCAGCCAGGACATTATGCCAACCGATGTCCCTAGCGAATGAGTAAACGGTCATGTTCCGTGACCATGGATGCAGGGTCATTAGACGCGAGGGATTTTGCTCCGAAAGTGCTCCTTAAAAGGTTAATCTCTCTAGGTTCATCCACTCTTCCCGCCTAGCTTTGTGTGGATTCTGGGGCAGAGGGGAATTTTATGTCCTCCTCCTTTGCCTCTCGCCATTCCATACCGCTGGTGACGCTCGCCGAGCCAATATCGGTGAGAGTATTGAATGGAGCAATTCTGCCCTCACAAATCACCCACCAGACTGTCTCTCTTCCTCTGTCTATGTCCCCTTCTCTCATTTTGTTCTTCCTGAGGGAATAGTTGAGGTTTTGTTGGGATTACCCTGGCTTCGCCTCCACTCTCCCCATATTGAGTGGTCCTCTGGGAGAATACTGGGTTGGGGTGATCATTGCAGAGACAGATGTCTCAGAGAGGACGTTCAGGTTTCCACCACGGAGATACCCATAAACCTTGCTTCTCTCCCCAAGGTTTATCAGTCATATGCGGACGTATTCTCCAAAAAGGCAGCTGAGACTCTTCCGCCTCATCGCCCCTATGACTGTCCTATAGACCTCTTGCCTGGAACGTAGCCCCATCAGAGAAGAGTGTATCCTCTCTCTCTTCCTGAGACAGAGGCCATGTCACAATACATCCAGGAAAATCTGGCAAGAGGGTTTATTAGGAAGTCAGTGTCAACAGCAGGGGCAGGATTTTTCTTCGTGCAGAAGAAGAATGGAGAATTACGACCGTGTATAGACTATAGGGGTCTTAACGCCATTACCGTTAAGAACAAATATCCTTTGCCCCTAATATCTGAGCTCTTTGATAGGCTCCGGGGAAGCTGGATCTTCGTGGTGCCTATAACCTGATCCGCATCCGTGAGGGGGACGAATGGAAGACGGCGTTCAATACCAGAGATGGACATTACGAATACCTTGTGATGCCCTTCGGGCTCTGTAATGCTCCAGCCGTCTTCCAAGATTTTGTAAATGACATCTTCCGGGACATGCTTGCCACCTCTGTGGTAGTCTATCTGGATGACATTCTCATCTTTTCTCCAGATATGGACACCCACCGGAGAGATGTTTGCAGGGTCTTCGACCTCTTGCGGGCAAATTCCTTGTATGCAAAGTTGGAGAAGTGTGTGTTTGAGCAGGAGTCTCTGCCATTCCTGGGCTATATCATCTCCACTCAGGGATTGGCTATGGATCCTGCCAAACTACAGGCTGTAATGGATTGGCAAGAACCCCACTCCTTAAAGCTGTGCAGCGCTTTATGGGGTTCATTAATTACTATCGCCATTTCATTCCCCACTTCTCTACTTTGGTTGCTCCCTTGGTAGCCCTCACCAAGAAGGGAGCCAATCCCAAATTGTGGTCAGAGGAGGTCTCCAAGGCCTTTACTTCAATCAAGTCCCATTTTGCTAGTGCTCCTATCCTACATCGTCCAGAGGTTGATAAGCCTTTTATATTGGAGGTAGATGCCTCGTCCGTTGGTGCTGGAGCAGTCCTTTTTCAAAAGGATGCTCAAGGTCGTAAACATCCTTGCTTCTTCTTCTCCAAGACCTTCACACCAGCGGAGAGGAATTATTCCATTGGGGATAGGGAGTTGCTAGCCATGAAGTTGGCCTTTTCCGAGTGGAGACAACTCCTGGAGGGGGCTCGCTTTCCCTTTGAAGTGTTCACTGACCACAAAAATTTGGTCTATTTACAGACCGCCCAGCGGCTAAATTCCCATCAGGCCAGATGGTCCCTGTTCTTCTCCCGGTTCCATTTCACCCTCCATTTTCTCTCCGGGGAGAAGAACATTCGTGCTGATGCTCTGTCTCGCTCCGTGGTGTCCACTGAGGAGGTGGAGGAGGAGCCTAGGCTGATTGTCCCCACAGAGAGACTAAGAACTGTGGCCCCGGTTTTGCTTGAGTCTGTGCCTTCGGGCAAGACTTTTGTGCCCATCAATTTGTGACCGGAGGTACTCTCTTGGGCAGACTCGTCCAGGGTGGGTGGACATTTTGGGCAAAGAGGACATCTGAGTTGCTGGCGAGGACATACTGGTGGCCACATATGGTCCGTGACATCAGGGAATACGTTCAGGCGTGCGTCTCCTGCGCCAAGAATAAGTCCCCTCGACAACGGCCAGCAGGATTACTTTTCCCTTTACCAGTGGCAGACAGGCCCTGGGAGATGGTTGGGATGGATTTTGTGGTGGGCTTACCCAAGTCTCGGGGCTGCACCATCATCTGGGTGATAACCGACCACTTCTCCAAAATGGTGCACTTGGTGCCGTTACCACGGTTACCGTCTGCACAGGCCTTGGCAGCATTATTCATTAGGCATATTTTCCGCCTACACGGTATGCCAGACAAAATTGTCAGTGATCGAGGTCCCCAGTTTGCGTCTCGGTTCTGGAGAGAGCTGTGTCGTTTACTCATCATTGAGTTGAATCTCTCCTCTGCATACCATACCGAGACTAATGGGTTGGTAGAGAGGGCCAACCAGACCTTGGTCACATACTTGTGACATTTTGTCTCTGCCAGGCAGGATGACTGGGCATCCTTGCTACCGTGGGCTGAGTTCGCTCTAAATAATGCTGTGGCTGACTCCACCGGACAGACCCCATTCCTCCTGAACTACGGTCAGCATCCGCGGGTACCAGTTCCCATGCCCGTGTCTTCTGCCGATTCCAGGGTGGCAGACTGGGCTGTGGAGGCACGGGACATTTGGGACTGCACTCAGGATGCCATTCAGGCCTCCAAAGATAGGATGAGGTCTTCGGACGATGCCCATCGGCGCCCCGCTCCTACATTTGCTCCTGGTGACCTAGTGTGGCTCTCTACCCAAAACATCAGGCTACGTGTAGAGTCCACCAAGTTGGCATCTCACTTTTTGGGTCCTTTTAAAGTTCTTGAGCAGGTGAACCCGGTGGTTTACTGCCTAGCCCTTCCGCCTTGCCTTGGTATCACCGACACCTTTCACGTGTCCCTCCTGAAACCCGTGGCCATTTCCCGGTTTTCCAAGTCATCTGCCGGGACGTCGGGTTCATCTACCGACGATCATGAGGTGAACGCCATTGTTGGGTGCAAGGTGGTACGAGGAAAAAAAATTTATTTGGTGGATTGGAGGGGTTATGGGCCTGAGGATAGGTCCCGGGAGCCTGCCGAGCATGTTCATACTCCACAACTCATCGCTGCCTTTGAGCGCGGAGAGGCCCAAGGAGGGGGGCCATGTTAGGATTCGAGTTCCCGCTGCTGCACAAGGGGAGTCTTGAACCAGTCCCACTGCGGTCCCCCATCCATCTCCGGCCGCAGTGGAGCCTGCTCAGCAAAGACGTCGGTCCCAGCGTCTCGCCCAGTTTAACAATGTGCAGAGCTTGTTGCGGTCTTTCCTGGTTCCTCTATTATAACCAGTGCTGGAGCAGGCAGTTCGGGAACTAAGTCCCTGCTTTCTCCATCTGAGCATGCCCAGGGCAAGATCTCCCATTGGAGATCAGGGGTCACATGCTCGATTACAGCAGCGACTCCCATTGGTCCGCCAGGAAGTTCCTGAAACTACATGTGTTCTGGAATGGTTTCGCATTGGTCCTTTTCTGGTAGATCCTGCAGTTGCTACTATAAAAGGGTGGCATGGCTGGGCCGCCATGCGCTAGTATCAAATCCGTTACGTGCTTGCGCCAGTGTGGTCATGTATGCATGTGGTTAGGTCTGGCTGAAATAAGCCCCTAGAATACCGGCACCTCCGGTGAGGAGATTGTATGCACGTGTTCAGGGCTCGGCTGAAAACGCCATTAGAATACCGGCTACTCAGGTGAGGAGATTATTGCTTGTGTTCTGACTGCATGATCACGGACTGCTATCCGCACAGCAGTTAATCGTGTACCTGGACCCAGTAGGGTTACTCAGCGACTTTGTGACGCAACAGGGTTCGCTTTAAAATGCTAGTCAGCGCCCTAGTGTTTTACTTTGCGGCTCACTGAAGCTAAGTGAGTTCGCACTTATCCCCATATAGCGCTGTGGCATTCCCGCTAGCGGCTCTGTGGATTAACAGAGTTCGCACTAACTGCCACAGTGCGCTACGGCGTTTATTTTAGCGACTCTGCGGGATAACAGAGTTCGCTACTCACACCATCTTACTAGCAGCAGGCTCTGCCTGCACGGTGGACCCTGGGCTGCGAACGCATCTCTCCTTAATATCTATTAGGTGCGTTCTGCAGGCCCTTAACAGTGTTTTTCTCATGGTGCTAGCGGGGATCTCACCGAGGTCACGGCTGTTCAGCCCGGCTTTGAAAGCAGATTAGCTGACCGGAGGTAACCTCGATGAAGTCACCGCCTGTCACTGATGTTGCGCTCACAGCAGTTCAGTCACCAGTGGTTCTCAGCCTGGACGGTCACATCTTGGCACCGTCCAGGTTGAAAACTGTTTTTCCCCAGACATGGATTATGGCGTGGGACAGAACAACGGAGAGGTGAGGAATATTGTTGTTTTCTTATTTTTGGTTTATTACAGGAAAATGAGGGTTTCGGTGGAATTAGGCATTAGGTGAGTATAACTGTGCTTGTTACTTTTAAATAAAAAAGTAAAAGTGTGTTTTGTTATATTTCTAATAAAGGACTTTATTGTATTTACCATACAGCTATAGGATTAGTAATGGATAGTTGTCTCATAGTTAACTAAGCCATGGGCTTGATGTCAACTGACAATACAAATGTGACATCAACCCCACAATTATTAACCCCACTTGCCATCGCTACAGGGCATGTGGGAAGATCCAGGCAAAGCACCAGAATTAAATTTAACAAGATAAAGGAGCATCAAGCCAGAAACTGATTAGAATATAAAAAATACAAATTTTATTGAAAAACATAGATAAATACATGAATAAAAAACGTTCACAAGTGTGAATAACGTATATATAGATAGAAGTATAGTGGTGATGCAGCAAGATAACGTACCTAAAGTGCACAACAAAGGCAAGCCGGTTATGCTAAACAGATCAGTCAGGCTGCCACCATAACAAAAAGCACAATCTATATAAATGTAGCAACTGTAAAATGTACTGTGCTCCCTCCAAAAGGATAAAATATCTCAAATCTGGAGGAAATGGTGGTGATAGGTTTAAGCTACATAACCCATAATCACAGAGTGAGTGCCAGACTAACTACAGCATAAAAAGTAGCCGTGCTTACCCATATTGTGCAGTGTCAGGAACGTGCCTGGGGCACGTTCCTGACACTGCACAATATGGGTAAGCACGGCTACTTTTTATGCTGTAGTTAGTCTGGCACTCACTCTGAGAGGTTAACCCTTAAGCTGCTATTTACCTGTTTTCCCTATGGAAAATTCCCACTGGGGACTTGTGATTATGGGTTATGTAGCTTAAACCTATCACCACCATTTCCTCCAGATTTGAGATATTTTATCCTTTTGGAGGGAGCACAGTACATTTTACAGTTGCTACATTTATATAGATTGTGCTTTTTGTTATGGTGACAGCCTGACTGATCTGTTTAGCATAACCGGCTTGCCTTTGTTGTGCACTTTAGGTATGTTATCTTGCTGCATCACCACTATACTTCTATCTATATATACGTTATTCACACTTGTGAACGTTTTTTATTCATGTATTTATCTATGTTTTTCAATAAAATTTGTATTTTTTATATTCTAATCAGTTTCTGGCTTGATGCTCCTTTATCTTGTTAAATTTCATTATGCAGGGAGTTGCCTTGTTTCCATTGTGAGACTATGTATACTTTTGTTACCCATGGTTCTGGTTTAAGTTATAAAGCACCAGAATTGTTGCATCTAATAGATGTGCCTTTTCTGGGCAGCTGTTATTTTTAGGTTGGGGGGCCAATATCCATGGCCCCTTACCAGCTTGAGAATACCAGCCCCCGACTGTTTGCTTTAGCAAGGTTGGTTGTCAAAAATGGGGGGACTCCATGCTGTTTTTTAACTATTTATTTAAATAATTTTAAAAAGTGTGGGGACCCCACTGTTCTTGATAACCAGCCTTGTTGAATCTGACAGCTGAGGGTTGCCTGTCTGGTTATAGAAAACACAGGGGAACCCACGCCATTTTTAAAAAAAATTGTTTATTTAGAGCGTAGGAGCCGGCTAATGAATACAGTCGCTCCTGCTCTCACTGTTATTAGCGGCAGCAGGTGTCGGATGATGAGAGCTGTAGTCCCATCAGCTGACACCAGTGACCGGAGGTAAACCTTATACCTCAGATCACAGCTGAGCGCTCACGTTGTCTATTGACAGCGTGGGAACCGTGGCTCTCTAACTGGTGGGGATGACTTCACCGCCGCTCAGAAGCGGTGTTTGCCGTGCTGCCGTGCACATGACAGCATGGCAAACACTGGATGTTCGGGCCCCCCATTCAAGTGAATGGGGTGCAGGCTCGGGTTCAGGGTCCGGGTACTGTTCTGGTACCCGAACCCGAACTTTTTGTAACTGTTTGGCCAAACCTGCCGACCCGAACATCCAGGTGTCTACCCATCTCTACTAGCAAATAAAGTTGCACTCTGTAATGCTATAGCATGCAAAAATGAAATATGAAACACATCTGTATTCACAACATCAATACGTACATCTGAGCACAGGGAAAAAGGGAGCCGCATGCTGTGCACTCCCATATAGCAAAGTGTAGCATAGCGCCGGGAGGGCACCCCATGGTGGGCCACTCCCCTGAGCATAGGGCCTGAGGTGACTACACCATCTGCCCCTTGGTAACTATGCTACTTGTATGCAAAATTCCTCTGCAAAGGTATCACTGTGTCCATTATACTTGTTCTTTGACATCATCCTGTGTCCTGTTCATGTACTCTGACTTCACTATGCATTAGATACATTATCCTTATGTTAAGAAATCAATGAATGCATTATGTCACGATTGTTTGCCAGTAAGTTAAAAAGGCATAATATTTTGGAGGGGCACAAAATCAAATACAGATTTTATTATGGGGGTTGGGTATGCAGCTGTCTAGGTCCAGAAACTTATAGGAGATGTTAGCCCTTGAAACAGCTTAAGTGTCAGAAGTCAGACCCCCAAAAATCTAATATTAATGGCTTGTCCTAATGATGAGCAATTCACTTTCATGAACTGGAAAACTCTTTAGCCTTCTCTCTCCACTAGACCATTGTTAGGGGTCGAGTTCCCGCTTCTGCACAAGGGGAATCTCGAGCCATCCCGGCTGCGGTCTCCCATTCGTCTCCGGCCGCAGTGGACTCTGCTCAGCTTAGACGTCAGTCCCAGTGCCTCTCCCAGTCTAACAGTGTGCAGAGGATTACTGCTGCCTCTCCAGGCTCTGCTATTGTGACCAGTACTGGTTAGCGGCGAGCAGACGTCTTTAGGACAAAGTCCTTGTTTTCCCCTTCTGAGCATGCCCAGGGTGAGATCTCTCATTGGAGATCTGGGGTCACATGCTCAGGTACTGCAGCAGCTCCTATTGGTCCGCCAGGATGGTCCTGTGACTACTGGTGTTCTGGAACAGTTTCATTGGTCCTTGTTTCTGGCAGGTCCTGTAGCCGGTGAGGAGATTGCTTGATTGCATTGCTGTCTGCATGATCACGGACTGCTATCCGCACAGCAGTTATCTGTGTATCCCTGTGGTGTTAACAGGACACAGTCTTTTTCTCAGCGGCTCTGTGACGCAACAGGGTTCGCTTTATAACGCTGGTTCAGCTCCCTAGCGTTTTACTTTGCGGCTCACTGAAGCTAAGTGAGTTCGCACCTATCGCCATATAGCGCTGTGGCATTCCCATTAGCGGCTCTGGGGATTAATAGAGTTCGCACTTACTGCCACAGCGCACTACGGTGTTTATTTTAGCGAATCTGCGGGATAACAGAGTTCGCTACTTTCGCCATCTTACTTGCAGCGGGCTTCACCTGCACGGTGGACCCCGGACTGCGAACGCACCTCTCTAAAATATCTATTAGGTGCGTTCCGCAGACCCTAACATAATACTAGCGCCAGGGTCTGGCTAATAAAATGACGGATGACCAGCGTCTACTGCGGGACATCCAGCAGCTGGAGGGTAGGTTGGCGGCTCTTGAGCGCACAACCTCAGCTGTGGATGATACTGCAGTCGCTGTTCAGGCTGCTAGCGTGGCTGCAGCCAGTGTGTCCACTGCCACCTCTGCCCCCACAATATCCCACCTTCCACTTCCAGACAAGTTTGCTGGTGACAGCAAGCAATGTCGGGGATTCGTGAGTCAGTGCTCTATACAACTCGAGCTTCTGGCTGCACGTTTTCCCGCGGATTGGGCACAAGTGGGCTTTGTAATATCTCTTCTGTCGGGCAGAGCATTGGAGTGGGCCACCCCGCTGTGGGAGCGTGACGACCGTGTGGTGCGCAGTGCTCCTCGTTTTCTGGAGGCTCTAAAAAAGGTCTTTCTAGGACCTCAGGTTACCCACGATGCAGAGCTCCAACTTCTGGCAAGTTCACAGGGTTCGTCCTTGGTCAGCTGTTTTGCTGTCCAATTTCGGACTCTGTCCTCGGAGTTGGACTAGCCGGATAAAGTCCTCATTCCTATGTTTTGGAGAGGACTAGCGGGCCATGTGAAAGACGCCTTGGCTACCAAGGAGATTCCCGCCACACTGGAGAAGCTTATCGCCATATCTACACGCATCGACCTCCGTTTTCACGAGCGGAGGTTGGAGCGGTCCCAGTGTAGGCAGAGGTTTCGGCTGGCTCCCACCTTCGCCAAACCTCTAGAATCTTCCAGCCAGGCGCCCGACTCCCATGAGGCCATGGAGGTTTCTCGAGCAGGACCTAAGTCCCGGGCCGCTCGAGTACCCATGGTCTGTAACATCTGCCAGCAGTTAGGACATTATGCCAACAAATGTCCACAGCGGTCAGGAAAACGGTCGCGTCTAGTGACCTTGGGAGGAGGTTCACTAGACACTGCGGCATTTTCCACCAAGTTGTCCTTTAAGGGGACAATTACTGTAGGTCCATCCACGCTCACCGCCGAGCTCTGTGTGGATTCTGGAGCCGAGGGGAATTTCATGTCCTCTGCATTTGCTCTCCGCCACACTATACCTCTGGTGATGCTCGCCAAACCGGTGACTGTGCGAGTAGTGAATGGATCAACTCTGCCCTCACAAATCACCCACCAGACTATCCCTCTCACTTTATCTATGTCCCCTTCCCATCAGGAGAGTATTTCTTTTCTTGTCCTGCCCGAGGGAATAGACGAGGTGTTGCTGGGAGTACCTTGGCTCCGTTACCACTCTCCCCATATTGAGTGGTACTCTGGGAGGATAGAGGGTTGGGTTGATTCATGTAGAGGCAGGTGTGTCAGGGAGTGCGTTCAGGTCACCACCACAGAGTTACCCGTAGATCTCAATTCTCTTCCTCAGTGTTATTGGTCATATGCAGACGTTTTCTCCAAGAAGGCGGCGGAGACTCTTCCACCTCATCGCCCCTACGACTGTCCTATTGATCTCTTGCCTGGAGCAGAACCTCCTCGGGGGAGAGTCTACCCCCTCTCGCTTCCTGAGACGGAGGCCATGTCCCAGTATATTCAGGAGAATCTGGAAAGATTGTTCATTAGGAAGTCGGTGTCACCAGCAGGGGCGGGTTCTTCTTTGTGAAAAAGAAGAACGGAGAATTACGTCCATGTATTGACTACAGGGGTCTTAACGCCATCACTGTCAAGAATAAGTACCCGTTGCCCCTAATCTCTGAGCTCTTTGATAGGCTCCGAGGAGCAAGAGTATTTACCAAGCTTGATCTACGTGGTGCCTATAACCTAATTCGCATCCGTGAGGGGAACGAGTGGAAGACAGCTTTTAATACCAGGGATGGGCATTATGAATACCTGGTGATGCCCTTCGGGCTCTGTAATGCTCCTGCTGTTTTCCAAGACTTTGTCAATGATATCTTCGGGGATATGCTCTCCACCTCTGTAGTAGTCTATCTGGATGATATTCTCATCTTTTCACCAGATATAGACTCTCACCGGAGGGATGTCAACAAACTCTTCGACCTCTTACGGGCAAACTCCCTCTATGCCAAGCTGGAGAAATGTGTGTTTGAGCAGGAGTCCTTACCTTTCCTGGGCTATATCATCTCTGCCCAGGGATTGGCTAAGGATCCTGCCAAACTACAGGCTGTAATGGACTGGCAAGAACCCCATTCTCTTAAAGCGGTGCAGCGCTTTATGGGGTTCATTAATTATTATCGCCAGTTCATTCCCCATTTCTCGACTTTGGTAGCTCCCTTGGTAGCCCTCACCAAGAAGGGAGCAAATCCCAAGTTGTGGTCTGAGGAGGTCTCCAAGGCGTTCTCTTCCATCAAGTCGCATTTTGCCAGTGCTCCCATATTACATCGCCCTGATGTTGATAAGCCGTTTATTTTAGAGGTGGACGCCTCTTCTGTTGGCGCTGGAGCAGTCCTTTATCAAAAGGATGCTCAAGGTCGGAAGCATCCCTGCTTCTTCTTTTCTAAGACCTTTACACCAGCAGAGAGGAATTATTCCATCGGGGACAGAGAGTTGCTGGCTATGAAGTTGGCCTTCTCTGAGTGGAGACATCTTCTGGAGGGGACTCGTTTTCCCTTCCAAGTCTTCACCGACCACAAAAACTTGGTATATTTGCAAACTGCTCAGCGGCTAAATTCTTGCCAGGCCAGATGGTCATTATTCTTCTCTCGGTTCCACTTCACCCTCCATTTTCTCTCCGGTGAGAAGAATGTTCGGGCCGACGCTCTCTCTCGCTCCTTAGTGTCATCAGAGGAGGAGGATGAGGAGCTTATTGTCCCCGAAGGGAGCTTGAGAAATGTAGCCCCTGTTTCGCTAGAGTCTGTGCCTCCGGGCAAGACTTTTGTGCCCACTAATTTGCGACCAGAGGTACTCTCTTGGGCACACTCGTCCAGGGTGGGTGGACACTTTGGGGCAAAGAGGAAAACTGAGTTATTGGCAAGGACATACTGGTGGCCACATATGGTCCGTGATGTCAGGGAGTATGTTCAGGCGTGTGTCTCCTGCGCCAGGAACAAGTCCCCTCGACAACGGCCAGCTGGGTTACTTTTTCCTTTGCCAGTGGCAGACAGGCCCTGGGAGATGGTCGGGATGGACTTTGTGGTGGGCTTACCCAAGTCTCGGGTTGCACTATCATTTGAGTGATCACCGACCACTTCTCCAAAATGGTGCACTTAGTGCCGCTACCACGGTTACCTTCTGCACGGGCCTTGGCAGCATTATTTATTAGACACATCTTCCGTCTACACGGTATGCCAGACAAGATTGTCAGTGATCGAGGTCCCCAATTTGCGTCTTGGTTCTGGAGAGAGTTGTGTCATCTACTCTGCATTGAATTGAACCTCTCTTCTGCATATCATCCCGTGACGAATGGGTTGGTAGAGAGGGCCAACCAGACCTTGGTCACCTACTTGCGACATTTTGTCTCTGCCAGGCAGGATGACTGGGCATCCTTGCTCCCGTGGGCGGAGTTCGTTCTAAACAATGCTGTGGCTGACTCCACCGGACAGACCCCATTCCTCTTAAATTACGGCCAGCATCCGCGGGTACCGGTGCCCATGCCCGTGGCTTCCGCTGACTCCAGGTTGGCTGACTGGGCTGTGGAGGCACGGGACATATGGGACCGCACCCAGGATGCCATTCAGGCTTCCAAGGAAAGGATGAGGTCTTCTGCCGATGCCCATCGGCGTCCCGCTCCGAAATTTGCTCCTGGCGACCTAGTGTGGCTCTCCGCCCGAAACATCAGGCTACGGGTGGAATCCACTAAGTTGGCACCCCGCTATTTGGGTCCCTTCAAGGTTCTCGAGCAGGTGAACCCTGTGGTTTACCGTTTGGCCCTTCCGCCTCGCCTTGGTATCTCCGACACCTTCCATGTGTCCCTCCTAAAACCCGTGGTCATCTCCCGGTTGCCTGAGTCATCTGCCGGGACGTCGGGTTCGTCTTCGGACGACAACGAGGTGAACGCCATTGTAGGGTGCAAGGTGGTACGGGGCAAAAAATATTTTGGGGTGGATTGGAGGGGTTATGGGCTTGAGGATAGGTCCTGGGAGCCTGCCGAGCATGTTCATGCTCCGCAGCTCATCGCTGCCTTTAGCAAGGCCCAGAGAAGGGGGGGCCCTAGGAGGGGGGGTAATGTTAGGGGTCGAGTTCCCGATTCTGCACAAGGGAATCTCGAGCCATCCCAGCTGCAGTCTCCCATCCGTCTCCGGCCGCAGTGGACTCTGCTTAGCTTAGACGTCGGTCCCAGCATCTCGCCCAGTCTAACAGTGTGCAGAGGATTACTGCTGCCTCTCCAGGCTCTGCTATTGTGGCCAGTACTGGTTAGCGGCAAGCAGACGTCTTTAGGACAAAGTCCTTGTTTTCCCCTTCTGAGCATGCCCAGAGTGAGATCTCTTATTGGAGATCAGGGTCACATGCTCAGGTACTGCAGCAGCTCCTATTGGTCCGCCAGGAAGGTCCTGTGACTACTGGTGTTCTGGAACAGTTTCATTGGTCCTTGTTTCTGGCAGGTCCTGTAGCTGTTACTATAAAAGGGTGGCATGGCTGGGCCGCCATGCGCTAGTATCAATTGCATTATGTGCTTTGCGCCAGTGTGATCATGCACGCATGTGGTTAGGGCTCGGCTGAAATAAGCCCCTAGAATACCGGCACCTCTGGTGAGGAGATTTGAGTGCAAGTAGTTAGGGCTTGGCTGAAATAAGCCCCTAGAATACCGGCTTTTCCGGTGAGGAGATTGCTTGATTGCGTTGCTGTCTGCATGATCACGGACTGATATCCGCACAGCAGTTATCTGTGTATCTATCACGAACACCGCACTGCACTTGCTCACTGAGCCAGTGCGCGTGTCCTGAATACGACAGACTGCACTCAAAGATACCTGTGGAGCAGGGCAGTAGCGGTGAAGATGCGTGCTTCAGACTAACAGGACCCTAAGCACGTGACTGCCAAGGGGCGGCGCCGGCCACAGGTCTCTCAGAGAAAGCAGTAACAGACAGAGAATGCTTCAGGCCAGAGGACCTTAAGCAAGTGACTGCTGATGGGCGTGGCCTAAGCTCCAGAGAGCTATGAGCAGAAGGAAAACTCCTAGAAGAGTAACTACGGGACAGAGTTACCAAGGGGCATAGACAAAACAGATAGTCAGGATAGCTAGGTCATACACAGAGGGAGCAATGCAGTACAAGAGGAGCAGGCAGAGAATAACCAGAACGTAGCCAAGGGATCAGAAAACCAGAACGGGCAAATACACAGTACCAAGACAGTAGACAAACTCACAACGAAGAGACGGACCGGGTCAAAACCAAACAAGCAACAAGATCAGGCACAAGGCACAGGCACACAGGAGGTCAACTAGCTCAGCCGAGGGCAGGAGTATAACTGACACCAGACCTAGGTCAATTGGCAACTAAATAGCCGCCTTCTGCCAGAGAGAGGCTGAAACCATTAACCCCAGTCTGGCCAGGACGGGACAAAGACAAAACCCCGTCCTGGGTCACGACAGTACCCCCCTCTCAACGGGGGCAACCGGACCCCGGGTTTCTCAGGACACCTGGCATGAAAGGCCCGGACCAACTAATCCGCATGAACAGATCGGGCAGGAACCCACGACCGGTCCTCTGGACCGTAGCCTTTCCAATGTATCAGATACTGAAGAGCACGACGGACAAACCTAGAGTCAAGAATTCGTTCCACCTCGTACTCAGACTGCCCGTCTACCAAAACCGATGGTGGGGAAGATAACGGTCCTTCCCTACAGGACCCCACAGGTTTCAAAAGGGCCCTATGGAAAACGTTGGGAATCCGTAGAGACGGAGGGAGACGCAACCGAAATGCCACCGGGTTAACTGCTTCCGTAATTTCATAAGGACCAATAAATTTAGGTCCAAGTTTCGCAGAGGGGACCTTGAGCCTTATATTCCTAGTAGATAACCATACCTTATCCCCAACCTGGAACACCGGCCCCACAGACCTTTTTTTGTCAGCAAAAAACTTATATTTAGACTGAGCCTTCATAATGTTCCTTTGGACCTCCTGCCATAACTCCCCCAACCGCTGGATTGTCCCATCCGCCCCAGGACACCCAGAGTCCAAACGGGAGAACTCCCCAAAATGTGGATGAAACCCATAATTGCAGAAAAAGGGAGATGTGCCCGTAGACTGGTTAATGCGGTTGTTAAACGCAAACTCAGCCAAAGGTAACGCAGTACACCAATCATCCTGTCGGGCTGAGGTCAGGCAACGCAGGATTTGCTCCAGAGACTGATTGGTCCGCTCAGTCTGCCCATTACTCTCTGGATGATAAGCGGATGAAAAAGACAGACCAATACCCAACCTCTTACAAAATGCCCTCCAAAATCTGGAAACAAATTGTACCCCCCTATCAGACACCACATTCAAGGGTACCCCATGCAACCGCACCACATGCTCAACAAACAATCTGGACAACGTTTCCGCATTAGGTAAAGCCGCCAAGGGTACAAAATGTGCCTGTTTACTAAACCTGTCCACCACTACCCAAATGACGGTGTTACCCTTGGAAGGAGGAAGGTTGGTGATAAAATCCATGGACAAATGGGTCCATGGTCTATCAGGAATTGGCAGTGGCACCAATTCCCCAGCCGGCCGGTTATGGGGGGGTTTCGCACGGGCACATACCCCACAAGCAGACACAAATTCCCCAACATCAGAGGCTAAAGAAGACCACCAGAATATCCTAGCGATGGCCCTCTGGGTAGCCGAGATCCCAGGATGTCCACCCAGAACTGAGTCGTGGAATACCCGAAGGATCCTGAGACGAAATTGAACTGGTACAAAAAGTTTATCCACTGGCTTAGCCTGAGGGGCAAGAGACTGAGCTTCCCGAATCTCCTGCTCCAACCCAGCAGAAACAACTGCCACCACCACCCCAGGCTGAAGAATGGAGGATGGAGGTTCGGGGGGAGACACCGGATCCAGACTGCGTGACAAGGCATCAGCCTTGACATTTTTGGATCCTGGCCGAAAAGTGATGGAGAACTGGAATCAGGAAAAAAAAAGCGACCATCTTGCCTGTCTAGGAGTCAACCTTTTAGCAGACTCAATGTAAGCTAGGTTCTTGTGGTCTGTAACCACGGTAATAGGATGGACAGCACCCTCCAAAAAATGCCTCCATTCTTCAAAGACCAACTTCACGGCCAGAAGTTCTCGATTCCCAACATCATAGTTTCTCTCCGCAGGAGAGAATTTCTTAGAGAAAAAGGCACAGGGTCTCAAATTAGTCAAAGTGGCGGGTCCCTGGGACAACACCGCCCCCACCCCCACTCCGAGGCGTCCACCTCAACAATAAATGGTTCAGACGGGTCCGGTTGAATAAGAACCGGAGCAGACATGAAACATTTTTTTAAAAACTGAAACGCCGCCACCGCTGCGGCTGACCAATTCTTGACATCAGCCCCCTTTTGAGTCAGATCTGTGAGAGGTTTAACTACCTGCGAGAACCCCCTTATAAACTTGCGATAGTAATTTGCGAATCCTAAGAAACGTTGCAGAGCCTTCAAATCACGAGGTTGTACCCAATCAACAATGGCCTGCACCTTATTAGGATCCATGCGATACCCCTCAGCAGATACAATGAACCCCAAAAAAGACAGTTCCTGAACGAAGAATGAACATTTCTCTAGCTTAGCAAAGAGACAGTTCTCCCGGAGCCTTTGGAGAACTGCCCGAAGATGATCATTGTGAGTTTGTTTATCAGGCGAGTAGATAAGAATGTCATCCAAATACACAACCATAAAACGCCCAATAAAGTCAGAGAACACATGATTAATAAAATTTTGGAAGACTGCTGGTGCGTTGGTCAGACCGAAAGGCATGACCAAGTTTTCAAACAACCCTTCAGTAGTGAGAAAAGCAGTCTTCCACTCATCTCCCTCCCGGACCCGGATAAGGTTATATGCCCCCGCAGATCCAATTTCGAAAACCACTTAGCCCCAGACAACTGGTTGTACAAATCAGGAATAAGTGGGAGGGGGTATTTCTCACAGTTATCTTATTTAACTCTCGAAAATCGAGGCATGGGCGCAAACCACCGTCTTTTTTCTTAACGAAAAAGAACCCCGCTGCCATGGGGAAACAGAAGGACGAATGTGTCCCTTACGAAGGCTCTCGGAAATGTATTCTTTCATAGCAGCCCGCTCGGGACCCGAGAGGCTATACAAGCGGGCCTTGGGCAATTTAGTACCTGGAACCAGGTCAATGACACAATCAAATGGGCGGTGTGGTGGTAAAACTTCAGCCTCTTTTTCAGAGAAAACGTCCGCATAGTCCTTCAGATACTCCGGAATACCTTCCAGACCAACGGACGACACAGACACAGTAGCAAGACATCTTTCAGAACAATTAGATCCCCATTTAACAATATCACGGGAATCCCAGTCAATAATCGGGTTATGCCATTGCAACCAGGGAAACCCTAACACCAGGCCAGCAGAGAGGTTATCCAAAACAAAACATGACATACGCTCCTGGTGAAGGGCCCCCACCCTCTGACATTCATCCCCAGAAGAGTGCGGTCTTAAAGAAAAAAAAAGCTTACAGCCCGCTTTGAAAACTTTAAATTCCTTTTTATCTCCGGAAAAGGTATCCGGTAATTTAACCGGGGGCTCTGGGGAAACTAATGTAACATCTTGAACCCCTGTCCCATGAGCACCAGATGATAAAGCCCCCTGCACAGTGTCAGCCATCAGCTGCTGAGACTGAGCCAGAACTCGCTGTTCCTCATTCAGTTTCTGAGACATCTGAGTCAGGTACTTTACCTGCTCAGAAAGGGCATACATAGGATCCATAACACACACAGGAGAAAAAAAAAAAAAGGTAGCGGTCAGTTATAATATCACGAACACCGCACTGCACTTGCTCACTGAGCCAGTGCGCGTGTCCTGAATACGACAGACTGCACTCAAAGATACCTGTGGAGCGGGGCAGTAGCGGTGAAGATGCGTGCTTCAGACTAGCAGGACCCTAAGCACGTGACTGCCAAGGGGCGAATCCGGCCACAGGTCTCTCAGAAAAAGCAGTAACAGACAGAGAATGCTTCAGGCCAGAGGACCTTAAGCACGTGACTGCTGATGGGCGTGGCCTAAGCTCCAGAGAGCTATGAGCAGAAGGAAAACTCCTAGAAGGGTAACTATGGGACAGAGTTACCAAGGGGCATAGACAAAACGGATAGTCAGGATAGCTAGGTCATACACAGAGGGAGCAATGCAGTACAAGAGGAGCAGGCAGAGAATAACCAGAAAGGGATCAGAAAACCAGAACGGGCAAATACACAGTACCAAGACAGTAGACAAACTCACAACGAAGAGACGGACCGGGTCAAAACCAAACAAGCAACAAGATCAGGCACAAGGCACAGGCACACAGGAGGTCAACTAGCTCAGCCGAGGGCAGGAGTATAACTGACACCAGACCTAGGTCAATTGGCAACTAAATAGCCGCCTTCTGCCAGAGAGAGGCTGAAACCATTAACCCCAGTCTGGCCAGGACGGGACAAAGACAAAACCCCGTCCTGGGTCATGACAGTGTCCCTGTGAGTCTAACAGGGCACAGTCTTTTTCTCAGAGGCTCTGTGACGCAACAGGGTTCGCTTTATAACGCTGGTTCAGCGCCCTAGCGTTTTACTTTGCGGCTCACTGAAGCTAAGTGAGTTCGCACCTATCGCCATATAGCGCTGTGGCATTCCCGTTAGCGGCTCAGGGGATTAACAGAGTTCGCACTTACTGCCACAGTGCACTACGGCATTTATTTTAGCGACTCTGCGGGATAACAGAGTTCGCTACTTTCGCCATCTTACTAGCAGCGGGCTTCGCCTGCACGGTGGACCCCGGGCTGCGAACGCACCTCTCTACTATATCTATTAGGTGCATTCCGCAGACCCTAACAACCATCACTGATTATGGAATATAACCCTACTCTGCCCTAAATCATTGGGGATTTTTAAATTAGCACGATAACTCTTTTCTGCCCTAGACTGCTACTGTATTTATTTACACTTTTTGTGCACAAAACAGCAATGCTGACACTAAAGCGATTAGATTTATGTGTTAAATAAAATAGTTTAATTTTTGGGAATGTTCTTCTTTCCATAACACAATTTTTATTAACAATAAAATTAGAAATCTTACAATTTTCATACTGTTCACTGTGGCCTCTTAGACTTCAATTTCCTACTCTTTCAGGAAATATACTTGTACATTAGTCATAATTAACAGACCATATATTTTGTATTGAAGCATCTAATGAGCCTGTGCAAAGGTCATTGTGGAGGCAGGGGGCAGGGTCAGCTGTGACATCACCTCTTGTGATTGGTGGATCCTGTGTTAGCAGCTGTGTATAGAGGTGTCATCAGTCAATGTAATCCTGCCTCTGATGATAGGAAAACTGCTGTTAACTCTTTCTGAAAGAAAAATAATTATTTCCAGAGATTCTGGGTTTTAAGTTAATTTAAGGATTTGGTCTGTGGTCTGAATGAATTTAAAGATTTGGTCTGGAGTCTGAATTTATTTGTGCTGCTGCAGAAGTGAGCAATGATATATTAACGCATCAAGTTATTATATCTTCTTGAGTCGTTACTTTTATATGGATTCTATCATAAAGATGATCCACAGAATACATTGGGGCTTATTAATAAAGTAGCTCCATCTTGCCTTCACTATTATTACCAAATCAGCGGTGCTGTCTTCAAATAGCACATTTGCTGGAGCATTCACAATAAGATGAATTTACATGAAATGTCTTCTTTTACAACACATAAAGAACAGTTAATGAAAAACAATATACAGAATAGTTTTATTTCCAGTTGCCAGCACATTTAATATGTGAAACATGAATTACTCTCCATATAACACTAGTGGGCCAGCTGAAAGATTATATTGTGTCATCTCAGTTGTCCTAATAAGCCAACTTGAATATCTTCTCTAATCCATCATTTATGTCTAGGTAACCATCATTCACATTATTTAGAATTTTTATTCCATTATAGTGTTGGAGATAAGCAAACTCTGGACAGTTATACATTTAAATGATTCAATATCTGTCACAATCAATCGTTTGTTATTTTCAGGCCAATCTCAGTCGTTCTAGTATGTCAAAAGATGGACGTTATTACAATTAGAAAAAAAATAACACTATGTAAACAACAAGATAGAAACTTCTCCTATAGAGACATAATAAAACATTTAAAATTAGAGTTATTTTCTACCACTACATTTTAACATAAAAAGAGGTGAAATTTCAGAATTTTATGTCACAAATTCAGAAATGCATGTTAATTTGGCGGTAGAGTTGAGTGAATCTTTTGAAATTTGAATTTGGTGTCTTTGCCCC
Source organism: Oophaga sylvatica (assembly GCA_033576555.1). NCBI lineage: Eukaryota > Metazoa > Chordata > Amphibia > Anura > Dendrobatidae > Oophaga > Oophaga sylvatica. The sequence continues at coordinate 274,180,713 of JARQOD010000004.1, forward strand.
AAAATTTCATTTGAATCTCAATACTAGAAAGCTTGTGATTGCTTGGAAAATACCCGTGGGGAGAGGAGAGAGAGTGACCCTCACTGTCCATAATGGCTTACACTTTATATGAGAGAGAGGATGCCACTGACTATAAGAGCTCACACTCCACAGGCAAGATACAGATGAACCAGTAGACTATAAGAGCTTACATTCTATAGGAGAGAGGACTCATAGTAACATAGTAACATAGTTATTAAGGTTGAAGGAAGACTTTAAGTCCATCTAGTTTAACCCATATCCTATCCTAACCTGCCCTAACATGTTGATCCAGAGGAAGGCAAAAAAAACCCAAGTGGCAAACAGTAAGCTTCACATTGGGGAAAAAAATTCCTTCCCGACTCCACATACGGCAATCAGACTAGCTCCCTGGATCAACGCTGTATCTAGGAAACTAGTGAATATAGCCTGTAATATTATACTTTTCAAGAAAGGCATCCAGTCCCCTCTTAAATTTTAGTAAGGAATCACTCATTACAACATTAGATGTCAGAGAGTTCCATAGTCTCACTGCTCTTACAGTAAAGAATCTACATCTGTGATTATGGCTAAACCTTCTTTCCTCCAGACGTAGAGGATGCCCCCTCGTCCCCGTCACAGGTCTAAGAGTAAAAAGATCATTAGAAAGGTCTTTGTACTGTCCCCTCATATATTTGTACATTGTAATAAGATCACCCCTAAGCCTTCGTTTTTCCAAACTAAATAACCCCAAGTGTAATAACCTGTCTTGGTATTGCAGACCCCCCAGTTCTCTAATAACCTTGGTCGCTCTTCTCTGCACCCGCTCCAGTTCAGCTATGTCTTTCTTATACACCGGAGACCAGAACTGCACACAGTATTCTAAGTGTGGTCGCACCAGTGACTTGTATAGAGGTAAAATTATGTTCTCCTCATGAGCATCTATGCCTCGTCTAATGCATCCCATTATTTTATTTGCCTTGGCAGCAGCTGCCTGACATTGGCCACTAAATGTGAGTTTGTCGTCCACCCATACACCCAAGTCTTTTTCAGTGACAGTTTTGCCCAGTGTTTTACAATTAAGCACATAATTATACATCTTATTTGTTCTACCCAAGTGCATGACCTTACATTTATCCCCATTAAAGCTCATTTGCCATTTATCAGCCCAAGCTTCTAGTTTACATAAATCCTCCTGTAATATAAAATTATCCTCCTCTGTATTTATTACCCTGCAGAGTTTAGTGTCATCTGCAAATATTGAAATACTACTCTGTATGCCCCCTACAAGGTCATTAATAAATATGTTAAAGAGAAGCGGCCCCAATACTGACCCCTGTGGTACCCCACTGCTAACCGTGACCCAGTCCGAGTGTGCTCCATTAATAACCACCCTTTGTTTTCTATCCATGAGCCAGTTCTTAACCCACTTACACATATTTTCCCCTATCCCCATTGTTCTCATTTTATGTATCAACCTTTTGTGTGGCACTGTATCAAAAGCTTTTGAGAAGTCCATGAACACCACGTCCACTGCATTCCCTTGGTCCAGTCCTGAACTTACCCCTTCATAAAAGCTTATCAGATTAGTCTGACAAGAACGGTCCCTCGTAAACCCATGCTGATACTGTGTCATGAGGTTATTCAGCTTCAGATACTCCAATATAGTATCCCTTAAAAAACCCTCCAGGATTTTACCCACAGTAGATGTTAAGCTCACTGGCCTATAATTTCCAGGTTCAGTTTTTGCCCCCTTTTTGAATATTGGCACCACATTTGCTATACGCCAGTCCTGTGGTACAGACCCAGTTATTATGGAATCTTTAAAGATTAAAAATAATGGTCTATCTATAACTGTACTTAATTCCTGCAGTACTCGGGGGTGTATCCCATCCGGGCCCGGGGATTTGTCAACTTTAGTGATTTTTAGACGCCGCCGTACTTCCTGCTGGGTTAAGCATGTGACATTTAATGGAGAAATTTTTTTATCTCTGATCATGTTATCTGTCATGGGATTTTCTTGTGTAAATACAGTTGAAAAAAAGTCATTTAGCATATTGGCTTTTTCCTCATCCTCATCCACCCTTTCACCCAGACTATTTTTAAGGGGACCAACACTATCATTTTTTAGTTTCTTGCTATTTATGTAGTTAAAGAATATTTTGGGATTATTTTTACTTTCTCTGGCAATGAGTCTCTCTGCCTCAATCTTTGCTGTCTTGATTTGCTTTTTACAGAATTTATTCAGTCTTCTGTATTTATTTAATGCCTCTTCACTACCTACTTGCTTTAATTCCCTAAATGCTTTCTTTTTGTCCCTTATTGCGCCCCTTACAGCTCTATTTAGCCATAGTGGTTTCCTCCTAATTCTAGCATGTTTATTCCCATAGGGTATATACTGTGCACAGGTCCTATTCAGGATACTAATAAACGTCTCCCATTTTCTTTGTGTATTTTTATGTCTCAGGATATCGTCCCAGTTTATTGCACCAAGATCATCTCTCATCCGTTGGAAATTTGCCTTCCTGAAGTTTAGTGTCCTTGTAACCCCTCGACTACACATCTTATTAAAGGATACATGAAAGCTTGTTATTTTGTGATCACTATTACCCAAGTGACCCCCAACCCTTATATTTGATATGCGGTCTGGCCTATTGGATAATATTAGGTCTAGCAGTGCCCCCCCTCTTGTTGGGTCCTGAACTAGTTGTGAAAGGTAATTGTCTCTCATAGTTGCCAAAAACTTATTACCTTTGCTGGAACTGCAGGTTTCTGTTCCCCAATGTATTTCAGGGTAGTTGAAGTCCCCCATAATAATGACTTCTCCTTGAGTTGCTGCTTCATCTATTTGCTTTACGAGGATATTCTCTGTTGCTTCCATTATTTTTGGAGACTTATAACAAACCCCTATCAATAATTTATTATTTTTCCCCCTCCCCTAATCTCCACCCACAGAGACTCTACATCTTCATTAGATTCACAGATATCACGCAGGATGGGTTTTAAGGATGATTTTACATATAAACACACACCCCCACCTCGCTTATTTTTACGGTCATTTCTAAACAGACTATAGCCCTGTAAATTAACTGCCCAGTCGTGGCTCTCATCCAGCCAAGTTTCAGATATCCCCACCATGTCATAATTATGTTCCAACAAAATTAATTCTAATTCCGCCATTTTGTTGGTGAGGCTTCTAGCATTAGTATACATGCACTTTATGTATCTCTCTGAACCTCTATTCTTTCTTAAATTATTAACTGTTCTAACCCCCAGCCATTTTCTCCCCCAGCACAGCTGCACCCTCCCCATTGAGGTGCAGCCCATCCCTAGCATAGAACCTGTAGCCAACTGAGAAGTCGGCCCAGTTCTCCAGGAACCCAAACCCCTCCTTCCTACACCAATTCTTGAGCCACTTATTAACCTCCCTAATCTCCCGTTGCCTCTCTGGTGTGGCACGTGGTACCGGCAGTATTTCAGAAAATACCACGTTGGAGGTCCTTGCTTTAAGCTTGCAGCCTAATTCCCTGAAATCATCTTTAAGGACTCTGCTGATCATAAGAGATTACTCTCTACAGGAAAGAAAGTGAGATATAGGACCCTGTTGACCATAAAGGTACTGTCACACTAGGCGAGATCGCTAGCGATATCGCTTAAGCGACACTGAGTTTATGACGCAGCAGCGACATCGTCAGCGATGTCGCTGTGTGTGACATGTAGCAGCGATGTAGCCCCTGCTGCAATGTCGCTGATCGTGCACGAACGTTCTGGGCCGTATTTTGATCATTGACGTCCCGCTGGTGAGCCTGAATTGCTGAGTTTGACATCCTTTATGAACGACGAGCGACCTCGTTGGCGACTCATGTCAGCGGCGCAGGCGGGACTAGGTTTTCTTTAGTAACGCCCCTCAACTCCGATTACTCCAACATTTTAGTCCGGGGCAAACGCAATAGCGGCACAGACTGGATCGCAGTAGCTACAAAGCAGAAGGCTAGCAGGACGCAGTATGGAATGATGCTGGAAATGAACCACCTGCGCTCGAAAACAATGGAAGGGAGCGCTAATACGTCGTCTTTTATGACGCGGTCGTCCAATCACAAAGCGAGAGCTGTGACATAAACAGTCATGACATACAGTGACCACCAATCTGTTCTGAGGGACGTGGAAAAGGTTGCGCTCAATCATGCCTATCGAGGTCGGGATCTTTAACAATACATGCTGTGTGACACGTCCCAACGACCACCGAGGTCGTTATAGAGATCGCTGATGTATCGTTTATGAGATCTTCCTGTTTGGAAGCTACTAGCTACCATATAGTGATCACACCAATGATCTCGTCAGCTTGTGTCGTTGTCGTGATCGCTGGTGCGATCGCTTAGTGTGACAGTACCTTAAGAGTTTACACTCTACTAAAGAGAGAGGGAGGATCCTGCTGACCAGAAGAGCTTACACTCTACAGGAGTGAGAGACTCACCCAGTGACTTTATCATACAAACTGTGCTCCACTGGGAACCATTGATCTCTGATGGCCCCAGTATTAACCACCACTTTACAAGGTATGATAATCCATAAGATGTCATAGCTGCAGTGCGCTAAGGACAGGCCCGCTCGGCAACACAACATGGCATTAGCCCACTCTGGTGCTTCAGCAGTGTGGGCAAGTTTTTTTGGGGGAAACCACAAATCGAAGCTCAAAATGTATGAATTTGTATGAAATGGCTAATTATAGGAAATTTGACTTGCATTCAATCCTCTGTGGATCAATCCGTTCATCTCTATTTAGCTGTACAGCCGTTTAGAAAACATTTATGTTCTCTATGACATTTCTGAGATGACAACTTTATACCACATGACCGGATTTTAGGTCTGAGTGTTGTCTGTGGAAAACACATGGAAAACCGCATAGTATCTGATATTTACGGTTACGTTCATAGAAACTATATTTGGTCATGTAAGTTTTATTCATTGCTAATGTATAAGCATAAATGCCATGTTGATGCCATACAGAAATACAGATGAAAAATTGTCCATTTTTCTGCATAAAAATTGGATGAATTTTTATACGCTTTGTAACATTTCCAGGGGGTTTAGCTCTAGGATCGCTGTCTGGGTAGACAGAATGGCATGAAAACAGTTCATTCAGACAGCAGTTCTGGTGCAAAACTGGCCGCAACCAGCTTTATTAAAGTCCACAGCAAACAGATTAAAACAAAGCATAAACAGAAAACCTGGGCTTGTCTAGCCTCTAATTACACTTAGATAGATGGCCCTCTCTATCCGGGACACAGACTCTACCAGTCTGTGCCCAAAACAACACATATCACATATGTTACCAGTATGGAGCTTCACAGATACTCCTCCTTGTGTCTGAAGGCACCTTCCATGACCAGACTTGAGAGAGATCCACTCCTATTCAGCCGCTCTTCACACGGATTCGCACTGAGACTACTCCTATGTCCGGGGTCCTTCCTGCACCCAGACTGAGATAGCTCAAACACTCTTGGAGACTGCTTCCTTGTGCCAGGACACCTCTCTGTGTCCAGGCTAAAGACAGCTCTAACACTCTTGGAGACTGTTTCTTGTGCCGAGACACCTTCCTGTGTCCAGGCTAAACTAGCTCTCAGATTGTGTTTGCAGACACCTACTTCTGGTCTCCTAATTAAGACCTGAGTAGTTTCAGGCTTGTGCTGCAAGTGTGTGCTGAATGTGAGGTGTAGTGACCTTTCTCTACCACTAGGTTTACAAAGCCACACATTTCCCTTATACCTAGGTGAAATGTACACCCCATTCATCACATATTCACTCACTGTCTCACATATCCCCTCCCTCTTCTCCAGACCGGAGGGCTGGTCATCCAGACCGGAGGGCTGGTCAACAATCCAACAGAGCAGTGAACTCTGGACCAGTCATGGCCCTCATCAGCTTCATCTTCACCACTGTGATTTGTATCGTCACCTGAGTCATAGCCAACATCAACTTTCTCTTCATCTGAAGCATCCGCACTACCCTGTACCCTCCCAGGCCTATGCTCTCTGCGGGCCTCGGGTATCCTGCACGGTTTCATCTTGACCTTAGGGCCGGGCTCAGTTTCGATATAGTGCCTGGCCAGAGAAGTACAAGCCGGCACATCAGAACTTCTGCTGACTCTTCCTCAGAAACTCACGTACCTCCTGTCTCTGGTGCACTGACCATTTGTCACCAACTATCACAGAAGGTATAGGGGGTTTTTCACTTTTCTCCAATTCCCCATTTATTCCAGCTTTCCAGTTCTCCCTGATAGCGGCATCTGTATACTCAGAACCCGCCGGATTCTTCTCTTCCACCACGTTCTGCATCCCATCTGGGCTCCCGTGTGTCTGTAGCGGCAACGGAGTGACACATCGCTTTTCCCATTTGTTGGGACGTGGCTCCGATGTAGCCTCCCTGAAAGTGTTCTTGAGCTCACCAATGCCAGCTACTGATCCGGACCGTAACCCGTCCACGCCGCTGTCTTCGGCAGAAACAGATTACTGGACAGAGTCAGTCCCCATATCTTCAGTCTTGTTCCTCACAGTTTCACCTGAAACCTCAGCTTCTGATGAGGCATCTGGCTTGGTGACCACCACTTCCATGGCTTTTTCCACCTCTGCAGCATCACCTTCAGAGTCCTTGGCATGATGCAGATCCACACCACACACCGACAACTTCTCATCTTCAACAGCATCCACTTGTGCTGTGTTCAGTTTCAGAGTCCTGCCTTTAAAGCTCAGCTCTCCTCCTTTCACCTTAGTCTTCGCCAGGGAACCGGCTAACTGTAAAACATCTTCAGATGCCATCTTCTGTCTGGCTGTAAGGTCAGCATCAGCTTTCTTCTCAGGACTCTCAACCTCCTCTGCTACCATGCCTTCCTCATTTGCACTGGTTGCTTTATGGTCATCAGATGATTCACTATCACTATCTGACCCCTTTTTCTCAGCCACATCTGGCTCACTGTCAGAGTTATACAATTCATTTTCATTCATGTCCTGCTCACTGTCAGGGTTATACAATTCATTTTCATTCACATCCTGATCTGGAACCTTAGTTAACATGTCATCCACAACATTAACTTCACCATCTGGTCCCTCAAGTATGTGACTATGTGACAACCCCAGCACTATACTTCTATATAGTTTAGGAACTAGGAGCTGACTCACGACCTCTCCCTGGACTTCAGTGTCCCTATACAATAGGCTATTGTCCATGGCAGCATGAGGAAACCTCTCCTCAGAGCCAGGCTCCTGGGAAACCTCATTTAGAACGCTCATATTTTCCTGTGCCGTCCTAAGAGAGGGGTCTCGCCACTGCTCACTCTCAAAATTGTCACAGGACACAGGTAAGTAAGGGACACTCGGTTCCCGAGAACCATCATCCTCGTCTCCCAACATCACCTGCAAAGGAATTTCATCTTTATCATGATCATCATCAGTATCATCACTATTATGATTAGCATCATCATCATTATCAATATCAGCATCATCATCATGGTCATCATCATTATCATGATCATCATTATCATTATCAATATCAGCATCATTATCATGGTCATCATCATTATCATGATCATCATCATTATCATGGTCATCATCATTATCACATAATTTTAATGGCCCACTAGCATTGTGTTCCGCCCCTCGGGACTGCGCACCCTCAATAGGAGCTTCATCACACTGTTCATCAAAATCACCCTTCCCCCAGAGATCCTTAGACCGGGGAAAGTCATTACCCAATATGACGGGTTGCACCAGGTTCTTCACTACCCCCACTTCATATGAAACCTCCCCGAGTTTGGGGACCAAGTCCACGGCAGTCTCTGGGTAGACTTTGGTGTCTCCACGGATGCACACCATACTCAGGCGCTTATCAGGGATAAAGTCCCTATCAATCAGGCTGTCACATACGGAAGTCACTGGACTCTCTGAGTCCAAGAGGGCCTGTGCTGGGCAGTCACTTACAACCATCGGGGACCCCTGTGGTCCAGTCTCTTCGGCTGAGGTGGACACACACACAGGCTCTGCGCAGGGAGAGAGGGATCTGCCAACATCACAACACATAGGCTCCCCCTCTATTGGACAGTTGGCTGCAATTTCACGCCAGCTCCAACACTGTCCATCACACTCTCCCACCCACATGTCCCCTCGGGCCTGAACCCGTTTATCAGCATACCCCATGTCCCCAACAGCTGGAACGCTCTTACCGCGAGAGTTCAGCGTCCGGGAACTCCGAAGTGACGACCTCTCAGACGGCTGTACCTCAGGAGGACGTGCTTGGGTGTAGCGGTCCACTATCACCTTTTCAACTCCATAATCAAGCCTGCTGACTGCAGACTTCCAACTGTATCTCCAGTCATGTACTCCCCTGGCATGGGCTGTCACCGTAACACCCAGCCGGGTAAGAATCTCCGCTTTCAACTTGCCATAGTCTTGGCTGTCCTGCTCACTCAGGTCAGCATATGCCCTTTGGGGCTCTCCAATCAGATAGGGTGCGACCATCATGGCCCATTCAGATAGGGGCAGATTCTCCTTCTCTGCCAATCTCTCAAACCTAGTGAGATATACCTCCACATCATCACGAGGTGTCATCTTTTTCAGGGACCGTCTTACCGCCTTCTTTACAGCGGACAAGGCAGGTGCCTTCACAACATTACTCTGGGACGAGGTGTTGAGAGCTGCAATCTGCTCAAAAAACAACCGGTCATTCTCCTGCTGCTGCTGCTGCAGGAATTGCTGCTGGGCCTGCTGCATGCGCTGCTGGTGCTGCAGGCGCTGCTGCTCCATGCTCTGCTGCAGGCTCCGCTGGGCCTGGACCAGGTACTCAATGAGCTCCTCCATACTGCCGGACTCATCTGTCTCAATCACAGCAGTCTTATGTTGCACATTAACTTGTGCCATTTGTTCAAACAGCGCCTCCATGCTGTCATCCATGCTGTCAGACTTCTCTGTCTTAACAACGGCAGTCTTCACTCAAGACATACACACTCTACAGTCTTTTCCATAGAAAAATTCAGCTCTGCTGTGCAGACACTTTTTTTTTTTCTTTTGCAAAGTCTATTAGGGCTCCTGTCTCTTTAAGACTGCTCCACAGACTTTTCTTTTGCTGCTGCACATTCCACAGTCATTTTCAAAACAAGTTCAGCTTTGCTGTGCATACATTTTCTCTCTGCAGACCCTATCAGGGCCACTGTCTCTCCAAGACTGCTCCAAACAGACAATTCTGCTGACACACTTTTTTTTTTTTTTTCTGCTGCTATTTCAATAGACTTCACCTTTAATGCTGTCTCTAAGCCTCTGTGCTGCATACACACTCCAGCACTAACTGTATCAGGCACTGCGCTGCCCCAGCATTCTCCGCCAATTGTAACATTTCCAGGGGGTTTAGCTCTAGGATCGCTGTCTGGGTAGACAGAATGGCATGAAAACAGTTCATTCAGACAGCAGTTCTGGTGCAAAACTGGCCGCAACCAGCTTTATTAAAGTCCACAGCAAACAGATTAAAACAAAGCATAAACAGAAAACCTGGGCTTGTCTAGCCTCTAATTACACTTAGATAGATGGCCCTCTCTATCCGGGACACAGACTCTACCAGTCTGTGCCCAAAACAACACATATCACATATGTTACCAGTATGGAGCTTCACAGATACTCCTCCTTGTGTCTGAAGGCACCTTCCATGACCAGACTTGAGAGAGATCCACTCCTATTCAGCCGCTCTTCACACGGATTTGCACTGAGACTACTCCTATGTCCGGGGTCCTTCCTGCACCCAGACTGAGATAGCTCAAACACTCTTGGAGACTGCTTCCTTGTGCCAGGACACCTCTCTGTGTCCAGGCTAAAGACAGCTCTAACACTCTTGGAGACTGTTTCTTGTGCCGAGACACCTTCCTGTGTCCAGGCTAAACTAGCTCTCAGATTGTGTTTGCAGACACCTACTTCTGGTCTCCTAATTAAGACCTGAGTAGTTTCAGGCTTGTGCTGCAAGTGTGTGCTGAATGTGAGGTGTAGTGACCTTTCTCTACCACTAGGTTTACAAAGCCACACATTTCCCTTATACCTAGGTGAAATGTACACCCCATTCATCACACATTCACTCACTGTCTCACAGCTTTTAGACACATTTTCTCAAATCCACAGGACCTTAGAAATTCAAACACTTTGAAATTTGATTCGCAAGTTAAACTGTAAAAATTAATGGCCATTGCCATTTCACACACATCTGAAGACCAAGCAGGTTAGTGATGCAAGGTATTATGGCAGAAGTGCTGGTTTCCCCATAATGCCTTGCAGCTATCACATTATGTGGTCTAGTGCAGCCAATTAGGGGTACTATCATAGAAACTATAAAAAATGAGGGCCAGCCAAGCAGTGCCATTTTAGGATTTACCTGTGTTGACCCCAACCTATAATAATTATATAATAATATAATGTCCGTAGAGTGAGGTGGCATATTGCAGTTACTTCATGAGCCACCCAAAGTAGGAATTAGCCATAAGCCATACAATGAACAGCATACACATTGTTAAAACAATGAACAGCATAAACATTATAAAAAAAATGTCAAAAATGTAACTTTTTCATTATAGTGAAATACTAAATACTAAATACTAAAAAAGAGATCAAAAAGTCTTATAGAAAAAAAATGGTATAACTGAAAGTATCAACATGTCCGGCAAAGAATGCAGCCTGTCAAATCCAATTTTTTTTATATATGCAGCTATTTACGCAGTCGATATCGAGAGCCCTGTTCTGTAATGTACTACTGCTGGGAAACATACTTGAGGGTACACAACATAAGATAACTTCTAAAATAGGACTCATTTTTTAAAAGGCTTGTTGACAAGTCATTGTTTCTTTTAAAACAGCTATCCTATTCCTGCTCCCTAAAAAGTAGGCTAATTTTTGGATAGCTAGATAAAAAGCCTTTGTGATTGTTCAATCATTTTTACAATATCAAACCTGTTGCAGATCTTGAAAAAGGAATATTTTTTTGCACCAGTTGAGAAGTCATTAGTTACTTCTTGATTTTCAAAACAGTACAACTGTTTTTGCTCCGTAAATAATGGAATACATTTTGGACAGTTTGTGAAAAGCTATTGCTTCTTCATTTAGCTTAGGAATAATTTTTACATCACCCTATGTGAAAAAGCTACGGCTTTTTACGTTTGCACTGCGTGTGTCAAAAATGGCAGTAAGGCAGGCGCATGCCCCCAAAAAGGGATAATTTTTTAGTTATTTTTACAATATAAACAGCCAAAAAAGTGTGACACTGCATTGTGCTATTAAATAGGCTGTTGTTACCATCCTTTTTCCAGTAGTCAGATAGGTTGAGGTCACTTTAATATTAATAAGGCTGTGTTTGCATTAGACAGCTCAAAATGTGTTCATTACACTCCTAGTAGACCACCAAATATTATCCATATATTTCCAAGCAATTAAAGACTTTGCAGTATTGCGATTCAAATTTTTAAGGAAAATTCAGCAAAGTTGCAAAATTGAATATTAAAGAGCTACTCATCCTTAGCATATACTTTTTATACCACAGCATCTTCTAAGGTCAGCAGGATATTATCATGTATTAAAAGAGACAGAGGTAGAGGTGACCAAATATATTCGAGCAGAATTGAATTTTCCAATTTTGCTTATTCATAAAGGGCTATAAAAAGGTTAAAAATACTTATATTCAATGGCAACTCCACCTTTCATTTTCGCTGTCCAGTCTTCGGTGCATCTCCTAGTGATAATAATAATCTTTATTTATATAGCGCCAACATATTCCGCAGAGCTTTATAATTCAACAGTTCATATACAAGCTATAAGTAGCAATGTTAAAGATAATACAATAATTACAGCAAAAATAATGACGACCCTGCCCGTAAGAGCTTACAATCTACAACGAGGTGGGGCAGACACAAAGTACAGGTTCTTATATACAATGACAGTCCAGCTATCTTGAGGAAATGGGGGTAGATAAAGGATGCCTGAGGTAGTCACCAGCCAGTATGTGTGGTGCTTTTGAGTGCCGTGGAGTTTGATGGAGAGTTATGTTCTAAGAAAGTGAGTGGGCTATGTATATAAAAAGGACTTTGATTAGGGAATATGATAGACCGCTCTAAACAGATGTGTTTTAGGGAGCGTCTAAAACTGTATAAGTTACGGTTAGTCCTGAATTCTTGGGGTAGAGAATTCCAGAGGATTGGTGCAACTAGTGAGAAGTCTTGGAGTTGGAAGTGGGAGGTATGGATCAGTGCAGATGTTAATCGAAAGTCGTTTGCTGAGCGTAACAAGTGGTTAGGTCAATAAACAGAAATGAGGGAGGAAATGTAGGGGGTGCCGCACTCTGGAGAGCTTTGTGGATAAGAACAAGCAGTTTAAATTGGATCCTGTAATGTATGGGCAGCCAGTGCAATGACTGGCACAGAGCGGACACGTCCGAGTACCGATTAGCCAGATGGACGACCTTGGTTACTGCATTATGAATGGACTGGAGATGGGAAAATTGAGTGAGGGGGTGGCCAATTAATAGAGCATTACAGTAGTCAAGGTGAGAGTGGATCAAGGCAACAGTGAGGATTTTTGTTGTTTCCATCTTGAGAAAGGGGCGGATTCTAGAGATGTTCTTTAGGTGTAAGCAGCAAGAGCGTGCAAGAGATTGTATATAGGAGGTGAAGGAAAGATTGGTGTCAAACATAACACCCAGACAGAGTACCTGCTGCCTAGGCATTATTGTGGTGCATTCCACAGAGATGGAGATGTCAACTTTAGGGAGGTCAGTAGACGGCGGGAGTAGAGGAAGTTCAGTTTTGGAAAGGTTGAGTTTCAGATACAGAGCGGATATAATGTTGGAGACTGCGGGCAGACAGTCACTGGTGTTCTGTCGTACAGCGGGAGTAAGGTCAGGGGATGACGTGTATAGCTGTGTGCATAAAGATGTGTGAGGCAGTGACTGGTGTCATATGCGAGGGTCTCTATGGGTCCCCCAGGATACGCACAATAGCATATTGAGGCCGCATGATTGCATTGCAGTCACAGGTATAGCTGTAATTGCAATGCAAAATAAAAGTAAGTGTTGGTCTTGGGCAAGCTATTTGTCCAAGGCAGATTTAAGAAAACCTGCCATAGGCTTTTATTTTGGAAACAGACTACAGAATGGTAGTGGGGCAGTCCATTTCCTTCCTGGCCAAGTTTTCCATGTGGCCTTCGGCCACAGATTCCTTGTAGAAACCCATGCAGCAGAGGGTTGGGTATGTCAGTTTTTGGTTTGTAAGCATGCAGAGCGGGAGGCTCTGCAGAGCTCAGCTTGTGTGAGTTAACATGGAGCCAAGCTGAGCCAAAAGGCCTGGCACCCCTCAGCATAACACAGTGGTGCAATCGACCATGGCAACCGGTCTTGGATGTGGACTGTCTTGTTTCCCGGCTGCGATCCGGAGGATACCATGTGCTGTTTATTTCTGTGAGTTTGGACATTAAATATATTTTACTTTGAACTTTGCTGGGTCACTGCCTGTCTGTCACACTGCAACCACCCCATTGCACTACAGATGGTACTGAAAGCCAAATCTGCTGATGTTCTTTCCGATTGGGGTCGTGTAGAGAGAGAAGAGAAGGGGGCCAAGGACTGAACCCTGAGGGACCCCAATAGTGAGAAAATGAAGAAACAAAGTGGAGCCAGCAAACGATATACTGAAGGAGCAGTCAGAAAGATAGGAGTAGAACCAGGAGAGAGCAGTGTCCTTTATGCCGATTGAGTGGAGCATAGAGAGTAAGAGGTGGTGGTCAATGGTGTCGAAAGCTGCAAAGAGGTCAAGAAGAATGAGCAGAGCGTGGTGAACGTTACATTTTGCTGTCAAAAGGTCATTGGTCACGTTGATGTGTGCAGTTTCTGTAGAATGTAGGAGGCAGAAGCCGGACCGTGATGGATCTAGGAGAGAGTGAGTGGAGAGGTAATGGGTAAGGAGGGAGTAACCAGGCGCTCCAAGAGTTTAGAGATGAAGGGGAGATTGGAGACTGGTCTCTAGTTATTTGAGCAGGATGGGTCGAGAGAGGGTTTTTTTTAATAATGGAGTAATAATAGAGTTTTTGAAGGAGGACAGAAAGATACCAAAGGAGAGGGAGAGATTGAAGATTTTAATTAGGTGAGTAGTGACGACTGGAGAGAGAGACTGGAGTAGGTGTGAGTGGAATAAGGGCAGTAATGACTGTAGTAGGAGGAGAAGAAGAAAGGAGCCTGGAGACTTCTTCTTCTGTGATGGGGTCAAATGTTGAGAGTGAGCCAGAGGAGATGCATCGAGGGATGGGAATCACGGCATTTGGTGGCTGGGAGCTAATTTCCTGACAGATATTCCCTATTTTCTCTGTTAAGTGTGAGGCGAGATCATCAGCACAAATGTATGTGATAGGGGCCAGTGTTTTCGGACTGAGGAGGGAGTGAAAGGTGTCAACGTTTTTTTTGGGTTTGTTAGATAGTAAGGAGATTAGGGCTATGAAGTAGGTCTATTTGGCAAGGTGAAGGGCAGAGTTATAGGTTCTTAACATAAATTTGTAGTGGATGAAGTTTTCTGATATGCGAGTTTTCCTCTATAGGCATTCGGCACTCCTAGAGCATCGCTGGAGAAATTGAGTTTGCGATGTGAACCAGGGCTGTTTTACTCTGAGATTGGAGGTTCTGAGGTTGAGGGGCGTTACTTAGTCCAGGGTGCTTCTGAGAGTGTCGTAGTGGAGTACAGCCTGATCAGGACAGGAAAAAGAGGAGATTGGGGACAGTGGTGAGTGTGTGGAGTCTAAAAGTGTATGAGGGTTAACGGCTTGTAGATTTATGAATGTGTGGAGTGTGGTCTGAGGAGTGTTCTGGGGTGGGTGAGGATTTGTGAGCGTGAAGGAGAGAATGTTGTGTTTAGAGAGGGGAAGAGGAAAGTTATCTAGATAGGAGATTGAACAGAGCCAGACAAAGACATGATCAAGGGTGTTACCGTATTTGTGTGTTCCAGAGTGTCACGCTGTATAGCAGATATATATATGAGATGTCAGTAATCTATATCAAAAGGGCAACATACTATATAACATGCGCATAGATATATTATAACATGGATTTACCTGATAGAAAGTCCAGTGGGTCAAAACGGAATCCGTTATACGCTGTCTCCGGCTAGAGGGTGACCGGGGTCTAAGCTGACCCTAACTGGGGTCCTAACTAATCCCTCAACCTGGAGGTACTGTTAAAGGTACAGAGGTCCAGGCCACCAGCGTAAACCCTGTCTCCTATCAATCCCTGCCAACTGTATTCTAGTCCTAAGAAGGACCCTGAATACCACCAAAGGGAATGACCGGGTAACGGTTAATGAACAGAAAGACATACAAGAAAGATAAGAAATAAAGTAAATAAAGTCTTACATACAACACTCACACACAGTAGGAACACCTTAGGTCTCAGAGATAAACTATAAGCTGTAAGAGTAAAAACAACTAAGGAGCTCTTAGCTTAAGTATTCCCAGAACCGATCCAGTCTGCTAAACTATATGAATGCTTTCACCGGCATCAAACACCCAGACTGGCAGGAATATAAAGGAAACTAATTAGAACATAATCCAAAGCAGCCGGGCGAGGCTGGACCTAGTCTTAGCAAAGAGCTAGATAAAATTAACTCTCTCATTACCAAACACAAAGAAACAGCAGCTCAGCTGTGAGAAGTCAGAATGTGCAATCGCGACGATCTTCGTGGCGATGCACCCATGACAGTACCCCCCCTTCTACGAGGGGCCTCCGGACCCTCATGACCAGGTCTGTCCGGGTAAATTGTGTGAAAGGTCCGAACCAATCGATCTGCGTTATCATCAGACGCAGGGACCCACGTCCTCTCCTCAGGACCATACCCCCTCCAATGAACTTCCACGTTATCATTGACTACCACTGAAGGAGGAGGTAGAGGTGACGGTATGACTGGTGCCACATACTTTTTAAGTAATGACTTGTGAAACACATTATGAATTTTAAACGTAGGAGGGAGGTCCAGACGAAATGCCACAGGATTAATTATGGAACTGATCCTGTATGGCCCGATGAATCTGGGACCCAACCTCCAGGAGGGAACTTTAAGTTTTATATTCCTGGTAGACAACCACACCAGATCGTTCACCTTCAGATCTAGACCAGAAACTCTCCTCCTATCAGCCATCCGTTTGTAAGGGTTCTCCGTAACCTTCAGTCTTAAGCGATCTGGAACTATCAGTCTCCCTGGAAGTCCCACAGGGGCGTCCCCCTGAGCCCCCAATACCTCCCCCTCAAGCTCAGAGCATACAGCTGACACTACAACTCCCTCCTGAGGAATAGGAACCGGATCATCCGTCTTCCGGCCCCTGGGAAAGTACGAGATAAGGCATCAGGAAGCAACTTTATTGAGCAGTCATATGTGCGATGAGGAGGTAACTCCTTACACCCCTCCTCTGAGAACATCCCCCCAAAGTCCTCCAGAAAAGGAGGCAAAGTCCTAGGCACAACCGCACCGATGACCGTGCTCATGCAGTTATTCCTGCAAAATTCACCCCACTGGCTTATCTTTCTGGATTGCCAATCAATCACTGGGTTATGTTTAGCCAACCAAGGAAGTCCCAAGACAATAGGAGTGGGTAGACCCTCCAACACATAACAAGACAATTGCTCTTTATGTATTGCCCCTACTCGAAGATCTATGTTATGAACAGCTTGTACCAGGCTACCTTGACCAAGAGGTCTAGAATCAATAGAGAGTATAGGGACCGGTTTGGCCAATACACTCAGTTGCATACCATGCACCTGGGCAAACCGAGCGTCCACCAGATTAGCCCCGGACCCACTATCAAGAAAAACAGAAATCCTCTCAGTTCTAGTACCAATCACCACCTCCGCAGGTACGAGAAACTGAGAGGGATTTGGGGACGAAATACACACTCCCAGGTTAACTCCTTGGTTCAAAGAGATCCGGGATGGACACCCCCCAACAAAATGTCCCTCTCTCCCGCAAAAGAAACACCTTCTAGTCTTGCGGCGCACCGCTGATTCCCTCCTACAAAATGATGTCCCTCCCAACTGCATGGGTTCCTCAGAACAGACCAGGGGAACCTCAGTATAAGGAACTTTAGTAGTAGGTGGAGTCATCACGGGGGGCGGAGTTACCTCGCGTCTTCCCCGAAGACGTCTATCAATGCGAATAGCGAGGGCCATAGCAGCCTCCAGTGATGGAGGAGAATCATACTGAGCCAACACATCTTTTAATTTGTCAGACAACCCTTGACAAAACTGGCTCCTAAGAGCGGGGTCATTCCACTGAGTATCTGTTGCCCATCTACGGAACTCAGAAGAATATTCCTCCGCTGGACGATTTCCTTGCCGTATTTTACGTAACCTTGTTTCAGCAAGGGAGACTCGATCCGGATCATCATATACCAGACCCAGGGCAGTAAAAAATCGATCCACTGACTGGAGATCTGGGGAGCCTGGAGGAATAGAGAACGCCCAAGATTGAGGATCCCCTTGTAAGAGCGAGATAACAATTCCCACCCTCTGCTCTTCACTCCCAGATGACCGAGGCCGCAGCCGAAAGTACAATTTACATGCCTCCCGGAAAGTAAAAAATTTGTCCCGCCCACCAGTGAACCTGTCTGGGAGAGCAACCTTAGGTTCAGATCTGGTTTGCTCCGGGGGGGACAAAACCTTGGACTTAATGTCTGCCAACTCCATGGACAATCCCTGCAACTGCCGGGCCAGCTGGGCTACTGGATCCATGACAGCTGGGGAGAATCTTTAGTATGGGCCGGTGAAAATGTCACGCTGTATAGCAGATATATATATGAGATGTCAGTAATCTATATCAAAAGGGCAACATACTATATAACATGCGCATAGATATATTATAACATGGATTTACCTGATAGAAAGTCCAGTGGGTCAAAACGGAATCCGTTATACGCTGTCTCCGGCTAGAGGGTGACCGGGGTCTAAGCTGACCCTAACTGGGGTCCTAACTAATCCCTCAACCTGGAGGTACTGTTAAAGGTACAGAGGTCCAGGCCACCAGCGTAAACCCTGTCTCCTATCAATCCCTGCCAACTGTATTCTAGTCCTAAGAAGGACCCTGAATACCACCAAAGGGAATGACCGGGTAACGGTTAATGAACAGAAAGACATACAAGAAAGATAAGAAATAAAGTAAATAAAGTCTTACATACAACACTCACACACAGTAGGAACACCTTAGGTCTCAGAGATAAACTATAAGCTGTAAGAGTAAAAACAACTAAGGAGCTCTTAGCTTAAGTATTCCCAGAACCGATCCAGTCTGCTAAACTATATGAATGCTTTCACCGGCATCAAACACCCAGACTGGCAGGAATATAAAGGAAACTAATTAGAACATAATCCAAAGCAGCCGGGCGAGGCTGGACCTAGTCTTAGCAAAGAGCTAGATAAAATTAACTCTCTCATTACCAAACACAAAGAAACAGCAGCTCAGCTGTGAGAAGTCAGAATGTGCAATCGCGACGATCTTCGTGGCGATGCACCCATGACACAGAGGTTGAGAGTTGTCAGAGGCCAAGAGAAGCGGTTAGAGAAAGAAGCTGTGATGCAGATGGAGAAGTGGGGCTATTATGGGGATGTTGAAGTCTCCCAGGATAAGGGCTGGTAGTTCTGAGTACATGAAGTGTCGCAGCCAGGCAGAAAAGTGGTCAAGGAAGTGGATGGGGGGACGATATATGACAGATACTCTGAGAGTACGCTGTGGACCTCAAAAGAAAGGAATGAGAGTGATGGAACTGGGAGGATGACCTGAAAAGTGCATTGTGGGGACAGATGTATGCCAACTCCACCACCAAGTCTGTTTGAGCATCTCGAGTAATGGAAAGCTACCATGGGAAACAGCAGCAGGGGAAGCTATGTCAGAATCCTGAATCCAGGTTTCAGTGAGGGCCAACAGATTAAGAGAGTTGTTCAAAAAGTAGTTGTGCAGGAAAGGAAGCTTTTGCATACAGACCGTGGATTCCAGAGTGCATAATTAAAAGAAGGAGATGAAGGAGTACAACTAATGTTATGGGGGAGACAGGTTATAGATGGCCTTGTAGGTCAGTATAAGTAATTTGAACTGGATACGCTGAGGGAATGGGTGCCAGTGAAGAGATTTGCAGAGGGGAGAAGCGGAGGAGTAGCGAGGAGAGAGGTGAATTAGTCGTGCAGCAGAGTTAAGGATGGACTGGAGAGGTGCGAGGGTGTTAGCAGGGAGGCCAGAGAAAAGGATGTTGCAGTAGTCGAGGCAGGAGATGATGAGGGCATGCACAATCATTTTAGTAGATTGAGGGTGGAGGAAAGGACGGATTCTGGAAATATTTTTGAGCTGAAGGTGACAGGAGGTAGAAAGAGCTTGGATGTGCGGTTTGAAGGACAGGGCAAAGTCAAGGGTTACTCTAAGGCAGATATACAGATCGATGACTGAAATCGGCCTTGGGCTGCTTTGTGACTAAAATCCGAATGCTACCGAGATAAATAAAGTTAATTTCGTCCTGGTAGCGAGGCCATAAGTGCGGGCACCAGGCAGGTTATTAATGCTATTAACCCATTATTTGCAGGCAAATGGCATTATTTCACGTGACACATTCCCTTTAATTTTTTCAAATGTAATTTGAGAAATGCTTAACTTTCAACTTCTGATCTGTGTTCTATGTTCTGTTTTGACTGAAATATGACTATAAGGGATTTTAAAATGATTGCATTCTTTTTATTTACATTTTACAAAGCGTCACAACTTTTTGGGCATTGTAATTGTGTATAAATTCTTGTTCTGAATGCTGATCCAGATACTGTAATTGACATTTTTGATCCAGTGAGAAATGTGCTCTTTCAGAGCAATTTAATTACATGTACTATGGTGGTAACTAATCCCTAAGCATTTTTATTATACACTCACATTCTTCTAATGAGCCTGATGGAAATTTGTCCTCTTTCTATAGCACTTTCTCACTAAGTATAGTACTAACTGTAACTATGTATGGTCATTAGTTTCAGTCCTGGCACTGACAGGCTACTATAGAGTCTGAGAACTAGCTAAAAAATGTTTAGAAATTCACTGAGCTAAGTCACCCGTCATTCAACATGTCAGATTATCCGACTATTGATTATGTACAAGGGACTTTATTCTGTGGTTATTCTGTGTAGGGATGGAGTCTACAGGTAGAAGAGGTGCCCTTTGTATGTGGAAAACCTCCAAATAGTCCTGCATTCACTGTCCTCCTGTCCCAGCAGCATGTCCTAATTTGAACTATATCTCTGTTTTTTCTTGCAGGCTCAGGGAGGAATGTGCAGATCAATTTCTCAGCTCACTTACATTATTTGGAAGTTACTGCACATGCTCAGTCCCCGGCAATGATGGCCCTGTGTGAGATTTCATCCATAGGAGGCAGGTCGCCAATAAGCAGTGAGCTATCAGTCATAGATCAGAGGCAGGTGGGATTGTAGATCAGAATGGCAGCAGAAGACCAAGTGCTGCATCCAACCCAATGTCATCAGCAGTGTAAACTTTCCACCACTGATTACAGAAAAATGACAAAAGGATTTATTCAAAAAGGGTATCATTTTAATCAGCTTCAAAGCATCATAATAGCCATGTCTATAGTTAAGAGTCCAAAATCCTGCTGAGAAGTTCTCTGTAATGGTTAATATTAACCCCTTCCCGACATGGCTATTTTCCATTTTCATCTATCCTCTCCTTCGTCCAAGAGCCATAATTTTTTTTTTCTGTTGACATAGGCATGTGAGATCTTGCTTTTTCAGAGAGTTTTGACACTGATCATTTTATCATGTGATGTAATGTAAAGTTGTAAAAATAATTCAAGTGCGGTAAAATTTTGAAAAAACGCAAATCCACATTTTTTTTGTTTATTTACTGTGTTCCCAATATGGTAAATATTACCCAGAAACATGATTCTCCAGGTTAGCACAATCTCGTAGATAACAAACAAGCATAGTCTGTTTTTTTTATTTAAGTAGTGAAAAAAAATTCAGAAATTTGTAAGAAAAAAAAAAGAAAAAATTGCTTGTGTCGCCATTTTCCGATACCCATGACATCTTCAGTTAATGGAGCTATATAAGGGCTTGTTTTTTTTTGTGCCAGAACCAACCTTTCTGGCTTGTGGATTTTTTTTTTCATAACGTCATTTACCAATTGGGTTGATACATTTTATATTTTGATAGATCGGACTTTTATGGATATAACAATTCCACATATGTGCATTTTTAAAAAAATATATATTTATTTTTAATGGGAAAAAAGGAGGGTGAGTTGATCTTTTATTTATATTTTTGGCATATTTTTAAAGTCACTTTTTTTCACTTCTCACTGTACTTGTTAGTTTTCTTAAGGGACTTGAACCTGAATCATGCAATCACTTGTGCTATATACAGTAATACCACAGTATTGCTTTATAAAACAAAAATCACTATCTCCTATGAACATCAGCCAGAAGCTAGCATTCACAGAAGTACAGTTATGACTTGCATAGTGGTCTTAAGTAGACCCCAGCCATCATCGCAACCCATCGGCATGCCACAATTGCATCACAGAGGTGCCGATGGGCCCATAGACTGACATGCCCCCATTCCTGCGAATCTAGCTGTCAGGGATTAACAGACTAACAGCCACAAGCTCCACTCCACATGTGGCTTTTAGAGGCAAATGATGGCTGAATATCACAGAGGTCCTCTACCAGGAAAAATGTGGGCTCAGGAACTGAGCCTGCATCAATCAGGGAGCTGGTATATGACATAACTGTACACCATATATATCGGTAAAAAGTTAAAAGGGAAATGTTTACCATGTAACTGGCATTTACGGCAGATTCAAGCCTAAACTTGTACATAACATGTAGCTATTTTATTGATGCCTTAGCACTGTATCACTGCGATTGAGTAAATTGCAGAATTTTAGTCTCTGAGCTACCCACTTCATCAAGGTTTAATAACTTTTGTTTGAGATTAGGATCTCTTGACAGTGCAGTTGTATTCCCAACAATCCAGTAACTTAACTAATGTTTAAGCCTGGTCTGTAATAACAAGATAAGTTACTCTGTTATGACATATATCTGTCTAAGGTTATCACTAAAAATAATCACAGCAAGCCATAAAATAAATTGTCCTTCATTCTGAAAAAATAATCGTTTTGCTTTTGCATGTGTAGAGTCAGATAAGTGAGGATATCTCTTCTTTTGACATGTTATATACTAACGATATGCTGTTTTACAGATAAACAAAGAAATAAAATGGATCAAAAAAGCATATTGTAGAATACATGTAGAGGAAATGAGTTGCTCAATAGTCACGTAAGGCCCGAATGCTAGATCTTTCCACTAATGTCTGTTTAATCCTATCATGGCAATAGACAGTCCTAAAAATCAATTGCTACGTTTAAAGTAATGATGATGGAAAATAATTACAGGAACAAGATTGCCAGATATTGTCTATATGTAGAGAGAACTTGCAGCACAACATCAACATTCAACATCAATCTAGGCCAATCTTTTTCCCAAGACAGGACCAGAGAGTAATTACTGAACATGGTTTCCAGATGTCTTCGAGCTGACTCGTAGAAATGGAGAAAGTGGCGTTCCAAGGTGCTAGACTATATCATTTGAATTCTGTTTTTGCTGTGAAATATATATTTGTTTCATTTAATTTATTCCAAAGAAAAGGCTGATTGGAAGAAGGAAGACAGATGGAAGTTAGGGAAGCATTGTATTCGAATGTTTGATTTTGACCTCGATTAAAAGTGAAGGCTCTTCACAAAGTTGGCATGGCTATTACCATTATAATCTCTGCCTGAATTGTATTATTATGTGAGGCATGTTGGCTAGCTTCCTTTGGAGAAGTTAGATTACAATCATGCTGAAGAAGCCACTGTGCCCATAATGGAGATCCCGTGATATACAGCACACAGCGTACTTGTAAATGAAGAATACTTGATTATTGTTTCGATGCATTGTAAAAAAAAACCTTTGTCTCATGATTCCAGAGGTATATAAAGAATATAATTATGAACACTAGTCTGCTGGGTGACATTTACCTACTAACTGGCATATTAAATCCTGTATTTATTAAAACATAAAGAGACACAGAGCCTCGTGGAATTACTTAATTTGTCTATATATTTGTTCTTTACAAGATACAATGAGGCTTTAGTTTAATGATGAAAACAATAGATTCAGGGCTTCATTAGGAAGAAAACTCAGGCAGTTACCAATAATCAGAGCAGATGGTATCTTTCTCATTTCCCAGCACAGATTTACAACACAATTTCAGGAAAAGAGATATAGAACAGTAAGTTTTTAGTGTAATTTTTGCATAATGAAGATATTCTATGTAATGTAACCCTGTTGCCATATATATATTGATGTGTACAGCAAATCGATGTACTTCATTTTATTATTCTTTGATTTGGTGAGAAGGTTTTAGAACTTTTTTTGCAGAGAATAAACTCAGAATATGTCACTGATGACAAGTCCTATCGCCAAGAGACCGCACATTCAGAAGTTTTAGCATTCTCGGGTGCCCAGACAAAGCAGTGTCTTTCTAAAAATTATTCAGCAGCTGATTATTTACAGATAAGCAAAAAAGTGGTTATCTTTCTGGATAAACTGTGAATCTTATTTTGGCAGATGATATTCTGTAAATCCTGCCAAAAGACAGATTCTCACTGTCAGTTTTGTTTCATATGCAAAATAATATGAGCATGTAAAAAATGTTAACTTAATAGGTGTTTCCTGCATTATAAAAGTTACTGAACTGAATGTGGTTGATCTGTAAGGAAATCTCCAAGAAATCACCACGTCTAAAGGCTCCAGAGAATTGTTGTAAGGCCTCCTTCAAACATCTGTGATAGAGATGAGCGAACGTGTTTGGAAAACGTTCGTCAAACCCAAATTCGGCACGAACGTAGGACATTCGGATTCTTGTTTGCATTTACAAGCATTTTTACTCAAAGTCGTCAAAAATCAATTACAGTTCAGTAAAGCATTGCGTTTCCACTAATGCTTTTGTTATTACTTTGGCTAGGATAGTGATGCTGTATGATGAGTGGGGGGGGACATGTTTGATGAAGGGATGGGGTGTGGGGAGGGTAGAAGAGCATGTGGAGAGGTTACAGGAGCGGCATTTTTTTCCCTTAACTTTATGTGTTGATTCCGCTAGCCAATCAGCAGAAACCATCCACAACATCATGACACAACGTCTTCTGTGATTGGCTGAAGAAGTCACATGTCCCTGGCCTTATAAAAAGGGAACATTTTGTTTTGCTGGCACCAGTGTCTCAGTGTCACAGTGCAGAGATGTCGCTCCTGCGCTAGTGCTGGTGCTGAAAGTGAACTTATCATTTAAATAGGATTCTGTACTGTGTGAAATCGATCTTCCAGCATCTGAGTAGATTGTGCAAAACCTTTGTGGCAAGCTTCGGAAGTCCCATTTGCTACTATCACTCGTTTGCGCTAAAACTGTGTTTCAGTGGCAAATTAGAAGGCCAGATTTCAACTTAAAAATCATTAGGCCTAATATAGTGGTACAGCCATGAGGACCAATTAGCTACTCCAAATCATTTGTGCTAAAACTGTGTTTCATTGGCAAATCAGAAGGCCAGATTTCCACTTAAAAATTGTTAAGCCTAATATTGGGGTGCAGCCACGAGACCCAATTAGCTAATCCAAATCGTTTGTGCTAAAGCTGTGTTTCACTGGTAAATCAGAAGGACAGATTTCCACTTAAAAATTGTTAGGCCTAATATAGTGGTGCAGCCATGATTCCCAATTAGCTCCTCCAAATAATTTGTGCTAAAACTGTGTTTCAGTGGCAAATCAGAAGGCCAGATTTCCTCTTAAACATTGTTAGGGATAACAGTGTTGTTCAGGCACACTATCTAAGAAAATAAATAGTGATTGTTCATATAGTGACAGGTGACTGACAGCAGTGGGCCTAAGGTTGTGAAACAGCAGGTTACAAGAGGGAAAGGCTACTTACAACATGAGTGTAAAAAAGTGAGGTTATGATGAAAGGGGGAATAGGCTTGGTGTTCGACGTGTACGTGGGTTAGGTTTAATGTGAATGAAAGATCAACTGAACAAACACCGTCTTTTCCTATCCAAAGACCAGTGACAACATCTGTTACTGGCCTGGCTACTCGCCTCCCTTTCTTTGGCAGCCACAAAGAGCATGCGCAACAGTGGATGGCAAGCACAGCATCAAGAGGCCTCTCCTCCTCTTCCTCCACCTTAACATCACATGCAGTACAATTCTCAGAGTTGGCACCCCAATCACCCTTATTTTCCCTCATGTCAAAAATTTCCAAATGCCTAACTGACTGTGAGGAACCTCAGATGGGCCATTCTGCAACGCTGTTCATACATTTTATTCCTTTGGCATCAGAGGTCTGCTCCAAATAATCACATGATCCAGAGAAGGAAAGCGTCTGCCCCAATGCCCGAAATTTTTTTATGTTAGATCCAGGGCTTGACAAAGTAGGGTCTGGCATAATCCAGACCCTCGCTAACAGATGTTAACCACCAAGGGTGGAGGTAATCATGATAAGACTCAGATACCAGAGGCACACACGGACTGAACTGTGGTGTCAGGGCAGGAAGTAGGGCAGGAAGTAGAGGAGGGTGACTCTCAGGGTGAGGAGTGTGAGAACAGAGAGAATGCCGATGAGGTTGTAGATCCCAATTGGTGTGAACCCAGAGGTATGCAGCTTAGTAGCTCAGCAGTGGAGGGAGGAGGAGGAAGATGAGGACGTTATGTTGCATCTTCCCACACAGACAAGAAGTGACGCAACCACGACAAGCATTGCATCACCAGTCGCAGGTGTACAGTTCGCAGGGGTTGCAAGGGTTGACTAGCTTGGGCATTTTTTGAAAGCGCAAAGGATGATCAAACACACGTTATCTGTCAAATTTGCAAAAAAAAAACTCAGTAGAGGCAAAAATTGCAATAATTTGACAACTGCATGCATGAACCGGCACATGCACGATCAATATGCTTTTGTGTGGGAATCTCACTGGCTAAAATGCAGACTAGCGGGCCTTGCCAACCACCGACAGTCCCATTAACACTATCTGCTGCTTCTTCCTCCTCCATCACCATTCCAAGTCTTCTCACACAGGTCTCCGGCCACAGAAAATACAATTTTTTACCTACCACAGTCAGGGTAAGTAAAAGCCTGCCAGCTGTTCCGGAAGTAGACATGACTGCTGCTTTTGTTTCACTTAGCACATCTTTCTTACTCCACCATAACATCTCCACCTGCACCTCACTCACAGTCCAGCAGTTTGTCCTGTTTTCCATACTCTGCCCTCTCAGCACAGCAGCCAGCCCTCAGTCCCGCAGTTGTTATCACTTAAAAGAATGTTTCCTTCAACACATAGCAAAGCTTAGAGCTTTGAACTCTATCATCTCCAATCTGTTGGCCACGAAAATGCTGCTTTTCCGCTTGGTGGTTGCTGTGTGCTCACTTCTGACGATCACACCCTGCAGGTCATCGACTTGCATCACTACAGAGGTCTTTCAGCCAACCGGTTATCCATTTGATTAGTGATATTCCAACATGGTGGAATTCCACTCTGCACATGTTGCAGCGACTATGGCAGCAGCGACGAGACCTGAAGCAGTATGTCCTTTTGCATAGCCGGGACTAACGCAGTATGGACGTGGTGCAAATCACGCTTCTACCCTTCTGCACAGTTTTGAAATGGCTACTAAGATGGTTAGCGCTGATGATGCTGTCTACAGCATCACTATTCTGGTCATATACGTGCTGGAGTGCACAAAGAATAGTCCACGTGAGGAGGTAATGGTGCCAGAGGAAGAGGTGGAAGCAGAGGAGGATGAGGAAGGGATAATAATATCTTAAATTTCTGGACTGTTGTCACACAGGCGGGTGCCATTGGAGGGTGGCTTACAGTGATCAAGGGGGGCTCATGGTACCAGACAAATTGTTAGTGAAGATGCAGGAGCCGAGGAACAAATGGAGGAAGACAAGGTGATTTATGCGCAACAATCAGGATATGAAGAGGATAATGAGCTGCTCTGTGTTGTCTATGATTGGTAGTTGGGGGGAGGGGACAGAGGAAGCAACCTTGAGTGTTACTCCACCACCAAAACAACATGGACTTGGACCTCATGGAAGCTCCCAACACATGAGCGCATTCTTGCTAAACTATCTTCAACACGATGCCTGTATTCTTAGGGTTAAAAATAATGCTGACTATAGGGTTGCCACTCTGTTAGATCTGTTAGATTTACAAAAGTAAATTTAGCCAGATGCTTCCCCCCCTGAAAAGGAATGTGCCCATGCTGGAGCATTGAAACATACTTATAGACAATCCTAAGAGTGGTTTTCCTCAAGACAGCAGTGAGGCACTGTCACGCGGTCTTATGATATGTGTACGATGTCAGTAAACTATTCTTAAAAGAACAACACTCTATACAACATATAGATTAGCAACATCAGCATGTAAATATAGAATAGATTTACCTGACACGATATCCGTTGAACTCAGGGTTAATCTTGAGGACTTGATACACTGTCACAGGAAAGAGGAGGACCGGGGGTCTAACCTGACCCTAAACTGGGGTCCTAACTAATCCCTCACCTTGGAGGTACTGATAATGGTTCAGAGGTCCAAGTCTCCAGCCTAACCCTGTCTCCTGAACCCTGTAATCAGTCCTAAGAAGGATTCTGATTACCACCAAAGGGATATGGGCTGATCTCTGCTAAATACACAGATTAGACATATAAGACAGACTGGAGAAAACACAGACTTGCATACACACTCAAACACAGAAGGAACATAAATGATCTGGGATATTAAACTCTAAGCAAGGTGAGCTTAAAACAACTAAGGAGCTCTTTAACTTAAGTCTATACAGATACAATCCTATCTGTGGACTGCATGAAGAATTTCACTGGCAACTCCCAACACAGACAACCAGAGATTTAAAGGAAACCAATCAACAAATAATTAATTGCAGCCGGAAGAAACTGCACCCAGTCCCAGAACTGAGCACAGACAGAATTAACTCCCTAACTGCCAAACACAAAGAAACAGCAACTCAGCTGTGAGAAGTCAGAATGTGCAACCGCGACGATCTTCGTGGCGATGCACACATGACAGTACCCCCCCCTTCTACGAGGGGCCTCCGGACCCTCAGGGCCAGGTTTGCCCGGGTGAGTTCTGTGGAAGGTCCGCACCAAACGATCTGCGTTAATGTCAGACGCAGGAACCCACGTCCTCTCCTCTGGACCATACCCCTTCCAATGCACCAAGTACTGAAGGGACCGGCGATTCAGACGTGAGTCAATGATCTTTGACACTTGAAACTCCAAGTTACCATTGACCACCACTGGAGGAGGAGGTAGAGGTGATGGTATGACTGGTGCCACGTACCTCTTAAGTAATGACTTGTGGAACACATTATGAATTTTAAACGTAGGAGGGAGGTCCAGACGAAATGCCACAGGATTAATTATGGAACTGATCCTGTACGGCCCGATGAATCTGGGGCCCAGCTTCCAGGAGGGAACTTTAAGTTTTATATTCCTGGTAGACAACCATACCAGATCGTTCACATTAAGATCTGGACCAGAAACTCTCCTCCTATCAGCCATACGTTTATAACGGTTCCCCATAGCACTCAGATTATTCAATACACCGCTCCACACTGAAGCAAGTGACGATGAGAAACGCTCCTCCTCAGGAACCCCAGAAGGGCCCCCCCCATTGAATGTACAAAACTGGGGATGAAAACCATATGCCCCAAAAAACGGGGACTTACCAGTGGACTCGCTCCGCCTGTTGTTAAGAGCGAACTCTGCCAGAGGCAAGAAAGAAGACCAGTCCTCCTGGTTCTCTGAGACAAAACACTGAAGATAAGTCTCTAGGCTTTGATTCAGACGCTCTGTCTGACCATTGGTCTGCGGATGAAAAGCCGAGGAAAATGACAATTGCATCCCCCGACGTAAACAAAATGCCCTCCAAAACTTGGACACAAACTGAGACCCCCTATCTGACACCACATCAGAAGGCAACCCATGAAGTCTCACAATCTCCCCAATGAACACCTGCGCCAGAGTTTTAGCATTAGGGAGGGCAGGAAGAGCAATGAAATGTGCCATCTTACTGAACCTGTCAACAACCACCAGTATGACAGTCTTCCCTGACGACTGAGGAAGGTCCGTGATGAAGTCCATAGACAAATGAGTCCATGGACGCTCCGGAAGTTTCAAGGGTAAGAGGGTCCCAGACGGACGGGTATGAGGGGTCTTAGAGCGAGCACAAACCCCACAGGACGCGACAAAAGTTAAAACATCTTTATTAACGTTAGGCCACCAAAACCGGCGAGAAAGGAGATCTAAAGTAGCCTTACTCCCTGGATGTCCTGCTAAAGCAGAATTATGATGTGCCTCAATAACCTTTTGTCTCAACAGATTTGGGACAAATAGTCTCCCTGGAGGTCCTGCAGGGGCGTCCCCCTGAGCCTCTAACACCTCCTCCTCAAGCTCAGAACATACAGCCGACACTACCACCCCCTCCTGAAGGATAGGAATCGGGTCATCCATTTTCCCGGCCCCTGGGAAACTGCGAGACAAGGCATCCGCCTTAACATTCTTAGATCCAGGGCGATAAGTGACAACAAAATTAAACCTGGTAAAAAACAACGACCATCGAGCTTGTCTGGAATTCAGACGCTTAGCAGATTCCAAATACAGCAGGTTCTTGTGATCAGTAATGACGGTAACCGGGTGGACTGCCCCCTCCAAAAAGTGACGCCATTCTTCAAAAGCCAACTTAATGGCCAAAAGTTCCCTATTGCCGATATCATAATTCCTTTCGGCGGACGACAATTTTTTAGAAAAGAAAGCGCACGGATGCCATTTACCAGGGGACGGACCCTGGGACAATATTGCACCCACCCCTACGTCAGACGCGTCCACCTCCACAACGAACGGCTGTGATGCATCTGGTTGGATGAGAACGGGTGCCGAAGCAAAACATTTTTTCAAAGAGGAAAAAGCTTGGCAAGCTTTGTCCGACCATTTAGAAAAATCCGTCCCTTTTCTTGTCATGTCAGTGAGAGGTTTGACAACAGATGAGAAATTACAAATAAATTTCCGGTAGTAGTTAGCAAACCCCAGAAAACGCTGTAGAGCCTTAAGATCCTCTGGCTGATCCCATTCAAGCACTGCTCTCACCTTTTCAGGGTCCATACGGAAACAGGAGGCTGACACCAAGAAACCCAAAAACTGAAGTTCCTGTACGGCGAATACACACTTTTCCAGTTTGGCGTATAGTTTATTGTCTCGCAAGATCTGCAACACCTGTCTCACATGCTCCTGGTGAGACACAAGATCTGGTGAGTAAATTAAAATGTCATCCAAATATACGACCACAAACAGCCCCACCAGATGACGAAAAATGTCATTAACAAAATGTTGGAATACTGCTGGTGCAGTAGTCAGACCAAAAGGCATGACAAGGTTCTCATAATGTCCCTCCGGCGTGTTAAACGCCGTTTTCCACTCATCCCCCTCTTTTATCCTAATCAGATTATACGCCCCCCTGAGATCCAATTTAGAGAACCATTTGGCGCCAACAATTTGATTGAAGAGATCAGGAATCAGAGGGAGTGGATACGGATCTCGAACAGTAATCCGATTAAGTTCGCGGAAATCCAAGCAAGGGCGTAGGCCTCCATCTTTTTTCTTCACAAAGAAGAACCCCGCGGCCACTGGGGAAGATGAAGGTCTAATATGCCCTTTGGCCAGACTTTCCGAAATATAATCTTTCATAGCCTGCCTCTCAGGACCAGAAAGGTTATATAACCTAGCTTTAGGTAACTTAGCATCAGGAAGTAAATTAATAGAGCAGTCATACACGCGATGAGGAGGCAACTCCTGACACCCCTCCTCAGAGAACACATCCCCAAAGTCCTCCAAAAAAGGAGGCAAAGTACTAGGCACGACCGCACTGATGACTGTGTTCATGCAGTTACTTTTGCAAAACTCCCCCCATTGGCTTATATCTCTGGACTGCCAATTAATCACAGGGTTATGTTTAACCAACCAAGGAAGTCCCAACACAATAGGAGTAGGTAGACCCTCCAACACATAACAAGATAATAGTTCCCTATGTATTGCCCCTACCTGAAGGTCAATGTTATGAACCTCATGAACAAAGCTACCTTGGCCGAGAGGCCTGGCGTCAATGGAGAATATAGGGATCGGTTTGACCAATACACTCAGATGCATACCTTGAGCCTGAGCAAACTGAGCGTCAACCAGATTAGCCCCGGACCCACTATCAAGAAGAACAGAAAATCTCTCCACTCTCGTACCAACCACCACCTCCACTGGTACAAGGAACTGAGAAGAACTAGCGGACGAAATACATACTCCCAGGTTGTCGTCCACCACACAACCTGGGATTAACAGTTTTCCGGCGACTTTTTGCTCAACAAGGCACGGGATGGACATCCCCCAACAAAATGTCCCTCTTTCCCGCAGAAGAAACACCTTCTAGTCCTGCGGCGTACCGCCAATCCCCTCCTACGAAATGATGTCCCTCCCAACTGCATAGGCTCCTCCGAACAGACAAGGGGAACCTCAACATAAGGGACTTTAGTAGTAGGTGGAGTAACAACGGGGGCGGAGTTACCTCGCACCTCTCCCGGAGCCGTCTATCAGTACGGATAGCTAGGGCCATAGCAGCCTCCAGTGATGGAGGAGAATCATACTGAGCCAAAACGTCCTTTAATTTGTCAGAAAGCCCATGACAAAACTGGCTCCTAAGAGCAGGGTCATTCCACTGAGTATCTGTGGCCCATCTACGGAACTCAGAAGCAAATTCCTCCGCCGGACGATCTCCCTGCTGTATCTTACGTAATTTTGTCTCAGCAAGAGAGACCCGATCTGGGTCATCATATACCAAACCCAGGGCAGTAAAAAATCGATCTACTGACTGTAGAGCCGGGGATCCCGGAGGAAGGGAAAATGCCCAGGATTGAGGGTCCCCTTGTAGGAGCGAGATAACAATTCCCACCCTCTGCTCTTCACTCCCTGATGATCGAGGCCGAAGCCGAAAATACAATTTACATGCTTCCCTGAAGGTAAAAAATTTGTCTCGCCCACCAGTGAACCTGTCCGGGAGAGCTACTTTAGGTTCAAATCTGGTTTGCTCCGAGGGAGACAAAACTTTGGACTTAATGTCCGTCAGCTCCATGGATAATCCCTGCAACTGCAGAGCCAGCTGGGCTACTGGATCCATGGCAACTGGGAATAATTTTAAGGCCAGTGAAAATGTCACGCGGTCTTATGATATGTGTACGATGTCAGTAAACTATTCTTAAAAGAACAACACTCTATACAACATATAGATTAGCAACATCAGCATGTAAATATAGAATAGATTTACCTGACACGATATCCGTTGAACTCAGGGTTAATCTTGAAGACTTGATACACTGTCACAGGAAAGAGGAGGACCGGGGGTCTAACCTGACCCTAAACTGGGGTCCTAACTAATCCCTCACCTTGGAGGTACTGATAATGGTTCAGAGGTCCAAGTCTCCAGCCTAACCCTGTCTCCTATCAGTCCCTGAACCCTGTAATCAGTCCTAAGAAGGATTCTGATTACCACCAAAGGGATATGGGCTGATCTCTGCTAAATACACAGATTAGACATATAAGACAGACTGGAGAAAACACAGACTTGCATACACACTCAAACACAGAAGGAACATAAATGATCTGGGATATTAAACTCTAAGCAAGGTGAGCTTAAAACAACTAAGGAGCTCTTTAACTTAAGTCTATACAGATACAATCCTATCTGTGGACTGCATGAAGAATTTCACTGGCAACTCCCAACACAGACAACCAGAGATTTAAAGGAAACCAATCAACAAATAATTAATTGCAGCCAGAAGAAACTGCACCCAGTCCCAGAACTGAGCACAGACAGAATTAACTCCCTAACTGCCAAACACAAAGAAACAGCAACTCAGCTGTGAGAAGTCAGAATGTGCAACCGCGACGATCTTCGTGGCGATGCACACATGACAGGCACACAGTGTGCATCCAAGTTCTAGACGTTTAACCCCCGGGAACGTCAAAGCGTCATCGCAAAAACATTAGCAGCAGCAGTGTAAGTGGCATAAGTAATTTCTGTGAGTCGTTTAACACAATTTTTAGACCAGCCCCTGTCCCAGCAGAACAGAGTACAAGTCTGGCACACTGTGAACGACTGGAGAGAATGGTGCAGGAGTATCTGGAGCTCAATATCAATGCCATAAGGGGGAGTTTGGACCCTTTTGAATTTTGGTCTTCAAACATAGAAGAGTGACCTGAGCTCACCTGTTGTTCCTTTGAGGTTTTGTCATGCCCGCCAGCTAGCGTTCTGTCAGAACATGTCTTCAGTGCTGCTGGTGGTGTCCTGATGGATAAGCGTATCTGGAAGTCCCCTGAAAGTGTAGACCATCTAACTTTCATCAAAATGAACAAGTCATTGATCTTCAATGACTTTGCACCCCGGTCGCAGATTGGGCTGATTAGGCGATGGTGTCGTTTTTAGTGTCATGTATTGATCTTGTGTTATTGCATTCTGTGCCATCTTTGTGATGTCTTCTGTGCCTGCTGTTGCAACTGCTGCTGATGTTACAAACAATTTTTTGAAAAGTGGAGACTCCAAGTTGGGTCTCCATCTGGTGTGTTGCCCGTGTATGTAGGGCTCCCAGACAGACAGGCCTGCATTTACTTTCACTCAACTACTGTGTTACTTTCCTTACATTTTTCTACCAATATTACTGTATGAAACTGATGTTTGTGCCATCTGAGTGTGGCTGGAATACAAAAAAAATTAGAGGTGTTGCATGAGGTGTGAGGTCTCCCAGCTAAGAAGGCTTACACTGCTCCCTTAACCACCAGGTCTTCATTAAAACTTCAATGCCAAGCTGTAAATGCTGGGCCAGACCCTAATACCTCATGCATGGCCCATGCTTGACTGCTGCTGTGCCATTTGCAAATTTCTACTGTGGGTCAATTGATGCTACTTTTCATGGTGCATGCCCCTAATTTGAGCTTTTTGGGAAGCTTTTTCTCACCCCTTAAGGTGTTGTGTATACGTTTGGTTTGGCCTTCCATTGAATCTAATGTGGTTCGGGTATGTTTGTCGAACCGTTCGTCAAACATGTTCGGCGAACGTCTTATCGTTTGGCGAATCAAACCGAACCGAACCTTGAAAGGTTTGCTCATCTCTAGTCTGTGATTCATGTATGTGTTCTGTCATTTTCACTGATAAAACAACTAACTATTATAATCTATGAGGCTTGTCAGATGTTTGTGCTTTTTGCAGACTGAGTCTATGGGCAAGTTAAAAAAAAGGACACACATGGACATGGATGCCATCCAGTTTTCATCCAAGCACTTTCCTTTTTTAATATTTTTGAGTAAGAGAAGAAGATTGGAAAATATGTTTTAACTTAATTTTGCATGTGAGAAAAACAGATGCCACACTGATGTTTAAAGCAGATACTTGTATATGAAGGGATGAAAAATGGATAAAAACCACTGATCAAAATTGATCCATTTTTCTAGTATGCAAAAAAATTAAAGTGTGAATAAGGCCTAATATCCTTCACTAAGACAAAAACTGAACAAGACGGTCACCGCCATAACATGACCTTGAGCTTTCAATATATCTGTAATGGACTAGTATAGCCACACTTTATTCAACTGCAAAGTGTGCATGAAGCTGTAAATAGTGCAACCCAATCAGGTTACTGTAGGTATGTACTTTGGCTACTTAAGTCACCATGTAACATAGGCTTATTGAAAGGAAGAAAAACTCTTTTGTTTTTTATGATATTGTACCATCTATACAAAAATGATTCACACGAGTCAAATATATATGAATCATAAAATATAAATCATAAATCAATCTATTTCATTACTTAAGTAGATAAAATACATATAAAACAGGGGTAAAAGAATGTCAATCCAATGTACAGAAACCATACCCAGGTTTACCAGCACATAATAAAGCAGAAAACATAGATGCTGCTAAAGTAATCAGAGCGTTCTAAAGTGCTAACAAAAGCTATCAAATTTCTTAAAAAAAACACTCCCATCAAAGTTTTTATCCTCTTATTATATTGAATTTATCATAATATATAGCACTGTGTATTTATAATTGTTCATTTTGCCTTTCTCTCCATCTAATTCTTCTGTTTTATCTGCTCCAAGTAGAAATAGGAAGTCACTTGTCCCTGTATATACAGTATCATTCCCCTCTTCGACTCCTGACCCGGCTGCTCCACTCCCCTGCTGCAAGGGACTTTTGCAGTGACTCATGACTCATACAGGGAAAATTGATCTCCTGTTTCTAGATAGAGCTTAGAAGGATTTAGCTAGTCAGTTTTTAATCACGTGATGTCATAGACCTAATGGAAAAAGTAAAATTTAACTGGGTAAAGGGCAAAAGGAGCAATTGTAAGTACAAAGTGCTATGTATGTATATGATGACTGCAATAAATTAAAATTATAACAATTTTCATGGGAAGCTTCTTTAACCAACAGCAAGAGGCTCTTGTCTCATCCTCAGGCAGCCGACTAAGGCTACTTTCACACATCCGTTTTTCCAATCAGGCACAACCCGTCCAAGTTTAAAAAAGACGGATATAGTGCAGATTTTAAAAAACTGATGCGACGAATCAGGTTTTTAGACGGATCCGGCATGAACTTTTGAACCCGAGAAATGCAGTCTGAGGAGAGAGTGAGAGATTGATTCCAGGCATGTGCAGAGGGGGAAAACGGAGTCCGGTGGCTTTAGTCTGATCCAGCACCCATAGAGTTCAATAGTAGCAAAAAGCCTGATGTGCCGTTTCAGGCGCTGTCTGTTTTTTTGACCGATGCAAAAAACATTCATAGAGACGTTTTTTCCAGAATGAACATTTTGGCTGTATCCGGAAAAAACAGAAGAAACGGAAGGCCGTGCGGCGAGATCCGGTGCTAATACAAGTCAATGAGAAAAAAACGGATCCGGCGGTAAAAAAAAAGGATCTGTTTTTTAAAAAAAAATACGGATCGTTCCTGACGGCAAAAAACGGATGTGTGAAAGTAGCCTAAGAAGTGGTGCCAGAAACATGCCTGATGTCTGCTCTCCGTAATCACACACCATGGCACTCTTGCATTTTTGCAGTGGGTCACAGTGCTCCTCACATGTAAAGCGCCATGGAAAAAATGGCGCTACAATAAATAATAATAATAATAATATAGCCCTTCACTGCAAACCCCACCTCTCAAGGGACTCGGAGTTTTGGGGATTACGAAGAACTAATACTTTGGTCTCTGATTACTGAAAGGTCAATAACCATAACTCATATAATAAAAAATAATTAATAACACACAATCATATTATAAAGTGCATAAACTGTATGTAGTCCAGAACATATAAGGATTATTCAAACATACAGTCAATATACATATACAGTTCAGAAATCATTATTATATACATGAGGATATAAACGTATCAGCATATAATAGTCTCTAGCTATGGAAGTGAACAAGTTATCACAGTTAAATTATAGCTGTTAGGCAAGCAAAGCAAATTCTCTACATATAACAGTTCGAATATCTGACAAATCTTTAACTATATTATTAATTTTATAATTGTTCTTCTCGTTAACTCTTGCAATATTGAGAATACTTGCCTACAGTTATAGGAAAAGAACAACATATTCCTCAACTTACTATGGCAAATTGTAAGAAAAGTTCAGAAATGAGAAAAATAAAAATGTATGAGCACTTATCCCTGAGCGAGAGAAAGTAAATTGCATCAAGTCTCAAATTAGTACAATCCTATTTTTTTGGATAATGTTCCCTGGTATCTAAGTATAACTCAATGTATGATGCACATTAGACTGACTATTTTTATATTCTTACTGAATTACAGAAGAACTTTCAGAAAATATCAAGCGCACTTTTAAAGACATGTAGAGGAATGATATAAAAGGACCAATAAACTTTAAACTTTTTCAGTAGAGCACCCTAGAAAACTAGTAGCTATTGAAATGTGTTCCATACAATATTCTTAGCTGAACCTCTGATTGCACTTTGGCCATATACAAAGTATAATTGAGATGTTCAGATATTCATGCCATTGATGGTCTATGGACAAACAAATAAAGTTGCACTTTGTAGTGCTTTAGCATGTAAATATGTAATAGATGAAATTTGAATTTCTTAATTCCTGCTTTAGATAAAAAGAAAAAATGGAGATCGTCGTTCTCCGGTTGCCGGGAACCTATCTAATGTGAATCCTCTGTAAGTCTTAACACCTTTCTGACCCCAGACATACTATTCCATCCATGTGACCTGGCACAGCCATGGTCTGAATAGTACGTCATACCGATCGGTTCAGAAATGAGAAAAATAAAAATGTATGAGCACTAGTGTTGAGCGATGCCATAATGCAAATATCGGATATCGGCCGATATTAGCTCTATCGGCCTTTCGATAATTCGTTTCGATATTTTCGTCTTATCGAATACCGGAATCGGAAGTTCCCATAATTCTTTGCGAGGCAATGTGATGTTAGTCAGCCAATAATGAATCCTAAGAAGTGTGGGCACATCCTGTACTGCTGCGGTCATGTTAAACTAATGGCATGGCTGTGATTGTATGCTGAAATGATGTCAGAATGCACTATAAAAGGCGCCGCCGCCATTTTAGCGTCACTGTGCTGTGAATTCAGTAAGGGACAGAACGCTGCTGTGCTGACTCTGAGGGACAGTTAGAGATTGCGATTTAGTGTACTGTGCTGTAGGCAGGCTAGCACCAAACCGCTGTGTAAAGCTTCCTTTTGCCTGCAGTGTTGTTTTAACAGCTCTGCAAGGTGTGTGTGAGTGCAGGTGACGCTGCAGTTTGCTCTGCATGCAACGCTGTCTGTAGGCATCTGCACATGTCACTCACAGACTCTTTTTTTTTTCCTTCAGTGTAATTCTTGCAGCTCCATGCAATTTAACTATTAGTGTGACGCGCTTCCATCCGTATCCAATACATTGGTTGCAAACACTATAGAAGTAGACAAAGGAGTAGCCTTTCCCAGATT
Organism: Oophaga sylvatica; assembly: GCA_033576555.1. Taxonomy (NCBI): domain Eukaryota; kingdom Metazoa; phylum Chordata; class Amphibia; order Anura; family Dendrobatidae; genus Oophaga; species Oophaga sylvatica. The sequence goes on from JARQOD010000004.1 coordinate 274,218,884, forward strand.
GTGGACAGTTGTGTTTCAGTGTTCACTTCAGTCTATGTTTTTTATTTTTTGAGTGCACATCACGCTCCAGTTACTTGTTCAAGCACTGCTGCTTGTACTCTGCTGAGCGTGTCTCAGTGGCTCATCCTTTTCATTTATCTCCAATTGGTTCTGCTCCATTCCATTTAAAATATAATCTATTAGTGTGACGCGCTTCCATCCGTATACAATACATTGGTTGCAAACACTATAGAAGTAGACAAAGGAGTAGCCTTTCCCAGATTGTGGACAGTTGTGTTTCAGTGTTCACTTCAGTCTGTGTTTTTTATTTTTTGAGTGCACATCACGCTCCAGTTACTTGTTCAAGCACTGCTGCTTGTACTCTGCTGAGCGTGTCTCAGTGGCTCATCCTTTTCATTTATCTCCAATTGGTTCTGCTTTCATTTAAATAATGTATTAGATGAAATTCGAATTTCTTAATTGTTGCAACACTATAGATAAAAAGGAAGTAATTAAGATCGTCGTTTGTTTGCCGTGGTAACTAGTCTATGTGAATACCTCTGTAGGCCTTAAACTTCTGACTTTCTTTATCCCCAAGATGAACATTCCAGTATAGGCAGTGGTACGTGGCCTGGAGTTTCGAGGATAGTACGTATTACTGATCGGTGCTGCCACTCATGAGAAAATCAACCATGTTTGACCGTGTGGTTCTTTATGCGCACTTTAATGCATGCATGTGCTGGAAATCGCAATTAGCTTCTATGGCTTTGGCGCTAATGTCGATTCGAATTTCCTTCACTCATCGATACCAAACTGTGAGCCCATATCTTTGCACGCTGTCATTAGCACCACATAGAAGTCTGAAAGTGGGCCAGCTGTCTGCTTGCGGTCATTGTTAACTAATAGGCAAGGCAGAGCATTTCTGCAATTTGAAGAAGAGGGCAGTATAAAAGGGCGCCCGGCCGCTCATTTGAGCGGGTCACTGTGCGATTAGGAAGGAACCGAGAACGCTTATGTGATGATTGAGGACTAGGTTGCGGTTTGTGTACATGTGCTGGCCAGAGCACCAACCGCGGTGTAAAGTCTTTTGTGAGTGATGAGTCTTAGACCACTGGCTGGCAACGAGGTGTGTGGTGCAGTGACCTGGAGTTGCTCGCAGTCAAAGCTGTGAAGGTAGGCGCAGACTGCTGCTGTACTCCAGTTTGCACCTGTTGGATTTCTCTTCAGTGTAAAATTTGGCGCTCCATGCATTTCAACTCTGTGGGTTTTTTTGACCGCTTGCATCGTATTCTACATGTTCAAACACTATAGAAGTAGACAAAGGAGTAGCCTTTCCCAGATTGTGGACAGTTGTGTTTCAGTGTTCACTTCAGTCTGTGTTTTTTATTTTTTGAGTGCACATCACGCTCCAGTTACTTGTTCAAGCACTGCTGCTTGTACTCTGCTGAGCGTGTCTCAGTGGCTCATCCTTTTCATTTATCTCCAATTGGTTCTGCTCCATTCCATTTAAAATATAATCTATTAGTGTGACGCGCTTCCATCCGTATACAATACATTGGTTGCAAACACTATAGAAGTAGACAAAGGAGTAGCCTTTCCCAGATTGTGGACAGTTGTGTTTCAGTGTTCACTTCAGTCTGTGTTTTTTATTTTTGAGTGCACATCACGCTCCAGTTACTTGTTCAAGCACTGCTGCTTGTACTCTGCTGAGCGTGTCTCAGTGGCTCATCCTTTTCATTTATCTCCAATTGGTTCTGCTCCATTCCATTTAAAATATAATCTATTAGTGTGACGTGCTTCCATCCGTATACAATACATTGGTTGCAAACACTATAGAAGTAGACAAAGGAGTAGCCTTTCACAGATTGTGAACAGTTGTGTTTCAGTGTTCACTTCAGTCTCTGCGTAATAACCACACTTAGGCCTTATAACTTTTCTGACTTTCTTTATCAATCTACCAAGATGAAGAAGTCAGTGAGTAAGGCACGTGGTCGTGGCCGTGGAGTTTCAGCAGGGAGAGGACGTGGGGATTCTGTGGCTGCTGCCACCCTCAGTGACACAGCATCCACCAGTTTTCCCCGTGAGCGTTCCTTTATGCGCACTTTGGTAGGAGCTCGGCGTGCCCCCCTGCTGCTGGAAGAACAAATTGAAGCCGTTGTTGGTTGGATGGCAGCCAATGCATCGACTTCAATTCCTTCCACCTCCTCTCAGGAACACAACACTGTTGAGCAACCATCTGTCTGTTCACCGCCTGTCAAATTGCCCAGGCAGTCAGAGAGTTCTGTACAGGAGCCAGCTGAGTCTCTGCTTCTGTTCTCAGAATCTGTTGGCTCGCAAACACGGGCACAGGCAAGCAGCATTCTGCAATTTGAAGAAGAGGGAGTATGCAGTGATGCGCAACAGCTGTGTCTCTCTCAATCTGAAGAGGCGGGTGAGCCAGTGCCGATGGACAGCACACCGCAGAACGCATCTTATGATGATGATGAGACTCAGGTGCCAGGTTTTGTGGAGCATGGTGCTGCCCAGACCATCCAACAGCAGCAGGTGTTGGAAGAGGGTAGTGGAGATGATGAAGTCCGAGACCCAACATGGCGTGAGCAACAGGAAGGTGGTGGGAGCAGCTCTGAGGAAGAGATTGTCCCAGCGGTACAAAGAGGAGGGAGAGGTAGGCTGCAGACTCGCTCTGTAGCCTCCAGTTTGGCACCTGTTGGGAGCAGTTCTCTTAGAACTGTCAAAATTGGCGCTCCCCTGACTTGCACTGCGTGGTCCTTTTTTGACAGACTTGTAGATGATATTTGCTATGTTCAAACACTATAGAAGTAGACAAAGGAGTAGCCTTTCCCAGATTGTGGACAGTTGTGTTTCAGTGTTCACTTCAGTCTGTGTTTTTTATTTTTTGAGTGCACATCACGCTCCAGTTACTTGTTCAAGCACTGCTGCTTGTACTCTGCTGAGCGTGTCTCAGTGGCTCATCCTTTTCATTTATCTCCAATTGGTTTCGCTCCATTCCATTTAAAATATAATCTATTAGTGTGACGCGCTTCCATCCGTATACAATACATTGGTTGCAAACACTATAGAAGTAGACAAAGGAGTAGCCTTTCCCAGATTGTGGACAGTTGTGTTTCAGTGTTCACTTCAGTCTGTGTTTTTTATTTTTGAGTGCACATCACGCTCCAGTTACTTGTTCAAGCACTGCTGCTTGTACTCTGCTGAGCGTGTCTCAGTGGCTCATCCTTTTCATTTATCTCCAATTGGTTCTGCTCCATTCCATTTAAAATATAATCTATTAGTGTGACGTGCTTCCATCCGTATACAATACATTGGTTGCAAACACTATAGAAGTAGACAAAGGAGTAGCCTTTCACAGATTGTGAACAGTTGTGTTTCAGTGTTCACTTCAGTCTCTGCGTAATAACCACACTTAGGCCTTATAACTTTTCTGACTTTCTTTATCAATCTACCAAGATGAAGAAGTCAGTGAGTAAGGCACGTGGTCGTGGCCGTGGAGTTTCAGCAGGGAGAGGACGTGGGGATTCTGTGGCTGCTGCCACCCTCAGTGACACAGCATCCACCAGTTTTCCCCGTGAGCGTTCCTTTATGCGCACTTTGGTAGGAGCTCGGCGTGCCCCCCTGCTGCTGGAAGAACAAATTGAAGCCGTTGTTGGTTGGATGGCAGCCAATGCATCGACTTCAATTCCTTCCACCTCCTCTCAGGAACACAACACTGTTGAGCAACCATCTGTCTGTTCACCGCCTGTCAAATTGCCCAGGCAGTCAGAGAGTTCTGTACAGGAGCCAGCTGAGTCTCTGCTTCTGTTCTCAGAATCTGTTGGCTCGCAAACACGGGCACAGGCAAGCAGCATTCTGCAATTTGAAGAAGAGGGAGTATGCAGTGATGCGCAACAGCTGTGTCTCTCTCAATCTGAAGAGGCGGGTGAGCCAGTGCCGATGGACAGCACACCGCAGAACGCATCTTATGATGATGATGAGACTCAGGTGCCAGGTTTTGTGGAGCATGGTGCTGCCCAGACCATCCAACAGCAGCAGGTGTTGGAAGAGGGTAGTGGAGATGATGAAGTCCGAGACCCAACATGGCGTGAGCAACAGGAAGGTGGTGGGAGCAGTCTCTGAGGAAGAGATTGTCCCAGCGGTACAAAGAGGAGGGAGAGGTAGGCTGCAGACTCGCTTGCCTGTAGCCTCCAGTTTGGCACCTGTTGGGAGCAGTTCTCTTAGAACTGTCAAAATTGGCGCTCCCATGACTTGCACTGCGTGGTCCTTTTTTGACAGACTTGTAGATGATATTTGCTATGTTCAATGCAAGCTGTGTAAGCAAAAAGTTAAAAGAGGTAAAAATATCAGGAACCTGAATACCACAAATATGTGGACACATGTACGGACAAAGCACGTAGCTGAGTTCCAAAGACACACTGGAGATGTAGGCCAACCTACAGCAGCACCTACATCTTTAGGTCATGTTCGAGCCTCTACCTCCAGCTCTCACACACCTGTTTCGGCTTCCTCACAGGATCTCCATGGAAGAACCTCGGTCACTGTTGTCCATAGACAAACTGTTATTCCACCCACTGCAGCAAGTTCACAGTCATCGTCACACTCCCAGAACAAAAAACAGCCATCGGTAACACAGGCATGGGATAAAAGACGGCCATACTCGGCAAACCATCCACGAGCACAGGCTCTGAATGCTGGCCTTGCAAAACTCCTGTCCCTTGAAATGCTGTCATTCAGGCTGGTGGAGACTGACAGTTTCAGGAACTTTATGGCATTGGCAGTCCCACAATATAATGTGCCAAGCCGATTTTATTTCAGCAGGCAAGCTGTCCCTGCTCTGCAAAAACATGTCGAGGGAAACATTAAACATGCGCTACTAAACGCCGTCAGTAGCAGGGTCCACCTGACCACCGATGCGTGGACCAGTACCCATGGCCAGGGACGATACCTTTCCCTCACTGCCCATTGGGTCAATGTTGTGGAGCCGGGTACAGATCTTGCCAGTGGCGCTGTACGTGTTCTGCCAACTCCAAGGATTGCAGGAATCCAGTCTGTGCACATTGATTCCTCCTCCTACTCCAGTTCCTCAGAATCATCGCTGCACGAGCCGTCACGGTATACCTCCACATAGACCCGTGAACGCTTACCTGTTGCGACCGATATGAGCACAGCCGTGGCCAAACGTCAACAGGCCGTACTGAAATTAATTCCCATGGGGAATCGAAGCCACACAGCGCAGGAGCTCTGGGATGCCATCAAGCAGGAGAGCGATGTGTGGTTTTTGTCAGCTAATCTCCAGCCAGGCTTGGTAGTGTGTGACAATGGCCGAAATCTGGTGGCAGCTCTGGGCCTTGGCAACCTCACTCACATACCATGTCTGGCACATGTGCTCAACTTGGTCGTGCAGAGTTTTTTGAGGGACTATCCGGATCTTGATGCACTGCTGCACAAGGTCCGCCTAGAGTGCGCTCACTTGCGACGTTCCAGCATAGCCAGATCGCGCATTGCAGCTCTGCAAGTCAGATTTCGCCTTCCTGAACATCGCATCATATGTGACGTACCCACCAGGTGGAATTCCACGTTACATATGTTGGAGCGGTTGTGTGAGCAGCAGCCAGCAGTAATGGAGTATCAGCTGCAACAGGCGCAATCAACTCGCAATTTGCGCCGTTCACACTTCACCACTACTGAGTGGGCCTCTATGAAGGACATCTGCGACGTTTTGCGTGCGTTTGATGTCTCAACGCGGATGGCGAGTGCAGATGATGCACTAGTCAGCATGACTGTCCCCCTTATCTGCCTGCTTCAGAAATCACTGAAAGCACTAAAGGAAGAGGTTTTGGAAGAGGTGGAGGATGAGGAGTCACAAATTCAATTACCTTCAGGACAGTCAGCGCAACGTGGTTCCTCACAAAGGGCTGGGCAGGGCTCACTTTGTGAGGAGGATGAGGAGGAGGAGGAGTCAATGGAGGAGGAAGAAATCCCTACAGAGGGAGGTACACAACGCTGTAGTCAGTATGTAGAGCGAGGGTGGGGTGATGCAGAGGAGACAGAGATGACGCCTCTTCCAGAGGACAGCCTTTGTTGGCCAGTTGGGAGTCTGCAGCACATGGTTGATTTCATGCTTCAGTGCCTGAGAAACGACCGCCGCATCGCCCACATTCTCAGCACGTCAGATTATTGGGTGTACACCCTCCTAGACCCTCGCTACCGGGACAACTTACAAACCCTCATCACACCGGTGAACCGGGACCGTAAAATGCAGGAGTACCAAGACACACTGGTGCAATCCATACTGTTGTACATTCCAGCCGAGAGAGCTGCTGCTGCTGCTGCTACTGCTTTACAAAGCAGCTCTGTGCATCGAGGCAGTGTAGACACTTCTACAACAAGAGGGATCAGAAGCAGCGCCTCTGCACAGGGCAAGAACTGTATGTTACAAATGTGGCAAAGTTTTGTGACAGCGCCAGCAAGGTCTACACCATCCGAGACGGCTCCAGTCACCAGGAAGAAACGTTTCCGTAAGATGGTGACAGACTACTTGGCTTTCCCTCTAAGTGTACTCCCAGATGCCTCTTCCCCTTTCAAATTTTGGGTCTCTAAGTTGGATACATGGCCAGAGCTTAGCCAGTATGCATTGGAGGTGCTGGCTTGCCCTGCTGCCAGTGTATTATCTGAGCGTGTCTTTAGTGCTGCAGGTGGTGTAGTAACAGACCGTCGCATGCGACTATCCTCAGAGAATGTAGACCGGCTTACTTTTCTGAAAATGAACAAGGCATGGATCTCACCTGAATTTGCCTGTCCGTTTTCAGATTAAATAACTGTTTGGCAACGTTTTCCATGTCTCCTGTTATGTTCATCTTTCTACCACCTGAACTCTACTCCCTGGGCTACAACACCGCCATTTGTTGCTCGTAAGTAATTGGCAGGGGTACTGACTCCTGGCCAGCCTGGTTACAGCACGACAGCTGTTTCCTGGCAGTGTGAACGTCAATTATCCTCCAATAAGTTGTGCTGTCGTGTTGCATTCGGGTTAGCCGACTCTATGGTGCCTGCAGTTTAGGTGATTCCTATGTGTGCTGTGGGATATGTAAATAAAGGCGGTTTCCATTGTGACAATAGGATAAGCACCCACTGTAGGACTGTGTGATTCGGTAACTGTGGACGGCTTGCGTCCTGTCAACTTACATTTTCATGGGTGCGTTCTTCTACCCGTCCGGGGTCCAGTACCGTCAAGTGGTTCTCCCCAGTGCCTTTGGCCTAGGTGCCTCCATCTCCGTATCCGAGTTTCAGCAACGTCTGCTGGTCCTTGGTAGTGCTTTGGAGCACAGGTACCTCCTGCTTAGTAACCGTGTCACAGTAACGTCAGCTGGTACTCGGTTGTGACATTGCCTCTTTTCCTTCTGCTACCCGTCCGGGGTCCAGCACAGTCAGCTGGTCCTCGTTACTTCCATTGTCTCTTGCTCCATCTGATACCCGTCAGGGTTCCAGTAACGTCAGCTGTTTCTCGGAAATTAGACGACATTAAAGACCACCCAGAAGAAGATGACGACAACAAGGACGACGAGCATGAAGCCAACCAGCCTGAACACCATCACAAAGAAAAAATAAAAGATTACCCAGAAGAAGATCACCAACAGGACAAAGAAGGTTAAGACAAACTACAAGATACAGAACAAGAGACAGAAGAACAATAAGCAAAAGATCAAAAAGCAGAAGAACATGAAGTATAAGACCAAAATGAAGAGCAAAATATATGCTCTAAATTCTAAGCAGAAGAAAACTAAGCAGTGTATGGGGGTGAGTCCGTTCCTCCTCGTGGTGCCCCTGGAAAATGCCTGCTGCTGCTGCAGGCTAAACTGAACACGGACAAATACTGTTGTAATTTAAATCTTTTGTGACAGCAAGAACGGAAGGATGAACAATTCATACTTTTACAGATTACAAGTACAGGAATCTCTGTCACAAATAAGAATATGATGAAGAAGATGAAGAGGAAGAAGATGAAGAATTTGAATATGAAGAAGATTAATTAGTTTAATAATAACAATATGAGTAATGTAAACAAAAACATGAATAGCAAGAAGTTTAAGAAGAAGATTAAGAAGGTGAAGATGAAGAATAATTTGATGAGAAAGATGATGCTGCTGCTGAAGATTATGAAGGAGAAAGTGTGGCACTGGCAAAAGTTAAAAAGGTGAAGAGCATGGAAGTTGTGAAACATACATATTTGCCAAAATAGAAAAAAGGTTAACAACATTGTCAATTTGTTAGTCAATCCAAACGTATTTCCAAAAAAAAATATATTAATGCTATTCCAATGCATTGGGTTAAACATGTATGCCTTTATTGTCTCCTCAACCTCCCCCAATACATTCTACATTAGTCTTTGTTGTTTTCCTTCATGTACAATTAACCAACAAGGCAAGAATGTTTTTTTTTTAATGTCGATATTTTGTTCCCATAGACTTACATTGGACTTCCGGAATCGGAATCGGATATCGACGATATTTAGTGATATCGGCGATACCATTTCGATACGATATTTTTAGATATCGAGCAGTATCGCTCAACACTAATGAGCACTTATCCCTGAACGAGACAAAGTAAATTGCATCAAGTATCACGTTAGTACAATACTTTCTCTCGCTCAGGGATAAGTGCTCATACATTTTTATTTTTCTTATTTCTGAACTGATCGGTATGACGTACTATTCAGACCATGGCTGTGCCAGGTCACATGGATGGAATAGTATGTCTGGGGTCAGAAAGGTGTTAAGACTTACACAGGATTCACATTAGATAGGTACCCAGATTGTACTAATCTCACTACTCTCATCCTGATTCTCACAGCTGACACCCCGCACTAAGTGCCAGGAGCACTCACAGACCGCTCCTGGCACATTAACCCAGGAACACTGCGATCAAACATGATTGCAGCGTTCCGGTGCCGGCAGAGGGTCTTACAGCCCCTCTGCCTTTGGATCGGAGACCCCGTGGCATGACACAGGGTCCCGATCGCTCCCATGGTAACCCGATGTCGTCATGACGACATCCAGGTTACCAGAGCTGAGAGACTTCCTGTCATGTGCAGTGCATGCCAGGAAGTCTCCAGGTCAGTACTGTGCATGGATTGCAGCGTTGCAAGCTTCTATAGCATACAGATGCTGTTTCATCTGCATGCAATAGAAGCTATCAGTCTTGCACAAAATGAGTGTCCCATAGAATGAAATTAAAAAATTTTTTAAATAATTGTAAAAATATTTTTTAAAAAATTAAAAATTAATAAAAAATGAATATTTCTTCAATCATTAACCCCTTCACCCCCAAGGGTGGTTTGCACGTTAATGACCGGGCCAATTTTTACAATTCTGACCACTGTCTCTTTATGAGGTTATAACTCTGGAACGCTTCAACAGATCTTCGCGATTCTGAGATTGTTTTCTCATGACATATTGTACTTCACGTTAGTGGTAAAATTTATTCGATATACCTTGCGTTTATTTTTGAAAAAGACGCAAATATGGCGAAAATTTTGAAAATTTTGCAATTTTCAAACTTTGATTTTTTTTCCCTTAAAACAGAGAAATATGTCACACAAAATAGTTAAGAAATAACATTTCCCACATGTCTACTTTACATCAGCACAATTTTGGAACCAACATTTTTTTTTGTTAGGAAATTATAAGGGTTAAAAGTTGACCAGTGATTTCTCATTTTTACAACAAAATTTACAAAGCCATTTTTTTAGGGACCACCTCACATTTGAAGTCACTTTGACGGGTCTATATAGCAGAAAATACCCAAAAGTGACACCATTCTAAAAACTGCACCCCTCAAGGTACTCGAAACCACATTCAAGAAGTTTAATAACCCTTCAGGTGCTTCACAGGAGCTGAAGCAACGTGGAAGGAAAAAAATAATATTTAACTTTTTATCCACAAAAATGATCTTTTACAAACTTTTTTTTATTTTCACAAGGGTAAAAGGAGAAAATGGGCAGATAAAGTTGTTGTGCAAATTCTCCTGAGTACGTCAATACCCCATATGTGGGGGAAAACCACTGTTTGGGCACACGGCAGAGCTCGTAAGGGAAGGAGCGCCGTTTGACTTTTTCAAACTAAAATTGGCTGGAGTTGAGATTGGACGCCATGTCGTGTTTGGAGAGCCCCTGATACACCTAAACAGTGGAAACCCCCCACAAGTGACACCATTTTGAAAACTAGACCCCTAAGGAACTTATCTAGATCTGTTGTGAGCACTTTGAACCCCAAAGTGTTTCACAAAAGTTTATAATGCCTGGGTGTGAAAGAAAAAAAAAAAACAATTTTCCACAAAAATGATTTTTTGGTCCCAAATTTTTGATTTTTCCCAAGGAAATGGGACCCCAAAAGTTGTTGTACAATTTGTCCTGAGTACGCTGATACCCCCTATGTGGGGGGTGGATACTGTTTGGGCGCACAGCAGGGCTTGGAAAGGAAGCAGTAACGTTTTGGAATGCAAACATTAATGGGGGTCATGTTCCGTTTGTAGTGCCCCAGATGAGCCTAAACAGTGGAAACCCCCCACAAGTGACCCCATTTTGGAAGCTAGACCCCCTAAGGAACTTATCTAGATATTTGGTGAGCACTTTGAACCCCAAGTGCTTCACACAAGTTTATAATGCCCGGGCATGAAAATAAAAAATCCTATTTTTTTCCCACAAAAAATACCTTTTAGTCACTAATTTTTTATTTTCCCATAGGTAACAGGAGAAATTGGACCACAAAAGTTGTCCAATTTATCCTGAGTACGATGATACCCCATATGTGGGGGGAACCACTGTTTGGGTGCATGGCAGAGCTCGGAATGGAAGGAGCACCATTTGACTTTTTCCAACTAAAATTGGCTGGAATTGAGATTGGATGCCATGTTGCATTTGGAGAGCCCCTGATGTGCCTAAACAGTGGAAACCCCCCACAAGTGACCCCATTTGGGAAACTAGACCCCCTAAGGAACTTATCTAGATCTTTGGTGAGCAATTTGAACCCCCAAGTGCTTCACACAAGTTTATAACGTAGAGCCGTAAAATTAAAAAATCATATTTTTTCCACAAAATTGATCTTTTCACCCAATTTTTATTTTCCCAAGGGTAACAAGACTCCAAAAGTTATTGTGCAATTTGTCCTGAGTATGCTGATACCCCATATGTGGGGGTAAACCACTGTTTGGGTGCATGGCAGAGTTTGGAAGGGAAGGAGCGCCATTTGACTTTTTCAACGCAGAATTGGCTGGATGCCATGTCGTGTTTGGAGAGCTCCTGATCTGCCTAAACAGTGTAAACCCCCCACAAATGACACCATTTTGGAAACTAGACCACTCAAGGAACTTATCTAGATGTGTGGTGAGCACTTTGAACCCCAAAGTGCTTCACAGAAGTTTATAACGTACAGCCGTAAAATAAAAAATCTTTTTTTTTTTTACAAAAATGATTTTTTTTCGCCCCCAATATTTTATTTTCACAAGGGTAACAGGAGAAATTGCACCCCAAAAGTTGTTGTCCAATTTGTCCTGAGTACGCTGATACCCAATATGTGGGAGAAAACTACTGTATGGGTGCACGTCTGGGCTCGGAAGGGAAGTAGTGACGTTTTGGATTGCAGACTTTGATGGAATGGTCTGGGGGCGTCATGTCGCATTTGGAGAGCCCTGATGCGCCTAAACAGTGGAAACCCCCCACAAGTGACCCATTTTGGAAAATAGACCCCACAAGGAACTTATCTAGAAGTGTGTTGAGCACTTTGAACCCGAAGTGCTTCACAGAAGTTTATAACGTACAGCTGTAAAAATAAAAAATCTTTTTTTTTACAAAAATGATTTTTTCGCCCCCAATATTTTATTTTCACAAGGGTAACAGGAGAAATTGGACCCCAAAAGTTGTTGTACAATTTGTCTTGAGTACGCTGATACCCAACATGTGGGAGAAAACTACTGTATGGGTGCATGTCTGGGCTCGGAAGGGAAGTAGTGACGTTTTGGATTGCAGACTTTGATGGAATGGTCTGGGGGCGTCATGTCGCATTTGGAGAGCCCCTGATGCGCCTAAACAGTGGAAACCCCCCACAAGTGACCCCATTTTGGAAAATAGACCCCACAAGGAACTTATCTAGAAGTGTGGTGAGCGCTATGAAGCCCCAAGTGCTTCACAGAAGTTTTATAACATACAGCCGTAAAAACAAAAAAATCATTTTTTTTTGCAAAAATGATTTTGTCACCCCCAGTTTTTTATTTTCCCAAGGGTAACAGAAGAAATAGGACAAATTGCACAATAGCTCTTGTGGTCCAGAGTACGCTGATACCCCATATGCGGGGTAAACTACTGTTTGGCCGCATGGCAGAGCTCAGAAGTGAAGGAGCACCGTTTGACTTTTTCAATGCAGAATTGGCTGGAATTGAGATCAGACGCCATGTCACATTTTGAGAGCCCCTGATGTGCCTGAACAGCAGAAACCCCACAATTCTAACTCCAACCCTAACCCCAACACACCCCTAACCCTAGTCCCAACCCTAACCACAAACCTAACCCTAACACACCCCTAACCCTAATCACAACCCTAACCCTAACGTTAGCGCCAACCCTAACCCTAACTTTAGCCGCAACCCTAACCCTAATGGGAAAATGGAAATAAATACATTTTTTTAATTTTATTATTTTTCCCTAACTAAGGGGGTGATAAAGGGGGGTTTGATTTACTATTTATAGCGGGTTTTTATGATTGGTAGCTGTCACGCTAAAAGACGCTTTTTATTGCAAAAAAATAGTTTTTTGCATCACCACATTTTGAGAGCTATAATTTTTGCATATTTTGGCACACAGAGTCATGTGAGGTCTTATTTTTTGTGGGACGAGGTGACGTTTTTATTGCTACCATTTATGAGCACGTGACATTTTTTGATCGCTTTTTATTTTGATTTTTGAGAGGTTAGAATGAACAAAAATCAGCAATTCATGAATTTCTTTTTGGGGAGGCGTTTATACCGTTCTGCGTGTGGTAAAATTGATAAAGCAGTTTTATTCTTCGGGTCAGTACGATTACGGTGATACCTCATTTATATCATTTTTTTATGTTTTGGCACTTTTATAGAATAAAAACAATTTTATATCAAAAATTATTATTTTTGCATCGCTTTATTCTGCGAGCTATAACTTTTTAATTTTTTTGCTCATGATGCTGTATGATGGCTCGTTTTCTGTGGAACAAGACGACGTTTTCAGCGGTACCATGTTTATTTATATCGGTCTTTTTGATCGCGTGTTATTCCACCTTTTGTTCGGCGGTATGATGATAAAGTATTGATTTTTTTGCTTAGTTTTTTTTTTTTAAGGGGTTCTCTAAAGGGGTTAACTAGTGGAACAGTTTTATAGGGGGGGTCGTTATGGACGCGGCAATACCGAATATGTGTACTTTTATTGTTTTGTTTTATTTATTTACAGGAAGAAATTAATTTATTGGGGAATATTTTTTTTTTTTATGATTTTTTTTTACCACTTTTTATTTTATATTTTTTTTTACTTTTTTACTTTGTCCCAGGGCGGGACATCACAGTATTTTATCAGATCGCTGGTGTGACAGTGTGCACAGCACTCTGTCACACCAGCAATCGCTCTGGCATCGCTGCAGGCTTCCTCAGCGCCTGCTCTCAGCAGACACTGAGGAAGCCGCCTCCCTGCAGGACCCCGGCGCCATCTTGGATCCGGGGACCTGGAGGGAGGACGAACCCTCGGAACAGCCTCCCTGTGCGATCCTCCCCTGTGCCCCCGGTACACCGCGATCATGTTTGATCGTGGTGTGCCAGGGGTTAATGAGCCGGGAGCGGTCCGTGACCTCTCCTGACACATAGTGCTGGGTGTCAGCTGTGATAAACAGCTGACACCCGGCCGCGATCAGCTGCGCTCCTCCCGGGAGCGCAGCTGATCGCCCATGACGTACTATTCCGTCCATGGGAATTAGGTCCAGGGTCACATGGACGGAATAGTACGTCGGATGGAATAAAGGGGTTAAATCAATATTTGAATTAAAAAAAAGTCTAAACAATAAAAGTACACATATTATAGCTCTCAAAATGTGGTGATGCAAAAACTATTTTTTGCAATAAAAAGCGTCTTTTAGTGTGTAACAGCTGCCAAACATAAAAACTCGATATAAAAACCTGCTATAAATAGTAAATCAAACCCCCTTTACCACCCCTTAGTTATAGAAAAATAGTAAAAAAAATGTATTTATTTCCATTTTTCCAATAGGGTTAAGATTAGGGTTGGGGCTAGGGTTAGGGTTAGGGTTCAGGCTAAAGTTAGGGTTAGAGTTGGGGCTAAAGTTAGGGTTAGGGTTGAGGCTAAAGTTAGGGTTAGGGTTGAGGCTAAAGTCATGGTTAAGGTTGGGGTTGGGGCTAGAGTTGGGGTTAGGGTTGGGATTAGGGTTAGGGTTTGGATTAGGGTTAGAGTTTGGATTAGGGTTGGGATTGGGGCTGGGATTAGGGTTAGGATTAGGGTTAAGGGTGTGTTAGGGTTAGGTTTGTGGTTAGGGCTATGGTTAGGGTTGGGTATGGGTTAGCGGTGTGTTGGGGTTAGGGTTGGAGTTAGAATAGGGAGGTTTCCACTGTTTAGGCACATCCCAGGCTCTCCAAACGCGACATGGCGTCTGAACTCAATTCCAGCCAATTCTGCGTTGAAAAAGTCAAACGGCGCTCCTTCCCTTCTGAGCTCTGCCATGCACCCAAATAGGGGTTTACCCCCACATATGGGGTATCAGCATGCTCAGGACAAATTTCAAAACAACTCTTGGGGGGGTCCAAATTTTCCTGTTACCCTTGGGAAAATAAAAAATTGGGGGTGAAAAATCATTTTTGTGAAAAAAATGTTTTTTATTTTTACGGCTCTACATTATAAGCTTCTGTGAAGCACTTGGGGGTTCAAAATGCTCACCGCACATCTAGATAAGTTCGTTAGGGGTTCTACTTTCCAAAATGGTGTCACTTGTGGGGGTTTCCACAGTTTAGGCACATCAGGGGCTCTCCAAACACGACATGGCGTCCGATCTTAATTCCACCCAATTCTACATTGAAAATGTCAAACGGCGCTCCTTCCCTTCCGAGCTCTGCAATGCGCCAAAACAGTAGTTTACCTGCATATATAGGGTATCAGCGTACTCAGGACAAATTATTCAATAACTTTTGGGGTCCAATTTTTCCTGTTATCCTTGGTAAAATAAAACAAATAGGATCTGAAGTAAATTTTTTTGTAAAAAAAAGTTAAATGTTTATTTTTTAAACATTCCAAAAATTTCTGTGAAGGATTAATAAACTTCTTGAATGTGGTTTTGAGCACCTTGAGGGGTGCAGTTTTTAGAATGGTGTCACTTTTGGGTATTTTCTATCATGTAGACCCCTCAAAGTGACTTCAAATGTGATGTGGTCCCTAAAAAAAATGATGTTGTAAAAATGAGAAAACGCTGGTCAAATTTTAACTCTTATAACTTCCTAACAAAAAAAATTTTGGTTCCAAAATTGGGCTGAAGTAAAGTAGACATGTGGGAAATGTTACTTATTAAGTATTTTGTGTGATATATCTCTGTGATTTAAGGGCATGAAAATTCAAATTTGGAAAAATGCTAAATTTTCAAAATTTTCGCCAAATTTCCATTTTTTTCATGAATAAACGCAAGTTATTTTGAAGAAGTTTAACTGCTATCATGAAGTACAATATTTCATGAGAAAACACTGTCAAATCACTGGAATCCATTGAAGTGTTCCAGAGTTATTACCTCTTAAAGGGATAGGGGTCAGAATTGTAAAAATTGGCTTGGTCATTAACGTGCAAACCACCTTGGGGGTTTAAGCTTGAATTTATATGTAGGTAGCTCTCTGCTGCAACTAAAACCACCACAGGCTGGTGGGTGGAGTACTCGGTCAGAAAGCCAATACACAAATAAAAAACTGATTGTCACTTCCAAAACAGAAAAACTGGTGGGTACAGGTGCAAACTAAGAGTAGCCATATCTATACATAACAAATAAAGTTGCACTCTGTAGTGCTAGAGCATGTAAACATGAAATATATGAAATCTCAATTGCATTACTGCTTTATATCATAACTTAAATGAAGATGCT
Organism: Oophaga sylvatica; assembly: GCA_033576555.1. Classification (NCBI taxonomy): domain Eukaryota; kingdom Metazoa; phylum Chordata; class Amphibia; order Anura; family Dendrobatidae; genus Oophaga; species Oophaga sylvatica. The sequence goes on from JARQOD010000004.1 coordinate 274,235,020, forward strand.
TAGCACATAAATTGGCCATATCATACCGGGCCCAGCAGCCAATGGCAAGGCGATCTCCGGTTGCTGGGAGACTATCTAATGTGAATCCTCTCCTAGGCTCAAGCCTGCATTTATGGATAGGTAGGTCCCTGCTGAAATGACCTACCTACAGTACCTATAAATGCAGGCTTTAGCATAGGAGAGGAGTCACATTAGATAGGCTCCCAGCAACCGGTGATCACCTTGTTGTTGGCTGCTGGGCCCGTATGAATTAGCCAAATTATGTGCTAAGCATCTCCATTTTTCTTATTACCTAGAGCAGTAATGCAATTCAAATGTCTTATATTTTATGTTTACATGCTATAGCACTACAGAGTGCAACTTTGTTTGTTATATATAGAAATGGCTACTCTTAATTTTCAATTGTACACACTAGTTTTTATGTTTGGAAGTGACAGTCGGTATTTTGTTATTGATGGGCTAAGTAACACTGACTAACAAACTATGGAGGAATTTTCATGACTTTTAACAGAGTGGCTGCGGATGACCAGTAGGAGACCTATAAAACTCAGAAATGCCTACATTAAATGGAATAATAGAAAAATAAAATAAGAAACAATTCAGGAATGTATATTGTATTTTCCTTCCCTTAAGGCCGGAGTCACACTAGTGATGAATACGGACAAGTGCGAAGCGCAAAAACAACGCATTGCACTCGGACCAATGTTAATGTATGGGGCAGCTCCCATCAGCCGATTTTTTCTCGGCCGTATTATACTGCGATTGTCAGCGTATTACGGCCGTACATGTAAAGCGCCATGGAAAAATGTATAATAATAATAATACGCCAATGCAAGTCTATGGATGCGAGAATACTACGGATTACACACGGACCAGACTTGTGACTTGCGAGAAATACGCAAGATTTCTCCAGGTGACAGGAAATGGACTCAGCCATTATCAGGAAGCTTTGACATGCTAATTAGTTTATGAGGCATCCCGGAACAACGCCTCCACGGAGTCTAGTATGTCCACATACATCAACGTGGAAATGCTAATCGTACTGATCCAAGAGAGGCCAGAACTGTGGGAACAGAGGGACGCAAGTAGTATAGGAGGTATAGTATTCGTCAAACTCAATTTGACAGGTCGACACGCCCCCTATAATTTAATCCGTCTCCCTGTCAGATTGATCCAGGTCGTCACGTGTATAAGGAGTTCTAGTTAAATACAGACTTCTGTATAAACTAGTATATAATGATTTTTAGTGAATTAAAGAGTGAATCTTGATCTTTTTTGTGGGTAGATGCTTTTAAGGACCCAGTAAATGTAAAGCTATTTTCTAGCAGAGTCTGTAGTACAGACTCCAGTATATAAGAATTTTTAGTGAAATACAGACTCTTAGTGAAATACAGGCACCAGATCAAAGACTTGTTTACATCCATATGAGGAGCTATATTAAAAAAGCAACGATTATTCTATAGTACCATACAGTATATAAACACCTTATAACACATTTGGGATTATGACTCTCAACTTATAGTTTTTATTCAGTGTTTATATATATATATTTTTAGCTTGGTAGTGTATCTACACTTATCTCAGCAATTCATTGTATACTAAGAAGAATCTTGGCATATTTTGTTAGAGCTCGGTAACTTATTACTAATCTGTGTGTACAAGACTTGTGTTGTGTATAGCACCAGGCATGTTGGGGCATGTTTAAAACTGACGAGACTTATAACCATGTCTCATTGTACGGGCATATTATGTATATGGCCGTGTTACAATATTACAGAATGTTTTATTCGTATTTTAAAAAAGCAATGACACGATATTGTAAAACAAGATTACAAGATTTTATTGTAATAAATAAATCTCAAAGACATTTCAAGCATTTAAAAGTACATACAGAATGATATAAAAGTGTCACATGTACAATTAACAAACACCATCACACACACACGATAAAATAGATAATTAACAAGTACATAGGTTACATCGTGAGCCACATGGCTGGCAGTATTGGTAGAGACCTTTTTTTAGGTAGTAGAGTTCCCCTTGTGGTGGCTAATGACGGCGAGTGCAGAGAATGAATTGTACGGGGTGCGGGATCTATCCTCATCGGTTAGATACACCAGCGCTGGAGGCCATTTTTAATTCGTCTAAATGTTGTCTAGTAGTGGGTAGTGTTGAGCATTCCGATACCGCAAGTATCGGGTATCGGCCGATATTCGCGTTATCGGAATTCCGATACTTAATTCCGATACTTTTTCCATATCGTATACCGGAATCGGAAGTTCCCATAATTCTTTGAGAGGCAATGTGATTTTAGTCAGCCAATGAGGAATCCTACGAAGTGTGGGCACATCCTGTAATGCTGCGGTCATCTTAACTAATGGCATGGCTGTGATTGGCTGCTGAAATGATGTCAGAATGCACTATAAAAGGCGCCGCCGCCATTTTAGCGTCACTGTGCTGTGAACTCAGTAAGGGACAGAACGCTACTCTGCTCACTCTGAGGGACAGTTAGATATTGCGATTTTGTGTACTACTGTGCTTGAGGCAGGCTAGTTTACCAACCGCTGTGTAAAGCTTCATTTTGCCAGTGTTGTTTTAACAGCTCTGTGCAAGGTGTGTGTGTGACAGTGCAGGTGACGCTGCAGTTTGCTCTGCATCCACCGCTGTTTGTAGGCATCTGCACGTGTCACTGACTCTTTTTTTTTTTTTTTTTTTTTTTATTTTGTGGAATTGGTGCAGCTCCATTATATTAGAAAAAAAAATCAAATCTATTAGTGTGACGTGCTTCCATCCGTATACAATACATTGGTTGCAAACACTATAGAAGTACAGAAAGGAGCTTTTCACAGATTGTGGACAGTTGTGTTTCAGTGTTCACTTCAGTCTGTGTTTTTTACTTTTTTGAGTGCAGATCACGCTCCAGTTACATGTTCAAGCACTGCTGCTTGTACTCTGCTGAGCGTGTCTCAGTGGCTCATCCTTTTCATTTATCTCCAATTGGTTCTGCTACATTCCATTTAAAATAAATCTAATCTATTAGTGTGACGCGCTTCCATCCGTATACAATACATTGGTTGCAAACACTATAGAAGTACAGAAAGGAGCTTTTCACAGATTGTGGACAGTTGTGTTTCAGTGTTCACTTCAGTCTGTGTTTTTTACTTTTTTGAGTGCAGATCACGCTCCAGTTACATGTTCAAGCACTGCTGCTTGTACTCTGCTGAGCGTGTCTCAGTGGCTCATCCTTTTCATTTATCTCCAATTGGTTCTGCTACATTCCATTTAAAATAAATCTAATCTATTAGTGTGACGCGCTTCCATCCGTATACAATACATTGGTTGCAACTTGCAAACACTATAGAAGTACAGAAAGGAGCTTTTCACAGATTGTGGACAGTTGTGTTTCAGTGTTCACTTCAGTCTGTGTTTTTTACTTTTTTGAGTGCAGATCACGCTCCAGTTACATGTTCAAGCACTGCTGCTTGTACTCTGCTGAGCGTGTCTCAGTGGCTCATCCTTTTCATTTATCTCCAATTGGTTCTGCTACATTCCATTTAAAATAAATCTAATCTATTAGTGTGACGCGCTTCCATCCGTATACAATACATTGGTTGCAAACACTATAGAAGTACAGAAAGGAGCTTTTCACAGTTCAACCCACATTATGCACTTCCAACATTGCAGCATTTGAGGCATGATGTGAGTTGGATTGGTCAAAGTTATGGAGTGAGAAGGTTCACCATCAGTACCCTATAGCATAAGTATGCTTTTGTGTTAGCATTTGTGTAGACATGTGGATATCTGCCATAATATGTCACAATTATTTAGTTACAGATTTGTTACCAACACTAATCATTGAATGGTTTAAATTTGACGTTTCACTTGTTTACAGCTTAGAAATAAGGGTGTAGCCTGATATCTATGTGTAGCACTAGCCACTTTAACATGTCATGTTTTTTTAAACATGTGTAGGTAGGTAGCAGTAATTTTTGCCGGACACACAGCAGGGAACAGCAGGCGTTACTGAACCCCACTATCACTATAGCTTGTGTATTGGTCTGTGGACACGACACTTCTGAGCAGCAACTGGCAGTGTTGTAGCCCAGGGAGTATAGCTCAGGTGGTAGAAAGATGAACATACAGGGACATGGAAAACGTTGTCAACCAGTTAGTTAATCTGAAACCGGACAGGCAAATTCAGGCGAGATCCATGCCTAGTTCATTTTCAGAAAAGTAAGCCGTTCTACATTATCGTAGGATAGTCGCATGCAACGGTCTGTTAGTACACCACCTGCAGCAGTAAAGACGCGCTCCGATAATACACTGCCAGCAGATCAAGCCAGCACCTCCAATGCATACTGGCTAAGCTCTGGCCATGTATCCAGCTTAGAGACACAAAACTTGAATGGGGAAGAGCCATCTGGGAGTACACTGAGAGGGCAAGACATGTAGTCTGTCACCATCTTACGGAAATGTTTGCCTCCTGCTGACTGGAGCCGTCTCGGATGGTGTAGACATTGGTGGCGCTGCCACAAAACTTCGACACATTTGGAACATACTGTTCTTGCCCTGTGCAGAGGCGCTGCTTGTGCTCCCTCTTGTTGCAGAGCTGTCTCCACTGCCTCGACGCACAGAGCTGCTTTGTAAATCAGTAGCAGCAGCAGTGCTCTCGGCTGGAATGGAGAACATTATGGATTGCACCAGTGTGTCTTGGTACTTCCGCATTTTACGCTCCCGGTTCAACGTGTGATGAGGCTTTGTAAGTTGTCCCGGTAGCGAGGGTCTAGGAGGGTGTACACCAATAATCAGACGTGGTGTGAATGTGTTCGATGCGGCGGTCGTTTCTCAGCCACTGCAGCATGAAATCAACCATGTGCTGCAGACTCCCAACTGGCCAAGAAACGTTGTCCCCTGCAAGAGGCGTCATTCCGCCTGCTGTGCATCACCCCCACCCTTGGTCTACATACTGACTAGAGCATTGTCTACCTCCCTTGGAGCGATGTCTTCCTCCTCCATTGACTCCTCCTCATCCTCCTCACAAAGTCCTTCAAATACATATAAATTTACAAAATTTAAAACTCAAAATTTAAAAACTTTGTATCATAATTCTGTAACATCAGTTTATGGAAACACAATAGCATTACAAAAGGATAGACAAAAAATGTACATTATGTGCTTTGTAAATACATTAAAAGTTTGTAATGGTTATGAAAATATAGACAGCGACTCTGGAGGTTCAATTGTTGATACAGCATGGTACTTTGAAAGTCCTCCAGCCCTTTGTGAGGAACCACGTTGCGCTGACTGTCCAGAAGGTGATGGAATTTGTGACTCCTCATCCTCCTCACAAAGTCCTTCAAATACATATAAATTTACAAAATTTAAAACTCAAAATTTAAAAACTTTGTATCATAATTCTGTAACATCAGTTTATGGAAACACAATAGCATTACAAAAGGATAGACAAAAAATGTACATTATGTGCTTTGTAAATACATTAAAAGTTTGTAATGGTTATGAAAATATAGACAGCGACTCTGGAGGTTCAATTGTTGATACAGCATGGTACTTTGAAAGTCCTCCAGCCCTTTGTGAGGAACCACGTTGCGCTGACTGTCCAGAAGGTGATGGAATTTGTGACTCCTCATCCTCCTCACAAAGTCCTTCAAATACATATAAATTTACAAAATTTAAAACTCAAAATTTAAAAACTTTGTATCATAATTCTGTAACATCAGTTTATGGAAACACAATAGCATTACAAAAGGATAGACAAAAAATGTACATTATGTGCTTTGTAAATACATTAAAAGTTTGTAATGGTTATGAAAATATAGACAGCGACTCTGGAGGTTCAATTGTTGATACAGCATGGTACTTTGAAAGTCCTCCAGCCCTTTGTGAGGAACCACGTTGCGCTGACTGTCCAGAAGGTGATGGAATTTGTGACTCCTCATCCTCCACCTCTTCCAAAACCTCATGCCTTAGTGCTTGCAGTGTTTTTTGAAGCAGGCAGATAAGGGGGACAGTCAGGCTGACTAGTGCATCATCTGCACTCGCCATCCGCGTTGACTCATCAAACGCACGCAAAACGTGGCAGATATCCTTCATAGAGTTATTCGCCACTCATTACACTGGCAGTGGCTGCCCATTCATTATAGGATCCAATTCTAATTACTGGTTCTCACCAACATAGCTCTCCACAGCGCAGCACCCCCCTACATCTCCTCCCTTATTTATATTTATCGGCCTAACCGACTGCTGCACTCTGCAAACGACCTTCGACTAACCTCTGCACTAATCCGTACCTCCCACTCCCAACTCCAAGACTTCACCCGCGCTGCGCCAATCCTCTGGAATGCTCTACCCAAGAAATTAGGACTATCCGCAATTTGGATGGTTTCAGGCGCTCCCTCAAAACACATTTGTTCACAGTGGCCTATCACATTCACTAATCAAAGTCATTCTATGTGTAATTCTGTGTGTGTAGCCCATTCACTATCTCCATGCATCCCTCACTTCCTTAAAATGGCTGGACCATCATTGTAAAAACACCATTGTATATAAACACCTGTACTTTGTATCTCCCACCCTCATTGTAGATTGTAAGCTTTCACCAGCAGGGGCGGCTGATTTTGCTTTAATTATTGTATTGTTAACGTTGTTACTTATGACTCGTGTTTTGAAACTGTTAAACTGTAAAGCACTGCGGAATATTATGGCACTATATAAATAAATAATATTATTATTCTTATTATAGAGGCCCACTCAGTAGTGGTGAAGTGTGAACGCCGCAAATTGCGAGTTGACTGCGCCTGATGCAGCTGATACTCCATTACTGTTGGCTGCTGCTCACACAACCGCTCCAACATATGTAACGAGGAATTCCACCTGGTGGGTACGTCACATATAATGCGATGTTCATGAAGGTGAAATCTGCGTTGCAGAGCTGCAATCAGCGATCTGGCCATGCTGGAACGTCGCAAGTGAGCGCACTCTAGGCGGACCTTGTGCAGCAGTGCATCAAGATCCGGATAGTCCCTCAAAAAACTCTGCACGACCAAGTTGAGCACATATGACAGACATGGTATGTGAGTGAGGTTGCCAAGGCCCAGAGCTGACACCAGATTTCGGCCATTGTCACACACTACCAAGCCTGCCTGTAGATTCTCTTCCAAAAACCACACGTCGCTCTCCTGCTTTATGGCATTACAGAGCTCCTGCGCTGTGTGGCTAAGATTCCCCATGGAAATTAATTTCAGGATGGCCTGTTGACATTTGGACACGGCTGTGCTCATATCGGTCGCAACAGGTAAACGTTCACGGGTCCATGTGGAGGTAGACCGTGACGGCTCCTGCAGCGATGATTCTGAGGAACTGGAATAGGAGGAATCAATGTGTACAGACTTGATTCCTGCAATCCTTGGAGTTGGCAGAACACGTACAGCGCCACTCGCAAGATCAGTACCCGGCTGCACAACATTGACCCAATGGGCAGTGAGGGAAAGGTATTGTCCCTGGCCATGGGTGTTAGAACCCTCTTGTTAGGTTTTGTTTCAGTTTGCTGGTCACATGACCTTTTTTCCCTATTTAGTCTGGCTCCGCCCTTCTGGCTTTGCTTGACTTCATTGTATTATCTACTGTTAAGCTAGCCGGGTGCTTAGGTGCCTTAATCTGTGAGTTTTGCTTGATGTTAGGATCACAAAGTATTTATTTTTCTGTTTAATTATCCATGCTACAATTTATGTTAGGAGGTGTCCACCTTTTCTCCCAGTCCCTAGATCTTGTAGGGATTACTCCCTCGCAACTATAGGTCTTCGTTCACACTAGATGAGGACTTTAGCGGGTCTGGTCGCAGGATCAGGTTCCCCGTTACATCGTAGGGATTCAGCTTAGTTGTATTGTAGGGACAGAATTCCCTTCTTTCCTTACTGGTTGTAGCAGATCATAACAATGGGTACTGGTCCACGCATCGGTGGTCAGGTGGACCTTGCTACTGAGGGCTTTTAGTAGCGCATGTTTAATTTTTCCCTCAACATGCTTTTGCAGACCAGGGACGCTTGCCTGCTGAAATGAAATCGGCTTGGCACATTGTATTGTGGGATTGACAATGATATTCAGTTACGGAAACTGTCTGTCTCCACCAGCCTGAATCACAGCATTTCAAGGGACAGGAGTTTTGCAATGCCAGCATTCAGAGCCTGTGCTCGTGCATGGTTTGCGGAGTATGGCCGTGTTTTATCCCATGCCTGTGCTACCGCTGGCTGTTTTGTGGCCTGGGAGTGTGAGGATGACAGGGAACTTGCTGCTGTGTGTGGAATAACAGTTTGTCTCTGGACAACAGTGGCCGAGGTTCTTCCATGGCGATCCTGTGAGGAAGCACAACCAGCTGTGTGTGAGCTCGATGAAGAGGCTTCAACACAACCTGAAGATGTAGGTGCTGCTGTAGGTTGGCCTACATCTCCAGTGTGTCTTTGTAACTCAACTACGTGCTTTGTCCGCACATGTTTCCACATATTTGTGGTATTGAGGTGACTGACACTTTTAGCTATTTTTAATTTTTGATTACACAGCTTGCATTTCACATAGCAAATATCATGTGCAAGTGTGTGAAAAAAGGACCACGCAGTGCAAGTCCTGGGAGCGCACGTTTTGACTTTTGGAAGACAACTGCTCCGAACAGGTGCCAAACTGGAGGCTACAGGCAACCGAGTCTGCAGCCTAACTCTCCCTCCTGTTTGTACCGTTGGGGCAATGTCTTCCTCTATCTTCCTTCTATCACTAACCATTTCTCTAGGCCTCTCCCAGCTTTCAACCAAAGTACTGGTTCTCACCCACAAAGCTCTCCACAGTGCAGCACCCCTCCTACATCTCCTCCCTCATTTCTATCTATCGGCCTAACCGACTGCTGCGCTCTGCAAACGACTTTCGACTAACCTCTGCACTAATACGTACCTCCCACTCCCGACTCCAAGACTTCTCCTGCTCTACGCCAATCCTCTGGAATGCTGTACCCCAAGAAATTAGGACTATCCACAATTTGCATGGTTTCAGGCGCTCCCTCAAAACACATTTGTTCAGAGCGGCCTATCACATTCACTAATCAAAGTCATTCTATGTATTCTGTGTAAGTGTGTGTGTGTCTCTAGCCCATTCACTATCTCCATCCCTCAGTCCCTTAAGATGGCTGGAACATCATTGTAAATGCACCATTGTATATAAACACCTATACTTTGTATCTCCCCCATCTCATTGTACATTGTAAGCTGTCACGAGCAGGGGCGACTTATTTAGCTTAAATTATTGTATTGTTAACGTTGTTACTTATGACTTGTGTTCTGAAACTGCTAAACTGTAAAGCGCTGCGGAATATGATGGCGCTATATAAATAAATATTATTATTATTCCTCTGAGCTGCTCCCACCACCTTCCTGTTCTTCATGCCATGTTGGGTATTGGACCTCATCATCTCCACTACCCTCTTCCAACACCTGCTGTTGGGTGGTCTGGCCAGCACCATGCTCAACAGAAACTGGCACCTGGGTCTCATCATCATCATCAGATGCGTTCTGCGGTGTGCTGACCATCGGCACTGTCTCACCCGCCTCTTCAGATTCAGAGAGACACAGCTGTTGCGCATCACTGCATACTCCCTCTTCTTCACATTACAGAATGCTGCTTGGCTGGGCCCCTGTTTGCAAGCCAATAGATTCTGAGAACAGAAGCAGACACTCAGCTGGCTCCTGTACAGAACTCTCTGACTGCCTGGGCAATTTGCCAGGCGGTGAAGAGACAGATGGTTGCCCAACAGTGCTGTGGTCCTGAGAGGAGGTGGAAGCAATTGAAGTCGATGCATTGGCTGAGATCCAAACAACAACGGCTTCAATTTGTTCTTCCCGCAGCAGGGGGGTACTCCGAGCTCCTACAAAAGTGCGCATAAAGGAACGCTCACGGCCCGGGGAAAACTGGTGGATGCTGTGTCACTGGGGGCCGCAGCAGCCACAGAATCCCCACGTCCTCTCCCTGAAGAAACTCCACGACCACGTGCCTTACTCCCTGCCTTCTTCATCTTGGTAGATTGATAAAGAAAGTCTGAAAAGTTATAAGGCCTAAGTGTGGTTATTCCGCAGAGACTGCAGTGAACACTGCACACAACTGTTCAGTAGGTGTGAAAGGCCCCTTTGTGTACTTCTATAGTGTTTGCAACCAATGTATTGTATACGGATGGAAGCGCGTCACACTAATAGATTTTATTTATTTGTAATAGAGTGGAGCAGCAACAATTAGAGAAAAATTTCAAGGATGTGCCAGTGACACACGCTCAGCAGACTACAACCAGCAGTGGTTGAAGAACTAACTGGAGCGTGATCTGCACTCCAAAAAGGAAAACCTCAGACTACAGTGAACACTGCACACAACTGTTCACTACCCAACGCGTCTCAGCAGGAAGGCAGTCTGTGCGTCAAAACAAAGGCGCAAGCATACATCCACGTACCCTGTTTATAAAGCTATATAAAAAAAATTATGTAGTAGTGACGCACACTTTATTGAGGTACAGTATTACATCGCCATTCACCATCTGTGGCTATGCAGTCTCATCTATATATACCTTATCTATCCGTTGTCATGCTTGCAAGTCGACAGTCAGGCATAAATAGCAATTTTCACTATGCACTATGCACTTTTTAAAGGTTATGTTTGTTAATAAACATGATTATTGCCACATATTATGAGTATTACATGATGGAAATTGTATAATTTTGTATAAACTGTTTAGTGACATTATTCAGCAAATGTAACATTTTAGTAATGTCACAGATAACTTGTAATGCTGATGATGTTTTGAAGTCAGACATTCATTGTCTATACAATAAAAATGGTGTACATACTGTTACTTATCCATCATTAATGGATTCAGATATGTACTTGTATGCTTTTATGTACAACCGTATAGCAGATTCCTTAACTAATTTATTTTGTGGTTTGCATTGCTGTTCAACATGTTAATGTATGTGTTTATGTTTGTCAATTCTTTATTTATCTAGATATTAGTTTAAATGAAATCATCATCTTATGGTAGTAAAGGTTATCTTTCTCTTGTTTGAAGTATAGACATTTAAAATTGACAGGTAACAAGGAAATTACTTGATCTAGTATTTAAACATCCTCCTTGACCCTGGGCTCCAACACCGCCAGTTGTTGCTCGGAAGTGCTGTTAGCACAGTCAACACTTGCTCCTGTGTTACTGGGGTTCAGTAACGTCAGCTGGTCCTCGGTTGTGCCATTGGCTCTTTTCCTTCTGCTGCCCCTCCGGGTTCCAGTACCGTCAGCTGGTTCTCCGCAGTGCCTTTGGCCTAGGTGCCTCCATCTTGGTATCCGAGTTCCAGCAACGTCTGCTGGTCCTTGGTAGTGCTTTGGAGCACAGGTACCTCCTGCTTAGTAACCGTGTCCCAGTAACGTCAGCTGGTCCTCGGTTGTGCCATTGGCTCTTTTCCTTCTGCTGCCCCTCCGGGTTCCAGTACCGTCAGCTGGTTCTCCGCAGTGCCTTTGGCCTAGGTGCCTCCATCTTGGTATCCGAGTTCCAGCAACGTCTGCTGGTCCTTGGTAGTGCTTTGGAGCACAGGTACCTCCTGCTTAGTAACCGTGTCCCAGTAACATCAGCTGGTACAAGATTGTGCTACAAATACAAGATACGGAACAAGAGACACAAGAACAATAAGCAGAAGATCTAAAAGCAGAAGAACATGAAGTATAAGACCAAAATGAAGAGCAAAATATATGCTCTAAATTCTAAGCAGAAGAAGACTAAGCAGTGTATGGGGGTGAGTCCGTTCCTCCTCGTGGTGCCCTGGAAAATGCCTGCTGCTGCAGGCTAAACTGAACACGGACAAATACTGTTGTAATTTAAATCTTTTGTGACAGCAAGAACGGAAGGATGAAAAATTCATACTTTGACAGATTACAAGTACAGGATTCTCTGTCACAAATAAGAATATGATGAAGAAGATGAAGCAGAATATGAATAAGAATAATAGTTTAATAAGAAGAATATGAGTAATGTTAACAAAGATGAATAGCAAGAAGTTTAAGAAGAAGATAAAGAAGGTGAAGATGAAGAATAATTTGATGAAAAAGATGATGCTGCAGAAGATTATGAAGGAGAAAGTGTGTGAAAAGTTAAAAAGGTGAAGATGAAGAGCATGGAAGTTGTGTAATATACATATTTGCCAAAATATAAAAAACGTTAACATTGTCAATTTCTTCGTCAATCCGAACATCTTTAAAAAAAAAAATATTTATGCTATTCCATTTGATTGGGTTAAACATCTATGCCTTTAATGTCTCCTCAACCTTCCCCAATACATTCTACATTACTCTTTCTTGTTTTCCTTCATGTACAATTAACCAACAAGGCAAGAATGGGTTTTTTTTAATTTCGATATTTTGTTCCCATAGACTTACATGGGACTTCCGGTATCGATATCGGGTATCGCCGATATTTTAGTGATATCGGCGATACCATTCCGATTCCGATACTTTAGGATATCGGAAAGTATCGCTCAACTCTAGTAGTGGGATTACCCACAACAGTAGAGGGTATATTCAGTTCGGCCATAGCTCGCATAAACGATTCCCAACCCCTAGGTAAATTCCTGACGGTCAGAGCGTGACTCTGCGTTGTACTACGTACTAAATCCACTAAGTTAGACCCGGGTATTACAGAGCTTTTGAAAATAAATTCGGCTTTATCATTCCAGTCTGTCACACTCTTATTCTGGCGTAACCTGTTTAGTAAAAATTCAGCATTCTTTTTATATCTTTGGTTAATATGACCTACAATTTCAGCGATCTCATGATTTTTTTTATCGTTGTCGGTATTTGGCGGTTGTTGATGCTCAGGACCCTGAGGGCTAACGAGATTTAAAGTTGTTAATTCTTTCGAGCTGCGTTTCGTATGTACCAAGTAGCGCTCCAGCACTGTGCTATACATTTTAATTTTCACATCGTCGGGGATGTCGCGTCGCTGTAAAACGGTGTTAATTTCATCATCGAGGCGTCGAATAGCAGTTTCGCGTATGCTCTCGGTGATTGGTGATCTTAGCTTGTGTAGCTCCTGTTTGGGGACTAGATACATTTTCTCAGCATGCTCCATTATTTGCCCGCGAGCAGACTCGTTATTATGGGTATTGCAAAGCCTAAAAGAGGACCGATAAAGCCACCGGTCTGATTCAGTACCCGTTTCTTTTTCTTTATGGACTGCGCTCTATCGCTAATGGTTCTTATAGCTTTACGCCACTTCTTCAGTATGCCTTTTTGGCGCTCTTTCAGCGGAATTCTGCCTTTTAAGATGTTTAAAGCAATCTCACCTATAGCGGTGATTAAATCCACGCTCGCATTGCGCAAAATAGATTTCCGGACGGATGGGGGTGCCTTCACCAGTGTTTTTAAGAGAGCCCAGTTACGCCGGAGTCTCTCGGACATCTTTACAGCACAAAGCACACAGCGTGGAATGTGCGAGCCCGCATAAAATTCACTTTTTAGAAGCGTTTTTCTTCTGCACATAGACAGCTGGTAACGCCGGTGGAAACAACCCAGTCCGTAAGCGGTGATCCTCCGGTGTATTAGCTCTCAAATCGACCAGCAAATATCCATAAGGCTCCCGCGTAGCATCCTCAAAGGCTTCAAGGAAAAAACGTGTTTTTCCGGGGTACATCTGACGAGCTAGTGTTAAAATTTGTAATTTATCTCGAGGGTTGTTAAAAAGGACCATGTACTTTGTGTTTAAATTTATGGTGCGGCTTTTCTTACCCTGACAAAATATGTTTTGTACCAGGTAGAAAATACTGAGATTTCTGTGGTGCACATACTTGGTGAACGCTTTTTCTATCTCACAATTATCGCTAGCGCTATCCATGAGATCATCAACAATCGCCAAATTCACCTTGCCCGGTGGGAATAATTCATCATCTACGAATGTATTCGGCAGACCCTCCACAAATCTGGTGTTGGGAAAAGAGAGAGAGATTTCATCATATAGTTTCTGCCAGCATGAATAAAACCAAACAATATTATCAGTCTTGTGAGAAAAACTACTTTCAATATTATACAGCAATTGTTTTACAAAATAACTCTTTCCAGAATTAGACGGCCCCGCTAGAATGCACGAGAGCGGGTGTTGTAGCCTCGTGTCCATCACAATACTGTGCTAATAGCCGTACGGCAGGGTAGTGAATTCGTCTAATAGGCGACGCTTTGTGTAGACACACTTCTGGGTCTTTTGTAGGACACGAGATTCAATATTCCAATATTTTTTATCTCTCACAATGCCCTGTTGCTGTACGACGATGCGCTTCTGAGTTTCAGGGTCTGAATTACGGGGGTAGTCCAGAACTAGATCTTTCAGACTGGTAAAATTGATAGATTGCGAGTTACCAACATTTAGCGTTATTCCCTTCACTTTTAAGACAGTCTTCCCTGTGTTGAGCTTGTACCCGTAAGTTTTGGGCCCTGCAGAAACAAACTCTGTGATGTATGTGCCCTCGGGTATTTCACTCGTCAATTCCCCCAGGTAATCGCCTAGAGGCGGCTGCCATTCACCTTCCCTGTGCACAAAAATAACTGAATCTGTGTCGTGATAAAGGCACCTCTCCTGCAGCCTGTCCAGCAGAGAATAGAGCTCTAGCCGCGCATACGCGGTGGTAAAGCAGGCTATAAAGATGTTTGTGTTTCTGTTGACTGTGTGGTGCCCTCCGCATATTTCCAGTTAATGGTAGCGGTTTCGTCATCGATAAAATCCAGCGTAGAAATGTCATAGTAGGGCAGGAAGAGATACCTAAAAAGCTCATCAGGATCCCTAACAATCTTGGTGCTTGGTAGATTGGCCTTCTGAGCAAACTTTCCCCATAAAGAATTTAAGAAAAGTTTGGAGATCTGTCTTTTAGCGGGGTTGACGGCTATATTTTCAGGTCGTAACCGCACACCCTCTTTTTCAAGAAAGCTGTCAATGTACTGCTTTTTCTTGGTATCATCGGTGCACCAGCTAGGATACCCTGAAGCCTCCTGCTTATCCCTAAGGTGTAATTTAATGTAGGGTGCAAACAGATCAGCGCTGGTATTTGGAAAATGCCATATTTCATAGATGCGGGCGATCCGGTACCCTTTATCTATAGCCAGCTCGAGCTCTATGGTGCACCAGGTACCTGTCAGGGAGCGTTCTTCATCACTATGCCGGCACTCCTCTGCCTCTGAATTTACAGCGCATGTATAGCAAAGGGGGAACATCAATTTTTTGTCGAGCTTTACCGGTAGAACGGGAAAAAATAAATCTCTCGGGGGATAGACCTTGACTCTAGCTAAGCCAAAGTATTTTTTAATGAAACCAAAGTTGTCATAGATGATGTCGGGGTGACCTACAGGATATGTTTTAGTTTTGTTTACAAAGGGGTACAGACTGGTGAAGTCGTAGTAATGTAAAGTCTCATCAGCTTCCACCTGGTGATAGAGCTTAATGGCGTTAGTGCGACCCCCATAAAGCGCATCGCGGGGGTCTAAGGGGGCGGGGAAATCCATTTGCTGGAGAAATGCCTGGAGGTTAGAATCGTTTTTAGCCATTTCACGCCACTCGTGCTCCCATATCACTCTTATGGTGTACCCGCGCAGCTGCAGGTAACGCTTTTTAGCTAAAAAGGCATGATATAATTGACCGTAGGTGGTGTTTGTAACTTTATTTGTATCATTCTCATTATAGCATGATGGGCACCCGTGGAAAAAACAGCCTTGAAATTCAAAAGCTATGTGCTGACCGCTAACATAGGCATAACCATCTAGAAAATACTGACCGAGTTGTTTCTCACCCCCTCTTAATGCATGCTGAATGTCAATGTTCTCGGTATGCGCTACATACATGAGCCATTGTATAGCGGCGGATGAGTAGCGCTTTTTCGTCTTGTGATAATTATCACCCGGTAAAATGGCGATCGTTTTTTCTGGTAGAAATTTAAATCGATACATTGACATACATACAGAGGCCAAGGTGATGAGTTGAAAAGGATCAATACAGCTGCTCTCCACAACCAATTCTTTTTGAATGTCGCAGTATTTTTTAACACTTTTCAGCGTCATTTCCATAATGCGCTCTCTATAGATCTCACAGGCTCGTCTCAAAATTTCAACATCCTGTTTACAGTATGATTTTAGTTCACTCTTGAAGTCAAAAACTGTATGTTTCTCACCCTCATGCCACGCCAGGAACTCTACCTTCTCATCCGGTGCCATGTACTCTAACCCATAATATTTCACATCGGGTATGGGACCTACATAGTTTTGGTTTTCTCGGGTGTTAAAAAAGTGTGGAAAATGACCTTTGGCACCTGAAAAGCCCATGGCCTGAGGTAATTTACTGAGCTTCATGGGGATAAAATTTAGTGAGTCTATGAATCTTATAGACAAATCGGGCACCGTCACACACAAGAGGCGGCCACCTTGGGCTATCAGCTTTACTTGCAGCTTTTCAAAAATCAGCTCCTTAACAATAAAGTAAGAATCATAGCGCCCTGCATTGTGGGCTATAAATGTATACCCTGAAAATTTCCCGCTGGTAAAGAACAGTAAAAAGTCATGCGTGCAGCTATCACCTTCAAACTCCCAGGACTGCTCACCACTCAGAGTTGTGGCATAAATGTAATTTGGGCTGTGTGTGCCTGTCTCTTGCATACATTCAAAATCGTAAAAGATATAACAATCTGTTTCGTCCTCCGCTACATAGCGTCGCATGTAACAGAGATGGGCGTCAAATTTATTTACACGCGCACGACATACGGTGCAACGGAGCCCCGCACATTCATGCACGCCCTCGCTATTCCTGAACACAAAGCGCTGGCACTCATCACAAAATATTTTAAGCCTGCAGAATGGCGGATCATTCAGAGCTAATTGTTTGTGGCGCTCTAAACACTCACTAGAGCGACAATGAACCCGACATACGGGGCACCGTGGTGTTTGTTGTACACCGCCACACTCCACACAATCCACTCTTTGACAAGCTTTACAAAAATATTGACATGAATGGGTGTTCTTGTTAGTATACAGTGAATTGCAGAGCTCACAAAAGTAATTACTACCGATAAAACCTTTCATATTCTTGATACCGTAGTAGTGGTTATCATGGAACAGTATGAATACGATTTTACCACTAGCGGCATTGTCGGTCTGAAAATAGCGCCAATCACCCTGACTGTAGTACAGTACTTTAATGGTGACACCCAAATAGTTCTCAAATGCTGGAATGTCGCTAAAACTCACTAATCGCTCATCAGGGATCCCCAGAGCCGTGTGTATGTTTTTAGAGCGATTCAGTAAAACCGCATCACTGACATCTGCGTCCTCTAGCAGGGCGCACACACTAGCGGCTAAACACAGATTTGTACTGTAATTGTTAAAATCATACAGCCACTGCCTCTTTTGTTTAATAATTCGACTGCTCGCTATAGATTTCAAACGTCTTTTTACACCGCCTCGCCGGTTTTTTACACCGCCTCGCCGGTTTTTAACGGTAGTGATAACTAGTTTTAGGGTATTGCTTGCCAAACATTCAGCATTACTTTGAAGTGTGCGAGCAACAGCATTTAAAAAAGATTCAGAATTAAAATCCTCGCGGCTCTGCTTTGTAGTGAAAATGGGGTCTAAAGCGTCGCCACCTTCAAGCCTTAACTGCACAAAGTCGCCCGGTTCAATGTCCCTAATGACTCTATCCAGTAATGACTGAATACTGTCGTGAACAATGTTCACAGCCTCGACAAACGATCGTACACGCTCCAAATTTACAAACCTAAAATGATCGGTATGTATGCGTGCACTGAAATTACGGTTGTCCCTCTGGTGATGATGGAAGTGTTGTAAAAATACTGTATGATCCGATCCCCTCACATCATCAGCAGAGTTAGCAGCCGCAGCAGAGGCTTGTGAGCTTTGTGCACTGGAACGGACGTCATTTTCAGGGCCATCATGGCTATGTGAGACAGGAGCATCTGTGTGTGCTGGCTCCGGGGCTGTCTGTGGTGGTATAGCAGGACAGGTGATTCACCCCGACGTCTAGCGCCTATTGCGCGTCGAGCACTGACCAGTAGTTTTAGAGCTCGTTTTATAACTCTGGACCTATTATAACGGGCTGTTTTAGTTGGTTTATGCAGGCCCGAACCGATCATATTTAGTCATAACGGGTTAGCACCATCAGGTATCTCGGTGTCTACTTGCATCCGGCGAAGCGCGTATAGCTCTGCCTTACAGGCATCTGTTGTGACTACTTCAGACAGCAATCTTTCAAAAGTATTACAGAAAAACACTATTTTGGGTAGCCAGATTTTGTAACGTAAGTAACGATCTAACTGCTCCTTAAACACTGCGGCTCCGGCGGGGGCCCACCCAATGGCGTCATACATCTGCGCTGTAGCGATCGGAGATACAGAATTCCCACTGTTAACAACTAGAGTGTCTGCAGAACCAGCAATGCTAACAGGTACAGAGACCGCAGAACCCGCACTGCTAACAGGTACAGAGACCGCAGAATCCGCACTGCTAACAGGTACAGAGACCGCAGAACCAGCAATGCTAACAGGTACAGAGACCGCAGAACCCGCACTGCTAACAGGTACAGAGACCGCAGAATCCGCACTGCTAACAGGTACAGAGACCACAGAATCCGCAATGCTAACAGGTACAGAGACCGCAGAATCCGCAATGCTAACAGGTACAGAGACTGCAGAATCCGCAATGCTAACAGGTACAGAGACCGCAGAATCCGCACTGCTAACAGGTACAGAGGCTGCAGAACACGTATTGCTAACAGATACAGAGACCGCAGAATCCACACAGCTAACAGGTACAGAGGCTGCAGAACACGTATTGCTAACAGCTACAGACACATCTGTATGAAGCCTCGGCTTTTTACATACTTTATGCTTAGTCGTTAACACTCTCTTTAACCCCATCACAACATTAACTGGATTAGATACAGCAGCGTGAGATGTGGTGGGTAAATTAATGGTATCCAACAGTTCAATACCCGTGGAATTAGTGGACTCAGTTACAGATGGCAGTAAAGGCTGTATAGCATGAGTGGTTCGTATAATGATCGGTTCTACGGTGCGCTTCTTACCATCAGCGAGCTGATCAATCTCACGGTCAAGCGCCTCACGAGTCTGTCTGGTTGTGGTATTCATGGCGGAAAATGTGACTGGTGATGTTTCTGAAGCACACGTAGTTCTCTGCGCGTGTTTATGTGGTCGCTCCTGTACTTCAGAGTATAGTTCAGCGTCATTCACAGCACCGCTGGATGGTTGCGCGCCGCTTGAATGGGATAGCACGCCCGGCATCAGATAGAACTGCTGTTGTGGCTGTGGGCCATCACTGCCCATAGGTGTCTGTATCGTCATCAAGAATGGCGCTGCGTGGTTCTCGTTGAGACGTAGTGTTTGCAGAGGGGTCGTGGTTATTTTTCTCTCGACTTTAGACTTATCTGTGGATGAGATTGTACATGTGGCAATCTGACTTTACAACTATCTTTAAGGAGAGATTCTACATGTAGCGGATACGTGCGGAACATCGCGATCCTATGTGTGACAAGAGTAACATACGTTGTATTAAGACTATCCTGATATATCAAAATATACACTTACCGGTTAACGATGATGCCTGCACGGTTGTGGCCGGTGTTTCTGGGACGTCTGAGGCGTTCTCCACTAGCAGATGTATATTCTCCTTTGTAAATATCTTGCTCCTAGGTTTCACTTTACGCGCTATAAATAATAATAGTCATTAGAAGGTGCATCAACAATTTTCTCCAGCCGTTTGGGCAAAACAGTTTTTCATGCGGCACGTACCTTTATCTTTCTTGACAGCCGCCAGGCTCCGCTTTTTAGGAGCTTTAGAAAACGCGACGTCTTCTTGGGCTCTGTTAGTGCATGAGTTCATAGGCATTTCGGCTGAGTCCAGCACTGCTATCATCGCGACATCTGTAAGGAGTTAATTTTCGCTTACACACTTAAATTCACATAGTTAATTGTTATATATAGTTGTATATATATATATATATATATATATATATATACAGACACGCAGAAACACAGCGTACCCTCGATGCCCGGCGCTGAAAGCCCGTCCCAGGGCCCGGCAGCTCCAGAACTGCTACAAACGGCATCGGTTAAAATACAGGCCTCGGGATCCGAATAGTTCAATGTGGCGAATACCTCATCAGGCAGTTCGCAGCTCATTATACTCGGTTCTTAAAGAATAAAGCAAAAATAATATGCAAAACAACTCTATATATCTATTATATATATATATATATTACACACACACACACACACACACACAATCGCACAGCCACACAACGTACCCGCGCTGGGCAGCGCCGCCTGACCGCTCACGGTCCACCCATCAGTAGCGTTACTACACGCGGTCTCGGGTAAAACGGTGTAGCGGGGATCAGAATAGTTCATGGTTGGTGAAATCCCAGCAGATATACCCGGCTCTTAAACGTGATAGAATAAAGCGGTATAAAAATAATGTGCAAAACAACTCTTAACTAGAATAGCCCGCTGTGTCTATATAAGGCGTAAAGCATACCCTGTTGCAAAGCCATTAAGACTTCTGAAAGACTGTTAGAAAACATTTGCTCCTCCATCTAAAAAAAATTAACTGTATGAATTTTAGCGTCAATCTATAGTAATTATTAATATTAATAGTACGCGAGCTAAATTTTCCACTACAGGGTAAATATACAGCTATTAATCAACACAGATGTGGTATATTATTAAAACAAATAAAGTACAACTATGAAAACCCGGATAAGTTATTCATGCAAATAAACACTTAAACTATACTAACTTAATATAATTGAAACGAAATCCGTAAAAATACTCACTATAGTCCTGTTCAGATATGGCGTGTGGTCTGTGAGGTATGAAGTCTTACAGGTGAGCTGTGTATCGCTTGGGAGCTGGTTGTATTTATTGGGGGCTAACAGAGAGAACACGCCCTCTGTCAATACCATGAACTGCTAGATAGAAAAAATCTATTAATGTTTTACAGGGCCAGCATGCCTGCTAAGGGTCCTGAAGCTATATTAAAGAAGCAATATTTCACGCCCGAAGCCCCTGCATCATTCAGCGGCATTACAAATCTATACAGATCGGTTAGAACGCGTGGTATAAAACAACATGAGGTGGTCGATTGGCTGAATAAACAAGATGCTTACACACTGCATAAGGCTGTAAGGACAAGATTCTCTACCAATAAAATCTTTGTCGCGGACGTTGATTCGCAATGGCAGGCTGATTTGGTTAGCTTAATTGAATATTCTAGGGAAAATGACGCCGTGAAATATCTACTGACTGTGATAGACGTACTATCCAAACACGCCTGGGTTGCTGCTCTGCACAACAAAACCGGGGTGACTGTAGCTCGTTCGTTCGAATTAATATTTGGAAACGCCCGACGCACCCCGCAGAAACTACAGACGGATCGTGGCAAAGAATTTATGAATTCACACATGAAACGTGTTTGTAAAATGCATAAAATACATCATTTTTTCACCAACAATACCGTAAAGGCCGCTATAGTTGAGAGATTTAATCGTACATTAAAAACACGTATGTGGCGCTATCTGACGAAACATAATACCTTTAGGTATATCGACATTTTACCAGGTTTGGTGCACAGTTACAATCACACCTTTCACACCACGATACAGACACGTCCGTGCGATGTGACGAAGCAGAACTCGTTACAGATATGGAAAAATATTTATAGCGGTATCGTGGCTAAAAAGCGTATTAAGCCATCTTTAAAAATTGGAGATCATGTCAGAATATCCCGTTTTAAGAACCCTTTTACGAAGGGTTATGAGCAGACATTCAGCGAGGAGATATTTTTAATTAGCGCCATTTCCAATAAATTTCACAAGCCTCTCTATAAAATTAACGATTTAGCGGGCGACGCTATCGAGGGATCATTTTATAAGGAGGAGCTGCAAAAAATACATTTCAATGAAAACCGCGCCTACCGCGTTGAGGCAATTTTGAGAAAAAAAACGTGTCAGGGGGGCGATTCACTGCTATATTAAATGGAAAGGTTATCCTGATAAATTTAATTCGTGGGTACCCGCGTCGGCTCTGACGGACATATAACCATGGAATCCGAATCCTTCTTTATCACCCTTCCCTCCAACGCTTCTGGCGATATATATCCGGAAAACACAATCTCCGAGTATACCACAAAATTATCTAAACCCGTTCAGCTTTCAGGACAATACGAAGTTGCTCTAACTGAGATTCAGTACCCCCATACATGGTACACGTTTGAGCGGGGTGAAGGGAACTTCTATATAGGCAAGCGGGGTGATGTGATGCAGGAATATTATGTGAAGCCCAGTTTTTATAACACAATACCGGATCTCATACGTGCTATTAATGAGAGAATTGATATTTTGAAGCTTGCCAGCGACGGTTTTAAGCTGCGCTATGACGAAGTGCGGAGGAGTGTTACCCTACCGGATTCCCCCACGATACAATTTGCCCGGGTCATAAATTGGGACATATTTTAGGCCTCCAGCCATACATCGAAGCGTATGATAATAACCAGACTGAGCGGAAGAAGATTTATGCCGATATAAAAGCCGGTTTTTATACATTATTTATTTACAGCGACATCATCCAGCATCAGCTTGTGGGCGGCAGCTACGTACAACTTCTGAGAACGGCGCAAATAAGCGGCAAGAGCGGTGAAATTACCACGCTTCAATACACACGACCCGATTATGTGCCCTTATGCAAGCATCATTTTGACTCTGTAACAATCTCCATCTTATCGGACCAGGGCACTCCAGTTAAATTCAAGTACGGAAAGTGTATTGTGAGACTACATTTCCGGAAGAGACGCGATTAGCACACTAGAAAATGGTGTCTCAGAGACCCTACGGGGACCCAGCTGTTTATGCCCGGTACTATATTGCACAGTCTGGGCACGGATTAGAGGGGTTCAGCGGGAGCGAGTACATGTACGGATCGGGTCTGGCTGGGATATTTAAAGGCTTATTTCGGCGTGCTGTACCGCTTTTCAGAAGAGGCTTAGAATTGGTAAAACCACACGTGAAGACGGCTGTCAAAAACATTGCTAAAGACGCCGTCACATCTGTCTCATCAGCGCTTATGAATCGTATAAATACACATCCCGAGCAAGGTGGCGCGGGTCTAGTTTATGTCGCTAAAAAATCACATAAAAGAAAGCGTCGCTCATGCCCCGCTTTACCCCCGATCCTCATGAATAAAAAACCAACCAAGCGTCGACCCCGTCAGAAACGAGTGAGACGTACTGCTGAGGACATCTTCTGATCATCATGGCTTTCCTGCACGATGCTTCTGTAGAGTGCGCTAAATCTGAACTGGATATTTTTGACATACCACCAACACAGACGAGTATAGAGAAATCCCTATTTGTAGAAGTTCAGCCGATTGCCGCTCTGACGGATAATGCTCCGCTGGAATTTTTCATATCGGGTAGCGGGGATTATTATTACGACCTGAATAACACCCTGCTGTACATAAATTGTCGCATCGTCAAGCAGGATAATTCGAATATCGCCGATGACGCCCGTGTAGCCCTCATAAACTATCCTCTTGCCACTCTCTTTAATCAGGTCGATATTACTCTGGGGGACCGAGTTATCTCACAATCGGACAATCTCTACAGCTATAGAGCGTACATAGAGACTCTCTTAAATTACAGTTCACAGACGCTGTCCTCGCAATTTACTGCCGGATTGTTCTATAAAGACACAGCTGCTCACCATAATGACCGAAGCTTGGATGGCCCAAATGCAGGATTTATTAAAAGAGCCGCTGCAACCCACCGCTCCAAACCCCTGGACCTCATTGGTCCAATATTTGGTGATATATTTAATCAACCAAAGCTAATATTGAACGGACTCGATCTTAAGGTTAAGCTAACGAGAAATAAGGACGCTTTCTGCCTCATGTCGGCTGAGGCCGATCCGCTGAAAGTGCAAATCATGCAAGCCGCTCTCTTTGTAAAGAGAGTACAAGTGTCCCCGGCGGTCCGAATAGGCCACAGTCAGGCCCTCTTGGCATCGACAGCCAAGTACGCTATTGACAGGACATGCATGAAAGTGTACAGTATAGCCGCTGGAACACGGATCACGAACCACGAGAATCTCTTCCTAGGCCAGATACCGAAAACTGTTATATTGGGTTTTGTAGATAATGAAGCATTTAGCGGGTCTTACGCCAGAAATCCCTGTTCTTCCATCACTACAACGTCAATCACGCAGCCCTCTACCTGGACGGACAACAGATCCCTGCGAGGCCTTATAACCCTAACTTTAATGACTACTTAGCCGTCAGAGAGTATATGGCTCTCGCACATATATCAGGCAAGCAGAAAGCTGATTGTGCCATGGCCGTGGATCGTGAAGAGTTTATGTCCGGATTCACTCTGTTTGCATTTGATTTATCAGCTGATCAGGAACCCGGCGGTCATTTCTCCCTCATTAAAACAGGTAACCTACGGGCTGAAGTCCGGTTTGCACTAGCGACACCCCACACGATAAACATGATTGTTTTTGCAATCAACCCGGCCATTCTGGAAATTAATAATAGAAGAGAGATCTTGTACGATTTTAATTAGTGATGGATAGCCTGCAACTCACGTCCATACTGAAGGGGGATAGCTTTACAGAGCGTGTGTTTGGCGGTGTGTTTCCGTGTGATTTGCTTCCACCACATCGGGTAAATCAACGCCCTGTCGGATTCATCGTAAATACAGACCCCGCACACCAACCTGGCAGACACTGGATATTAATTGTGCTCTGTGACGCCAAGAACGCCATATTTTTTGATAGCTACGGATTATGTGCAGACAACGCTATCTTTCCGAGCGAGTTTGTGACTTTCCTGAACACGAATTGTGAGACTTATTATTACCAAAGCAACCAGATCCAAGACACATATAGTACTGTCTGTGGGCACTACTGCCTGTACTTTTTACATTTCTTAGCTCGGAACATACCGTTCAGTAAGATATTGGAGAAGTTTTCTGCTGATAAACCGCGTAATGATACAATTGTGAGAAATTTCATTGCTGAGAAGAAATCAACTTTAAAAAACCCTCACTACACGTGTTGGAGCATTCAACAGCGTTGTTCCTGTCTAGAGAGAATCCCATGACCTGTATTGCCATTTGTGTCGACATTTTGTTGTCACAATTAATTCAATGCTTGAAATGTCTTTGAGATGTATTTATTTATTAGAGTAAAATCATGATTATTTCTGGCAATAAACGTTTTTAATATGAATGGTCTCTTATGCCTGTCATTTCCACACAGCTTCCCACAGAGTTGTAGTGTGGGAAGACCCTTCAGAAACCCATTGTTTTAAAATCACATTAGTACATATTATATTTGCTAGAAACCTTCGGTTTTATGGGCACTGCTATCAGAATACACATAAATGTGTTGGTTTTAAAAGATCCCACTGACTATACACAATGCAATACTATTTACTGTTTGCCTGAATGGGCTATTTAGTATATGTGGTTTCTAACATGTCACAATAGCATCGACCTTCACTCATTCTATGGGCACTGCTATCAGAATACACATAAATATGTTGGTTTTAAAAGATCCCACTGACTATACACAACGCAATACTATTTACTGCTTGCCTGAATTACCCTAGCATCGACGAGCTCTAACAAAATATGCCAAGATTCTTCTTAGTATACAATGAATTGCTGAGATAAGTGTAGATACACTACCAAGCTAAAAAATATATATATATAAACACTGAATAAAAACTATAAGTTGAGAGTCATAATCCCAAATGTGTTATAAGGTGTTTATATACTGTATGGTACTATAGAATAATCGTTGCTTTTTTAATATAGCTCCTCATATGGATGTAAACAAGTCTTTGATCTGGTGCCTGTATTTCACTAAGAGTCTGTATTTCACTAAAAATTCTTATATACTGGAGTCTGTACTACAGACTCTGCTAGAAAATAGCTTTACATTTACTGGGTCCTTAAAAGCATCTACCCACAAAAAAGATCAAGATTCACTCTTTAATTCACTAAAAATCATTATATACTAGTTATATACAGAAGTCTGTATTTAACTAGAACTCCTTATACACGTGACGACCTGGATCAATCTGACAGGGAGACGGATTAAATTATAGGGGGCGTGTCGACCTGTCAAATTGAGTTTGACGAATACTATACCTCCTATACTACTGACGCACATTATTCTGACCGGGCCCGAAAAGAGGCAGCATGGAGGAGGATCTGTGTCCAAATGTTTCCTGATTATGAGGACAGGCCACATGAGAGCCAACAACAAATTTGTAAGTTCTATCCTTTTTTAAAAATCATATTAATGTGCAAAATAACATGTTTTCCCATTAGACCCTAAAATAATAATTTGTGCAGGTTTTAGCCATTCTGTGTAATATTTCTGATGTATAAATGACACCTTACTAGGCCACATGACACTGTAAAATATATGTTAAAGTGTTCTGAAAATTGGGCAATGTCCTAATAAATTATTGTATCACATTGCAGTGGAAGATGTCATCCGCTATCAATATAGGCTGGAACGTCAGCAGCAGGCCAGGAATGGGGATGCAGCACCGACCAAGAGAAAATACTTTATTATGATCGGCTGTCCTTTCTGGCTCCCATTCTGGATTTCAGACCGTAAGTACATACATCACACAACATTTCACATATGCTGTTAGGGTCAGCTCTACAATTTTTTTCTTGTTTAACAATTAAAAACAGAACTGAGTCCAACCTCACTGAGAGGGAGACAGGGTCTGATTCGGAGGCCACTACTGATCCAGTCGGGGAAGGTGAAGAGGTGGCTGGCCCATTTTCTGAACCTTCCAGCTGCATCCCACAAGCTCCACCAGCACCAGCACCAGCCCTAGCATCATGCAGTGTGGATGTAGTGCAACAGGAGGACCAGGGCAATAGCAGCAGCCCTACTGTGCCTCTTGAGGCATCACCCCAGCCTGCCGTTATACCCCACAGTGGCCGACTAAGAAGAGACATCCATGCCTCTGACACAAGGAGGCATGTGAATACAGGTGTCTTAAATTATCTGTCTAGGGCTGCCCAGGATGATGGTGAGGAGGCCTATGCCCGCAGCCTGGCCCGTTACCTCCGTCCACTACCCCGGGAAGTCAGACTGCATGTGCGGGGATCCATTCAGATTCTGATTGATGCCTGCACACCCCCAATAACCCATATGAGATTATTTGAGTTTTTTAGCAGTGGCAGCTGTCACCCCGTAACCAGCTCAGAATTTCCTCAAACCCAGAAGTGCAGGCTCAATCAGGATCTGAGCCACCTCCTCCATGAGTGCCTACACCACATCCCAATCCACCCCCAACCCAATATTAGCCTCCACAGGCCCAAATGGCAGCCTATAATCCACCTGCCCAATATGGCCACTTGATCAGGCCCAGTGTTGGAGGCTGGTCCCAATCTGACTTTGGTCGACATGGCCATATTGGGGGTATGAATCAAAATCCACAGGAGTATCATCTCCAATATCTGTCTGGCCACTTCTATAGTCACCACCAGGATCCTAGCCACATCACCCATCCTGGCCCACAATATGTTCCCACACAGGGTGAGGTCTAAGTTAGGCGTCAAACCCAGCAACAAAGTGAAGCTGGACTTCTGCCATCCCCACCACCAACCTATGAGAATTTAGAATTTATGGTTGTGTGTTATGTTGATAACTCAAATTTCTGTTTTTTTATTTATTTTTGTTTTATAAAATATGCAAAAAAATGTGTGGCCACTGACCAAATTTGTATGACCACAAAAGCCATATGAGTATTTTTTTTTCCCTAAGTTATATTTTGCCTTTATAAAAAAAGTTAGAAAAATATTTAGACTTGAGAGTCCTCAGTGGTTGATACCTTTTAATGGCTAACTGAAAAGATGGTAACAAATTGCAAGCTTTCGAGACTACGCAGGTCTCTTCATCAGGCAAAGACTAAAACAAAAACTGAAGAATCACATATTTATACACAAGAGGACACAGGAATAATGCAATAGGTAAGACATGTGACGTGAAGCATTATTTCTGTGTCCTCTTGTGTATAAATATGTGATTCTTCAGTTTTTGTTTTAGTCTTTGCCTGATGAAGAGACCTGCGTTGTCTCGAAAGCTTGCAATTTGTTACCATCTTTTCAGTTAGCCATTAAAAGGTATCAACCACTGAGGACTCTCAAGTCTAAATATTTTTCTATCTACTGGCTAACACGGTACGAAGATACACATCTTTCCTATAAAAAAAGTTAGAAATTTACGCGTTTTGTGTTATTTAATTCATAACTTGGACAACAAAATATTTCAACATTTGCCACATTGAAAATGAAAGCACACACAAGCTTCAAGAACAAACAAGCTTTTAAATACACCAAAAAAAATATAATTACAACATAGGTGTAGCATTCTCTTGCCAGGGAGTAGCACCTTGAGGTGTTACAAATAAAAATAAATCTTTATTTTTATATAGCGCTAACATATTCCGCAGTGCTTTACAGTTTGCACACATTATCGTCGCTGTCCCCGATGGGGCTCACAATCTAGATTCCCTATCAGTATGTTTTTAGAGTGTGGGAGGAAACTGGAGTACCCGGAAGAAACCCACGCAAATACGGGGAGAACATACAAACTCCTTGCAGATGTTTTCCTTGGTGGGATTTGAACCCAGGACTCCAGCGCTGCAAGGCTGCAGTGCTAACTACTGAGCCACCGTCCTGCCCATATACAAAATAATTAGTGAACACATCACGTACTTTGAGTCCAGAGAGCGGACGACAGGGAGGGATAACATGTGGAATAGGCATACGCACATTAGCATACACAACTTCAGCACCATCAGATGAGGAGCAATCATGTATTCGGGTGAAGTTAGGTAGGATGACACATGCTTTAATCACCTCATTAACGTTAGCTTCATCCAACTGAATGGCTGAATGGAGGACCCACCATTTGGCACAAATAATGGAAAAGGTGCACTCCACCAGTCATCGTGCGCGTGACAGGCGCAAGTTAAAGATTCTGTGCCAGTGGTTCAGGTTTCTACAGGGATAGGGCCTCATTACATGACGGGTCAATTGAAAGGCCTCATCTGCAGCAAGGACATAAGGCACAGGTTCAAAATTGGAGCCTTTAAGCTGACGTGGTGGTGGTAGGTCCACCTGATTATTGCGCAGTCGCCCACCCATAATGGAAGAATTGAAGACTCTAGAGTCTCCAGTTCTTCCATAGGCCCCAATATCTACAATTATAAACCGATAGTGACTGTCGACCAGGGCCAACAGCACTACAGAAAAATATTGTTTATAATTATAGAATTGGGACCCTGAGTTAGGATGCTTATGCACACGGATGTGCTTCCCAT
Organism: Oophaga sylvatica; assembly: GCA_033576555.1. NCBI lineage: Eukaryota > Metazoa > Chordata > Amphibia > Anura > Dendrobatidae > Oophaga > Oophaga sylvatica. The sequence goes on from JARQOD010000004.1 coordinate 274,264,515, forward strand.
CCAGGGCTCCAAAACAATTGGGAGACTGGCAGTGCTCCTCAAATCCACTGGAAATCCGCAACCAGTTTTCCATATTTGGATCAAGCGTGACCACTTGATGAAGTGGTGACCAGATTTCGGAACAGATAGAACGGACAATGCCTGATATTGTTGATTTTCCGATCAAAAATTCATGATGCAGTGCCGCATATGAAAGACCAGTTGGGAGGAAGCTACAAGAAAAGAAAATAAAAACTAAAATTAGCTAACATGTTGAAGGTTAAAAACAAATCACATTAATCAAAGTTACAGTGTCTAACTAACAAGCCATGCAATAACAACATAAAAAGAGTTCCAATGGCTATGTGATTTTAGAAACAAATACATATTATTATTAATAATGGGAGTTTTGATTTTGGATATATATTACGACTAAAAGAAACAAAATTTTGAAACATAACTATATACTACATTTGGAAACATCATCAATATACAGAATGAGGAGAAGAAATACATACCGTAATGTAAGGATAAGGCGCTCTTCAGCAGAAATACATTTACACATCCTGGTGTCCTGAAAGGTGATTCCAGGGCGCACTGTCTCCAACAAAATATCAAAGGTGGCAAGACTCATGCGACAATATTGATACAACTTGTGGGGATGGGTCCGCAGTGATGCATAGAGATGGTGGAAATGCCCTTTGGTGAGGCGTTGCCTCAAAAGCGGATGAACCCACAGTCGTCTCCTGCTTCTCGGATCCACAATCACTGGGTATGGTTGGCCAAAGCGGCATGACAAAACCAAGTTGTATAGCAGTCACTCAGTTGGGGTGAAACTAAGTCTGTCTGATATTTTTCACACAAACCCCAAATACACCAACACAAGCATGGAACCAAACTGGCCAGATTGGAGGCTGCCACCTGTTGTAAAGCCAATAAATAGGGTTGCTGATGATGATTTAAATTATTTTCAGGACTCAAAACCGTTAAATGTCAATTTTGCAAGGTTGCAAGAAAAAAACGCTATACTGATGCCATACACATGTCATATGGATGCTTACATGCGCAAAAAAAGGCAGCCTCGCATTACAATCGGATGATATACGGATCACTGTTCAGGGAAAATTACGACCTTGAAATACGTACCGTATTTTTATACGTTGTGTGTGACTCCGGCCTAAGGGAAATATTCTTTAAAGTAGACATGTCACAAGGTTTAAAGTGGCCAGTTTTGCTTTTATTTTATTCCCACTGCTTCCTTGAGTATGGCATTTTTATTTGTTTTTAAATCCGCCATATGGTTCTAGAGATATGGGCCATTTTAGACAATGCCAGTTTAACCATTCCTTTACTAAGTTCATGGCAGTCACCAGCTTCCCTAGGGATGTGTCTTAATTTTGCATTATTACCCTGTGAGAATCGTCTAATTGGTAAAGACCATGAAAATAGCAATAAATAAAAAGGCCAATATATTTGGAACAGTATGGCAGATTTAAAGAAGTAACCTCATCAAAATGTTTATCCTCTTAATTTATTGCAGTCATCATATTATATAGCACTGTGGACTTACAATTGCTCATTTTGTCTTTCTACCCACTAATTCTTCTCTTTTCTCTGCTCTATATAGAAACAGGAAGTCTCTTGTCCCTGCATTTATCATTCTCTTCATCATCATATGACCCAGCTGCTCCCTTTCCCCTTAAAGGAAATTTTACAGTGACTCACGACTCATGTAGGGAAAATGGATGTCCTGTTTATACATAGAGCTTAGAAGGATTCAGCTAGTCAGTTTTTAATGATGTGATGTTGTAGACCTAATGGAAGCAGGAGATGCAGGCAAGACTCCAGCAAACTTCCAAATGAACCAGGAACCACAATTGAGACAAGAACAATTGATCACCGGCAACCATCATGGGAGGGAACCTCCCTTATATCAGACCAGTCAGTGAACCCAGATTGCCACTCCTCGCTGAAAGGTTCAGTACTGTCTGTAACCACCAGAGGGAGCCTCTGCTCAGAACCCATCTCTAACACATTCATAACAGTCTCCTCTTAGCCTAATCCTAGAACTGTGTTTGCCTTTTTTTGCTGCTGCATCACACTGTTGATTCATGTGCAGTCTGTGATCTAATAATATACCCAAATCTTTTTCACACGTGCTGTTGCCTAGTTCTATTCCTCCCATTCTATAGATGTAATTTACGTTTTTCTTTCCCAAATGTAGAATATTGCAATTCTCCCTGTTAAATACCATTGTATTAGTCTCTGCCTATTGTTCAAGCGTATCGAGATCTTTCTGAATCCTTTCTCTGTCTTCTCTAGTGTTAGCTATCCCGCCTAGCTTACCTTAATTTCCCTTATCTAGATCATATATAAAAATGTTGAACAATACTGGGCCAGGACAGAGTCGTGTGGTACCCCACTTGAAACACTCTCTCAATTGGATGTGCAATCATTTATTACTACTCTTTGAGTACAATCACTGACAAGTTATGAATCCACTTAACTGTAGCCTTGTCAATCCCATACTTGATAATTTTTTTCAATAAGGATAGTATGAGATACTTTATCAAATGCTTTGCTGAAGTCGAGATATGCAATATCTACCGCATTTCCCTGATCCACCCAGTGATTCCATCATAGAAGGAAATTAGACTAGTCTGGCATGACTTGCTTGCTACAAATCCATGCTGGCTCTAGTTAATTACTTTATTCTTATCCAAGTACTTACATACATGCTTTTAAATAATTTGTGCTAAGATCTTTCCTGGTATAAAAGTAAGGCTCACTGGCCTGTAATTTCCTGGCTCCATCGTCTTTCCTTTCTTGAAGATTGTGACATTTGCCCTTCTCCAATCTTCTGGGACTTCTGTTCTCTAAGATTTTTCAAAGATTCTGGCTAGTGTTTCTGCAATTTCCTCTGCTAACTCTTTCAGTACCTTAGGATGTAATTCATCTGGACCAGAAGATTTAAATTAATTTAAATTAGCAAAGTGTTCCCTCGCCATCTCTCTGTTTATAGATATTATTCATTCTGTAATTCCTTCAATAGCACGGTGAAGATCAGTTGATGTTACAATTGTTTTCTTAGAGAACACAGATACAAAATAGGAATTTAAAAGTTCAGCTTTCTCAACATCATTTTTGACCACTTCACCCTTTTCATCCTGTAAAAATGGTACAGCATCTTTGATTTTTCTTTTGCTTTTGACATACCCCAAATCCTTTTATCTTCTTTTGGTCTCCCTTGCAAGCTTCACTTCATTACTGGCTTTAGCTATTCTAACGCTTGCCCTGCATTTCCTGCAAACAGCATTTTATTCTTCTTTAGATATGCTACCATATTTCCATTTAACATACTTTTTTTTCCATTTAACCAAGTTTTCTTCCATCCTGGTCTGTTAAATTGATTCCAGTTCTTCCTTCTTTTTGGGATTGCTACCAATTGTGCAGTGAGAATATCATTTAGTAAAATCTCCCATCCCTCTTGGACATTTCTGTCCTTTAGAACATCCAGCCATTGGACCTTTTCTGCCCTCTTTTTGAGTCCATTAAAATCTGCCTTTCTGAAATCCAACTTTAAGTCTGAATTCTCACTGGTCTTCCTCCTCTTGTAATCCAAAATTCAAGGACAGCATGATCGCTGCCTCCTAAATTGCCAGCCACCTTTACTTCCTCAACCATTTCCTCTCTGTTGGTAAGAATTAGGTCCAAGATTGCAGATCCTCTTGTTCTCTCTTCTACCCTTTGAAATATAAAGTTGTCAGCAAGAGAAGATAAGGATTTCTGAACCCATTACTTTTGCCTGAAAGAGATTCTCAACAAATATCTGGATAGTTAAAATCTCCCATGATCACTATGTCGTACTTTTTTGAGAACAGACACATCTGATGTAAAAAGAGTTAATCTGTATCTTCTGTCTCTCCTGGTGGCCTATAGTAAACACCTACAATAGTGTTATTTTTGTTCTTCTCTCTTTGTATTCTTACCCAAACAGTTTCTGTAGAGCTACCATTCTCTGAAGCTTGGATCTCTGTGGAGATATACATTTTCCTAACATACAATGCAACACTTCCTCCCCACTTGTTGATCCTCTTTCTAATAAATAAATTGTAGCCTTCAAGGTTTGTATTCCAATCATGTGTATCATCCCACCAAGTTTCAGTGATGCCTATGACATCATATCTCTCTTCCTGTGTTAGTAGCTCCAAGTCTCCTTATTTCCCATGCTTTGTGCATTGGTATATACACATTTCAGTTTGTAGTCGGTTTCTGTTGCTCGTTGCTCCTCTATTTTCATTCAGAATTTGTTGGTTTTGGTCTTTATTTCCTCTTCTGATACTAGGGTTCTCAAAAGAATTCATTAGCTGCATATTTTTTCCCAGCCATGCATTTCCCATCCCTTCTAATATTGCTTTAGTTTAAAGCTCTTCTGATGAGTGTAGCAATGCGTCAACAGAATAGTTTTTTTCTTGCTTTCGTAAGATGCAACCCATCTCTAGCAAGGAGTCCATCATACAGGTAATTCACTCCATGGTCAAGAAATCCAAAATGTTGCTCACGGCACCTGAGTTCTCTGATAACAAGTGCCCACTGAACATTTAATAATGCCCCGAGTCTTTCCTCTTACACAGCTCCCCTCTGCACAGTATGATGTAATACCCACACTGATGGCCTCCTAAATAGCCTCCATATAGTATATTGCACCAGATAACATAGAATATATGAAATTTTGAATAGCAATATGGCTTTGGAGTATAAGGAAAAATTTGAGAAGCTTAGTAAAAACATTTGGCCAAATATTAAAAGCCCACCAACCATCGTCAAGATGGTCTCAATTCTGGTGAGTCCCTGAATTTTTCCTTATACTCCAAAGCCATATTGCTATTCAAAATTTCATGTATTCTATGTTGTCATGCTTTAGTATGATAGTGCAGCCTTTTCTTGTATGTTTTACATGGGGTAGCTCCCCTTGGTTTGTACCTAGTTCACATTAGTCTGGATGTGCCAGTCAGGTTTTTTTGTCTTTTGAATGTTAGCTTACTGACCGAGCACTCCGCCCCCACCAGGTGGTGATTTTAATTACAGCAGGTCCCTACTTACTTACCCATGAATGCAGGCATTACTGACAGAGGTGCCACTTTCACCCAGAAATTCAGATATCAGCCTAATAGATGTATGTTCACATTAGGTCAGGGACTCACCAGAATTGAGACCACCTTGTCGATGGTTGGTGGGCTTTTAATATTTGGCCAAATGTTTGCACTAAGCGTCTCAAAATTTTCCTTATACTCCAAAGCCATATTGCTATTCAAAATTTCATGTATTCTATGTTGTCATGCTTTAGTATGATAGAGTGCAGCCTTTTCTTGTGTGTTTTACATGGGGGTAGCTCCCCTTGGTTTGCACCTAGTTCACATTAGTCTGGATGTGCCAGTCAGGTTTTTTTGTCTTTTTTTTTTGTCACACACTAAAAGACGCTTTTTATTGCAAATACAAGTTTTTGCATCTCCATATATTGAGAGCTATAATTTTTCCATATTTCTGTAACCATTTCAGGTCACAAAACATTTTTTGATTGCTTTCTATTCCAATTTTGGGGAGGCAGAATGAACAAACACCAGCAATTCAGGAATTGTTTTTTTTGGGTGGTGGTGGGGAGGTTATGCCATTATGCATTGGGTAAAATTGATAAGGCAGTTTTATTCTTCAGTTCAGCACAATTACAGTGATACCACATTTCTATAGCATTATGGGTTTTGGCTCTTTTACACAATAAAAACTAATTATTTTGCATCACTTTATTCTGAGAGCTATAACTCTCAGAATAAAGCGAGTGCTGAGTGTCAACTGTCAGGATTAAATATTAAGTTGAGGGTGCCAACAATTTTGTCCAGCCCATTTTTGGGGCTTTGTGTGAAATTATGTCAAATTTGCTTTTTTTCTCTGTTTTTTGTGTTGTTTCAATACACACAAAGGAAATAAAAATGTGAATACGAAAACATGTGTAAATGCAATAATTTTCCTGAAACAATTTCAAGAGTGCCTATAACTTTGGCCATTACTGTATGTCACCAGGTTTATAGTGATGGTAATTCTGGACTATGATGTGTGCTCACTCTGGAGTTCTACATATTCATAGGTTACGGGCTCCTACTGCACCATTGATTGTCAACTTTCTTCTTATGCACATACTAAGGAGAAGTCTGTCAATCAGCAACGAGTAGACGGTCGTTAGACATCACATACAAATATGAGAACTATTAGGGCACATAGCACTCAGCTTCTGATAAACTGTAATTTATTAAACGAACACCACATTGACAAGCCAGTGAAATGAAATTGGGTATTACTACTATAGGTTCAGATAGAGCAGCAAAAAACTGGTGTAAGATTTCATTTACAATAGGAGCAGCAAAGTGAGGCTTCAGTGGAAGGGTGACTTACAACCCAATTCAATATTGCATTTGTACACTTTTTTGTCTAATTTTTGGTGTTTTTGCCTGTTTATCATTTGTACCTTCTTCTTGTAATTTGTGTGTTTTCTAAAGTCTATTTTATATGTGTTCATCTGTTTTTGTTATTTATATACGTCATTGTGGTCGGAGTTTAACAGTTCCAAATGTTTTCACCCGATTCATTTGCGACTAATAGAAAAGTCACATTTTTGATAAACGTACTCCAGTCCCCTCCTGTATTTTAAATTTCATTTTCTTGTGCAATATTTTTGCCATTGTGCAATATTTTTGCCATTTTGCAAAATATGTGACTTTTTGCGCTAAAAGGTCACACAAAGGCTAACGGCAAAAATAAAGAGCATTTTTGAATATGTGCAAAATTCCTGGTCAATTTGAAGAATTCGGTGCAAAAAAACGGCAACGAATACCACAAGTGAAAAAAGAAAAGTGACTCTAAAAGTTAAACGCAAATGTAGTTGTGTACTATATGGAGTTTTAGGCACGCTAATGGCATGGAGTGCCTGGTGTGGATTATTACATGATGCATTGTTTTAAGTTCACCTATTATTTATAGCACAGAATAGACAACTGCTTGGAAAAAATGCCTTCAGTTTTATAGATAATTGCAGCAGTTTCAGAGATCTGCATGCATTTTTTGCTATTGATTTTCTGGTAATAACCATGTCACAATTAATACATTTGAATATGTTATTAGGCTACATTAATACTCTCTGTCAATGGTGCAGCTACAAAGTTGATGAAAACTGCAGCAGAGTTCAGTGTAGCAATAAGCTATGCAGTTTTGCTTTTGAAAAAGTGTAAATTGTACACATATTTGCAAAGACTGCAGTCAATCAGCGACCACCAACTGACTGCAGCGGTCACATGACATTTATGCTGTGAGACCGGCAGGGGATTCAGGACTCAGTGCCTAGGAATCATGTTGGTTCGTTGTGTAAATAAATTTTTCTATTTATGCAGCATGTGGTAACAGTAAGGATTTATCTGATCATTATATAAGTAGAAGCAACAGTGTGTGAACGCAGCCTTAGGGTGTGCTTACACAGACATTTTCATTATCATTGTGTAGAAAATAATTAGTATCAGGAGACAATTTTTGGGGCAGTTTAAGGTTGTTTTTAAGAAAATACAATTATTCCGCTTTTTAGTAAAATTTCAATGATTCAGTGTCCAGTAAATTCTATTAGCAAGCAGTGTATCATTGACAAAAAATACATTATAAAGGGCTGATATATTGCCAGTATGGAGCCTTTGTGCTTTGGTATCCAGGTGCTGAACATTAGCTCTGAGTACATCAATTAGTGGATTGAGGTGATTTTGGAGCAGTAACAGAGGAACGAATGAATTGAGGATTAATGAGAGGTTTCAAAGTCTGCAGCAATGGAGACTTTGGAGTTTTAGTCAATTAAATCCACTAGATCTAAGCTACTGTAGTGTTCTTTCCTCTTCTCTGAAATCATTCATTTGGAATTCCTGCAATCTGGGCCAAATACAATTAGTGAGAAATTCTCCAACTGCAAAAAATATAATTATTACACCATTATGTATACATATGTACTTAGAAAATGAATGTACTGATGTGATCACCCCAATATCTTTAGGATATTAAGTAAGTCCTTGTATTTAGAAGTCACAATCAACCCTTTAACGAGTCTGGCAATATGACTTAGGATAAAAGCCAAATCAGTAACTCAATTTGCAGACACGGTGTTTCGTGCTATTGGCCCTCGTCAGTGCAAAGTATGAGAACTGATTTGGCTAGGTGAGAGGTTCTGGACTGAGGTCTAAGGGGTAAGGTTTCTCCTTGTGGTGAGTGACATACCAGCTTGGGCTGGTCAAGGTAAGGAGGCTTATTTGCCGTGCAATGGTCTTCTGGGAAATTTAATATGCAAATTGCCTCTTCAGAGAAATTGAAAAGTTGAGTACCTGCAAATTGAGATACTGATTTGGCTTTTATCCTAAGTCATATTGCAAGACTTGTTAAAGGGTTGATTGTGACTTGTAGAATTGCTACTTCCAACAGGTGGCGCTATAGAGTTCAAGTCCTCTTTTCCTCTGAAGAGGCACTTTGCATATTGAATTTCCCAGAGGAGCATTGCACAGCGAATAAGCCTTCTTACCTTGATAAGCCCGAGCTTGTATGTCACTCTACACAAGGAGAAACCTTACCCCTTAGACCTCAGTCCAGAGCCTCTTGATAAAGGAGGTGAATAGGTTCCATAGCAAGTTATATGATAAAAAATGGATTGATTCTGGTCTTGTTTCAGAAGTGCTGAATGGGTTAGTGAACAAGTTGGGTAGTGGAGAATGTGATATTTTGAATGAGGACGTAATTATGGATGAAGTAGAAAACGTGATGAAGAGTGCTACAAAGAATAAGACACCAGGTAAAGACGGATTGCCGGTAGAATTCTATGTGAAAGCATGGGATTTTCTGGGTGCTGATTTGACTGAGATATGTAAGTACATGTGGGAGAATGGTAAGTTGTGTGAATCAATGAAAGAGGGGGTGGTTGTGCTTGTGTATAAGAAAGGTGAGAGAAAGTGTTTAGAGAATTGGAGGCCTATAACGCTGCTGAATGCAGATTACAAAATCTATAGCAAATTGTTGGCGAATCGTATGCGTGAGGTGATTGGTAATGTTGTGGATGAGGATCAGGTGTGCGCGGTGCCTGGGAGAAGTATGAGTGATAACTTATTGTTATTAAGGGATTTGATTGGAGACTGCATGGAAAGGAAACAGAAGTGTATGGTTCTGACAATTGATTTTGAGAAAGTGTTTGATAGGGTCTCGCATGTGTTTTTGTTTAAAGTTCTGGAGAGAATAGGATTTCCTAAAAAAATTGTAAATGGGATAATGTCTTTGCATGATTGTGTGTCAAGTGAGTTCCTTGTTAATGGGTGGTTGAGTGAGAAAGTGAATATTATGTCTGGTGTAAGGCAGGGGTGTCCCATGTCCCCTGTCTTACTTATATGTGTAATAGAACCTTTGTTGTGTTTGGTGAGACGTGATAAAGTGGTGCGAGGTTTGTTGGTACCTGGGAGTGGTGGAAAGCATGTGAAAGTTCTTGGATATATGGATGATGTTGTGGTTGTGAGTGAAAGTGTTGCGTCTATGAGTAGGGTTAAGTTGCTTTTGGAATTTTTCTGTGGTGCGTCTGGCTTTAGTGTGAATTGGAATTAATGTAGCTTTAAATGTTTTGGGGATGACGGGGTTAAAATGGAGGGGTAAAGTGTGAGGAGGGTGCTATCAAAGTGCTGGGAGTATTATTTAATAAGGAGTTGGAAGGTAAGGAGAGCTGGGAGGAGTGTGGATTGCGCATAGAGCGTAAGTTAAATTTCTGCCGACAGAGACTTGACCTTGAGAGGTAAGATTTTGGTCATAAAAGCGGTGATTCTTCCGATTTTGCTTTTTATTGCAACAGTTTTTCCACAGTCTTATAGGAAAATAAAAAAAGTGGAAAAGTTAGTTTTTAATTTTTTTTGGAGTAGTAAAATAGAGAAACTTAAGAGAGAAAATCCTTTTAAGGCATGTCGCCATGGTGGCATGGCCTTTCCAAACATTGAGATTTTTCTGGGGCTTCAGTATATCAAAACTGTTGTTATTTTGCTGAATAAAGGAAATAAATGTTAGGGATCAAGTTCCCGCTGCTGCACAAGGGGAATCTCGAACCAGTCCCGCTGCGGTCCCCCATCCATCTCCGGCCGCAGTGGAGCCTGCTCAGCAGAGACGTCGGTCCCAGCGTCTCGCTTGGTCTAATGCTGTGCAGAGGCTTGTTGCTGCCTCTCCTGGTTCCTCTATTATAACCAGTGCTGGAGCAGGCAGTCCTGGGACAAAGTCCTCGCTTTCTCCATCTGAGCATGCCAAGGGCAAGATCTCCCATTGGAGATCAGGGGTTACATGCTCAGTTACAGCAGTGACTCCCATTGGTCCGTCAGGAAGGTCCTGAAACTGCTTGTGTTCTGGAACAGTTTCTCATTGGTCCTTTTCTGGAAGGTCCTGTAGCTGCTACTATAAAAAGGTGACATAACCGCACGGTCGCGTGCTAGTATCAAATCTGTTACGTGCTTGCGCCAGTGTGGTCATGTATGCATGTGAGTCGCACACGGTACCAGGGTTATGGGGTACTCGGCACCGAGCCCATGGAAGTCTATGGGGAATGTCACAAGTAGCTCAGCTCGGTCCGTTGCCCTGGGCGCTCATTCAAAGGGGGATATTTACAGGGGATTTTAGGAATTGTTCGTGACGCCACCTGTGGTCTCTGATCAATTTGACCAGTGCTGCAAGATGAATCTTCTGAGGGGATGTTATGGGGCAGCTGGATATTAAGTCTCCCACAGGTGAGACTTTTCGCTCGAAGTCTATGATGGTGCAGGGTGCAGGCAATAAAGCAATCACACACAATTCAATCTCTTTCCATACCTTTACTGATGAAGGTTGCAGGTATGTCCCGGGAAGCTGGTCAGGGTGGAGAATGCACATCCAGGTAATCACCAAGTAGGTTTAAGGCCTCCTTTCCCTTTAATGTGTATCTGAGTCCTAACCTGCGTGAAGTCAGGTTTAACTCTGAATATGACAGCTTCGCCCGGCCAACATTGTGGTGGAAGTCTTCTGTTGGATAGAACTAGTCTTTTGTGCAGGGTCCTGCTAGACTGTTGTCCTTCCTGACCCCGGTTACGTATCGGCACTTAGGGCTACCCTCTGCGACTTGAAGTCCAGCAGGGATTCCGGTTTTCTCTCACTAGCCGTAAAGGTTCTAGCAATACTTCGGACCCGGTGTCCGGTTTAGTCGAGTGAAGATGCTATGTCACCTATATCACTCTTTCCTTTGGTCACCACTCGCCTGTCGTCCTACACACACCTTAATAGGAGCACAGGCAGCAGCAGATGTCAGCTTCAGTCTTCCTCAGCCCTCAGGCTAATCTGACAGGGGTTTTCTCCTCCCAGCGTGTCTGAGGTAACTCCGTTCAGAGATCTCGTGTCTGCTCTCCTGAGGTAACACCAATGACTCCCTAACTTTTAGCTAGATTGTCTTTAGCTCACTGCTGTCTCAAGGGCTCCCCCTGGTGGAACCAGGAAAAATGTCAAGTGTTGTGTGCTTATCAAGTGTTTTGTAATTACCTTTTCTGTGCATTCTCCTGGGAACATGTGTACCAAGCGCAGCTGGGCCACACATCCCCCCCTAGTTATCGTCAGCACTCCCGGGCTGAAATAGAAAAAGACAATTTTTATAATAACATTAACAACATAACTATAAACATAACTCATCCCTTGCGGGAGGTAAGGACACTTTAACGTTACATTTTGTACAAGTGCAATTAGAAAAATATCAAAATACTTTTCACAATAAATACAATATTCTTGTGGAGGACCCGCACCAAAAACCTCCCAACGGTGGTCCTGGGTGGGCTGCAGGACTTCATTGCCGCAGACCTCACTCAAGGCCACACCATACGGGTTTTTCTTCTGAGGTAGTATGGCTTTATGTAAAACCAAGATGGGACACCGAAGTGCCAACTATTTACAACTAAAGTTCTTGTGCTGCAAGAGTCCTCAGCACGCAGTCCTTGGCATAAGAACATTTCTAGAAAAATCACTTTAGCATATAAACATTATCATCATATAACATTCTCAACAAAATGCAATTCTCTTCATAACTTTGTACAATTAAGTAAACCCTGTCTGGGTCATACTAGACTAGTTTGCTAGGACTACTCTTGGTACCTAACAGGTAACCTTCCTTTCGTTGTACGTACTGACCTACGTGGTGTGGTGTCAGGTATAATAGCCTCTGGCCTATCTGTTCTGCGTGCTGGCAAACTGTAATACTGCCTTAACCTCTCTATGGATCTGGCAAGCATACTTATGGCTGGGCGATGCGGTTCTGTTTCGCCAGGGGATTCTTCTACCTGAGACCCAACATCTGAAGGTTCCACATTTTGAGATTCCATTCTTTGAGATATTACTTCTGGAGATGCCACAGGAGCGGATTCTTCTTGAACTATTTCTTCTGCTGCGGCAACAGGCTCAACTGGATGTTGAAGTGCTTCTTGTGGTTGGTAAAATTGAAGTACTGGAACAATCACAGCATCTCCGATACAAGGCCAATCTGCAGGAAAATCTCCTAGGTCCGTGTGTATGACTACACCTGATTTCTCTTTTTCCATAACAAGTTCTTCCTCGGGAAGTTTTAACATGTCTGGACACAGTTTTAGGTGGTCTCTGGATACCGTGGTGGTCGTTTTTCCTCCATCTTTGCTGATGATACAGCTTTTCCTGTTGTCGAATTTGGAATTTTGCACGACATATGGCTCTTGTTCCCACTGATCATCCAATTTGTGCATTCTTCTTTTTCTTTTTAGCACAATTTCTCCAGGCATAAAAGGTTTAGCTGGCGCACTTTTGTTGTAGTTCTCCTCTTGCTTTTCCCTTACTTTATTGAGACTATCTTTCACGCAGGCTTGTACTCTCCTGTACTGTTCCTGTCTGTTTGTGTCCCAATCTTCAGTAGTAACATCAGCTTCTGGTTCTACAACACCAAGTTCCAAATCCATGGGCAGCTTTCCTGGTCTTGCTCGCATAAGGTAGGCTGGAGTGCAGTTGGTGGAACTCACCGGTATGTGATTATACAGATCTACCAGGTCAGGTAGTAGTTCTGGCCACCGATTCCTCTCCTCAAGTGGTACCATCTTCAGCAGATCAATGACTATGTGATTCATCTTTTCACAGAGACCATTGGTTTGGGGTGGTACGGTGTGGTTCTTATCTTCTTACACCCGTACAAGTGACAGAATTCCTTAAACAGTTCGGCTTCAAATGCAGGACCTTGATCAGTTAGCACTTGCTCTGGATATCCATGGGGTCTGTAGAAATACGCCTGAAACGTCTTTGCTGCTGTTTCAGCTGTCAGATCTTTGACAGGGGCGACCACCAGGAACCTGGAGTAGTGATCCACCATGGTCAGGGCATACGAGTATCCTGACCGGCTGGGTGACAACTTGACATGGTCCAAGGCCACGATCTCCAAGGGACGAGTCGTCTTGATGGGCTGCAGGGGTGCTTTCTGGCTACTGTAGTCTTTTCTTCGAGAGGCTACAGGACGCACAGTGTTTACACCATTTCTCGATGGAACTTCGCATTCCCACCCAGTAGAAACGACACTTTAGCAGGGTTTCCAGCTTCTTCCAGCCAAAGTGCCCCGCTCGATCGTGGTAGGCTTCCAACACCATCTGGATCTCTGTTCTTTGCACTACTATCTGCCATACCATCTCATGGGTTCTGGGGTTGACGTACCTTCGGCACAGCTGCTCACGGTAGATGAACAGCCGGCTTCTCTCATTCCACAGCTGCTTTGCTTGTTGAGATGCATCCTTCTCCAAGGAGGAACCTTCCTGAGTTATCAGTTCCTTGATGTGGCTGACAACCGGGTCACTGTTCTGGGTCTCCTTCCAGCTGTGATGAGGTAAAGGGTTTAACGACTTACCACGCTGCTTCCTGTAGGCTCGTTGTTCATGGATCATCCCATTTCTGTGGAATGCAGGTAGCTCAATCTCTTCTAGATCATCCAGTTCCTCTTCCGTGTCGGATTCATGCGGCATTCTGGACAAGGCTTCAGCGTTGGCGTTCTTACGGCCCGCCCTGTACTTGATGGTAAATTGATAGTTCGACAGCCGAGCCATCCAACGTTGCTCCATGGCTCCTAGCTTGGCTGTTTCAAGATGTGTCAAGGGGTTATTGTCTGTGTACGCAGTGAACTTGCTGGAGGCTAGGTAATGCTTGAACCTTTCTGTAATGGCCCAGACCAGCGCCAGGAACTCCAACTTGAAGCTGCTATAGTTCTCTGGGTTTCTCTCGGTCGGCCGGAGCTTCCTGCTTGCATATGCGATGACTTTTTCTTGGCCATTTTGCTTCTGACTGAGGACAGCTCCCAATCCTTCTTTGCTGGCATCAGTATACAGCAGGAACGGTTGGCTGTAGTCAGGATAGGCTAAGATTTCATCGCCTGTCAGGATCTCCTTCATTTCTTTGAACGCCTCAGCTTGTTCTTTACCCCAGTGGAATGGAGGATTTCTGCTCTTGAGGGGTTGTCCTACCAGGAGGTCAAGCAGAGGCGCTGCTTTCTTGGTGTAGTCTTTTACAAACCTCCGGTAGTAACCTGTCAGTCCCAGGAACTGGCGCACCTCCTTGAGATTCTTCGGCTCTGGCCATTTCTGGATGGCAGTGACCTTCTCGGGGTCCGGCGCTACTCCTTCCGAGCTGACAATATGTCCCAAGTACTGTACCTTTTGTTTGAGCAGATGGCACTTTGAAGGCTTCAGTTTCATCCCATACTTGGACAGTGACTCGAATACCTCTGCCAGGTGCTTCAGATGATCCTCATACGTCTTGGAGTACACAATTACGTCGTCCAGGTACAGCAACACGGTTTCAAAGTTGAGATGTCCCAGGCAACTCTCCATCACTCTCTGGAATGTTCCCGGGGCACTGCTGAGTCCAAACGGCATCCTGTCAAACTCACAGAGTCCCATTGGGGTGGTGAAAGCTGTCTTCTCCCGATCCTCCTCAGCCACAGCTACTTGCCAGTACCCACTAGTGAGGTCGAGGGTGGAAAAGTAGTTAGCAGTTTTTAAGGCAGCTAAGGATTCCTCAATGCGTGGTAAAGGGTATGCATCTTTATGTGTTATGCGATTTACTAGTCTGTAATCTACACACATTCTCATGCTTCCATCCTTTTTCTTAACTAGGACTAGAGGTGCTGCCCAGGGAATACAACTATCCCTTATCACCCCTGCTTCCTTCATGTCACGCAACATTTCCTTAGCTTTCTGGTAGTGTGCTGGAGGTATAGGCCTGTACCGCTCTTTGATAGGAGGATGACTGCCTGTAGGGATATGATGCTGTACTCCCTTAATTGTCCCAAAGTCAAGTGGGTGTTTGCTAAATACCTGTGCGTACTCCTGTACCACCCGTAGTACTCCCTGTTTCTGGTGGGCTGGAGTGGTGTCTGTCCCGACATGGAGCTGCTGACACCAATCCTCCACCTGGGTTGCTGGGTCATTATCCTCCGCTGGTTGGCTGGAGGCTAAGGACTCGGTCGTTAGAATGGAGTTGTTATCTACGGTATGTAATTTAGCAACTGTGGCATAACGTGGTAAATTCACTTCATCTTCTCCCCAGTTGAGAATACATACTGGTACTCTCCCATTTCTTACTTCCACTACCCCTCTAGCAGTCAAGAGTGTAGGTCTGTGCTCTGAACAATGGGGCTCGACTACTGCTTGGTAGTTCTGTCCTCTCAGACCTATTGCTGCTCTACACCATATAAGCATTTCACTCATTGGGGGTATCACAATGGGGTTCGGGTCTGTCACCCGTACATTACCAATTTCACCATCTGTCAGCTTCGCTTGCTGCTGGCACATCAGGGCCCGGATCTCCCTCTGGATCACTCCCTTTTGCTTCGGCTTGGCAACTTCAGCGAGCTGTTGGAGCAAAAACACAACTTCTCCTGTTGTGAATGGGTTTGAGATGAGTTCTGAGCAGAGGCTTCCTCTGGTGGTTACAAGCGGTGCTGGTCTGTCCAGTGAAGATTGTGAGGATTGGGAATCAGGTGTTACTGACTGGTCTTATATAAGGGAGTCACCTTCCCATCAGGGTTGCCGGTGATCATTTGTTCTGGTCTCAATCCTTGAATCCTGTTTCCCTTGTAGCCTGCTGTGTCGTGTCTGCATCTCCTGCTATCAGATAAGACATTTTCTTCTTTTTGTTTTTGTGCTAGATTTTTGCATTTTGTCCTGCACTTCTGTGGGGGCCTTCAGGGTCCCCTCCGGGGGCTTTTGCCCTCTCAGTTTAGTTCAGCCACTGATGTTTGTACTTTTGCTTTTTACAGTTTTTTCAGTGGCTGCTATTTTGATTTTGTTACACCAGAGAACTAATTTAGGTGGTAGAGGTCGTGTGATCTCAGGTGTTTTTGAAATTAGTAGAGTTGGTGCTTTTCAGGGTTTTCTGGGATTGCAGTAAGTACCCTTCCTATCCTTTTCTATTTAGTAAGTTTGGGCCCCAGCGTTTGCTCATACTATTTTCTTTCTGTGTCAGTATTTCTTCTTGTCTAACCGCCATTACATGTTTGGGGGCTTTCTATTATCTTTGGGGTTCTGCTCCGGGGCAGATAGCTTTCCTATTTCTATCTTTAGGTGTAATTAGTTTCTCAGGCTGTGACGAGGCGTCTAGGACCAACGTAGGAACGCTCCACGGCTGCCTCTAGTTGTGGTGGTTAGTCAGGGTACTGCAATCTCATAGATTCCAACTGCTCTGGTGTATTGCCTTTTTACCTGCACTCCTCAGCTACCAAATCATAACAGTATCACCGGCCAAAAATTTAATATTGTATGGTACTCACAGAAGGGAAAAATATTGTGAAAAAAAAAAAAAAAAAAAAGGTTGTCAGAGTTGTCAGAGATATTTTTCTGTTTGTTGCATTTTTTTTTTTTTCACTCTGTATCTCTGGGTGCTGGGGAGGATTTTTTCTCTCAATGGAGTTTGCACAGTTGTCTGGCCGTGTGGATCAGCTTGCCACTGAGGTTCGGAGTATTGCTGCCTATCTTGCTAGGTTGCCTGTTGTGGAACCTAGGATCCCCATGCCAGATTTGTTTTTAGGGGATCGAGCTAAGTTTCACAATTTCAAAAATAATTGTAAATTGTTTTTTGCCTTAAAATCTAAGTCCTCAGGGAACGCAGCGCAGCAGGTTCAAATTGTCATCTCTCTCCTGCGCGGCGATCCTCAGGATTGGGCTTTTTCCCTGACACCTGGGGATCCTGTTTTGAGTGATGTTGATGCATTTTTTCAGGCTTTGGGGTTATTGTACGATGAGCCTAATGTCACTGATCAAGCTGAAAAAGCCTTGTTGGCATTAAATCAGGGGCTTGATGACGCTGAGTTATACTGTCAGAGATTCCGTAGGTGGGCAGTCCTGATCAAGTGGAATGACGACGCTTTGGCGGCCCTTTTCCGGAAGGGTCTGTCAGATAATGTAAAGGATGTTATGGTGGGATTCCCTGTCCCCTCTGGTCTCAATGATTCTATGTCATTAGCGATTCAAATTGACAGACGTTTGCGTGAGCGGAGAAGTATGCGTGGAATAGTGTTGCCTTGTGAACCTGCTTCTGAATCCATGCAGTGTGATAGAGTGGTGTCTGGGGCACAGCGTCATGAGTTTCGAAAGCGCAATAGGTTATGTTTCTACTGTGGTGATGCCTCTCATGCTATTTCAGTCTGCCCTAAGCGGGGAAGACGTTTTGCACGCTCAGTTGTCTTGGGTAGTGTTCAGACTAAGTTTTTATTAACTGTCACTCTGATATGCTCTCTGTCCTCATTTTCTGCTCAGGCTTTCGTTGATTCTGGAGCAGCTATTAACCTGATGGATTATGATTTTGCTAAACGTTGTGGGTTTCCCTTGATACCCCTACAGAAGTCTATTCCCCTACTGGGGATCGATTCTACCCCTTTGGCTGAGAATAAACCTCAGTTCTCTACTCAGGTGATAATGAGGGTTGAACCTGATCACCAGGAGTGCTGCAAATTTTTGGTTCTGTATAATCTGCATGATATTATCGTACTGGGTTTCCCTTGGTTGCAGTCTCATAATCCTGTTTTGGATTGGAAATCTGTGTCTGTAACCAGTTGGGGCTGCCAATGTGTTAATACCAACACTCCTGTTTTTTCTGCCTCCCCCCAGGCTCAGGATGTTCCTGACTTTTTGATTGATTTTTCTGATGTGTTTAGCGAAAGTAAATCTGCATCCTTGCCTCCCCATAGGAGCTATGACTGCGCTATTGAATTAGTGCCGGGTAGTAAATTCCCTAAAAGTCGCCTTTTTAACTTGTCTGTACCTGAACATGACGCTATGCGGTCTTATATCAAGGAATCATTGGAGAAGGGTCATATCAGACCATCCTCTTCACCCTTAGGTGCCGGTTTTTTCTTTGTGGCCAAAAAGGATGGTTCATTAAGGCCGTGTATTGATTATCGTCTTTTGAACAATATTACTGTGAAATATCAATATCCGTTACCCTTGATTTCTGACCTGTTTTCCAGGGTGAAAAACGCTACTTGGTTTACCAAGCTTGACCTCAGGGGGGCGTATAACCTTATTCGCATTAAGCACGGGGATGAATGGAAGACTGCATTCAATACCCCTGAAGGGCATTTTGAGTACCTAGTGATGCCCTTTGGGCTCACTAATGCTCCTTCCGTCTTCCAGTCCTTCATGAATGACATTTTCAGGGATTTTGTGGACAAATTTCTGATTGTTTATTTGGATGATATCTTGATTTTTTTCTAATGACTGGGACTCTCATGTGAAACATGTTCGAACTGTATTCCAGATTTTGAGAGAGAATGCTCTGTATGTGAAGGGATCAAAGTGTCTTTTTGGCGTACAGAGGATCTCATTTCTGGGATTCATTTTGTCCCCATCTGTTATTGAAATGGACCCGGTCAAGGTTCAGGCCATCTGTGATTGGGTCCAACCTACTTCATTAAAGGCTCTTCAAAGATTTTTGGGTTTTGCCAATTTTTATCGTAAATTTATTGGTAATTTCTCGGTTATTGTTAAACCATTAACTGATTTGACCAAAAAGGGTTCTGATGTGGTGAATTGGCCTCCTGAGGCAGTCTCTGCATTTCAGGAACTTAAGCAAAGATTCACTTCTGCTCCTGTTCTACAGCAGCCTGATGTTTCTCTGCCATTTCAGGTGGAGGTTGATGCCTCTGAAATTGGGGCAGGTGCCGTTTTGTCCCAAAAAGATCCAGAGACCTCTAAAAGTAACCCTTGTGCCTTTTTCTCTCGAAAATTTTCTCCTACTGAACGTAATTATGACGTGGGTAATCGGGAGTTATTGGCCATGAAGTGGGCTTTTGAAGAGTGGAGACATTGGCTGGAGGGAGCCAAACATCAGGTGGTGGTCCTCACGGACCATAAGATTCTGGTTTATCTGGAATCTGCCAAGCGACTTAATCCTAGACAGGCCAGGTGGGCCTTGTTTTTCACACGTTTTAATTTTGTGGTTTCCTGTCTTCCTGGCACTAAGAATGTTAAGGCGGATGCCCTCTCGAGGAGTTTCCTTGCGGACTCTCCTGAGTTATCTGATCCTTCTGTTATTTTGAAAGAGGGTGTAGTTCTTTCCGCCATCTCGCCCAATTTGAGACTTGCTCTGGAGGGGTGTCAGGAGCATAGGCCCGAGTGCTGCCCTGTTGGAAAATTGTTTGTCCCGGACCAGTGGAAAAAGAGTGTGATGTCTGAGATTCATTGTTCCGCATTGGCTGGGCATCCCGGAATTTTTGGTACCAGAGACTTGGTTAGTCGGTCCTTTTGGTGGCCTACCTTGTCTCGTGATGTCAGGGAATTTGTGCAGTCCTGCGGGACTTGCTCTCGCTCCAAGCCTTGCTCTCGCTCTAGTGGTTTGTTGATGCCATTGCCTGTGCCCAAGAGACCATGGACCCATATCTCTATGGATTTCATTTCCGACCTTCCTGTTTCTCAGAGAATGACCACCATCTGGGTAATTTGTGATAGGTTTTCCAAAATGATACATCTTGTGCCATTACCTAAGTTGCCTTCCTCCTCTGAATTGGTGCCGTTGTTCCTTCAGCACGTGGTTCGTTTACACGGCATTCCTGAGAACATTGTGTCTGACAGAGGAGTCCAGTTTGTTTCCAGATTTTGGAGGACTTTTTGTTCTAAACTGGGTGTTCAATTGTCTTTCCCCTCGGCATTTCATCCTCAGACCAATGGTCAAACTGAGAGAACAAACCAGACATTGGAGACTTATCTAAGATGCTTTGTGTCTGCTGATCAGGATGACTGGGTCTCTTTTTTGCCTTTTGCTGAGTTTGCTCTTAATAATAGGGCTAGCTCTGCCACTTTGATGTCTCCGTTTTTCTGTAATTCTGGGTTTCACCCTCGATTTTCTTCAGGACAGACGGAGGCTTCTGTCTGTCCAGCTGTTGACTCTGTTGTGGAGCGTATGCAACAGATTTGGGACCAGGTAGTGGAGAGGTTGTCCCTCTCTCAGGAGAAGGCCCAGCGGTTTGCTAACCGGCATAGGACTGATGGTCCTCGGTTTAAAGTAGGGGACTTGGTCTGGTTGTCCTCAAAAAATATTCCTATGAGAGTAGCATCTCCTAAATTTAAGCCTAGGTTCATTGGACCTTATAAGATCATGGAGATTATTAATCCTGTTTCTTTTCGTTTGCTTCTTCCAGGGACATTTAAGATCCATAACGTGTTCCACAAGTCCTTGTTGAAGAGGTTTGTTCAGCCAGTGGTTCCTACTACTGTGCCTCCTGACCCTGTTTTGGTTGAGGGCAATCTGGAGTATGTGGTTGAGAAAATATTGAATTCTCGTTTTTCTAGACGGAAACTCCAGTATTTGGTTAAGTGGAGAGGTTATGGTCAGGAAGACAATTCTTGGGTGTTTGCTTCGGACATCCATGCTAGGAGACTTATCCGTGCGTATCATAGAACTCATCCTGACCGACCTGGTTGCTCAAATGAGGGTTCGGTGACCCCTCCTCAAGGGGGGGTACTGTTGTGAATGGGTTTGAGATGAGTTCTGAGCAGAGGCTTCCTCTGGTGGTTACAAGCGGTGCTGGTCTGTCCAGTGAAGATTGTGAGGATTGGGAATCAGGTGTTACTGACTGGTCTTATATAAGGGAGTCACCTTCCCATCAGGGTTGCCGGTGATCAATTGTTCTGTTCTCAATCCTTGAATCCTGTTTCCCTTGTAGCCTGCTGTGTCGTGTCTGCATCTCCTGCTATCAGATAAGACAATTTCTTCTTTTTGTTTTTGTGCTAGATTTTTGCATTTTGTCCTGCACTTCTGTGGGGGCCTTCAGGGTCCCCTCCGGGGCTTTTGCCCTCTCAGTTTAGTTCAGCCACTGATGTTTGTACTTTTGCTTTTTACAGTTTTTTCAGTGGCTGCTATTTTGATTTTGTTACACCAGAGAACTAATTTAGGTGGTAGAGGTCGTGTGATCTCAGGTGTTTTTGAAATTAGTAGAGTTGGTGCTTTTCAGGGTTTTCTGGGATTGCAGTAAGTACCCTTCCTATCCTTTTCTATTTAGTAAGTTTGGGTCCCAGCGTTTGCTCATACTATTTTCTTTCTGTGTCAGTATTTCTTCTTGACTAACCGCCATTACATGTTTGGGGGCTTTCTATTATCTTTGGGGTTCTGCTCCGGGGCAGATAGCTTTCCTATTTCTATCTTTAGGTGTAATTAGTTTCTCAGGCTGTGCGAGGCGTCTAGGACCAACGTAGGAACGCTCCACGGCTGCCTCTAGTTGTGGTGGTTAGTCAGGGTACTGCAATCTCATAGATTCCAACTGCTCTGGTGTATTGCCTTTTTACCTGCACTCCTCAGCTACCAAATCATAACATTCTCCCAGACAGTTACTAATAATGTTAGTACCTAAAACCACATTTAAGCCATTTTCCTCATTTACAGTCTTTACTACTAAGAGTCCTTGATCCTTCAGCTCCACTCTGCCCACCTTTACATCCACGTTTTTGGCTCCGAGTATTTCAACAGGGAGACCATTAGAGGCGTATACAGCAAAGTCAGGGCTCGGGGGCTGGAGACTGTCCATGGACCAAAACTTATTATAAAGGGCATCAGGTATGATGGTCACCTGAGACCCAGTGTCCAGCAGGGCAGGGATTGCGATCCCGTCCAGGATGATGGACAGGTAGGGTCTTCTTCCCACAAACCTGCGGTTCCAGTCTGAGGGGCCTGATGAGTCTATTCCTGGGTGTTGGCCCTCGGACCCAGGATCTGCTCGTTTAAAGGACACTGCTGGGCTAGATGACCTTTTCCGTTGCAACGGTAGCAGATGATCTCTCGGCGAGGATGGTGCTGATCAGGGGTCGCTCCTGGGGGTGGCGTTGTCCTCCTCCGGTGGGGCGACGTCCTTCTTTTCCTCCGGTTCATCCAAGGGACATCCTCTGGGCAGTCGGCTAGCAGGATCTTTCCTCCTTCTTCCTTCCGCAGTTGCAGGGCACTCATTACAGCAGCCAGGTTTTTAGTCAGCTGGCGCACTTCTGAGCGCAGACAGTCCAACTCAGTAGGGGGTGCCACCTGCGTTTTGGCTTCCGCCACCAGCGGGGTAAAGGTGGATGCTGCCGGCTTTAGAGTGGCTTCACCCAGGTGATACTGGGTTGCCACCTCAGGCTTCTCCGGGGGTCGCAGTCCTTTTATAGCCATATCTTTTAGGGCATCAAAGGTAGCGTTAGGATGATCCAAGGACCACCAGTGCACAGTCCTGCTTTCAGCTTGGGACCTCAGTCCCCGTACAAATTGTTCCTTCAGCATTTTGCTTTCATTAATGGCACTTATAGGGTTAACCTGTTTGAGAGCTCGCAGGGTCCCCTGTAATCGGCAGGCATAGTCCCTAATACTGTCATCTGGTCTCTGGGAGCATTGGTAAAACGTCATCCGGAGATCTGTTTCAGTGCGGTCCTCAAAAATAGTCTGTAGCTTTAAGAAAATTGAAAGCACTGATTCCTGGTCTGCAGCTGTCCAAGTCTCTACTTCCCTTTCTGCAGCACCAGCCAATTGTCCTAATACTACTGCTGCTCTTTGCTTCTCTGTCATAGGGTACATGTCCTGTATGCTGCATATTTTGCGCTTGAACCCTGACAGGGTATCCGGCTTACCGCTATACTGAGGGAGCCACTTTGCTCCAGGCAAGTATGGGAGCGTCAGCGGTATTATCGGGGCCACAGGACCGGATGAGGGGCCAGCGTTTATATTCTGCGAGGCAGCGCCGGCGGGTAAGTCATTGGAGTGGTCGCCCTCGGCCGCGCTGTCAGCTTGCGGCTGCGACATGTCTGCGCCCCCCCCTAGTTCAGCGTGGCCTACCTTTTCCTGAAGGCTGCAGCTCCGCCAGACACAGCGATGGGGAAGGACCTGCCGCCGCGTCAGCGTTGGGGGCGTGTCCGGGACTCCGCGTGCTTTCTGCAGGTACGCCCCTTCTTCTTGCGCTGTAGCGCTGTACTTTGGCGGGCAATGGCGGACAATTGGTGCCAAAACTCACAAAACAGCAACACAGTCTCTTGCACAAAAACAGTCCAATTAGGCACACAGGACTCACATATAGCGAGCTTCTTATCCTGTTCGGGACGCCAAAGATGAGTCGCACACGGTACCAGGGTTATGGGGTACTCGGCACCGAGCCCATGGAAGTCTATGGGGAATGTCACAAGTAGCTCAGCTCGGTCCGTTGCCCTGGGCGCTCATTCAAAGGGGGATATTTACAGGGGATTTTAGGAATTGTTCGTGACGCCACCTGTGGTTTCTGATCAATTTGACCAGCGCTGCAAGATGAATCTTCTGAGGGGATGTTATGGGGCAGCTGGATATTAAGTCTCCCACAGGTGAGACTTTTCCCTCGAAGTCTATGATGGTGCAGGGTGCAGGCAATAAAGCAATCACACACAATTCAATCTCTTTCCATACCTTTACTGATGAAGGTTGCAGGTATGTCCCGGGAAGCTGGTCAGAGTGGAGAATGCACATCCAGGTAATCACCAAGTAGGTTTAAGGCCTCCTTTCCCTTTAATGTGTATCTGAGTCCTAACCTGCGTGAAGTCAGGTTTAACTCTGAATATGACAGCTTCGCCCGGCCAACATTGTGGTGGAAGTCTTCTGTTGGATAGAACTAGTCTTTTGTGCAGGGTCCTGCTAGACTGTTGTCCTTCCTGACCCCGGTTACGTATCGGCACTTAGGGCTACCCTCTGCGACTTGAAGTCCAGCAGGGATTCCGGTTTTCTCTCACTAGCCGTAAAGGTTCTAGCAATACTTCGGACCCGGTGTCCGGTTTAGTCGAGTGAAGATGCTATGTCACCTATATCACTCTTTCCTTTGGTCACCACTCGCCTGTCGTCCTACACACACCTTAATAGGAGCACAAGCAGCAGCAGATGTCAGCTTCAGTCTTCCTCAGCCCTCAGGCTAATCTGACAGGGGTTTCTGTTATGTTTCGGTAGCTGAGGAGTGCAGGTAAAAAAGGCAATACACCAGAGCAGTTGGAATCTATGAGATTGCAGTACCCTGACTAACCACCACAACTAGAGGCAGCCGTGGAGCGTTCCTACGTTGGTCCTAGACGCCTCGTCACAGCCTGAGAAGCTAACTACACCTAAAGATAGAAAGAGGAAAGCTATCTGCCCCGGAGCAGATCCCCAAAGAACATAGAAAGCCCCCAAACATGTAATGGCGGTTAGACAAGAAGAAATACTGACACAGACAGAAAATAGTATGAGCAAACGTTGGGGCCCAAACTACCTAAATAGAAAAGGATAGGAAGGGCACTTACTGCAATCCCAAGAAACCCTGAAAAGCACCAACTCTACTAATTTCAAAAACACCTGAGATCACACGACCTCTACCACCTAAATTAGTTCTCTGGTGTAACAAAATCAAAACAGCAGCCACTGAAAAACTGGAAAAAGCAAATGTACAAACATCAGTGGCTGAACTAAACTGAGAGGGCAAAAGCCCCCGGAGGGGACCCTGAAGGCCCCCACAGAAGTGCAGGACAAAATGCAAAAATCAAGCACAAAAACAAAAAGAAGAAAATGTCTTATCTGTTAGCAGGAGATGCAGACACGACACAGCAGGCTACAAAGGAAACAGGAATCAAGGATTGAGACTAGAACAATTGATCACCGGCAACCCTGATGGGAAGGCGACTCCCTTATATAAGACCAGTCAGTAACACCTGATTCCCAATCCTCACAATCTTCACTGGACAGTCCAGTACCGCTTGTAACCACCAGAGGGAGCCTCTGCTCAGAACTCATTTCAACTCCATTCACAACAGTACCCCCCCCCTTGAGGAGGGGTCACCGAACCCTCACTTGAGCAACCGGGTCGGTCAGGATGAGTTCTATGATACGCACGGATGAGTCTCCTAGCATGGATGTCTGAAGCAAACACCCAAGAATTGTCTTCCTGACCATAACCTCTCCACTTAACCAAATACTGGAGTTTCAGTCTAGAAAAACGAGAATTCAATATTTTCTCAACCACAAACTCCATATTGCCCTCAACCAGAACAGGGTCAGGAGGCAAAGCAGTAGGAACCACTGGCTCAACAAACCTCTTCAACAAGGACTTGTGGAACACGTTATGGATCTTAAATGTCCCTGGAAGAAGCAAACGAAAAGAAACAGGATTAAGAATCTCCATGATCTTATAAGGTCCAATGAACCTAGGCTTAAATTTAGGAGATGCCACTCTCATAGGAATATTTTTTGAGGACAACCAGACCAAGTCCCCCACTTTAAACCGAGGACCATCAGTCCTATGCCGGTTAGCAAACCGCTGGGCCCTCTCCTGAGAGAGGGACAACCTCTCCACTACCTGGTCCCAAATCTGTTGCATACGCTCCACAACAGAGTCAACACCTGGACAGACAGAAGCCTCCGTCTGTCCTGAAGAAAATCGAGGGTGAAACCCAGAATTACAGAAAAATGGAGACATCAAAGTGGCAGAGCTAGCCCTATTATTAAGAGCAAACTCAGCCAAAGGCAAAAAAGAGACCCAGTCATCCTGATCAGCAGACACAAAGCATCTTAGATAAGTCTCCAATGTCTGGTTTGTTCTCTCAGTTTGACCATTGGTCTGAGGATGAAACGCCGAGGAGAAAGACAATTGAACAAAAAGTTTAGAACAAAAGGTCCTCCAAAATCTGGAAACAAACTGGACTCCTCTGTCAGACACAATGTTCTCAGGAATGCCGTGTAAACAAACCACGTGCTGAAGGAACAAAGGCACCAATTCAGAGGAGGAAGGCAACTTAGGTAATGGCACAAGATGTATCATCTTGGAAAACCTATCACAATTCACCCAGATGACGGTCATTCTCTGAGAAGCAGGGAGGTCGGAAATTAAATCCATAGAGATATGGGTCCATGGTCTCTTGGGCACAGGCAATGGCATCAACAAACCACTAGAGCGAGAGCAAGGCTTGGAGCGAGAGCAAGTCCCGCAGGACTGCACAAATTCCCTGACATCACGAGACAAGGTAGGCCACCAAAAGGACCGACTAACCAAGTCTCTGGTACCAAAAATTCCGGGATGACCGGCCAACGTGGAACAATGAATCTCAGACATCACACTCTTTTTCCACTGGTCCGGGACAAACAATTTCCCAACAGGGCAGCGCTCGGGCCTATCCTCCTGACACCCCTCCAGAGCCAGTCTCAAATTGGGCGAGATGGCGGAAAGAACTACACCTTCTTTCAAAATAACAGAAGGATCAGATACCTCAGGAGAGTCCGCAAGGAAACTCCTCGAGAGGGCATCCGCCTTAACATTCTCAGTGCCAGGAAGAAAGGAAACCACAAAATTAAAACGTGTGAAAAACAAGGCCCACCTGGCCTGTCTAGGATTAAGTCGCTTGGCAGATTCCAGATAAAACAGATTCTTATGGTCCGTAAGGACCACCACCTGATGTTTGGCTCCCTCCAGCCAATGTCTCCACTCTTCAAAAGCCCACTTCATGGCCAATAACTCCCTATTACCCACGTCATAATTACGTTCAGTAGGAGAAAATTTTCGAGAGAAAAAGACACAAGGGTTACTTTTAGAGGTCTCTGGATCTCTTTGGGACAAAACGGCACCTGCCCCAATTTCAGAGGCATCAACCTCCACCTGAAATGGCAGAGAAACATCAGGCTGCCGTAGAACAGGAGCAGAAGTGAATCTCTGCTTAAGTTCCTGAAATGCAGAGACTGCCTCAGGAGGCCAATTCACCACATCAGAACCATTTTTGGTCAAATCAGTTAATGGTTTAACAATAACCGAGAAATTACCAATAAATTTACGATAAAAATTGGCAAAACCCAAAAATCTTTGAAGAGCCTTTAATGAAGTAGGTTGGACCCAATCACAGATGGCCTGAACCTTGACCGGGTCCATTTCAATAACAGATGGGGACAAAATGAATCCCAGAAATGAGATCCTCTGTACGCCAAAAAGACACTTTGATCCCTTCACATACAGAGCATTCTCTCTCAAAATCTGGAATACAGTTCGAACATGTTTCACATGAGAGTCCCAGTCATTGGAAAAAATCAAGATATCATCCAAATAAACAATCAGAAATTTATCCACAAAATCCCTGAAAATGTCATTCATGAAGGACTGGAAGACAGAAGGAGCATTAGTGAGCCCAAAGGGCATCACAAGGTACTCAAAATGCCCCTCAGGGGTATTAAATGCCGTCTTCCATTCATCCCCGTGCTTAATGCGAATAAGGTTATATGCCCCCCTGAGGTCAAGCTTGGTAAACCAAGTAGCGTTTTTCACCCTGGAAACAAGGTCAGAAATCAAGGGTAACGGATATTGATATTTCACAGTAATATTGTTCAAAAGACGATAATCAATACACGGCCTTAATGAACCATCCTTTTTGGCCACAAAGAAAAAACCGGCACCTAAGGGTGAAGAGGATGGTCTGATATGACCCTTCTCCAATGACTCCTTGATATAAGACCGCATAGCGTCATGTTCAGGTACAGACAAGTTAAAAAGGCGACCTTTAGGGAATTTACTACCAGGCACTAATTCAATAGCGCAGTCATAGCTCCTATGGGGAGGCAAGGATGCAGATTTACTTTCACTAAACACATCAGAAAAATCAATCAAAAAGTCAGGAACATCCTGAGCCTGGGGGGAGGCAGAAAAAACAGGAGTGTTGGTATTAACACATTGGCAGCCCCAACTGGTTACAGACACAGATTTCCAATCCAATACAGGATTATGAGACTGTAACCAAGGGAAACCCAGTACGATAATGTCATGCAGATTATACAGAACCAAAAATTTGCAGCTCTCCTGATGATCAGGTTCAACCCTCATTATCACCTGAGTAGAGAACTGAGGTTTATTCTCAGCTAAAGGGGTAGAATCGATCCCCAGTAGGGGAATAGACTTCCGTAGGGGTATCAAGGGAAACCCACAACGTTTAGCAAAATCAAAATTCATCAGGTTAATAGCTGCTCCCGAATCAACGAAAACCTGAGCAGAAAATGAGGACAGAGAGCATATCAGAGTAACAGTTAATAAAAACTTAGTCTGAACACTACCCAAGACAACTGAGCGTGCAAAACGTCTTCCCCGCTTAGGGCAGACTGAAATAGCATGAGAGGCATCACCACAGTAGAAACATAACCCATTGCGCTTTCGAAACTCATGACGCTGTGCCCCAGAAACCACTCTATCACACTGCATGGATTCAGAAGCAGGTTCACAAGGCAACACTATTCCACGCATACTTCTCCGCTCACGCAAACGTCTGTCAATTTGAATCGCTAATGACATAGAATCATTGAGACCAGAGGGGACAGGGAATCCCACCATAACATCCTTTACATTATCTGACAGACCCTTCCGAAAAAGGGCTGCCAAAGCGTCGTCATTCCATTTGGTCAGGACTGCCCACCTACGGAATCTCTGACAGTATAACTCAGCGTCATCAAGCCCCTGATTTAATGCCAACAAGGCTTTTTCAGCTTGATCAGTGACATTAGGCTCATCGTACAATAACCCCAAGGCCTGAAAAAATGCATCAACATCACTCAAAACAGGATCCCCAGGTGTCAGGGAAAAAGCCAATCCTGAGGATCGCCGCGCAGGAGAGAGATGACAATTTGAACCTTCTGCGCTGCGTTCCCTGAGGACTTATATTTTAAGGCAAAAAACAATTTACAATTATTTTTGAAATTCAGAAACTTGGCTCGATCCCCCAAAAACAAATCTGGCATGGGAATCCTAGGTTCCACAACAGGCAATCTAGCAAGATAGGTAGCAATACTCCGAACCTCAGTGGCAAGCTGATCCACACTGCCAGACAACTGTGCAAACTCCATTGAGAGAAAAAATCCTCCCCAGCACCCAGAGATACAGAGGGAAAAAAAAATGCAACAAACAGAAAAAAAAAATCTCTGACAACTCTGACAACTCTGACAACTTTTTTCTTTCACAATATTTTTCCCTTCTGAGAGTACAATATAATTTTCAGTTTAGGCCAGTGATACTGTTATGTTTCGGTAGCTGAGGAGTGCAGGTAAAAAAGGCAATACACCAGAGCAGTTGGAATCTATGAGATTGCAGTACCCTGACTAACCACCACAACTAGAGGCAGCCGTGGAGCGTTCCTACGTTGGTCCTAGATGCCTCGTCACAGCCTGAGAAACTAACTACACCTAAAGATAGAAAGAGGAAAGCTATCTGCCCCGGAGCAGATCCCCAGAGAACATAGAAAGCCCCCAAACATGTAATGGCGGTTAGACAAGAAGAAATACTGACACAGACAGAAAATAGTATGAGCAAACGTTGCGGCCCAAACTACCTAAATAGAAAAGGATAGGAAGGGCACTTACTGCAATCCCAAAAAACCCTGAAAAGCACCAACTCTACTAATTTCAAAAACACCTGAGATCACACGACCTCTACCACCTAAATTAGTTCTCTGGTGTAACAAAATCAAAACAGCAGCCACTGAAAAACTGGAAAAAGCAAATGTACAAACATCAGTGGCTGAACTAAACTGAGAGGGCAAAAGCCCCCGGAGGGGACCCTGAAGGCCCCCACAGAAGTGCAGGACAAAATGCGAACATGTGTACCAAGCGCAGCTGGGCCACACACATGTGGTTAGGTTCGGCTGAAATAAGCCCCTAGAATACCGGCACCTCCGGTGAGGAGTTTTATATGCACGTATTCAGGGCTCGGCTGAAAATGCCATTACAATACCGGCTCCTCCGGTGAGGAGATTATTGCTTGTTTTCTGATTGCATGACCACAGACTGCAATCCACTTAGCAGTCATCTGTGTCCCCTGTGAGTCTAACAGGACACAGTCTTTGTCACAGCAGCTCTGTGAATTAACAGAGTCCGCTTATATCGCCATATAGCGCTGCAGCATTTTAGTTAGCGACTCTGTGGAATAACAGAGTTCGCCCATACCGCCATATAGTGCTAAGGCGTTTACATCTGCGACTCTGCGGGATAACAGAGTTCGCTCATACTGCCAATTTGCGCCATCTTACTAGCAGCAGGCTCTGCCTGCACGGTGGACCTCGGGCTGCGAACACACCTTTCCTTAATATCTATTAGGTGCGTTCCGCAGGCCCTTAACAATAAGGGAGCGTGTTGTGAATGGACTTGAAATGAGTTCTGAGCAGAGGCTCCCTCTGGTAGTTACAAGCGGTACTGGACTGTCCAGTGAAGATTGTGAGGAGTGGGAATCAGGTGTTACTGACTGGTCTTATATAAGGGAGTCGCCTTCCCATCAGGGTTGCCGGTGATCAATTGTTCTGGTCTCACTCCATGATTCCTGTTTCCCTTGTAGCCTGCTGTGTCGTGTCTGCATCTCCTGCTAACAGATAAGACATTTTCTTCTTTTTGTTTTTGTGCTTTATTTTTGCATTTTGTCCTGCACTTCTGTGGGGGCCTTCAGGGTCCCCTCCGGGGGCTTTTGCCCTCTCAGTTTAGTTCAGCCACTGATGTTTGTACTTTTGCTTTTTCCAGTTTCTTCAGTGGCTGCTGTTTTGATTTTGTTACACCAGAGAACTAATTTAGGTGGTAGAGGTCGTGTGATCTCAGGTGTTTTTGAAATTAGTAGAGTTGGTGCTTTTCAGGGTTTTTTGGGATTGCAGTAAGTACCCTTCCTATCCTTTTCTATTTAGTTAGTTTGGGCCCCAACGTTTGCTCATACTATTTTCTGTCTGTGTCAGTATTTCTTCTTGTCTAACAGCCATTACATGTTTGGGGGCTTTCTATGTTCTTTGGGGATCTGCTCCGGGGCAGATAGCTTTCCTATTTCTATCTTTAGGTGTAGTTAGTTTCTCAGGCTGTGACGAGGCGTCTAGGACCAACGTAGGAACGCTCCACGGCTGCCTCTAGTTGTGGTGGTTAGTCAGGGTACTGCAATCTCATAGATTCCAACTGCTCTGGTGTATTGCCTTTTTTACCTGCACTCCTCAGTTACCGAAACATAACAGTATCACCGGCCTAAAATTTAAAGTTGTATGGTACTCACAGAAGGGAAAAATATTGTGAAAGAAAAAACGGTTGTCAGAGTTGTCAGAGATATTTTTCTGTTTGTTGCATTTTTTTTTTTTCCCTCTGTATCTCTGGGTGCTGGGGAGGATTTTTTCTCTCAATGGAGTTTGCACAGTTGTCTGGCCGTGTGGATCAGCTTGCCACTGAGGTTCAGAGTATTGCTGCATATCTTGATAGGTTGCCTGTTGTGGAACCTAGGATTCCCATGCCAGATTTGTTTTTGGGAGATCGAGCTAAGATTCAGAATTTCAAAAATAATTGTAAATTGTTTTTTGCCTTAAAATCTAAGTCCTCAGGGAACGCAACGCAGCAGGTTCAATTTGTCATCTCTCTCCTGCGCGGCGATCCTCAGGATTGGGCTTTTTCCCTGACACCTGGGGATCCTGTTTTGAGTGATGTTGATGCATTTTTTCAGGCTTTGGGGTTATTGTACGATGAGCCTAATGTCACTGATCAAGCTGAAAAAGCCTTGTTGGCATTAAATCAGGGGCTTGATGACGCTGAGTTATACTGTCAGAGATTCCGTAGGTGGGCAGTCCTGACCAAGTGGAATGACGACGCTTTGGCGGCCCTTTTTCGGAAGGGTCTGTCAGATAATGTAAAGGATGTTATGGTGGGATTCCCTGTCCCCTCTGGTCTCAATGATTCTATGTCATTAGCGATTCAAATTGACAGACGTTTGCGTGAGCGGAGTAGTATGCGTGGAATGGTGTTGCCTTGTGAATCTGCTTCTGAATCTATGCAGTGTGATGGAGTGGTGTCTGGGGCACAGCGTCATGAGTTTCGAAAGCGCAATGGGTTATGTTTCTACTGTGGTAATGCCTCTCATGCTATTTCAGTCTGCCCTAAGCGGGGAAGACGTTTTGCACGCTCAGTTGTCTTGGGTAGTGTTCAGACTAAGTTTTTATTAACTGTCACTCTGATATGCTCTCTGTCCTCATTTTCTGCTCAGGCTTTCGTTGATTCTGGAGCAGCTATTAACCTGATGGATTATGATTTTGCTAAACGTTGTGGGTTTCCCTTGATACCCCTACAGAAGTCTATTCCCCTACTGGGGATCGATTCTACCCCTTTGGCTGAGAATAAACCTCAGTTCTCTACTCAGGTGATAATGAGGGTTGAACCTGATCATCAGGAGTGCTGCAAATTTTTGGTTCTGTATAATCTGCATGATATTATCGTACTGGGTTTCCCTTGGTTGCAGTCTCATAATCCTGTTTTGGATTGGAAAACTGTGTCTGTAACCAGTTGGGGCTGCCAATGTGTTAATACCAACACTCCTGTTTTTTCTGCCTCCCCCCAGGCTCAGGATGTTCCTGACTTTTTGATTGATTTCTCTGATGTGTTTAGCGAAAGTAAATCTGCATCCTTGCCTCCCCATAGGAGCTATGACTGCGCTATTGAATTAGTGCCTGGTAGTAAATTCCCTAAAGGTCGCCTTTTTAACTTGTCTGTACCTGAACATGACGCTATGCGGTCTTATATCAAGGAGTCATTGGAGAAGGGTCATATCAGACCATCCTCTTCACCCTTAGGTGCCGGTTTTTTCTTTGTGGCCAAAAAGGATGGTTCATTAAGGCCGTGTATTGATTATCGTCTTTTGAACAATATTACTGTGAAATATCAATATCCGTTACCCTTGATTTCTGACCTGTTTTCCAGGGTGAAAAATGCTACTTGGTTTACCAAGCTTGACCTCAGGGGGGCATATAACTTATTCGCATTAAGCAGGGGGATGAATGGAAGACGGCATTTAATACCCCTGAGGGGCATTTTGAGTACCTTGTGATGCCCTTTGGGCTCACTAATGCTCCTTCTGTCTTCCAGTCCTTCATGAATGACATTTTCAGGGATTTTGTGGATAAATTTCTGATTGTTTATTTGGATGATATCTTGATTTTTTCCAATGACTGGGACTCTCATGTGAAACATGTTCGAACTGTATTCCAGATTTTGAGAGAGAATGCTCTGTATGTTAAGGGATCAAAGTGTCTTTTTGGCGTACAGAGGATCTCATTTCTGGGATTCATTTTGTCCCCATCTGTTATTGAAATGGACCCGGTCAAGGTTCAGGCCATCTGTGATTGGGTCCAACCTACTTCATTAAAGGCTCTTTAAAGATTTTTGGGTTTTGCCAATTTTTATCGTAAATTTATTGGTAATTTCTCGGTTATTGTTAAACCATTAACTGATTTGACCAAAAAGGGTTCTGATGTGGTGAATTTGCCTCCTGAGGCAGTCTCTGCATTTCAGGAACTTAAGCAGAGATTCACTTCTGCTCCTGTTCTACGGCAGCCTGATGTTTCTCTACCATTTCAGGTGGAGGTTGATGCCTCTGAAATTGGGGCAGGTGCCGTTTTGTCCCAAAGAGATCCAGAGACCTCTAAAAGTAACCCTTGTGCCTTTTTCTCTCGAAAATTTTCTCCTACTGAACGTAATTATGACGTGGGTAATCGGGAGTTATTGGCCATGAAGTGGGCTTTTGAAGAGTGGAGACATTGGCTGGAGGGAGCCAAACATCAGGTGGTGGTCCTTACGGACCATAAGAATCTGGTTTATCTGGAATCTGCCAAGCGACTTAATCCTAGACAGGCCAGGTGGGCCTTGTTTTTCACACGTTTTAATTTTGTGGTTTAATTTCTTCCTGGCACTAAGAATGTTAAGGCGGATGCCCTCTCGAGGAGTTTCCTGGCGGACTCTCCTGAGTTATCTGATCCTTCTGTTATTTTGAAAGAGGGTATAGTTCTTTCCGCCATCTCGACCAATTTGAGACTGGCTCTGGAGGGGTGTCAGGAGGATAAGCCCGAGCGCTGCCCTGTTGGGAAATTGTTTGTCCCGGACCAGTGGAAAAAGAGTGTGATGTCTGAGATTCATTGCTCCGCGCTGGCCGGTCATCCCGGAATTTTTGGTACCAGAGACTTGGTTAGTCGATCCTTTTGGTGGCCTACCTTGTCTCGTGATGTCAGGGAATTTGTGCAGTCCTGCGGGACTTGCTCTCGCTCCAAGCCTTGCTCTCGCTCTAGTGGTTTGTTGATGCCATTGCCTGTGCCCAAGAGACCATGGACCCATATCTCTATGGATTTCATTTCCGACCTCCCTGTTTCTCAGAGAATGACCGTCATCTGGGTGATTTGTGATAGGTTTTCCAAGATGATACATCTTGTGCCATTACCTAAGTTGCCTTCCTCCTCTGAATTGGTGCCTTTGTTCCTTCAGCACGTGGTTTGTTTACACGGCATTCCTGAGAACATTGTGTCTGACAGAGGAGTCCAGTTTGTTTCAAGATTTTGGAGGACCTTTTGTTCTAAACTTGGTGTTCAATTGTCTTTCTCCTCGGCGTTTCATCCTCAGACCAATGGTCAAACTGAGAGAACAAACCAGACATTGGAGACTTATCTAAGATGCTTTGTGTCTGCTGATCAGGATGACTGGGTCTCTTTTTTGCCTTTGGCTGAGTTTGCTCTTAATAATAGGGCTAGCTCTGCCACTTTGATGTCTCCATTTTTCTGTAATTCTGGGTTTCACCCTCGATTTTCTTCAGGACAGATGGAGGCTTCTGTCTGTCCAGGTGTTGACTCTGTTGTGGAGCGTATGCAACAGATTTGGGACCAGGTAGTGGAGAGGTTGTCCCTCTCTCAGGAGAGGGCCCAGCGGTTTGCTAATCGGCATAGGACTGATGGTCCTCGGTTTAAAGTGGGGGACTTGGTCTGGTTGTCCTCAAAAAATATTCCTATGAGAGTGGCATCTCCTAAATTTAAGCCTAGGTTCATTGAACCTTATAAGATCATGGAGATTATTAATCCTGTTTCTTTTCGTTTGCTTCTTCCAGGGACATTTAAGATCCATAACGTGTTCCACAAGTCCTTGTTGAAGAGGTTTGTTCAGCCAGTGGTTCCTACTACTGTGCCTCCTGACCCTGTTTTGGTTGAGGGCAATCTGGAGTATGTGGTTGAGAAAATATTGAATTCTCGTTTTTCTAGACGGAAACTCCAGTATTTGGTTAAGTGGAGAGGTTATGGTCAGGAAGACAATTCTTGGGTGTTTGCTTCGGACATCCATGCTAGGAGACTCATCCGTGCGTATCATAGAACTCAACCTGACCGACCTGGTTGCTCAAGTGAGGGTTCGGTGACCCCTCCTCAAGGGGGGGGTACTGTTGTGAATGGACTTGAAATGAGTTCTGAGCAGAGGCTCCCTCTGGTAGTTACAAGCGGTACTGGACTGTCCAGTGAAGATTGTGAGGAGTGGGAATCAGGTGTTACTGACTGGTCTTATATAAGGGATTCGCCTTCCCATCAGGGTTGCCGGTGATCAATTGTTCTGGTCTCACTCCATGATTCCTGTTTCCCTTGTAGCCTGCTGTGTCGTGTCTGCATCTCCTGCTAACAGATAAGACATTTTCTTCTTTTTGTTTTTGTGCTTTATTTTTGCATTTTGTCCTGCACTTCTGTGGGGGCCTTCAGGGTCCCCTCCGGGGGCTTTTGCCCTCTCAGTTTAGTTCAGCCACTGATGTTTGTACTTTTGCTTTTTCCAGTTTCTTCAGTGGCTGCTGTTTTGATTTTGTTACACCAGAGAACTAATTTAGGTGGTAGAGGTCGTGTGATCTCAGGTGTTTTTGAAATTAGTAGAGTTGGTGCTTTGCAGGGTTTTTTGGGATTGCAGTAAGTACCCTTCCTATCCTTTTCTATTTAGTTAGTTTGGGCCCCAACGTTTGCTCATACTATTTTCTGTCTGTGTCAGTATTTCTTCTTGTCTAACAGCCATTACATGTTTGGGGGCTTTCTATGTTCTTTGGGGATCTGCTCCGGGGCAGATAGCTTTGCTATTTCTATCTTTAGGTGTAGTTAGTTTCTCAGGCTGTGACGAGGCGTCTAGGACCAACGTAGGAACGCTCCACGGCTGCCTCTAGTTGTGGTGGTTAGTCAAGGTACTGCAATCTCATAGATTCCAACTGCTCTGGTGTATTGCCTTTTTTAGCTGCACTCCTCAGTTACCGAAACATAACAGGAGCGTATATGGCAAGTTATTCTGCTGGTTGTATGTTATATGGCTTGTGTTGGAGAAAGAGGGATGCTAGAGTGCCTGTTGCTTTCAAGTGACCGGTCTGGTATGAGATGATTGAAAAGTTTGTGAGGAAGCATGATTTACTGAGTGTGCCGATGAATGATTTTAGAATGGCTAAGAATGCAATGAAAATAATACATAAGAATGATGTGGAGTGTAATATTGTGGGCTTGAGAGGGAATGAAGTCTCGGTTGCATGGAACAGTTTGGGAACGCAAGGGATGTCTAATAGACAGAGGGATATTGTATGGATGTCCTTGCACAATATTTTGCCTGTGTGAGAGGTTCAGAAGAGATTAGGTCTGACCAGAACGGATGTGTGCCCGAGAAAAGGATGTGGCGGATGTGAGACTGTGTGGCATACTATGTGGGACTGTGATTACGCATACAGTGTGTGTAAGTGTGTAGGTGAGTTGTGTAAGGAGTTAGTGGATGTGAGTTTTATTGATTGGCGTGTTGCAATGTTTGGAATTGGTGCATGTGGTCGTGTGAAAAATAGAATCCTATGGTTAATTATGACTTGTGTGATGCAGAGTTTGTGGGATGTGAGGAGTTTTCAAAGAGAAGCCAGTATCTGTGAATAAGTGTGTCGGGCTGATCCTTTCTAGATTATACTTGATTTATAAATTAGACAGTGAAGGCGGTGGTGGTTCTGATGCCGAGGGCGTTTGGAAATTTTAAAAATGGCAGCACCTGATCAAATATCAGTGACTTTTAGTGATGTTTATTGATTTTTATGATGTCTTTTGTGTATACCTTCGGTTTGTTATACTAAAATAAATATGAACCATGATGATGAGTGTTGGAACAACGACGTTTAAGTTGATGAGCTTATACTGAGTTGTTTATAACTAACCTGAATGGTTTTTTAAAAAAAAAAAAAAAACACCATGTCTGAAAAATTGAGATACTGATTTGGCTTTTATCCTAAGTCATATTGCAATACTCGTTAAAGGGTTGATTGTGACTTGTAGGATTGCTACTTCCAACAGGTGGCACTACAGAGTTCAAGTCCTCTTTTTCTCTGAAGAGGCAATTTGCATATTGAATTTCCCAGAGGAGCATTGCACAGCGAATAAGCCTCCTTACCTTGACAAGCCTGAGCTGGTATGTCACACTCTACAAGGAGACACCTTAACCCTTAGACCTCAGTCTAGAGCCTCTCACCTAGCCAAATCAGTTCTCATACTTTGCACTGACGAGGGCATATAGCCCGAAACACCATGTCTGCAAATTGAGATACTGATTTGGCTTTTATCCAAAGTCATATGGCAAGACTCGTTAAAGGGTTGATTGTGACTTGTAGGATCGCTACTTACAACAGGTGGCGCTATAAAGTTCAAGTCCTCTTTTTCTCTGAAGAGGCAGTTTGCACATTAAGTTTTCCAGAGGAGCATTGCACTGCGAATAACCCTCTTTACCTTGACAAGCCCGAGCTGGTATGTCACTCTCCACAAGGAGAAACCTTGCCCCTTTAGACCTCCTTGTATTTAGTGCTTTAAAACAATCTTAGAATATGTGAAATATGACGTCTTTTAAAATAAGGCAGATGACATCCAGGAATCGTTTCATCTTTCCCATTGACTTGTATTGTAGTGTTCCGAGCAGAAAACATTGAAGAATGGTGATGTCACTTCTTTTAACAACTTGGCCGTTTATAAGAAACCGGAACGATCAAAAGTTTGAACATACGTCGTTTTTACATACATAGAAATGCATATATTCTTTTAAGTGTTTCAGATTGTTGGCTTTTCAAGTGGTTTCCATGGCGGAATCTGTCTGAAAAAGATGTTGTGTGCACATACCCTTAGAGGGAAACTGTCATCATTTTTTACTATTTAACTAAAGCCACGATGGTTCAGTGAGTTAACACACATTTTTAAACATGCCTATGCGTAAATCAGCATGACCTGTGTATGCATGACTACATTTAATCCTTTCTCTTATAAACCACCCATCAACACCCAACAGGTCATGGTCACATCTACATAGATAATGCCCAACATTATTGTCCACCTGAGACCTAATCCCTGTAGAGACACACTCCCATCAATTCACCAAATACTTGTATAACCTCAGGGACCCGATTCCTGCTGGGTACATTTAATTGGACCATAATTCCTGTGAAATTTACCTACTTCAAAGCAACATACTTTTTTATACAGAAAAAGAGAAAGAGGGCGAGTTCCATCTCTCATACACATGAATACACAGTGACTAACTGCAGTGGTCAAGTTTTAATGTTTAGGATGTCATCTATGTGGAACGTAGCGACCAGCTGGGGACCTAGGAAGCATCAAAACTAAATCACTAGATGATCAGTAAAGTAAGTTTGATTCTATTGTTAATTTATAATCTTTAAAGTTGTTTTCAATATAATTTTGCCTGACTGGATTAGCCCTGTAATTTTGTGGCAATGAGACCTCATATTGGCTTTAAGGTGGAGTTGCCTTATGCAAGGAGTGACTAAAGCAACAGCATACTCTGCTGTCTCTCCTTACCCATCAGGACAGTGATAAATCACTAGTCTGAGGGTGGTGGGACTCTCAGAAGGGAGGTCGGTCATGCAAGCTGTACCATGGGAAATGTAGTCTCATCATCAGGGCACAGTCAGACCCAAATTTGACAGCATGTATTTCTATGCAGCTGCCACGCTCAGGTCAGGAGAGCCACCGGCCAGTCCGAGCACTGTGATACGATTGTCTTCTATGTTTTACGGCCATCTGACTGGTCCCTAACAAAGATGTATATCTTTGTACCGTGTTAGCCAGTAGATAGAAAAATATTTAGAGTTGAGAGTCCTCAGTGGTTGATACCTTTTAATGGCTAACTGAAAAGATGGTAACAAATTGCAAGCTTTCGAGACTACTCAGGTCTCTTCATCAGGCTAACACTGACACTACTTACAGGCATCCTGTTACTGCTACTTCAGGATATCAAAAGCAGCATGGCGAGCCAAAGGAAAACTAGAAGAAGAAAAAATTGACAGATTATGATATGGAGACACTTAAAAAGGTTATTTTTAGGCATTTTTAGTGAAATGGACAATCTCTAAGTTTCTATTCTGTTTCTAATAAAAAGGCCTTTTAGTGCACAGAATCAGATAGAATGAGGCATACTCGTATGACATCAATAATCATGTTAATTTCATAACATTCAATGTAGAGCATGTGATTTTCCCATTAACCTTAGAGTGCCCTTTAGAAAATTGGTGATGTGGAACCCTATTCCGTGGTTAGGGATAGTATTCTAATTTCATTATATTTAAGGTAGAGGGTAGACATAAGTCCATTGAGTTCAACCTATATCTGTGATTACGATTAAACCTTCTTTCCTCTGGATACAGAGGATGCCCCTTTCATAATTACAGGCCTAGGTGTAAAAAGATAATTAGAAAGATAACTGTACTGCTCATTCATATATTTCTACA
This sequence comes from Oophaga sylvatica, assembly GCA_033576555.1. Taxonomy (NCBI): domain Eukaryota; kingdom Metazoa; phylum Chordata; class Amphibia; order Anura; family Dendrobatidae; genus Oophaga; species Oophaga sylvatica. Next base: position 274,304,596 of record JARQOD010000004.1, read on the forward strand.
TTGTAATAAGATTGCCTCTAAACCTTTGTTTTTCTGAACTGAATAACCCAAGTCTGATCATCTGTCCTGCTATTGCTCTTGTTGCTGCAGTTCACCCATTGCCTAAATAACCTTAGTCATTCTCATCTACAACTACTCTCATTCAGCTATGTCCTTCTTATACACTGGAGCCCAAAGTTGTACACAGTATTCTAAATGTGGTTGAACTAGTGATTTGTATAGAAGCAAAATTAAGTTATTGTCATGATCATCTATACTTATCTTAATACATCCCATGTTTATATTTGCCTTGGCAGCAGCTGCATGGCACCGCACATTAAAGTTTAGTTTGCTGTCCTCCCATATGCCCAAGTCTTTTTCAGTGACATTTTTCCCAGTGTTTCAACATTTAGTACAAAATGTTACATTTTATTTCCTATGCCCAAGTGAATGACCTTACATTTATCTATGTTAAACTTCAAATGCAATTGCAATTTCTCAGCTAAAGCCTCCACCTTTCATAATCCCTCTGTAATATTAAATTATCCTCCTCTGTGTTGATTACCATACTTTTCAGATTATAAGGGCACTTTTTTCCCCAAAATGTTTAGGGTAAAATGGGGCTGTGTCTTATAATTCGAATATACCTTACCAGCCGTGATGAAGCAGGGTCCCAGGATGGCTGCTGGAGGAGGCAAGAGTGGTGCGTTGCTGCTGGCTGCTTGCTGGGATGAGTGGATGTTTAAAGGTGTGACACTGCTGGTGTTCGGTGGTGCGGGAGTTCCGCCGACATTTTGTGAAAGCCCGGGACCCCTGCACTTCCATGGTTTACATTGCGGTGGACTCCGGGAAAATGGCTGCCGGGGCAGTGCATGCACAGATGGAGATCTCGGCACCAAGATCTCGGGATATGAGATCTCAGCACCAAGATCTCCATCTGCTCATGAGCCGCCCCCATTGGCCATTTTCCCAGAGTAAGGAGGCTCCGGACTTTCACAAACTGTCGGTGAAGCCCCCGCACCGCCGAACACCTGCAGCATCGCACATCCGAACACCTCTTTCTCCCATTCTGGGGTCCCCAGCATCGCCCCACTCCTGCCTCCACCAGAAGCAACCCTGGGACCCAGCTTCATTGCAGCCACCACCCCCAGTATGCAATAAGATGCATGGATTGTAAGAAGCACCACCATTTTATTAAAAAAAAATTTTTTTACCTATCTTTCTCCTCAAAATTTGAGGTGCGTCTTATAATCCGGTGTGTCTAAGTATCATCTGAAAATTTTGAAATTCTACTCTGTATATCCTCTACAAAGAAATTAATTGAAATGTTAATTAAGAGGGCCCAATACTGACCCCTGTAGTACCCTACAATTAATTATGAAAAAATCAGAATGTATTCCACTGATAGCCATCCTTTGTTTTCTACCATTGAGCCACTTGTTAACCCAATTACACATAGTTTCCCATAGCCTCATTGCTGTCATTTTATTTACCAAGCTTTTATGTGACACTGTATCAAACACCTTTAAAAGTCGAGGTTGAGGACATGCACGGCTTTACCCTGGTCTAGTGAAAGATAGCTGCCTTTTATTATTGTCATATGCCTGTTTGCTTTGCTGAACCTGCAGGTTTCTGCTCCTCAGTTTATATCAGGGTAGTTGAAGTCCCCCTTAATTACTTCGCTCTGACTTACTGCCTGAATTGTTTGCTTTATTAGGATATTTTCTGCTTCTTCCATTATACTTGGAGACTTATAACAGATCCCTATTAGTATTTTATTATTCTTTCTCACTCTATATATCTTCTCCATTAGGAACTCTACATTTTCATCGTCCTCCCATATATTATAAAGTCGGATGGGTTCACGGACGATTCAAAATATAAACAAACCCCTCAACTTCACTTATTTGTATGTCCATTTCTAAAGCAGAATATAGCCCTATCAATTAACAGATCAATCATAGATGTCATCCAGTCAAGTCTCTGTTATCCTTACTTCATCACAAGTTTCTTCCAACATTATTTATTCTAATTCATCAATCTTGTTGGTGAGGCTTCTCACCTTAGTATACAAGAACTTTATTTATATTTCTGTATTTCTTTTCCTCTTCACTGTAATAACTGTACTGACCCCACTCACATTCAACCTTCATTGATTATGCCCAGATCACTATCTATGCTACCATCCCCTCCTGTAAAGTAATTGCTTTCAGACCAGTCCCTAGTTTAAACACTCCACCAACCTTCTAGCCATTCTTTCCCCCAGCACATCTGCACACTCCCCTTTTGAGCTGCAGCCCACCCCACCACAGACACTGCAGCTAATAGTGTAGTCGGTCCAGTTCTACAGGAACCCAAAATCCTCCTTCCTACACAAATTCATGAGCCACTTATTCACCTCCCTAATCTATCGATGCCTCTGGTGTGGCATGTAGTTTATAGGTAGTATTTCAGAGAAAACTACTATTGAAGTCCTTGCGTTAGGCTTACCACCTAACTTCTTGAAATCACTCATAAAGACCTTCCACCTACCTCTTACTTTGCAAATGGTTCCAAAATACACCATGACCATTTAGTCCTGTTCAGCTCCTCCCAATAATCTGTCAACTCAATCCACGATGAATTGAACTCGAGTGCCAGGAAGACCACACACCATTTGACAAATCAAGTCTTTATAAAAGATTATGTGGTGCCCCTGCAGTATCAGTCGCTACAGGGTACTGCACTTCATTCAGAGATGTGGTGCTCTGCTCTCAGGTAAGGAGGGGGGCACTGCCAGGACTCACACACTTGCATCCAACACCAGACCTCTCAGAGCCCGGGAGGTGCTAGGTGGAGGTTGTGGGTGGAGGAAGTAAAGAGGGGGAGGAGCTTAGTGAGTGGTGAGAAAACATAGACAGTTAGAGAAGAGTTGGCTGTGGGGACTGAAAGAGCCAGGAGCTCGTCCCCAGACTACGGAGGGAGGTGAAGAGGAATGAAAGAGAGAGAGGCTCCAGAGGAGAGGAAGAAGAGGTCTCAGGGGCACGGATAGTGAGGAATCCATCCATAGGGCCCGTAGAGGTAGTAGCCAGCGTAGTGAGACGGCCAGAAAAGGAACATCTAAGGGAGCCATGACAGCGTGCACACCAAGCTACCTGAGAGCTGTCTGGACCACATCCCCGGAGGACACAGCACCCCGGTTGGGGATTGTAACAAATGGTGAGTAAACTGGAAAGACTGCAGCCTGCTGTGTCCTCACAATTATTTACTGCCTCACTTCAGCCCTGTACTGTTATGTTACGGTAGCTGAGGAGTGCAGGTAAAAAAGGAAATACACCAGAGCAGTTGGAATCTATGAGATTGCAGTACCCTGACTAACCACCACAACTAGAGGCAGCCGTGGAGCGTTCCTACGATGGTCCTAGACGCCTCGTCACAGCCTGAGAAACTAACTACACCTAAAGATAGAAATAGGAAAGCTATCTGCCCCGGAGCAGAACCCCAAAGATAATAGAAAGCCCCCAAACATGTAATGGCGGTTAGACAAGAGGAAATACTGACACAGAAAGAAAATAGTATGAGCAAACGCTGGGGCCCAAACTATCTAAATAGAAAAGGACAGGAAGGGTACTTACTGCAATCCCAGAAAACCCTGAAAAACACCAACTCTACTAATTTCAAAATCACCTGAGATCACACGACCTCTACCACCTAAATTAGTTCTCTGGTGTAACAAAAACAGCAGCCACTGAAAAAACTGCAAAAAGCAAAAGTACAAAACACAGTGGCTGGACTAAACTGAGAGGGCAAAAGCCCCCGGAGGGGACCCAGAAGGCCCCCACAGAAGTGCAGGACAAAATGCAAAAATATAGCAAAAACACAAAATAAGAAATTGTCTTATCTGATAGCAGGAGATGCAGACACGACACAGCAGGCTACAAGGGAAACTGGAAAGAAGGATTCAGACCAGAACAATTGATCACCGGCAACCCTGATGGGAAAATGATTCCCTTAAATAAGACCAATCAGTAACACCTGATTCCCAATCCTCACTAGTACCGCTTGTAACCACCAGAGGGAGCCTCTGCTCAGAACTCATCTCAAACCCATTCACAACAGTACCCCCCCCTTGAGGAGGGGTCACCGAACCCTCATTTGAGCAACCAGGTCGGTCAGGATGAGTTCTATGATACGCACGGATAAGTCTCCTAGCATGGATGTCCGAAGCAAACACCCAAGAATTATCTTCCTGACCATAACCTCTCCATTTAACCAAATACTGGAGTCTTCGTCTAGAAAAACGAGAATCCAATATTTTCTCAACCACATACTCCAGATTGCCCTCAACCAAAACAGGGTCAGGAGGCACAGCAGCAGGAACCACTGGCTCAACAAACCTCTTCAACAAGGACTTGTGGAACACGTTATGGATCTTAAATGTCCCTGGAAGAAGCAAACGAAAAGAAACAGGATTAATAATCTCCATGATCTTATAAGGTCCAATGAACCTAGGCTTAAATTTAGGAGATGCTACTCTCATAGGAATATTCTTTGAGGACAACCAGACCAAGTCCCCCACTTTAAACCGAGGACCATCAGTCCTATGCCGGTTAGCAAACCGCTGGGCCTTCTCCTGAGAGAGGGACAACCTCTCCACTACCTGGTCCCAAATCTGCTGCATACGCTCAACAACAGAGTCAACACCTGGACAGACAGAAGCCTCCGTCTGTCCTGAAGAAAATCGAGGGTGAAACCCAGAATTACAGAAAAACGGAGACATCAAAGTGGCAGAGCTAGCCCTATTATTAAGAGCAAACTCAGCCAAAGGCAAAAAAGAGACCCAGTCATCCTGATCAGCAGACACAAAGCATCTTAGATAAGTCTCCAATGTCTGGTTTGTTCTCTCAGTTTGACCATTGGTCTGAGGATGAAATGCCGAGGAGAAAGACAATTGAACACCCAGTTTAGAACAAAAAGTCCTCCAAAATCTGGAAACAAACTGGACTCCTCTGTCAGACACAATGTTCTCAGGAATGCCGTGTAAACGAACCACGTGCTGAAGGAACAACGGCACCAATTCAGAGGAGGAAGGCAACTTAGGTAATGGCACAAGATGTATCATTTTGGAAAACCTATCACAAATTACCCAGATGGTGGTCATTCTCTGAGAAACAGGAAGATCGGAAATGAAATCCATAGAGATATGGGTCCATGGTCTCTTGGGCACAGGCAATGGCATCAACAAACCACTAGAGCGAGAGCAAGGCTTGGAGCGAGAGCAAGTCCCGCAGGACTGCACAAATTCCCTGACATCGCGAGACAAGGTAGGCCACCAAAAGGACCGACTAACCAAGTCTCTGGTACCAAAAATTCCGGGATGCCCAGCCAATGCGGAACAATGAATCTCAGACATCACACTCTTTTTCCATTGGTCCGGGACAAACAATTTTCCAACAGGGCAGCGCTCGGGCCTATCCTCCTGACACCCCTCCAGAGCAAGTCTCAAATTAGGCGAGATGGCGGAAAGAACTACACCCTCCTTCAAAATAACAGAGGGATCAGATAGCTCAGGAGAGTCCGCAAGGAAACTCCTCGAGAGGGCATCCGCCTTAACATTCTTAGTGCCAGGAAGAAAGGAAACCACAAAATTAAAACGTGTGAAAAACAAGGCCCACCTGGCCTGTCTAGGATTGAGTCGCTTGGCAGATTCCAGATAGACCAGATTCTTATGGTCCGTAAGGACCACCACCTGATGTTTGGCTCCCTCCAGCCAATGTCTCCACTCTTCAAAAGCCCACTTCATGGCCAATAACTCCCGATTACCCACGTCATAATTACGTTCAGTAGGAGAAAATTTTCGAGAGAAAAAGGCACAAGGGTTACTTTTAGAGGTCTCTGGATCTTTTTGGGACAAAACGGCACCTGCCCCAATTTCAGAGGCATCAACCTCCACCTGAAATGGCAGAGAAACATCAGGCTGCCGTAGAACAGGAGCAGAAGTGAATCTCTGCTTAAGTTCCTGAAACGCAGAGACTGCCTCAGGAGGCCAATTCACCACATCAGAACCCTTTCTGGTCAAATCAGTTAATGGTTTAACAATAACAGAGAAATTACCAATAAATTTACGATAAAAATTGGCAAAACCCAAAAATCTCTGAAGAGCCTTTAATGAAGTAGGTTGGACCCAATCACAGATGGCCTGAACCTTGACCGGGTCCATTTCAATAACAGATGGGGACAAAATGAATCCCAGAAATGAGATCTTCTGTACGCCAAAAAGACACTTTGATCCCTTCACATACAGAGCATTCTCTCTCAAAATCTGGAATACAGTTCGAACATGTTTCACATGAGAGTCCCAGTCATTAGAAAAAATCAAGATATCATCCAAATAAACAATCAGAAACTTGTCCACAAAATCCCTGAAAATGTCATTCATGAAGGACTGGAAGACGGAAGGAGCATTAGTGAGCCCAAAGGGCATCACAAGGTACTCAAAATGCCCCTCAGGGGTGTTAAATGCCGTCTTCCATTCATCCCCGTGCTTAATGCGAATAAGGTTATACGCCCCCCTGAGGTCAAGCTTGGTAAACCAAGTAGCGTTTTTCACCCTGGAAAACAGGTCAGAAATCAAGGGTAACGGGTATTGATATTTCACAGTAATATTGTTCAAGAGACGATAATCAATACACGGCCTTAATGAACCATCTTTTTTGGCCACAAAGAAAAAACCGGCACCTAAGGGTGAAGAGGATGATCTGATATGACCCTTCTCCAATGATTCCTTGATATAAGACCGCATAGCGTCATGTTCAGGTACAGACAAGTTAAAAAGACGACCCTTAGGGAATTTACTACCTGGCACTAATTCAATAGCGCAGTCATAGCTCCTATGGGGAGGTAAGGATGCAGATTTACTTTCGCTAAACACATCAGAAAAATCAAACAAAAAGTCAGGAACATCCTCAGCCTGGGGGAGGCAGAAAAAACAGGAGTGTTGGTATTAACACATTGGCAGCCCCAACTGGTTACAGACACAGATTTCCAATCCAAAACAGGATTATGAGACTGTAACCAAGGGAAACCCAGCACGATAATGTCATGCAGATTATATAGAACCAAAAATTTGCAGCACTCCTGGTGATCAGGTTCAACCCTCATTATCACCTGAGTAGAAAACTGGGTTTATTCTCAGCCAAAGGGGTAGAATCGATCCCCAGTAGGGGAATAGACTTCTGTAGGGGTATCAAGGGAAATCCACAACGTTTAGCAAAATCATAATCCATCAGGTTAATAGCTGCTCCAGAATCAACGAAAGCCTGAGCAGAAAATGAGGACAGAGAGCATATCAGAGTGACAGTTAATAAAAACTTAGTCTGAACACTACCCAAGACAACTGAGCGTGCAAAACGTCTTCCCCGCTTAGGGCAGACTGAAATAGCATGAGAGGCATCACCACAGTAGAAACATAACCCATTGCGCTTTCGAAACTCATGACGCTGTGCCCCAGACACCACTCCATCACACTGCATGGGCTCAGCAGCTGGCTCACAAGGCAACACCACTCCACGCATACTTCTCCGCTCACGCAAACGTCTGTCAATTTGAATCGCTAATGACATAGAATCATTGAGACCAGAGGGGACAGGGAATCCCACCATAACATCCTTTACATTATCCGACAGACCCTTCCGGAAAAGGGCCGCCAAAGCGTCGTCATTCCATTTGGTCAGGACTGCCCACCTACGGAATCTCTGACAGTATAACTCAGCGTCATCAAGCCCCTGATTTAATGCCAACAAGGCTTTTTCAGCTTGATCAGTGACATTGGGCTCATCGTACAATAACCCCAAAGCCTGAAAAAATGCATCAACATCACTCAAAACAGGATCCCCAGGTGTGAGGGAAAAAGCCCAATCCTGAGGATCGCCGCGCAGGAGAGAGATGATAATTTGAACCTGCTGCGCTGCGTTTCCTGAGGACTTAGATTTTAAGGCAAGAAACAATTTACAATTATTTTTGAAATTCTGAAACTTAGCTCGATCCCCTGAAAACAAATCTGGCATGGGGATCCTAGGTTCCACAACAGGCAACCTAGCAAGATATGCAGCAATACTCCGAACCTCAGTGGCAAGCTGATCCACACGGCCAGACAACTGTGCAAACTCCATTGGGAGAAAAGATCCTCCCCAGCACCCAGAGATACAGAGGGAAAAAAAAAAAAAAATGCAACAAACAGAAAAATATCTCTGACAACTTTTCTTCCTTCAAAATATTTTTTCCCTTCTGTGAGTACCATACAATTTTTATGGCCGGTGATACTGTTATGTTACGGTAGCTGAGGAGTGCAGGTAAAAAAGGAAATACACCAGAGCAGTTGGAATCTATGAGATTGCAGTACCCTGACTAACCACCACAACTAGAGGCAGCCGTGGAGCGTTCCTACGTTGGTCCTAGACGCCTCGTCACAGCCTGAGAAACTAACTACACCTAAAGATAGAAATAGGAAAGCTATCTGCCCCGGAGCAGAACCCCAAAGATAATAGAAAGCCCCCAAACATGTAATGGCGGTTAGACAAGAGGAAATACTGACACAGAAAGAAAATAGTATGAGCAAACGCTGGGGCCCAAACTATCTAAATAGAAAAGGACAGGAAGGGTACTTACTGCAATCCCAGAAAACCCTGAAAAACACCAACTCTACTAATTTCAAAATCACCTGAGATCACACGACCTCTACCACCTAAATTAGTTCTCTGGTGTAACAAAAACAGCAGCCACTGAAAAAACTGCAAAAAGCAAAAGTACAAAACACAGTGGCTGGACTAAACTGAGAGGCAAAAGCCCCCGGAGGGGACCCAGAAGGCCCCCACAGAAGTGCAGGACAAAATGCAAAAATATAGCAAAAACACAAAATAAGAAATTGTCTTATCTGATAGCAGGAGATGCAGACACGACACAGCAGGCTACAAGGGAAACTGGAAAGAAGGATTCAGACCAGAACAATTGATCACCGGCAACCCTGATGGGAAAATGATTCCCTTAAATAAGACCAATCAGTAACACCTGATTCCCAATCCTCACTAGTACCGCTTGTAACCACCAGAGGGAGCCTCTGCTCAGAACTCATCTCAAACCCATTCACAACACTGTACTACAACCACCATCATCATCTCTTACACATACAGCTGCCCTGGGGCCCAGCTCTACCTGTGGAGAGCTGCAACAACTCTGCTGCATCACCATCAGCCCCAGCGGACTCTGAAGCAGCGTCGGCTAACATCTTTATTGCCGAATACCACAGGTGGCATCACAAACAATATTTTATAAACTTTTTTCCCTTTTATCATCATTTTCATTGGACGACCAGGGCCACGGACCAGGTCACTGCTGCCGTGACACATCCCCTTAAGAACCAGCCCGGTACCGAGAATCCCCACGGCCCTGGTGGGCGTACCAATTACCCTGTCTGTTCCCATAATAATTAAATTCCCCATTCAGTGCCTGTCTGGCCTGGTTTCACTGTTATTTCTTTCATACTGGAGCAGAAACTTCCCTGGCTTTCAGAAGATAGGTCTTGCTGCAGCAATGCAACTTCTGTACTGAAATTCCCTAATCTGCCAATTTAGCAAACTTGTTGGGCTGTGTCAGATCAGGACTAGCCTTCCTGACACTTTTCCCACTACCCCACTTTCTGTGACCCAGCTAACTTCCTCACTGTCCAGCAGCCCTGTGCCACAATACCACCCCTTGCCCAATATCTACCCCGAGTGTCTGCTCAATAAGCAGCAAGCAACATTCCATATTGTCAATGGATCTCAGTGTTTTTTATCATTATAAAGAGTCATAGCCGAAAGTGTTGGCACCCTTTAAATTGTTCCAGAAAATGAAGTATTTCTCCCAGAACATTATTGTAGTTACGTTACACATTTTGTTATACACAGGTTTATTTCCTTCATCTGCACTGAAACAGCACAAAAAAACTGGACGAAAAAAGACAAACTGGACATCATTTCACACCTCAAACATATTAAGTTGGGAGTGCAAACAATTTTGCCCTGACCATTTTGGGAGTTTTGTGTGAAATTATTTCCAATTTGCCTTTTTTTCTCAGTTTATGTATTGTTTCATAATACACAAAGAAAATAAACATGTGTATAACAAAACGTGTAACTGCAATAATTTTCTTTAAGAAATACTTCATTTTCTGAAACAATTGCAAGAGGGCAAACACTTTCGGCCATGACTGTATATTTTTAGAGGATTGTTATGTTATGTTTGACGGAAAGACATAACGCGTAAAAGTGTGTTGTTTAATATAATTTTTTACGTTATTTATTAAAATGTACAATATCATAAAATGCATCTTATATTTTCTACCAGGTAGCCGTCAGTCAGTGCCGGGGGCATGGTCAGTCAGTGCCGGGGGCATGGTTATAGCACCCGCTCACTATGCACTGAGCGGTGACTGAAGCCAATCCAGCTCACTCGTAAGACTGAAAGCCCGAGGCCACCGGGAGCAAGAAAGTTAATTTCTTCCCAGCAGCGGGGCTCTCAGTATGGGCACTAAGCAGGTTCAGAAAGCTATTAACCTCATATCTGCAAATTAAATGCATTTTTTCACATCACAGGTTCTCTTTAAAAAAAAATGTGTAAAAGACTCTAGATAAGTTTTTACTGAAGAGTCAACTTTTTACCATTTCTCCACTAAGTTTTCTGGGCTAATGATAACATTCACTATACCAGTGGTGTAACACATTGGAAAATATTCATTCTCATGCTTTCAATCAAAATGTTGTGCTTTAGCGATTCCTTAAAGATGAATTTTACCATTATTTAATTCAGATCATGTACCGTATTTTTTGGACCATAAGACGCACTTTTTTCCCCCCAAAATTTGGGGGAAAATGGGGGTGTGCCTTATGGTCCCAACATACCAAAAAATCCGGTGGCGGCGGCGGTCCCGGTGGCGGCGGCAGCATTCCTGTGGTGTCTGGCCAGCAGCGGGGCTCTGTGCTGCGTGGGGGGCTCCGCCGGCATTTCCCTCTTAGCCGGACAGCCCCCCGCAGCTCCGCTGCTGCGGCCTCCTGATACATGGCCGCCAGGGGCCTCCGGTGGCGGTCCCGACGAAGTCTTCCGTGTGGTGGTTTCGGGGCAGCAGCCGGCTCTGTGCTGCAGGGGGACTCCGCCGGCATTTCGGTCTTAGCCGGAAAGCCCCCCGCAGCTCCGCTCCCTCCTGCATCTCGGTGGCGTCCTCAAACATGGCCGCCAGGGGACTCCGGTAAGATGGCCGCCGAATCTCATTCAAGTCTCGGCAACGAGATCTCGTCTCCCGAGATCTCAGGACAAGATCTCGGGAGACGAGATCTCGTTGCCGAGACTTGAATGAGATTCGGCGGCCATCTTACCGGAGTCCCCTGGCGGCCATGTTTGAGGACGCCACCGAGATGCAGGAGGGAGCGGAGCTGCGGGGGGCTTTCCGGCTAAGACCGAAATGCCGGCGGAGCCCCCCTGCAGCACAGAGCCGGCTGCTGCCCCGGAACCACCGCACGGAAGACTTCGTCGGGACCGCCACCGGAGGCCCCTGGCGACCATGTATCAGGAGGCCGCAGCAGCGGAGCTGCGGGGGGCTGTCCGGCTAAGAGGGAAATGCCGGCGGAGCCCCCCACGCAGCACAGAGCCCCGCTGCTGGCCAGACACCACAGAGCACAGGAGGCTGCATTGGGACCACCGCTATGGGATGTGAGTACCATATATTGCACAGCGACCCCACAGAGCACAGCGACCCCACAGAGCACAGCCACCCCACAGAGCACAGCCACCCCACAGAGCATAGCCACCCCACACAGCACAGCCACCCCACACAGCACAGCCACCCCACAGAGCACCCCTGCAACACAGAGCACTTCGGACTGTAAGACGGACCCCCATTTGACACATTATTTTTTTTTCCCTGTTTTCCTTCTGAAAATTTGGGGTGCGTCTTATGGTCCGGTGCGTCTTATAGTCCGAAAAATACGGTAACTAGAGTTTTAAGATACATGAGAGAATAGGAATTGATCACTGGGTCATGCCCAGACTAATATATCTTTTGTGGCTGATATATGCAGGTGATTGCTATATGGCTGCAGAAAATTTCACTTACTGTATAATTTTAGAATCTGAACTGCTATGAAAAAATACCCTTTAAAATTTACCTTTTATTACTATGTATTAAAAGCCTTCATTAAGGATACTAAAATCATAAAATTAGTTACTGCCTCTGAGAAAATGAGGTGTATATATAGTCTCTTTGCATCCCAAATGCCAGTCTTTACTGATATCAAGCCTATAAAAAAAATATATATATATATATATATATATAAATACAGTATATATAGTATGCTAAACAGTATATTGGGAAAGGATATGAAGATGCCTGAAATGTTGATAATCCAGATATAACAAAGAGGAAACGCTTTTCTGGCCCTGATTAATCCATATTTCCAAAGAGGAAAAAACATGCCAACCTGACTGCAGGGGTTGGCACCCTAAAGAGCATGTGCAGTGGTCACCCACTCCATGTCTTCTGCGCCTATCCTTTCCCTAGTGAGCCCTCATATTAACATACATGAAGGCTAATATAGAATAATAAAAATAAATAAATAAAATAGGTACACAGGATAGTATGCAGACTATGTCCAGTTATCATGCGCAGATATGCAGTAGTACATCAATGATGGCCATTTCAGACCTTGCAGTACTTGGGGAGGAAAACAGATGAGATAGATCAAATAGTCAATTCAACCTAATGTAACATCATACTCAATATGACATCAGTATATGTCAAAGTGTCTGTGCAGAGCTGGTGTCTACTGTACTGTATTAGGCTATGCTCGCAAATGCAGAAATGCTGTGTATTTTTCTGTTCCATTTTTCCACAAGTGTCTGCACCAACATATGTTAAAGCAATCTGTTCTGTTTATTTGCGATTTAGGTTTCATATTGCAATCTTTTTTTATTCTGTTTTAGTGCTTTGAGTCTGCACTTAAAAACGCAATTGCAATTTTACATGCATTTTTTGCCTGATCCCCATAGAAGTCTGTAAGGAAAAATGCACAACTCTGCAGCATCTTTAAACGCACAGAGAATATTACTTTCCATGGAATCACATCTACTTTGCTTAAACTGTTAAATGAACTGCATTTTCTGCACACAAAAAAGTAGCAAAATAAAGCAGCATTTGCTCTACATAGTAAAATAACCTTATGTGTTGATTTCCATTTTGCAACCTGTTTAATACTTGATCAATAGTGATAAAAGTTGCATACAGTAGATATCACTGCGAACGTGTCAGGAAAGCCCAAATGTGGTTAGAAAACTAATGGTAAATAGTAGAATGACAGCAAATCACAAAAATAATAATGTTTAGCTATCCTAGAAAGAGGACCTATCGCAATAGGGGCAGGCGCTGATGAGTGTATTTTTTGTCATCAGATCAATCATTCTAATCACATTTTGATTAGACTCTGATCAGAGTGTGATCCAATTCTCTCGGATGAGGAAAAGATGGAGAATAAAATGTCTCCATCTTATTCTCTGTGTTAGTCCATGGAAATTGAACTGCACTGAGATGTCATCGGATTGCAGTCCAATATTTTCCACAGGCTCAGTGCATTGCATGGCCTGGGTAATGTAGGATCAAACTTGGGCATTCATCATTTTTTTTTCTTAAAGAGACTCTGCCCAAGGTAAAAAAAAAAATCAGACGTGCATAACATTGGTCCGAGTGCGATTCGATGTTTTGTCCCCCAGGGATCAATAAATTATGCTTTACAATCTAACTTACATCCTAAGGAAAAGCCCCTGTAATGCATTTGGATGCCCAGATTTTTGTCAGGCTGGCTGGATGACATTCTTATCTTTTGCTAAAGTAGCCTTAGAAATGACAAATTAAAAGAAGCAATACTTCAAGTTTACCATCAGAATAAGAACTTTAGAAAAACATGTTTTTATTACACCTAATGAGAAAACACAACTGAGCAATCTTAGAAAACAGATGTAAGAAAATTGCCAATAAATTGAAGACAGCTGTTAAGCAGAGAGGTGAAGGATTTAGAAAAAAATAAAATGATACAAAATGACAGTTTTTAGAAAAAAGAATTTTATTTCTCCCTTTACTTTTGTCAAAATCATTGACGTGTCATCCCTAAGAGGGAATATCTGCTTATTATCATCCGTAGATATTGTTCTCTTCACACTAGAGGTAATACACAGGATTATCAACAAACGCTGCAGAGTATTAAAATTGCAAATCAAAACATGAACATACTCCAGCGAGTTACAATGAAATTATTTTGTTTATGTTTTTATTGTCTGTATATTGACCATGAAAGCAAACTGCCTGAGTCTGTTCAATTTGCACCGGGAAGCTTCCTTAAATCAAATTTGGGTTTCAAGAGAGAGAGAAAGCAAGAAATAAACAGCAATGCGACGCTGCGTAAAATGTCTATTCAGCAATCATCATCAGCTCTGACAGGTAGAACAAGATGTTTGAGGCAGATATTGAATATGAACTGCTTCCCCTGTTATTTAGCAATGCACCAACATATCTATCTGACATGTGACTCTTCTCAAAGGTCATTTCTCTATTCATTTGTTTTGCCAATGAAAATACCTGTCATTTTCAGCCCATACAGTCACAAAATATTCTGTAGAAAAGATTGTATTTAAGAGAAAATGCGAGAAAGGGTACATTTTCTATTTCATTTGAGGGAATGTTTTGGATAGAAATGTAAATGTAGGACTTGCTTCCTACAAGTGTCTCCATATCCATTGATTAAATCTTAGAGATGTTCCTGGAGATGTGAACAAACTCTAAGGTACAAAGGACCTATGAACACTTGGTTCCCAATAATCATGCAGTGTAAACAGTCTGCCGATCACTTAACAAACAAGCAACACTCAAGTCAGGTGAAATGGTCATTTGGCTTGGATGAAAGATTGTAGTTCTTAGCAGCACATTGTACTGTTTAAACAGGACCTGTGCATCCGAGAATAATGGCGACTAGAGATGAATGGATCGCTTCACGTGACTTCAGTCCACAGTCCAGGTCAGTTCTCTCTAGCTGTAGACAGATACACAAATTTCCTGAGATTCCAAGTTCTCTGGCGTGGTGTTTGATTCGCCAGACTGGCATGGCTTCATCTCTGGGATGTGTATTACACAGATAATTTGCCAACCTGTCAAATTATAAGCCAAGTCTGGGATCCCGGAGGGTAAAAAAATTTGCACAGCTCATGTCAATGGCCAAACAGCACTGATCTGGATCGTGGATTGTGACTATGCGCAGTGATCCGCTCATCTCTAATGGCAGCCTATGTGTACAGAAAGATCTATCAGAGGTGTATCTAGGCTTTCTGGTGCCCGGGGCAAGAATTCGGTTTGGCGCCCCCCCCCGCACACATGCGATTTGCACACTTAGTCATGTACCGACGAGCTGCTCTCCCTAATGCTCTCAATGTTCAGTGAAAAACTGAGAGAAGCAGGAAGAGAAGCTCATTGTCACAGGACCATAAGTATGAGAGTCGCATACAGGGTTGGACTGGCCCACCGGAGAACCGGAGGATTCTCCGGTGGGCCCTGGCATCTGGGGGGCCCTGGCACCTGCTGGCATACAGGGGCCAGTTGCCTAGGGCCCCCGCTGCTCCAGGGGCCCCCAGCCGGTGGTGTGTCGCTAATAGCGGCACACCACGCAGCTGCCATGGGGGCCCCGTGCCAGCAGAGCAGCAGCGGGTGACAGGAGGCAGGAGCCCCTGTCCCCGCTGCTAAAGAGAAATGAATATTCACTGCTTCCCACGCCCACATGGGCGTGGGAAGCAGTGAATATCATTACTTACCTGTCACCCGCTCCACCGCTGAGCGCCGCTGTCCTCGGGTCCTCTTGCTGCGATGTTCAGGCAGAGGGCGCGATGACGTGGTTAGTGTGCGCTGCGCCCTCTGCCTGAGCATTCACTGCCGGAGGACCCGAAGACAGCGGCGCTCAGCGGTGAAGCTGGTAACAGGTAAATCTCTCAGGTGCCGGGGCCCTGAGCCAGCGGTGACATCGGCACCTGTCCCCCATAGCGCGTCGGTGTCCCCGCCTGCTCAGGACACCAGCACCTGGCCCCCAGCGATGAGGGGTGAGTATGTCTTTTTTTTTTATTCTGCAGCAGCTGCGGCAGCATAAAGGGGCCTATAAAATGCAGCATCTATGGGGGGCATAGTCTGTGGAGCATCTATGGGGGCATAATCTATGGGGGCAAATCTGTGGAGCATCTATGGGGGCATAATCTATGGGGGCATAATCTGTGGAGCATCTATGGGGGCATAATCTATGGGGCATATTCTGTGGAGCATCTATGGGGCATAATCTATGGGGGCATAATCTATGGAGCATCTATGGGGTATAATCTATGGAGCTTCTATGGGGGCATAATCTATGGGGGCATAATCTAAAGAGCATTTATGGGGGCATAATCTATGGAGCATCATATGGGGGCATAATCTATGGAGCATCTATGGGGCATAATCTATGGAGCTTCTATGGGGCATAATCTAAGGAGCATCTATGGGGCATAATCTATGGGGGCATAATCTATGGGGGCATAATCTATGGAGCATCTATGGGGGCATAATCTATGGAGCTTCTATGGGGGCATAATCTAAGGAGCATCTATGGGGCATAATCTATGGGGCATAATCTAAGGAGCATTTATGGGGGCATAATCTATGGAGCATCTATAGAGGCATAATCTATGGGGGCACAATCTATGGAGCATCTATGGGGGCACAATCTATGGAGCTTCTATGGGGGCATAATCTAAGGAGCTGTAAGGTTCTTTGTCTCTTTTGACATGTTCCTTGAAACTCAGTTTTACGTCGGCCATTTTGCTTTCTGTCTTTCTGCAGCTCTTGCCCTCAGTTAATATGGAGTTTCCAGTTTTCATGTTCCCGCCCTGATTCTCTCCCTCTTGCTTCTTAAGCAGCCTCAGCTGAACAATCAGTGCTCCTGAATCAAGCCTCAGTCAGCCTGTGACCTGACTCCTGGAAACTTAGGATTTTGGACTCCAGCTATTTCCTACTGAGGAACTTTGGAACACTTTTGGACTTTGGAAACCTGCTGTCTGGTGAATCCATGTTTGCAGAGGAATTACGGTACAGAGAAGAGATCCTGAACCTGCTTGGAGAGTTATTGTAGAGCTTGAAGTTACTCTGGCCTGCTGTGTTCTCCTGCCTCTGTTCCTGCAAACTGTGTGACCTTTTCTGCATGCTTGTACGAAGTAATACAAGTCATTTCATATCAACCTATGTCTCATGTGTTTTCCTCGCATCCAAGCACAAGACGCTATAGGAACTGTACACTATACATGACAGGAGCATCTATGGGGGCACAATCTATGGAGCTTCTATGGGGGCATAATCTAAGGAGCATTTATGGGGGCATAATCTATGGAGGATCTATAGGGCATAATCTATGGGGGCATAATCTAAGGAGCATCTATGGGAGCATAATCTATGGAGCATCTATGGGGGCATAATCTATGGAGCATCTATGGGGCATAATCTATGGAGCATCTATGGGGGCATAATCTATGGAGCTTCTATGGGAGCATAATCTATGTAGCTTCTATGGGGGCATAATTTATGGGGCATAATCTATGGAGCATCTATGGGGGCATAATCTATGGAGCATCTATGGGGGCATAATCTATGGAGCTTCTATGGGGGCATAATCTAAGGAGCATCTATGGGGGCATAATCTATGGGGGCATAATCTAAGGAGCATTTATGGGGCATAATCTATGGAGCATCTATAGGGGCATAATCTATGGGGGCACAATCTATGGAGCATCTATGGGGGCACAATCTATGGAGCTTCTATGGGGGCATAATCTAAGGAGCATCTATGGGGGCACAATCTATAGAGCTTCTATGGGGGCATAATCTAAGGAGCATTTATGGGGGCAAAATCTATGGAGCATCTATAGGGGCATAATCTATTGGAGCACAATCTATGGAGCATCTATGGGGGCACAATCTATGGAGCTTCTATGGGGCATAATCTAAGGAGCATCTATGGGGGCACAATCTATGGAGTTTCTATGGGGGCATAATCTAAGGAGCATCTATGGGGGCACAATCTATGGAGCTTCTATGGGGGAATAATCTAAGGAGCTTCTAGGGGGGCATAATCTAAGGAGCATCTATGGGGGCATAATCTATGGAGCATCTATGGGGGCATAATCTATGGGGCATAATCTATGGAGCATCTATGGGGGCATAATCTATGGAGCATCTATGGGGCACAATCTATGGAGCATCTATGGGGGCATAATCTAAGGAGCATCTATGGGGCATAATCTAAGGAGCATCTATGGGGCACAATCTATGGAGTTTCTATGGGGCATAATCTAAGGAGCATCTATGGGGACACAATCTATGGAGCTTCTATGGGGGCATAATCTAAGGAGCTTCTATGGGGGCATAATCTAAGGAGCATCTATGGGGGCATAATCTATGGAGCATCTATGGGGGCATAATCTATGGGGGCATAATCTATGGAGCATCTATGGGGGCATAATCTATGGAGCATCTATGGGGGCACAATCTATGGAGCATCTATGGGGGCATAATACATGGGCAGCATATGGGGCACAATCTATGGAGCATCTTGTGGGGCATAATACATGGGGCAGCATATGGGGCATAATCTCATTTTCCACCCTAGGCTTATACTCGAGTTGATAAGTTTTCCCAGTTTTTTGTGGCAAAATTAGGGGGTCGGCTTATACTCGAGTATATATGGTATCTATCTATTATCTATCTATATCTATCTATATATATATATATATATAGCATTATACCCTATGAGGGGGGGCAGCATTATCCTCTATGAGGGGGCAGCATTATCCCCTATGGGAGGCAGCATTATCCCCTATGAGGGGCTGCTTTATAATCTATGAGGGAGGCTACCCAACTCCTGCTACATAATTAAGACATGTACTACCTTATATCATACCCTGATATTAGTGTGTTTTACCGCACAATTGGTGGTCTTGTATTTATTTCTATGTAGCTACATAGTGGGCCCCAAGAATGATTTTCTCTGGTGGGCCCAAGGTGTTCCAGTCCGACGCTGGTCGCATATGTGTGAAGTGTTCATGTGACGACTACTGGAACCTACAGAGCTGAATCCTGACATTGCAGCTTCTGAATTCTAACAACGAATGCAATGCACACTTTTAGAATTCTCCCTTACCGGTGGCAAGAGTACACGGTCATGTCAGCACAAGCATGTGATTTATATACTTCTGGCCACATTCCGACTAGACGTGCCCGGCCTCACTCCGTTAATTTTCATTGAGTGAGTCCACACATGTCTAGTCCGCATGTATGTAAATCACCAGCACGAGAGAATCCTCACAGCGTTCAGTGAGCACTGTGAGAATTCAGAAGTCTGCAGTCACAGAGAATGACTGCAGACTCAGCACAAACCTGGACAACCCCTTTTCATTCACCTAACATAAATAAAAACTTGAGAACAAGTCAGTTTCACAAATAATATTTACATCCAGGTACCTTATAGATGAAGTTGTCTCTAGAGTCGCTCTCCTTTTCTTCATATTGTCCAGACCCCATGATGAGTTTTCTCATCCACAGCTGTCTCTGCAGACTTCCATCTTCTCCGGTCTTATGCAGCAAATCTCCACACGATGCCCTTAGAGATAGAAGATAGAAGTGTCATTATAATGCTCTTGAATAAAAATAGCAGTATGCTGAGCTCCTGAATAAATAATTGCCCCTCACTATATTGTCTGCACAAAATATGACCCCACACTGTCCCTCTTATGGTACATGCTCTTTACACTGACCTCTCCTTTCCAGACTGGGATACCTTTTCACAAAGTCCTCTCACACTGTGTCCTCCCTATAGTGCTCAGTCTCTATACTGTACCTTTCATCACACCTCCCCCTCCTTGGTATACTGTTCCCTCCTAGCTGTACCTTTACACTGTCCCCCCATTCTACGCCCCCACTACTCAGTCTCTATTCTGTGCCCATTCACTTTTCTCCCCCCATACTGTCGCCTCACACTATTCCCCTCCCTTCTCATACTGTCTCCTCTCACATTCCCCCTGTTCACCATACAGTCCCCTCATATATTTACCCCCTCACTCTCTATACTGTCTGCTCACACATACCCCTGTCTCCCCATACTGTGTCTGCACACATCCTATTACCCTCACTCCCCATACTATGTCCACATACATTTTTTCCCATCGCTATTCATACTGTGTCCACATACATTCCTCCGTTCGCTCCCCATGCTGTCTGCACCCATGCCCACTTACCATACTCTGTCTGCACCCATCCTCATACTGTTTACTCATATATGCCCTCATACATACATGCTCCTCATTTTGTGTCTTCAAATCTCCCCACACATATTAAATCCCCCCAATCCCCACTCCAAATCTCCCCACACACATTAAATCCCCCATACCCACTCCAAATCCCCCACACAGCTTCAATCCCCCATCCCCACTCCAAATCTTCCCACATTAAGTAACCCCCATCCCCTCTACAAAACTCCCCACACATTAAATAACTCCCATCCCCACTCCAAATCCCCCACGCATTAAATAACCCCCATCCCCACTCCAAATCCCCACACACATTAAGTACCCTCATCCCTACTCCAAATCTCCCCATATATTAAATATCCTCCATCCCTACTCCAAATCTCCCCACGCATTAAATAACCCCCATCCCCACTCCAAATCGCCCCACACATTAAATAACTCCCATCCCACTCCAAATCCCCCCACACATTAAGAACCTCCATCCCTACTCCAAATCTCCCCACTCATTAAATAACCCCCCATCCCCACTCCAAATCCCCCCATACACATTAACTCCCCCATCCCCACTCCAAATCCCCCCACATTAAGTAACCCCATCCCCACTCCAAAACTCCCCACACATTAAATAACCCCATCCCCACTCCAAATCCTCCACACATTAAATAACCCCCATCCACACTCCAAAGCCCCCCACACATTAATACCCCCATCCCTACTCCAAATCTCCCCATACATTAAATAACCCCCATCCCCACTCCAAATCTCCCCACACATTAAATAACCCCCATCCCCACTCCAAATCTCCCCACACATTAAATAACCCACATCGCCACTCCAAATCCCCCACACACATTAAATAACCTCCCATCCCCACTCCAAATCCCCCCATACACATTAACATCCCCACTCCAAATCCCCCCACATTAAGTAACCCCATCCCCACTCCAAAACTCCCCACACATTAAAAAAACCCATCCCCACTCCAAATCCTCCACACATTAAATAACCCCCATCCCCACTGCAAATCTCCCCACACATTAAATAACCCCCTATCCCCACTCCAAATCTCCCCACACATTAACCCTATGATGCATGACATTCGGAATCTACACTCTTACATATCCCGGGCCTTTTAGGCCCGTTTGCAACTTATATGGAAGGAATTGACAAAAAAAAAAAAAATAGGCATTTTTTTAGTTTATTTCAAAATTGTAAAGTCAGATATGACAAATGCACACAATTATAAGTGGTTATAAAGAGAAATAACATGTAAATTGAAGTAAACAAAACCAGCAACTAGTTTTCGTTTCTAACTTTTCCTTTACTTTTCAATTTTATTACTCTCCATCACAATTTTCGCATGTTATCTTCTCTAAAGAATGTTCCCTACAAACATTTTTGATGATTTCAGGGTTTTTTTTCTGGGTATTTAGTTCAACAATGGCATCATGATGCATTGCACTGCAAAAAATTCCAGCCATTTCAGCCTAAAGAAGTGACCTGAGATGTCCTGAACAGTATATAAACATCTCAATCCAGGAAAGAATCAACACATCCAGAAATAAGTTTGACAAATAGCTAAACAGAGTATAAAGAAATGAAGCCAGCAAAGAATCAACAAATACAGAAATACATGTGATAATGGCTGACCAGTCTAAACAACATGTATGAAACCAGCTTGGCTATCTAATCTTAAAAATGTAGCTGGCAGATGCAGGAGTAATAGTCTTGGGTATCTGTTGGCTACAAACAGTTGCCAAATGGTACTTACCAGCAATAATATCACACAGGGGGTAATGGAAGTCCTTGATATTCAGTCAGTGAGGGAATGAGCTTCTCCTTCCAACAGTGCATCAATTCTGAAAGATGGGTGGGGAGAGCAAAGGGACAAAAGGCAAATAGCTAGGTGGAGCCTGTATGCTGTGTACACAAACTAAAGGTGGCTTCACATGGGTCATCTATTGTTCAACTGGTTTATCTACTGACCACAGGTAGTTGGCTGTGTGAAAGGACCTTTAGTCTGAAAACATAAATGTCATGCAGACATTTTGTTCTTCCAAAAAAGCATTTTTATAAAAAAAACATGATCACATGAAACTAGGAAATTACCAACAACTAAAAACCTGAGAAATACCTAGAGTTTCAAAATTCTAAAGTACAGCAAGTAATCTTGCAGAAAATAGCAAAAAAATAAAAAAAAATAAACTGATGAGTATATGATAAACCTAATACGGGCTTAAAAGGCCCTGGATATGTAAAGCTGTAGTTTTCAAAAAAAAAAATTATATAAAAAAATAACCATCACATAAAAATATATAAATAACTGGAAATTACACACAACTACAGACCTGAGGAATACCTAGAGTTTCAAAATTCTAAGTTTAAAAACCTTTCAGAATTTTTGCAAAACAAAAGTTCCCGGGCCTAAAAGGCCCGGGATATGCATCGTAGGGTTAAATAACCCCCATCCCCACTCCAAATCCCCCACACATTATGTACCCCCCTTAATCTTCGGTGGTTTCTTACCATCAATGCTCTTCGTGCTTCTGGGTGCTGGTGGGTGATGTCAGCAGCGTGATCACATGATATGATCATGCTGCTGGCATCATTCTGACCTGGTGGTCAAAGCTTCAATTGTACTCATGTCTAGAGTTGAGCGATACTTTCCGATGTCCTAAAGTATCGGAATCGGAATGGTATCGCCGATATCACTAAAATATCGGCGATACCCGATACCGATACCGGAAGTCCCATGTAAGTCAATGGGAACAAAATATCGCAACTAAAAAAACCTCTTTCTTTCCTTGTAAACACTAAATATACACACATAGAATACATATATATATATATACATGTCATTGTGACATATATATATACATATATGTATAGTTTATACACTTCTACATAGTAAAATATCCTCTGATTCAATTGCCGGGTAAAGCCGGCTTCAGTGAAAAGACAGAAGCACCCGACATGAAATGACACTTGGTGTACATAGGGTTAACCATGTCTTTTCATGTCGTTTGCTATCTGATTTGCACAAACAATTAAATCAGTCTATGTGTGCAAAATTTCACACCTGTAGGGGTTAATTAAAGGTGTAAATTCGTTGTAAAAAAAACGGACTTTTTTGCTACGAATTTACACCTTTAATTAACCCCTACAGGTGTGAAATTTTGCACACATAGACTGATTTAATTGTTTGTGCAAATTAGATAGCAAAGGACATGAAAAGACATGGTTAACCCTATGTACACCAAGTGTCATTTCATGTCGGGTCACCCGACATGAAATGACACTTGGTGTACATAGGGTTAACCATGTCTTTTCATGTCCTTTGCTATCTAATTTGCACAAACAATTAAATCAGTCTATGTGTGCAAAATTTCACACCTGTAGGGGTTAATTAAAGGTGTAAATTCGTTGTAAAAAAACCGGACTTTTTTGCTACGAATTTACACCTTTAATTAACCCCTACAGGTGTGAAATTTTGCACACATAGACTGATTTAATTGTTTGTGCAAATTAGATAGCAAAGGACATGAAAAGACATGGTTAACCCTATGTACACCAAGTGTCATTTCATGTCGGGTTCTGCATTTTCACAAAAGCCGGCAATTGAATTAGGCGCTATTATACTATGTAGAAGTGTATGAACTACAAATATAAATATATATATATATGTGTCACAAATTCAATGACATGTATATATATATATGAGGTGTAAAATTGCTGAAAAAAAATGCGTGGGCTCCCGCCCTATTTTCGCAACCAGACAGACAAAGCCAGTGAGTGGGGGCAGATAATAATAGCCCAGAGAGGGACCATTATTTTTGGCCCCCCCCGGCTACTAACATCTGCCCCCAGACACCCCAGGAAAGACAAATCTATAATTAGATTCGCCCTTTCTGGCACTTTGCCCGTCTATTCCCATTGCCCTGTAGCGGTGGCGAATGGGTTAATATGGGGTTAAAGCCACCTTGCTATTGAAAGGTGACCTTAAGCCAGGTTAATAATTGAGAGCTGTCAATTAGACAACTATCAATTATTAATCCTATTGCATGAAATAAAAATAAAACACACACACTTTAATTAAAAATCATTTTAATGAAATAAAGACACATGTTTTTGACCATCTTTTATTTGACTGCAAAAACCATTTCCTGTAATAAAAATAAAATAAAAAAGCTAAATTATTCTTACCTATCCCATGCACAGTCAGGTCCCACGGTGTAATCCTTCAGAAAGGGTTAATGCTTACTGCAGGGACCGCAGCTAATGCTGCAGCCTCACAGTAAACCCCAAATGAATGAGTTCCTCTCCTGCCTGACAGGAGAGTAAAGGCTGGGTGTCACATAACGATACACCAGCGATCCCGACAACGATATGCACTTGTCAGGATCGCTGGTGTATCGCTACATGATCGCTGCTGAGCTGTCAAACAGGCAGCTCAGGCAGCGATCTGGGACAGCGGGTAACATCGCTTAAGGGCCCGTCTCACATAGCGATATCGCTACCGAGATCGCTGCTGAGTCACTAGTTTTGTGACGCAGCAGCGAGCTCACCAGCGATATCGCTGTGTGTGACATTCAGCGACGATCAGCCCCCCTGCCGGGTATCGCTGATCGTCGCAGAAATGTCAGGACCTTTTTTTGATCGCTGGTTTCCCTCTGACAGGCACGCATCGCTGCGTGTGACAGGCGGGAGACCAGCGATCCGCTGGTAACCAAGGTACACAGCGGGTTTCCAGGCACCGCGCAGCGCTTGGAAACCCGCTGTGTACCTTGGATACCAGCTCCCTGCATCAGGGCGCTGGTATCCAAGGTACACAGCGGGTTTCTAGGCACAGCCCCGCGCCTGGAAACCCGCTGTGTACCTTGGTTACCAGCGGATCGCTGGTCTCCCGCCTGTCACACGCAGCGATGTGTGCCTGTCAGCGGGAAACCAGCGATCAAAAAAAGGTCCTGACATTTCAGCGACGATCAGCGATACCCGGCAGGGGGGCTGATCGTCGCTGAATGTCACACACAGCGATATCGCTGGTGAGCTCGCTGCTGTGTCACAAAACTAGTGACTCAGCAGCGATCTCGGTAGCGATATCGCTATGTGAGACGGGCCCTTAAGTGGAAAGCTTAATTGATTGCTTTCCACTTTCACTTCAGGTCAGCCAGGGACACAATCAGTGACGTCAGAGGGAACTGATTAACAAAAATAGGGGTTTCCTTCGAAAAAAAAATGGCGTGGGGTCCCCCCTATTTTTGTTAACCAGCCAGATGAAGCAGACCGCTGAGGCCTGGATTTTCAGGCTGTTAAGGAGCCAAGATCCATGGACCTTGCCAGCCTGATAATACTAGGCCACAGCAGTCTGCATATCTTGGCTGATTAACAAAAATAGGGGATCCCCTCGAAAAAAATTGGCGTGGGGTCCCCCCTATTTTTGTTAACCAGCCAGATGAAGCAGACCACTGAGGCCTGGATTTTCAGGCTGTTAAGGAGCCAAGATCCATGGACCTTGCCAGCCTGATAATACCAGGCCACAGCAGTCTGCATATCTTGGCTGATTAACAAAAATAGGGGAACCCCTCGAAAAAAATTGGCGTGGGGTCCCCCCTATTTTTGTTAACCAGCCAGATGAAGCAGACCGCTGAGGCCTGGTTTTTCAGGCTGGTAAGGATCCAATATCCATGGACCTTGCCAGCCTGATAATACCAGGCCACAGCAGTCTGCTTAGCTTGGCTGGTTAACAAAAATAGGGGATCCCCTCGAAAAAAAAACGGCGTGGGGATCCCCCCTATTTTTGTTAACCAGCCAAGTAAAATGCAGACTGCTGTGGCCTGGTATTAAAAGACTGTCAAGGCCCATGGATTTTGGCCCTCAACAGCCTGATAATACCATGCTACAGCAGCCCCACATTTGGCGCATCAAAAGATGTGCCAATTGTGGCACTTTACCCGGCTCTTCCCACTTGCCCTGTAGCGGTGGCAAGCGGGGTAATAAGGGGTTAATGTCACCGTTGATTGCACGGTGACAATAAGCCCGGTTAATAATGGAGAGGTGTCAATAAGACACCGATCCATTATTAATCCCAAAGTTTTTAAATGTTTAAAAAAAAGACAAAGCAAGAAAAAAGTATTTTAATGAAATAAAAGACAACACAGTTTTCATTAATTTTATTATACTCTCATTCCTGCGACGCCATCGATCTCCTGTAAAAAAAGAAAAAAACAAACCAACAGTATACCACCTGTCCGACGCAGTCCATAGTAACGAATGTCCCACGACGATCCAGCTCTGCTACATCGCAATGACAGGCAGAGCCTGTCATCGCGACGCAGCACAGCTGATTACCTGCTTCCCCGGCGGTGACGTCATCGGACTGACTGCTTTACGGCCGGGATTACCCAGCAGTCACTGCAGTTATCGCGAGAAACTGCCTGTGACCGCCGGGGAAAGAAGATTGCGGCCATGAAGCAGTCCAGCCCGTGACCGCCGGAGATCTTCTGCCAGGTAAGTGCCGCTGACTCCTGACAGACCCGACCGACGGACACTGACAGTGACAGTGACAATCCCGATTCCGGTATCCGATATGACGAAAATATCGGAACTCGGAATCGGAATTCCGATACAGCCAATATCGGCCGATACCCGATATTTGCAGTATCGGAATGCTCAACCCTACTCATGTCTGTTCAGACGGGAGTGCAATTGATCCCTGGGAGCCGGCGCGCTACAGATTCTCTGTGCCGGCTGTCAGTTTGACAGCTGATACAGAGAACGGCCAACTTCCAGTCTGGGGGGGGCAGAATGCAGCTACTGGGGGAGACAATGCAGACCGCCGCATTAGGCGGCCCAACTGCGCCCCCTGTCGGCTACGCCCGGGTCACATGCCCCGGCTGCCCCCCTAGATACGCCTCTGAGATCTATTACTAATATTCTATGTTCATATTTACAGCAGTCTGTCTAAACAGGCTTTTAAATGACCACTGATCAGCAAACAAGTGGCTGACTGGTGGTCTGTTAGTGTGGCAAGTCAGGTGGTGTAAAATCACCTTAAGTCAATGCTCATAATAAATGTATCTAATATTCCACCCGGTATAAAACAGATTATCCCTTGTCTGATGTTAACCCCTCTCTGACATTAGACGTACTATCCCGTCCATAAAACCCGTGCCATTCTGCCCATGGACGGGATAGTACGTCATAGGCGATCAGCTGCGCTCCTGAGGGGAGCGCAGCTAATCGCCGCCGGGTGTCAGCTGATTATCACAGCTGACACCCGTGACTGTGTGTCAGGAGCGGTCACGGACCGCTCCCGGCACATTAACCCCTAGCACACCGCGATCAAACATGATCGCGGTGTACTGGGGGCACAGGGGAGGATCGCGCAGGGTGGGGGCTCCCTGCGCGCCCCCCTGAGACCCTCAGACCAGCGCGATGTGATCGCGCTGTTCTGAGGGCTTCCTCCCTCCCAGGACCCGGATACAAGATGGCGCCGGGGTCCTGGAGGGAGGCGGCTTCCTCAGTGCCTGCTGAGAGCAGGCACTGAGAAGCCTGCAGCTATGCCTGAGCGATCGCTGGTGTGACAGAGTGCTGTGCACACTGTCACACCAGCGATTTGATAAAATACAGTGATGTCCCACCCTGGGACAAAGTAAAAAAGTTAAAAAAAATAAAAATAAACATGTTATAAAAAAAAATCCAAAATAAATAAAAAAAAAAAAAATATTCCCCAATAAATTCATTTCTTCCTGTAAATAAAAAAAACAAAACAATAAAAGTACACATATTTGGTATCGCCGCGTCCGTAACGACCCCCCCTATAAAACTGTCCCACTAGTTAACCCCTTTAGTGAACCCCTTAAAAAAAAAAAAAAACGAAGCAAAAAATCAATGCTTTATCATCATACCGCCGAACAAAAAGTGGAATAACGCGCGATCAAAAAGACCGATATAAATAACCATGGTACCGCTGAAAACGTCATCTTGTCCCGCAAAAAACGAGCCGCCATACAGCATCATCAGCGAAAAAATAAAAAAGTTATAGCTCGCAGAATAAGGCGATGCAAAAATAATTATTTTTTATATAAAATTGTTTTTATTCTATAAAAGCGCCAAAACATAAAAAAATGATATAAATGAGGTATCGCCATAATCGTACTGACCCGAAGAATAAAACTGCTTTATCAATTTTACCACACGCGGAACAATAAAAACGCCTCCCCCAAAAGAAATTCATGAATTGCTGATTTTTGTTCATTCTAACCTCCCAAAAATCGAAATAAAAAGCGATCAAAAAATGTCACCTGCTCAAAAATGGTACAAATAAAAACGTCAACTCGTACCACAAAAAATAAGACCTCACATGACTCTGTGGGCCAAAATATGCAAAAATTATAGCTCTCAAAATGTGGCGATGCAAAAAACTATTTTTGCAATAAAAAGCGTCTTTTAGCGTGACAGCTGCCAATCATAAAAACCCGCTATAAATAGTAAATCAAACCCCCCTTTATCACCCCCTTAGTTAGGGAAAAATAATAAAATTAAAAAAATGTATTTATTTCCATTTTCCCATTAGGGTTAGGGTTAGGGTTGCGGCTAAAGTTAGGGTTAGGGTTGGCGCTAAAGTTAGGATTAGGGTTAGGGTTGGGATTAGGGGTGTGTTAGGGTTAGGTTTGTGGTTAGGGTTGGGACTAGGGTTAGGGGTGTTTTGGGGTTAGGGTTGGAGTTAGAATTGGGGGGTTTCCGCTGTTTAGGCACATCAGGGGCTCTCCAAATGTGACATGGCGTCTGATCTCAATTCCAGCCAATTCTGCGTTGAAAAAGTCAAACGGTGCTCCTTCACTTCTGAGCTCTGCCATGCATCCAAACAGTAGTTTATCCCCACATATGGGGTATCAGCGTACTCTGGACCCCAAGAGTTATTGTGCAATTTGTCCTATTTCTTCTGTTACCCTTGGGAAAATAAAAAACTGGGGGTGAAAATATCATTTTTGTACAAAAAAAATTATTTTTTTGTTTTTACGGCTGTACATTATAAACTTCTGTGAAGCACTTGGGGCTTCATAGCGCTCACCACACACCTAGATAAGTTCCTTGTGGGGTCTATTTTCCAAAATGGGGTCACTTGTTGGGGATTTCCACTGTTTAGGCGCATCAGGGGCTCTCCAAATGCGACATGACACCCCCAGACCATTCCATCAAAGTCTGCAATCCAAAACGTCACTACTTCCCTTCCGAGCCCCAACGTGTACCCATACAGTAGTTTTCTCCCACATATTGGGTATCAGCGTACTCAGGACAAATTGGGCAACAACTTTTGGGGTCCAATTTCTCCTGTTACCCTTGTAAAAATAAAATATTGGGGCGAAAAAATCATTTTTGCAAAAAAAAAAAAAGATTTTTTATTTTTACGGCTGTGCGTTATAAACTTCTGTGAAGCACTTCGGGGTTCAAAGTGCTCACCACACATCTAGATAAGTTCCTTGTGGGGTCTATTTTCCAAAATGGGGTCACTTGTGGGGGGTTTCCACTGTTTAGGTGCATCAGGGGCTCTCCAAATGCGACATGACGCACCCAGACCATTCCATCAAAGTCTGCAATCCAAAACGTCACTACTTCCCTTCCGAGCCCTGACGTGCGCCCATACAGTAGTTTTCTCCCACATATTGGGTATCAGCGTACTCAGGACAAATTGGACAACAACTTTTGGGGTCCAATTTCTCCTGTTACCCTTGTGAAAATAAAATATTGGGGGTGAAAAAATCATTTTTGTAAAAAAAAAAGATTTTTTATTTTTACGGCTGTGCGTTATAAACTTCTGTGAAGCACTTCGGGGTTCAAAGTGTTCACCACACATCTAGATAAGTTCCTTGTGGGGTCTATTTGTCAAAATGGGGTCACTTGTGGGGGGTTTCCACTGTTTAGGTGCATCAGGGGCTCTCCAAATGTGACATGACGCCCCCAGACCATTCCATCAAAGTCTGCAATCCAAAACGTCACTACTTCCCTTCCGAGCCCCGACGTGTGCCCATACAGTAGTTTTCGCCGACATATTGGGTATCAGTGTACTCAGGACAAATTGGACAACAACTTTTGCGTTCCAATTTCTTCTGTTACCCTTGTGAAAATAAAATATTGGGGGCGAAAAAATCATTTTTTGTAAAAAAAAAAAAAGATTTTTTATTTTACGGCTATACGTTATAAACTTTAGTGAAACACCTGGGGGTTCAAAGTTCTCACCACACATCTAGATAAGTTCCTTGAGGGGTCTAGTTTCCAAAATGGTGTCATTTATGGGGGTTTCCACTGTTTAGGCAGATCAGGAGCTCTCCAAACACGACATGGCGTCCAGCCAATTCTGCGTTGAAAAAGTCAGACGGCGCTCCTTCCCTTCCAAACTCTGCCATGCACCCAAACAGTGGTTTACCCCCACATATGGGGTATCAGCGCACTCAGGACAAATTGCACAATAACTTTTGGAGTCTTGTTACCCTTGGAAAAATAAAAATTGGGGTGAAAAGATCATTTTTGTGGAAAAAATATGATTTTTAAATTTTACGGCTCTACGTTATAAACTTGTGTGAAGCACTTTGGGGTTCAAATTGCTCATCAAAAATCTAGATAAGTTCCTTAGGGGGTCTAGTTTCCCAAATGGGGTCATTTGTTGGGGTTTCCACTGTTTAGGCACATCAGGGCTCTCCAAATGCAACATGGCATCCAAACTCAATTCCAGCCAATTTTGGTTGGAAAAAGTCAAATGGTGCTCCTTCCATTCCGAGCTCTGCCGTGCGCCCAAACAGTGGTTCCCCCCCACATATGGGGTATCAGCGTACTCAGGACAAATTGTACAACAACTTATATGGTCCAATTTCTCCTGTTACCCTTGGGAAAATAAAAAATTAGTGACTAAAAGATAATTTTTGTGGGAAAAAAATAGGATTTTTTATTTTCATGCCCGGGCATTATAAACTTGTGTGAAGCACTTGGGGGTTCAAAGTGCTCACCAAAGATCTAGATAAGTTCCTTAGGGGGTCTAGTTTCCAAAATGGGGTCACTTGTGGGGGTTTCCACTGTTTAGGCTCATCTGGGGCACTGCAAACGGAACATGACTCCCATTAACGTCTGCATTCCAAAACGTTACTACTTCCTTTCCAAGTCCTGCCGTGCGCCCAAACAGTTTCCCCCCCCCACATATGGGGTATCAGCGTACTCAGGACAAATTGGACAACAACTTTTGGGGTCCAATTTCCTTGGGAAAATTAAAAAATTTGGGACTAAAAAATCATTTTTGTGGAAAATTGATTTTTTTTTTTTTTCACACCCAGGCTTTATAAACTTTTGTGAAACACTTGAGGGTTCAAAGTGCTCACAACAGATCTAGATAAGTACCTTAGGGGGTCTAGTTTCCAAAATGGTGTCACTTGTGGGGGTTTCCACTGTTTAGGCGCATCAGGGGCTCTCCAAACGCGACATGGCATCCAATCTAAATTCCAGCCAATTTTATTTTAAAAGTCAAACGTCGCTCCTTCCCTTACGAGCTCTGCCGTGTGCCCAAACAGTGGTTTTCCCCACATATGGGGTATTGGCGTACTCAGGAGAAATTGCATAACAACCTTATCTGTCCATTTTCTCCTTTTACCCTTGTGAAAATAAAAAAAAGTTTGTAAAAGATCATTTTTGTGGCTAAAAAGTAAAATATTCATTTTTTCCTTCCACGTTGCTTTAGTTACTGTGAAGCACCTGAAGGGTTAATAAACTTCTTGAATGTGGTTTTGAGTACCTTGAGGGGTGCAGTTTTTAGAATGGTGTCACTTTTGGGTATTTTCTGCCATATAGACCCCTCAAAGTGACTTCAAATGTGAGGTGGTCCCTAAAAAAAATGGCTTTGTAAATTTTGTTGTAAAAATGAGAAATCGCTGGTCAACTTTTAACCCTTATAACTTCCTAACAAAAAAAAAATTTTGGTTCCAAAATTGTGCTGATGTAAAGTAGACATGTGGGAAATGTTATTTCTTAACTATTTTGTGTGATATATTTCTCTGTTTTAAGGGAATAAAAATTCAAAGTTTGAAAATTGCAAAATTTTAAAAATTTTCGCCATATTTGCGTTTTTTTCAAAAATAAACGCAAGTTATATCGAAGAAATTTTACCACTAACATGAAGTACAATATGTCACGAGAAAACAATCTCAGAATCGCGAAGATCCGTTGAAGCGTTCCAGAGTTATAACCTCATAAAGAGACAGTGGTCAGAATTGTAAAAATTGGCCCGGTCATTAACGTGCAAACCACCCTTGGGGGTGAAGGGGTTAAATATGTGTCCACTTTAACATATTGTTTTTGCGACAGATTAAAAAAGTCTTATGTTTCTTAAATGTTATCTATGACCAGAAAATTTAAAGTTTCAAATCATAGAAAAAAGGTATATGGTCCATAGGCAAGAAGCAGGGTTGCCAGCTTGATTTTTTTTATTTTTTTCTGGACAGCTTATCAAAAAATCACGGACAAATCATTATGATTAAGTGATAGGTGTCTACAGCCCATAATTCTGATATGAAGACATCAGTCGCATTCACTGTAAACTGTAAAATGATGATAATTACAGTCAAAATATTCTGCAAAAGTTTCTTTAGCTTCAAAAAAATCCGACACCTTCATTTTTATTTACAGACATGGCAAAAAAGTGCCCAATTTTTACGGACTGTCCTGGAATTTCTGTCAACCCTGAAAGTGGGACACTAGTTAACTGTCTTCTCCATTTCCTGAATAGACCTGTGCAGGCCTACCTCAATATTAACAAATAATAGAGAAGAGAAACATCTTAAGGCTTACAGCTAATTGTACATCAACTGGCACTTTTTGTCCCTTTTTTGTAGTCTCAAGGAACAGGAACCTTCTCTCCTCAATAAAAGTTCCTGACATGAACACTATTTAGACTTGAGAGTCCTCAGTGGTTGATACCTTTTAATGGCTAACTGAAAAGATGGTAACAAATTGCAAGCTTTCGAGACTACTCCGGTCTCTTCATCAGGCAAAGACTAAAACAAAAACTGAAGAATCACATATATATATATACACAAGAGGACACAGGAATAGTGCAATAGGTAAGACAAGTGACGTGAAGCAGAACTGTCATTATGGCAGAAGAATGAACTCTCTCCTTATCTATGATCTGTTCCAATATTTATGTTCATTCCTCTGCCATAATGACAGTTCTGCTTCACGTCACTTGTCTTACCTATTGCACTATTCCTGTGTCCTCTTGTGTATATATATATATGTGATTCTTCAGTTTTTGTTTTAGTCTTTGCCTGATGAAGAGACCGGAGTAGTCTCGAAAGCTTGCAATTTGTTACCATCTTTTCAGTTAGCCATTAAAAGGTATCAACCACTGAGGACTCTCAAGTCTAAATATTTTTCTATCTACTGGCTAACACGGTACGAAGATACACATCTTTCCTATGACATGAACACAACTTTTTTGAAGATCACAGAGAGACATTTATGGTTCATTGTGTGAAAAATCGATTCTAATGTGAAGCTATACACTTGAATAATTTTTCAGACTAATGTTAACAGACTAAATCATCTACAGAGAAATTTTCAAGGACAAAATTGCATGAAACTAATGTGTAACTGAGCTAAACAGATGTTTTCCGATTCAATGTAAAAGATTTACTAATGAAAATCTATATATCAGGTGAAATAGAAGAACATATTGTATAAGGATCAATGCAGGACAGAGAAATTTTAGAAAAAAAAATGACACCTGTGCTAAAGTATGCTTACCATAAAGGCAGCCTATGTAGTTGACATTGGCAAATAGAGGTCTGTACTAGATTAGTTCTATCTCCATTTCAATGCAATTTGCATACATGTTATCTCCACATGTGCTGCAATGTAAGAAAACAAGGACATAGAGAACGTTCTGTAGTCATAAAAACTGAATGGAATGGCCAAAATCTTTTGCTTAAAGAGAACTTGTCATCAAGTCAAATGTGGACAATTTTTGCTTTTATTTTATTCCTTCATATTTTTTTTGTTCTTTTTTTTATTTGCTATACATTTCCCAAAATATGAGCCTCTTTATTTAGTACTGTTTTTTAGTGTTTAGCAAAAGGGTGTGCCTCAAAGGATTCTCTGGAGGAGTGTCTTTACAATGCTCTGCCTATTAATCTGTGACATGAGTTATGGTGTGAGACAGAATGACGGACAAGTGAGGGATGTGGTTGTTTTTTAATTTTTTTTATTACAGCTGACCATGGCTTCAGTGGTGTGGGCGTCAGGTGAGTATAACTGTGGTTTTTATTTTTAAATAAAAAAGTAAAAGTGTGATTTTTTTTAATTTAAAATAAAGAACTTTATTCTGCCTGTGTGTTTATTTGCAATATAACTATAGGATTAGTAATGGATAGTCATCTTATAGACACCTCTCCATTACTAAGCAGTGGACTTGATGTCACCAGACAATACAAAAGTGATATCAACCCACAAATATGAACCTCACTTGCCATTGTCACAGGCAAGTGGGAAGAAGAGGGCAAAGCACCAGAATTGGCAAATCTAATAAATGAGTCTCTTCTGAGGCAGCTGCAGGCTGCTAATTTTAGACTGGGGGCACAATATCTATGGCCTTTACCAGCCTGAGAATACCAGCCCCCAGCTGTCTGCTTTAGCTTATCTGGTTGTCAAAAATTGGGAGGACCCCAAGCTGTTTTTTAAAATTATTTAAATAATTTAAAAACATAGCGTCGGGACCCCTTTATTCTTGATTACCAGCCTTGCTAACGCTGACAGCTGAGGGTTGCAGCCCACAGCTGACAGTTTTGACTGGCTAGTTAACAAAAATACAGGCGAACCCACAGCGTTTTTTTTTTTAATTTATGTAGAGTGCAGGCGTCGGCTGATGAATACTCACATCATTCGCTGCCTGTTCTCACTGTTATTAGCGGCAGCAGGCAAAGGCTGATGGGAGTAGTAGTCTCACCAGCCGACGTCAGTAACCAGAAGTAAACTTTTTACTTCCGTTCATAGCTGTGGGCTCACGCTGTCAATTTGACAGTGTGGGAGCCACAGATCTCTGACCGGTGGTAATGATTTTATTGCCGATCAGAGGCAGTGTTTAACTCACTGTCATGCACAAGACAGTGTGGCAAACACTAGATGTTCGGGTACTGTTCTGGTGCCCGAACCAAACTTTTTTTAACTGGTCGACCAAATCCACTGCACCAAAACATCCAGTGGTTCGCCCATCACTATTCCAGACCAAACTGTCTTCGCCAAGACTGGAAATACTGACATCTCATTCTTAACTCACCTGACCCCTAAAGCCTGCAAATGACTGCAGCAGTCAGGTGAATGGTACAGGATGTCATCAGTTGTGCCTTGGATGCAATTCTATTCCAGTTACCTGACCTCATTATTAAGGCTCCCCCCCTTTTCATCTAAGCTCTTCATAGCACTTGAGTATTAATATAGTGATTACAGAACTTTACATACTACTGCTGTTTGAGGTGTATGCTGAATGTTGGAAGTTAACCTCTACAGTGAAAGGGCAGACAAGAATACTATCTAGAGGGACTGAAAAAATAAAAGTAGATCACATTAGAGATGAGCTGAGGTTTGAGTTTGAGTCAAATTTCCTGAAATTCGTGGTGTCACATAAATTCGAACATTTGAGATTCAATTTGCGGTTTGCAATAAAAAACTTGCCCAGCACTATTTCCCACACTGCTGGAGTATCAGAGAGTGGGCTAATGTAATTTTTCATGGCCGCATGAACTTCCCGATAATGCCCTGTAGCTATGATATCTTATGGATTATCAAAATTTGTACTGTGATAGTCAGTACCTGGGCCATCAGAGATCAGCAGTTCCCAGTGGAGCACAGTTGATATGACAGTCTTTTTCATCTCCAAAGTCACTGGGTAAGTCTCTATCCACACTAGAGTGTAAGCTCTTATGGTCAGCATGGTCCTCTTTCTCTCATGCCCATAAAGTGTGAGCTTTTATGGTTAGCTCTGGGGTTCACTGTGTCTCCTTTTTCCCACATGTATTTTACTAGCAATTACAAACTTTTCAGTATTGAGATTTCTGCAAATTTATTTGGTGCAAATCAGATTTTGGGAGAAAATTATTAGAAGTTGTTGAATTTGAATTTCAAAAGATCCGCTCATATCTACACTTGATCTTAGGTGTTTACAAACCCATAATTGCGTTACAATGTAAGCAGCACACAAGTACACATTAGAAGATGATGAGTGCAATGAAATTAGAATTGCTTTCCAAACTCTGAAAATAAGCTACTAACTCTTTAAAATCCTATTACCCTATTTTAATAAGAAATTTCCATGATCTACTGCACAATATTAACAGTATCTTGACATAAACCAGTCTTATAAGTTGTATACTTGCAAACTACTAATAATATTTATGTAAATTACCAATTGCCAACAATGACAACCGACATCTTGAATTTAAATATTTACAATTGGATAATAAATGCAATGATACATCTTTAGTATTTGGAGTACTGTAAAGTGTATTGGCGAGTTGATAAAAATTACGGACTTTATTCCATTCTTTCTGTAAATCTACATTAACAGATGCCGTTTACATAGCTAGGCTCCAATGTATTCATTGGCTGAATAACATTAGCTGACTCAAAGACATGACAGATGAAAAGACTTACAATTTGTTTGCACATTTTCTTGCAAGCAAAAATCAAACAGCTCTTAAAAACCCAATTGTTATCTGGCAACAACAGACACACACTGAGTTGACTGAAGTTGAAATAAACAGCTCCAACATGCAAAAGGTTATTACACAATTTGCGTGGGAAAAAAAGTCATTTAAGTAATCTTTGCCCATGAAGTCTGAGTCAGTTAATTTTTACAAGTAAACTTTAAACACAATGGGTTGATTACTTATACAGACTCTCAAAGTGTAGAAAAAGAAAGGCTGCCTCATTGTAGTGCATAATATCTGTGATTCCAGGCACTGGTCTTTTGACCAGAGAATCTTCATTGTTAAAAATAACTGTTCTTACTTTCTCTAACTGCCAGAAGCTTTATTGTGTAGACACTGCCATCCTGTGTTCATTATGTGAACAATAGAAATAAAGCAGCGACAATACCGCAGAAGCAATTGCTCCTTGTTAGTCACTCCAAGTCTAAACCCATCGTAATCCATGCAAGGAATTAGAATGATCTTCTTCCCAACACATTTCCTAAAAACAAAGGAACAAGGTCTTATAATAGTGAAATAATATCACAATAAATAGATAATATTCATCTATGAAAAGTGAAAGACTTATGCTGCGTGTACAGAACACTTCCCAATAAACCCTTATTAATGAACCAGTATTGTACATATATAGCAGGCAAATGATCTTTAAACATGAAGGGACAAGAGTGTCAATAAAACCAGATAATACAGATACAGATCTGCATATTATTTTGTCATTTTCACTAATAGCTCTTTGTATTAAAGATAGTTACAGTACAGGGTTTTTTTGCCAGATTGTCATGTGAACCAGAAGTGGCATGATTTCATTAAATATGCTTAAAGAAGGCCATTTCCTACTTTTTGGAGGGCATTCCTGAGGAGAGTTGGTATGGAGGATAAAATGTGTTATATAAATGTTGAGTGGTATGCATATATACAAGAGTTTATAAAATGTTATATATTCTGTGTGCAAACCTTAAGAATGAGATAAAAACAGTGTTAAAAAAAAGCATTTGTCTCGCAATGACAATCTCTGTTGATATGTTGTATTAGGGCATATGGACAGCATTAACTTTGGAAAATCAATGTATTCATGTATCACATGAATGACAGAGACAATCAAATCGATCATTTATATATACAGTCATGGCCAAAAGTACGTGTGTAACTGTGTTGTTTTTTTTATAAAGTACTTATTTCATTTTCTGTATTTCACTAGTTCAATGCCCGCTAGGGCCGTGGGTACTCGGTCCGGGTCGGACAGTTCTTTGGGGGGAAGGTCACGGCAGCAATGACCCAGTCCATGGCCCTTGGCCTGCAATAAAAATGAGGGGGAAATAAGTTTATAGGGGAATAAGATCGTGACGCCACCCGTGGTATTCGGCAATAGATGGCCGACGCTGCAATTCAGGTCCACTGGGCGGTTGATGATGCAGCAGAGATGTTATAGCTTTCCACGGGTAGAGATAGGCCCTATTGCAGTTATAAGGTTATTTGAAAATGGTAAGGGTTGTAGTGCAGGGTAGGTGAAGCAGTAAACAAATCCGAGGACACAGCAGGTGCAGTCTTCAAACTTTACTCACAGTCTTTAGGTTACAATCACCAGCCGGGTGCTGTGTCCTCCGGGTTGGTGGCCCAGCCAGTTCTCGGGTAGTTTGGGGTACACTTTACCGGGGCTTCTTGTGTACTTTTACCCCTTCTTGTGTACTTTCTCCAGTCGTCTCTCCTGCACTGGCTAACGTCTTTCCTCCTACCTTGCTCCTCACATACAGTGTCCCAAGCCAGCAGCCTCAGATCCTATCGGGCGACGTCTTCCTGGTCCCCTTGATTCTATGTGGCTACCTTTTCAGCGAATATGTGTGGATTTGGCCATTGCACATACAGTCACAACAGCCTCTGGTTTGCTAGCTGAGTCCAACAATCTCTCCACTAGTCTGGGGCCGGTCCCCTACTCTGACCTGGTCCCTCCACCCGACTACGGTCAGCCTGGATTTGAGCGCCACGGGTGGATTACTCACTTCCCTGGCCCCTAGGACCCCTTTTCCTCTCAGGAGCTCCTTTCTTTAGCACTGCTCCTCTCAACTCCTCTCTCTGCTCTCCTTCCAA
Organism: Oophaga sylvatica; assembly: GCA_033576555.1. NCBI lineage: Eukaryota > Metazoa > Chordata > Amphibia > Anura > Dendrobatidae > Oophaga > Oophaga sylvatica. Next base: position 274,343,769 of record JARQOD010000004.1, read on the forward strand.
CTGTCACACTCCCTTCCCATCTGAACTGAGGCTCCTCCCTCTCCCTTGGGGTGGTGTGTGGTGTTGGATGCACATATGCGAGCACCGGGTAGTGCCCCCTCCTTACCCGAGAGCTGAGTACCACACCACTGGCTGAGGTGCAGTACTTCTGTGGCGACTGGACCCTCAGGGGCACCACATACCCCCCCGTTAAACACAGCACGTCCCCGGGCTAGAACAGAGTAAAACAGGTGTTAAAACATGCAAATATTTTTATGAAATGCATTTCAACAAGGTAAACAGTTAAACAGGTAACTCTTTCTTCCCTTTTATTGGAGGTACTCTCTTGGTTGACCATTGCATATAAATACCGGAAATATAAAACATAGCATTACTCTAAAAATAACAACTTTCTCAACATCAAGTTCAACAAGTTTCAGTGAGATCTCAAACCGGGCATCTTTCTCACCATCCTCAGTGCAATTTGGGGAACCCGTCTCAAACCCCCAATGTAGGCCCTGGGCATGGCTACAGGGCTTAGCCAGTCAACTCGAACTAATTTTCGGCCATGCCAGACAGTTTTTGTTCTTTGGTCTACTGTAAAATATAGTGTCCCACTCGCACTCTAAAGGTTTGCTGTAAAACCAATAAGGAGCACATTAAATGCTAACTATTTACAAGAAAGTTCTTGTCACTCACTGTCCACGACCGCATTGTCTTTAAACTTAACAAACTTGCCTAAATAACTATTTCTTTACTTTCTCTTCCAGGGCAGTTCCTGGTGCCTACAGCCTCCTGCTCTGGGAAGTTCTTCTTCCTGCATCACACCAGGTGACACAAATGGAGCAAATCCTGCAGCAGGGGTCTGAGTTACCTGTGTCCGCATTGACATTTTTGCTGATTCAGGGTGTTTGCAGCTTCCGGGTTTGAAGCTACTGATTTTTGTCGCCTTACCTGCATGGGAGCAACACGTCCCCACGTGCACCTACCACCCCCTTTCGCCTACATGCCGGGTGTAGGTCACGAGATCTCCCAGGTACAGATCACGATCAGGTTGCCCCTCCAACAGATGCGACTCCACATCCCAGCGAGTCACAAATAGTTCTTAGGCCATCCTGGGTTCCTTAATAAACCCCCAGCCTCTTTTTAAATTGAAGGAGACCACAGTGACTTGCCTCTGTGGGCCCTGGTCGGCGGGTCTAGCCTTGCAGGCCTGGGCTTTGGCCTTCATATTGCGATCCTTCATCGCTTTCCACATGGCCTTGTGCTCCTGCTTCTCGGCCTCCAACCTGGGCGCCTGCTGCCGACAGTAATCCTCCAAACTGAGAGTCTCTACCCAGTTCTCTCCCACCTGGGCCCCCTCCAGTAACCCCATTAGCTCCATCCCCGGGTGTTCCCAGCGAAAAACTACTTTTTCCCCGTGCACTTTGTGGGGCATTACCTCAGGCTGCAGCGGGACCACCAGCCTGTCCCTGGTATCTGCCGTCCAGTCCCAGGCTACTTTTCTAAACGCCTGACCAGGTTTGAGGGCTATCAGGGATTTAAGGGCCCAACCAGGGTTTCCTATTCCACCGGGGCAATGCTGTTACCTTTGCCTTTCTCTTCTCCGGTGTATCTCCGGGAATCCTCTTTCTCCTCCTCCAAGGTCGGGGATGTGGGTCGAGAGGCCGCCCACCGCTCAGACATCTTCTCCAGGAGGGCCTCCTTCCATTTGGCCATCTCCGTCATTTGCGTCTTCTGAAGTTGATGGCTAAGCTCCTCCACTTCGACTCCAAGAAACTCCGGGTCCGCCTCAGGCAGCTGGTCGGGGTTTCCATCCTGAACACTCCGACCACCGCTTGCCATGGTGCTCATCGGGTTCCTCTCTGCCTCCCCTCCAGCACACTTCATCACACACTGTGCTGTGCTTTCCCCGCTCTCTTCCCTTAGTGGGCATTCCTTCCTCTTTTTCCCACCAGTCACACCAGGAGGTGGATCCCCCTGGCCGACGGACAAGTACTTCATCAAAGTCTTTGCAGTGGGCGGGTATGGCTTTTTGCACTGAACCCAGCCCCTGTACTGGCTAACACCTTTCCTCCTGCCCTGCACCTCATACACAGTGTCCCAAGCCATCAGCCTCAGATCCTATTGGGCAATGTCCTCCTGGTCCCCTTGATCCTATGTGGCTACCTTTTCAGCGAATGTGTGTGGATTTGGCCGTTGCACATACAGTCACAACAGCGTCCAGTTTGCTAGCTGAGTCCTACAGTCTCTCCACTAGTCTGGAGCCGGTCCCCACTGCGACCTGGTCTCTCCACTCGACTATGGTCAGCATGGATTCAGGAGCCACGGCTGGATTCCTCACTTCCCTGGCCCCTAGGACTCCTTCTTCCTCAGGAGCTACTTTCTTTACCACTGCTCCTCTCAACTCCTCTCTCTGCTCTCCTTCCAACTGTCACACTCCCTTCCCGCCTGAACTGAGGCTCCTCCCCCTCCCTTGGGGTGGTGTTGGATGAAAATTTGCAAGCAACGGGTAGTGCCCCCTCCTTACCCGAGAGCTGAGTACCACACCTCTGGTTGAGGTGCAGTACTTCTGTGGAGACTGAACCCTCAGGGGTGCCACACTAGTCAAATGTAATAACTGCACACCCTGCAATATTGAAGAGTGCTGTATCTGCATGCTCCTTTCTAGGTATGCACCTACTAATGTAGAATTCGTAATTGCGGTATGTCTTTTTTTGTCAGCAGGGGAAGAATAGAGTTAAAAATTGTAAACAATAATTAGAAAAAAATAGTACACACATTTTAACCATTGCATAATTGTTTTGATAGTCAAGTTTGTCAACCGTACACCCATAGCTATACTGTGGGCGGTTACCACATTTGGAAGTCATCAAAAAATCTAGCATTTATTGTCGCATCCTTTCTGGCTGGGGTTGGGGGATTTCAATTTCTCATAAAAAAAAAATTTTAAAAAACAAATTACACTAAATCCAGACTTTTAACTGCATAAATCTGTTTTGGCACACCTGTTTAAATTTGCCAATTGAGTATGATATTGTTGTATTAGGCTTTTGGGCCATCATGTGCACTCTACTTAGAATTTCTGCTGAATCCATATTTTTTAGGGTTTGGAGAAGTGTTTTTAAACATTTTTGTAAGCTGTACATTTATGCTCAAAATATATGGTAAATGAAAAAGTAATAGTGTCAATGGACATGGTAGTATGAAAAAGAAAAAACAATACCACAAAAACAAATGTGAGAGCAACTAGCTGCAGCATCACCTGCATGCATCACCTGGGAGGAAGTGGAGGTTGTAATGGAATATATATCACATCACTCGTCTCAGTCAGGATGATGTTACCTCTGACAGCAACACTGTCGGTTTGAGTTAGTGTTCTGCCCGGTCTACCTCTTCTACCACCATAACATGTAATGAAAAATCCTACATAAACATGGAGTCAATATTCCACCAAATAGATAATTCAAAAGTTTATTATGTTGCACAGAAAAGTGGCAAAAAGTACATAAAAATAAAGCTAAAAAGTCAACAGCAAAGACTCAGGTATTTGTGGCATGTGGTCCACACATAAATAATGGAGAGGGACAAAGTAGATGCTATATGCATGTAATTAATAACAAAGTGCTAGTGCATATACAATATTGTAATATCATAGCATAAAGTTAAATGCAGATAATGTAGGTCTGACCAAGTAATAAAATCACTTAGTGTCCAATACAAACATCATCAGAAATATTGCACTCCTAATCATTGCACCAATAGTGATGTAGTAAATATGAAACTGCATAAATATCTGCAAATTCTATATCCAAGCAAAGAATTACCCATCTGTCCCTATGTGGAACACCACGACTGCAGTCCCAATGCACGTTTCACTTGGGCTTCCTCGGTAGATTGTAGTCCAGACTGATATCTTATAATCACCTCCACAGGTGCAAGTTGTTTGGCTAGATTATCGACGCATGTGCAGTACTGTCCATGCCAGGGATTGCATCACCTCTGGCATTCCAATTAATACTGCGATTCAGGGGGAATCCCCTATGATGCCAATGACCCGCTCGCATCAATACAGGATGCCATGGGCAATACCTTAATGCATGATACGTAACAGGCATGCGGACAAGCCAAGCGCCATCTTGGAAATGGCCATAAAAAAAGGTAGGTATATAGTAAATACAGTGGCATGTAAAAGTTTGGGCACCCCTTCTCCAAATTACTGTTATTGTGAACAGTTAAACAAGTTGAAGATGAAGTGATCTCTAAAAGACCAAAAGTTAAAGATGAAACTTTTCTTTTGTTATTTGTTGGTGACCGGGGTGACTTCATAGAGGTTACCTCCGGTTACTGGGCTTCGTTCCCAGCCGGGCTGAGCTGCGGTGAGATCCGATGAGATCCCCACTATCACTGTGAGCCATGAGCGCTCACGTTGCTAGCGGGGATCTCACCGCAGCTCAGCACGGCTGGGAACAGAGCCCAGTGACCGGATGTAACCTCTATGACGTCACCCCCAGTCACTGAGCACTCACGGTGCTAGCGGGGATCTCACCACAGCTCAGCCCGGTTGGGAGTGGAGCCCAGTGACAGGAGGTAAACTCTATGATGTCACCCCAAGTCACTGACACTGCCTTCACAGCGGCTCATTCACCTGTGGTTCTCAGCCAGGACGGTCGCACCTTGGCATTGTCCAGGTTGAAAACTAATTATCCCCCAGACATAAATTACGGCGTGGGACAGAACGACAAAAAGGTATGGTATATTGTTGCTTTTTCTATTTTATTTTTATTACAGGAGAACGAGGACTTCGGTGGAATTAGGCGAGGTTGTAAGTATGGTTTAATTAAGGGGTCTGTCATTTTTTCAATTAAAGGACTTTATTCTTGGTGTGTGTGTTTTTATACAATGTGACAATCGTGTTAGTAATGGATAGGTGTCTTATTGACGCCTCTTCATTACTAACCTGACGCCTCTCCATTACTAACCTCGGGATTGATGTCATCTGACAATACAATGGTGACATCAACCCCACAAATATGATGAACCCCACTTGCCCTGTAGCGGAGCTGGCCAAAGAGCCAGAATTGGCTCATCTAATAGATGTGCCTTTTCTGAGCAGCTTTGGGCTGATTTTAGGCTGGGGGATCAATATCTATAGCCCATTACCAGTCTGAGAATATCAACCCCCAGCTGTGAGCTTTAGCAATGCTTTAGCAAGGCTGGTTGTCAAAAATGGGGGGTCCTCACACCATTTTTTTAAATTATTTATTTATTTAAAAAAGCTTGCCTTTAAGCTACAAAGTGCTCTGCACTGTAGCTGCACTACTACCAGTACAGGGCATGACACCTTTGTGACTGGGAGCTTTGTGTCTGTTTTCACCACAAAGTGGCGATTATCTAACTCATCCTATACTTTCTTTGATCCTCTGCGACAAATATGACCCCATCCCCAACAGCCACAGGGGCCATCGGATCGGCGAAAGACCTGATGTTTGCTAAACGGTTCAACGAACATACCCAAAAGCAATTGACTTGACTGGAAGGCAAAACCCAAAGCATAGACAACACCTTCAGGGGGCAAAACGGCTAAAATTAGGGACAGACACAGGAAAAGTTGCATCAATTGACCCATCAATGAATAATTTAAAAAAACGGTGTAGGGTCCCCCTCATTTTTGACAACCAGCCAAGCTAAAGCTAACAGCTGGGTGCTGGTATTCCCAGGCTGGTATGGGGCCTTGAATATTGGACCCTCCCAGCCTAATAGTAGTACGCACTGCTCAATGTCTCTGCTGGATGGCAGGCTGAATAATTGCATCATGCAACAATGCAGCCTGCCATCTTGATGTAGCAGAGCTAGACCTATTTTGGGACAAATGGATTATTATCTTCTCTGTGGACAGGTAAGGAATATTGTGGTCTATTATTTTAATTCTGTAACAGGACACCATAGCTTCTGTGGACTGGGAGATGACGTGAGTATGGATTAATTTAGATTCATTAAAGGAGTCTGTGTCATTATTTCAATTAAAGGGCTTTATTCTAGCTGTGTGTTTATTTGCAATATAACTATTGGATTAGTAATAAATAGGCATCTTTTAGACGCCTCTCTATTGCTAGGCCATGGGCTTGACGCCACTGAACAATACAAAGGTGACACCAACCCCACAAATAAGAACCTCACTTGCCACCACCATAGGGCAAGTGGGAAGAGCCAAGCAAAACACCAGAATTGGTGCATCTATTAGATGTGCCTTTTTTGAGGCGGTTGTGGGCTGCTATTTTCATGGCCCCTTCCCAGCCGGAGATTAGCAGCCCCAGCTGTCTGCTTTAGCTTTGTTGGTTGTCAAAAATGGGGAGAAACCAGACACCACTTTTTTATTATTATTTATTTAAATAATTAAAAAATACGGCGTGGTGACCCTTCTATCCTTGATAACCAGTCTTTCTGAAGCTGACAGATGAGGGTTGCAGCTCACAGCTGTCAGTTTTGCCTGGCTGGTTATCAAAAATACAGGCGAACAGCAAGTAATTTTTTTTGGAGGTCCCCCATTTTAATAACCAGGGAAGGTTAAGTATACAGCAATGAATATTGTCTCTTTCCCAGAATATTAACATCAGACCCCAGCTGTTGGCTTTCCCTCAGCTTCTTATGAAAATTTTGGGGGACCCCACTGTCCTATTGGCAAGTTTTTAATACTAAGGTTAGGATACAGCTTTAAAGAAGGCTACTACTTGCGATATAAAGCAATTTTATTTCAGAGTACAAAATTAAAGGAATAGTATAATTGCGGACACTTTTGTATATTTTAACATACAAAGCTTAAGTACATATAAAGATTAAACACATATAAAGATTAAGTACATATACTCACATCAACATCAAGGAGTTTTTAAGCATCATCAGTCTGGAATATCAGAGAAGCATGCACCAAGACAGAGAACCTCCTGGAAAATTCACAACACTGCATGGGCGTCCCCACTTATGCAGGTATCACAATACTGTACACATATAAGTACAGATACCCAACTTTCTGCTTCTGCTTTAGTCATGTTTCTCTGGCCTTATTGAGTGATTTACACTGTGTACCTCTGGTTCAGCTTTGCTCTCTAGTGGCCAGCTTTTGGGAGAAGATGAATCAGAGACAATGGGGCAATAAGCTTACACAATATAAAAGCTCCCAAGGATTAAATGAGTCCACAGAACACAGAAGTTAAATAAACCTCCATGTTTTACAATAACAAACAAAAGCATAGAAAAATATGGAACTATTTGTGAGGTAAAAGCTTTCAGACAATGAAGTAAACAGCTCTCAAGATTGTGTCACTATGAGCATTGTCTGTCTGTAAATGTATGACCAGCAATGCTGCTCTCTCATAGTTTGAATGCATCCTGTATATTTCAATATGGAATCAAAATATCAATTTTTATGTTCACACTACACCCACTGTGTTTTTTTTTCATTTTTCTTTTATTTATTTACTAGTACTGCAAAATACACACCCAAGATAACCTTCATTTACAGCCTTCAGGTGTTCCAGCGTCTAGAAACTTCAGTAGCCTTAAAATGTCACTGAAAGTTTCATATGAGATTTCAGGGCCTCACAGCTTCCGGGAGACCAGGTGGCTTTGAACTCTGGTAACATGAAAGGCTACCTGAGTTCAAGCCACTAGGTCTCCCAGTAGTTCCAGTGCCGGACTGCTGAATGCCAGACTCGCTGCTGTTCATCAGTCGAGCACTGGCACTTGCAAAGCAAGAGAAACAGTGTTAGGGGTCGAGTTCCCACTTCTGCACAAGGGGAATCTCGAGCCATCCTGGCTGCGGTCACCCATTCGTCTCCAGCCGCAGTGGACTCTGCTCAGCTTAGACGTTGGTCCCAGCGTCTCGCCCAGTCTAACAGTGTGCAGAGGATTACTGCTGCATCTCCAGGCTCTGCTATTGTGGCCAGTACTGGTTAGCGGCGAGCAGACGTCTTTAGGACAAAGTCCTTGTTTTCCCCTTCTGAGCATGCCCAGGGTGAGATCTCTCATTGAAGATCAGGGGTCACATGCTCAGGTACTGCAGCAGCTCCTATTGGTCCGCCAGGAAGGTTCTGTGACTACTGGTGTTCTGGAACAGTTTCATTGGTCCTTGTTTCTGGCAGGTCCTGTAGCTGTTACTATAAAAGGGTGGCATGGCTGGGCCACCATGCGCTAGTGTCAATCTTTATATGCTTTGCGCCAGTGTGGTCATGCGTGTGTGTGGTTAGGGCCCGGCTGAAATAAGCCCCTAGAATACCGACTTAGTCGGTGAGGAGTTTGGTATGCTAGCTGGTCAGGGTCGGTGTCCTAGATGCCCTAGATTACCACCATAACCGGTGAGGAGTTTGATTGCAGTATTCAGGGCCTGGCGTTCAGACGCCATAGATTGCGGGTGACTCCCGCGAGGACATTAGCGCATGGTCACGTTCTATGTTCGCTTAGCAGTTAACTGTGTACCTGGGTGCCTGACAGGACACAGAACTTTTTCTCAGGGGCCCTGTGACGTAACAGGGTTTGCTTTCAATGCTAGACAGCGCCCTAGCGTGTTTATTTTGCGACTCAGTTGTGTTAAGTGAGTTCGCACACATCGCCATATAGCGCTGCGGCACTCCTTCTAGCGGCTCTGTGGATTAACAGAGTTCGCACATATTGCCACAGAGCGTTACGGCGTTTATTTTGGCGACTCTGCGGGATAACAGAGTTCGCTTCTTGCGCCATTTTACTAGCAGCAGGATCCGCCTGCACGGTGGACCCCGGGCTGCGAACGCACCTCTCCACATCATATATTTGGTGTGTTCTGCAGACCCTAACAAACAGCTGCTATTATCTCAGGTGAACTTACTGTTCTTGTTGACAATTAAAAAAGTAATTGAAAAAAAGGTGTGGGGGTCCCCCATTATTTTCATAATCACAAGAGGGAAAGTCAATGGCTGGGGGCTGATGTTAATATTCTGGGAAAGAGACAATATTCATAAAGGCTCCCAGGCTCCCAGGCAAATAATATCAGTTCACAGCTGTATACTAAGCCTTTCCTGGTTATTGAAATGGGGAAACCCCAAAAAATGACATAGGGTCCCCCTACATTTAACAACCTGCAAAGGTTAAGCAGACAGGTGTGGGCTGATATTAATAGCCTAGGAATTGACCATGGATATTGGCCCCTCCCAGAATAAAAATATCAGCTCTCAGATGCCCCAGAAATGGTGCATCCATACGATTCACCAAATCTGGCACTTAGCCTAGCTCTTCCCACTTGCCCTGGTGTTAGTTGGGGGGGTTGATGTCACCTTTGTATTGATAAGGAGACATCAAGCCCAAAGATTAGTGGAGAAGCATCTATAAGACGCCGCCATTACTAACCCCATTGTCACATTGTATAAAAAAACACACAGCCAGAATAAAGTCCTTTCATTGAAAGAATGACAGAGACTCCTTTAATAAGTCTAAATTAACAGAAGCCATGATCTCCTGCAACTTTCTGCTGGATGGCAGGCTGCATAGTTGCATTATGCAACAATGCAGCCTGGCATCTAGATATAGCAGAGCTAGACCCATCACCAGACAAATGAATTATTAACTTCTCGGTGGACAGGTAAGGAATATTGTGGCTTATTATTTCTATTCTGTTGCAGAAGACCATGGCTTCTGTGGATTGGGTGATGACGTGACTATGGGTTAATTAGATTCATTGAAGGAGTCTGTGTCATTCTTTCAATTAAAGGACTTTATTCTGGCTGTGTGTTTATTTACAATATAGCTATGGGGTTAGTAATGGAAAGGCATCTTATATGTAGACGCCTCTCCATTACTAACTCGTGGGCTTGATGTCACCAGACAATACAAAGGTGACATCATGTCCACAAATATGGACCCCACTTGCCGCCACCACCACAGGGCAAGTGAGAAGAGCCAGGCAAAGCACCAGAATTGGCACTTCTAAAAGATGCACCTTTCTGGGGTGGCTGTGGGCTGCTATTTTAAGGTTAGGGGGGCCAATATCCATGGCCCATTCCAACCTGAGAATAGCAGCCCCAGCTGTCTGCTTTAGGTTGGCTGATTGTCAAAAATAGGGGGGACCCCACTCCGTTTTTAAATTATTTACTTAAATAATTAAAAAATATGGCGCAGGGACCTGTTATGAATGTGCTGGAGATGGTTTCTGAGCAGAGGCTCCCTCTGGTGGTTGCAGACAGTACTGAACCTTACAGCGAGGAATGGCAATCTGGGATCACGGACTCGACTGATATAAGGGAGGTTCCCTCCCATGATGGTCACCGGTGATCAATTGTTCTTGTCTCAATTGTGGTTCCTGGTTCATTTGGAAGTCTGCTGGAGTCTTGCATGCATCTGCTGCTTTCAGATAAGATATTTTCTGCTTTTCTTTTTGTGCTTGCTTTTTGCATAATTTTCTGCACTTTTGTGGAGGTCAGTCGGGTCCCCTCCTGGGGCCTGTGCTCCTCTCAGTTTATCTGTAGCCACTGTTATTTGTTCATTTGCTTTTTCCTGTTTTTTCAGTGGCTGCGGCTTAGTTTTGTTACACCAGAGATCTGATTTAGGTTTTTGCAATCAGAAGAGTTGGTATTTTTTAGGGTTTTTTGTTGGATTGCAGTCAGAATTCTTTCGTGTACTTTTCTGTCTAGACAGATTGGGCCCCAGCGTTTGTTTATTCTATTTTCTGTCTGTGTCCGTGCTTCTTCTTGTCTAACCACCATTACATATTTGGGGGGCTTCCTGTTTTCTTTGGGGATCTGCTCCGGGGCAGAAAGCTTTCATCTTTCTGCCTTTAGGTGTAGTTATCTCTCAGGCTGTGACGAGGCGTCTAGGATCAACGTAGAAACGCTCCACGGCTACCTCTAGTTGTGTGGTTAGTTCAGGTTACTGCAATCCAATAGGTTCCAGCATTTCTGGTGTATTGCCGTTTTTGCTTTTTCTCCTCAGCTACCTAAACATAACAGGGACCCCTCTATTCTTGATAACCAGCCTTTCTGAAACTGACAGCTGAGGGTTGCAACCCGCAGCTGTCAGTTTTTCCTGGCTGGTTATGAAAAACACAGGGGAACCCCCACATCATTTTTTTTATTATTTATTCGTAGCTCAGTGGGTGGATGAATACTCCCATCAGCAGCCGCCTTCTATCGCTGTTAACAGTTGAATAAAACTCTCAACATTGTCCCTTGCTTGCTCACTTCAACATCCAGCGCTGGGGAACAGCTCAAACAGAACTGCTGATTCTGAGGCGCCGGTACGTGTCACACTGTTGTGTCATCAGTATGCAAGTGTACGGGGCATGTTGCGGCCCAGAAACACTGACTTCTGAAAAAGCCCTTAGTGAACTTGGTCATTTACCAAGCTCTGGCCGACTTTTGCCAATTTTTTAGGAAAAATGCTTGGAAATCCGAACACAAATCCGAATGAGCTACATTTGTGCCGAATTTTAGATTGGCAAATGTTTTCCGAACAAGTTCGCTCATCTCTATTGCTAACTCGAAACATGTTTTAAATTATTTAATTACTATTGATGCTGGAGCCCTTCTTCCATAAGTGTTTCAATCCCACTCCCCCTTTTAAAAAACCTTTGCTTCTTCCGTGTTTACCATGTGTGCATAAACCTGCAACACAGGCATCTGCCTCCAAACAGGGATAATTTTAGACTGTATTTAATTTTACAAAAACGTCTATTAGCCTGTTGGTTATCACCAGTTACCATCTATTGATATGATGTGTTCTCTTTCACATTTCTAAGGCTGTATTTGCATTAAAGAACTCTCAAGGGGATTCAAAGCAGTCCTGAGAAAACCCATAGTGTTACACAACTTTTCTTGGCAATTAAAGTCTTAGCAGTTGTACACTGCTCAAAAAAATAAAGGGAGCACTAAAATACCACATCCTAGATATCACTGAAAGAAATATTCCAGTTCAAAATCATTATTAGGGGTGAGAGCAATGAAGCAAAAATGACCAAAACAACTGCCAAAAAGGATGAAAACAAAGAAATGGTCTGTGGTCACCCCCTGCAGAACCACTCCTTTAGAGGAGTTGTTTTGCTATTTGCCTATTATTTTTACCTGCTGTCTGTTCCATTTGCATAACAGCAGGAGAAATTGATTTGAAAGAAGTGTAATTGACTTTAAATTACATTATGTTGTGTAAGTGTTTCCTTTATTTTTTTGATCAGTGTATGTGCGTGTATATATATATATATATATATATATATATATATATATATATATATACATACTGTATATATGTGCATGTATATATATCCAAATATTGAAGCAGTGCTAAAATATATTGATGCAGAGTGCCAGACCTCCAAGGCGCATGCTCAAAAAGTCTTATCATATAAAAAAGAGACGAGGGCAATACTTCAGTAAATTATTTTGTCCAAAAAGGTGGACTTTTTATTAGCTCATATGTGCAATGTTTCAGTCCTATCACAGAACCTTCTAGCTAAATCGATAGATTGAATTATACTTTCACAATTTTTTTTGAGTCTATAGGGCACAGACTGCAAAATACAGGCAATGGCATGCATTTCTGTCCTTCTTACAAATGTTAGTGTAAGGAAGTGGCAGAAACCCTCGTTTTCCCCTCCCCCACACAGGACCTATGTGACCCTTTTTGTATGTAAATATGTTATACTACTCTGAACTATTGTTGTATTACACTGCATTATGTCTATATTGTGTATTGTGGGGAGTTCCCCTTTAACTTCCTCTGTATAGAACTAGGTTAGAGACAGTTAAGAGTTAAAGATGTGGGCTGGGCCAGCAGCGAGAAAGGCGGCAGGAAGCTGCTGCTTCCATGGTAGGTGTGCAGCAACAGCCAGGGCATTGCCAGACCCCAGGAGGGCAAAATAATCTGTTGCCCCAGACATAAAGACAGCAACACAGGCATTGTCAGACCTCAGGAGGGGATAGAATCATAGAATCATAGAATAGTAGAGTTGGAAGGGACCTCCTGGGTCATCTGGTCCAACCCCCTGCTCAAAGCAGGATTCTCTAAATCATCCCAGACAGATGTCTGTCCAGCCTCTGTTTGAAGACTTCCATTGAAGGAGAACTTACCACCTCTCGTGGCAGCCTGTTCCACTCCTTGATCACCCTAACTGTCAAGAAGTTTTTTCTAATATCTAATCTGTGTCTCCTCCCATTCAGTTTCATCCCATTGCTTCTAGTCTTTCCTTGTGCAAATGAGAATAAAGATGATCCTTCTACAATGTGACAGCCCTTGAGATATTTGTAGACAGCTATTAAGTCTCCTCTCAGTCTTCTTTTTTGCAAGCTAAACATTCCCAAATCCTGCAACCGTTCCTCATAGGACATGGTTTGCAGACCGGTCACCATTCTGGTGGCTCTCCTTTGAACTTGCTCCAGTTTGTTGATGTCTTTTTTAAAATGTGGTGCCCAAAACTGGACACAGTATTCCAGATGAGGTCTGACCAAAGAGGAGTAGAGGGCAATAATGACCTCACGTGATCTAGACTGTATGCTTCTGTTGATACATCCTAGAATTGTATTTGCCTTTTTTGCTGCTGCATCACACTGTTGACTCATGTTCAGTCTGTGATCAATTAGTATACCCAAGTCTTTTTCACATGTGCTGTTACTTAGCCCTATTCCTCCCATTTTGTATATGCTTTTTTCATTTTTATTGCCCAGATGTAGTACTTTGCATTTTTCCCTGTTAAAAACCATTCTGTTAGTTGCTGCCCACTGCTCCAGTTTATTTATATCTTTTTGAATCCTCTCTCTCTCTTCTCTAGTATTAGCTACCCCTCCTAGCTTTGTGTCATCAGCAAATTTGATCAGTTTACCCTCAATTCCTTCATCTAAATCATTGATAAAGATGTTGAACAATACAGGGCCCAAAACAGAGCCTTGTGGTACCCCACTTGAGACATTCTTCCAACTGGATGTGCAGCCATTTACGACCACTCTTTGAGTCCGATCACTAAGCCAGTTATGAATCCACCTAACAGTTGCCTTGTCCATGCCATACTTAGTCATTTTTTCAATAAGGATTGTGTGAGATACTTTGTCAAATGCTTTGCTGAAGTCAAGATATACTATATCTACAGCATTTCCCTGATCCACCCAGTCAGTGATTCTGTCATAGAAGGAAATTAAGTTAGTTTGACATGACTTATTAGTTACAAACCCATGCTGACTCTGTTTAATCACTTCATTCTTATCCAGGTACTTACATACATGTTCTTTAATAATTTGTTCAAAGATTTTTCCTGGTATAGAAGTCAGACTCACCAGCCTGTAGTTCCCTGGGTCCACCTTCTTCCCCTTTTTGAAGATAGGAACAACATTTGCTCTTCTCCAGTCTTCTGGGACTTCTCCTGTTCTCCAAGAATTTTCAAAGATTATGGACAGTGGTTCAAGAATTTCTTCTGCTATCTCCTTCAGTATTCTGGGGTGTAATTCATCTGGACCTGGAGACTTGAATTCATTTAGGTTAGCTAAGTGTTTCCTCACTGTCTTTCTGTTTATAGATATCCTGGATTCTTCTATTCCTTTAATAGGACAGTGAAGATCAGTTGATGTTACATTTCCTTTCTGAGAGAAAACAGATGCAAAATAGGAATTTAAAAGTTCAGCCTTCTCAACATCCTTTCTTACTATTTCATCATTTTCATCCTGTAAAAATCCTATAGCATATTTGACTTTTTTTTTACTTTTGACGTATCCCCAAAATCCTTTTTTGTTGCTTTTGACATCTCTTGCAAGTCTTAATTCATTGTCAGCTTTAGATAATCTGATTTGTGCCCTGCAGGTTCTGCAGATGGCATTATATTCTTCTTTAGATAAGCCTCCCTCTTTCCATTTGATAAACATTTCTTTCTTCCTTTTTAGCATGTGTTTAAGTTTTGTGTTCATCCATCCTGGTTTCCTTAAATGCTTCCCATTCTTCCCTCTTTTTGGAATTGTTAACGATTGTGCTTTGAGAATCTCATTTTTCAAGATGTCCCATCCTTCCTGGACATTTTTGTCCTTAAGGATATCCTGCCATTGGATCCCTCCAATTCTCTTTCTGAGTCCCTTAAAATCTGCCTTTCTGAAATCTAACCTTGACGTCTGAGTCTTCACAGGTCTTCCTCCTCTTGTTATCCAAAATTCTAAAATAGCATGGTCACTACCTCCTAGGGTCCCAGCCACTCTTACCTCCTCAACCATTTCCTCCCTGTTTATAAGGATTAGATCCAAGGTAGCAGATCCCCTTGTTTTCAGATAGAATCTGTTGCCCTGGACTTAAGGACAGCAACACAGGCCCCAGGACTTGGTAAGGGCCCCGCCGAAGGGACTTCAAGCGTCCAGATTCCGGCGTATGGACTACCGCCTCTTTCGGACGCCGTGGCTGTAGTGGGTAGGCCATGGACAAAGCTAGGGAGAGAGCAGGAAGCCAGTGGTGGTGCTGTATTCACACCTGTTATTAAAGTTGTTCTCCCTGTTGAATTGCAAGTCGTGCCTGGGATTTTGACTACCACCCGTGCCACCTCGTTACATTTGGCATAGTTGGCAGGATGGATCTTAGCAGCCTTTCAGCCCTGGAGGGAATGCTTGAGATTTGTGATTTGCTGCCTGCCGTAGAAGAAATGGAGCTGGCGGCTGTCAATGACTTTGAGCCTGAGATTTGTGATTTTGAACTTGGGACTGGTGATGAAGAAGTGCCTGAGGCTTGTGATTGTGAATCTGGGACTTGTGTCTTGTTGCCCACCATGACAGAATTGCAGATGGTGGCTGACCGGGATTGCAAGATGGCGCTGACTGCTGCAGAAAAGATGGCAGCCGTTGGAGTGAAAAGTGAGGATGAGGTTGTCTTTCGTGAGCATCAAAGAAGCATTTTGCGAAGAATGCCTGCCCTAAATGGGTGCGGGCGACGAAAGAGCTACCGCCCCCACCGCCTGACCAGAAGAAACGGTTGGAGCAGCAAAAAGTGACCCCATCCACAAATGGGTGGAACCCAGAAGGAGAGATGCCATTACCTGGAGTCATGCAGCGCAGGAATATGTCATTCCTCAGCGACATCTTCCGCCAGGATTGGGGGTGATCCAATGCCTGGGCGGAGGCAGGCCTGTGTTTCGAGGCCTAGTGGTTGGAAAAGTTCCATCGGTCGAATCAGCTACCGGTGAAGGCCGAGGAGTATGAGGAGCTGGTGATGCCCTGACGGGAACCTAAGGGAGTCCGGAAGACCCTGAAGGCGGCTCTGCGGGGAATCATGGCGGTCACGATCACCAACACTGGTGGCCGCACTGGAGGACTGTCACCGGGTGCGGCAGTGAGTAAGGAGTCCCAGCCCAACCATCCCGTTACCTCATTCTCTGCTCCCCTGCTGCCTGTGGACCCGCTGTCCTCCCCGGAGGAGTCCCGTCTACCAACTCCGCCGTCGTTCCACATAGTGATGGCCCCTGCACTTCTACTGGCCGCCCCCATTCCGGCTGACACCCGCCACATGTGTGTGGAGGAACCCCAGGTGCCTGCGGCTGCAGAGGCACGATGGATTAGAGGGGTAATTCGGGAAAAGAGGGGGCCGGAGCGACAAAGCAGTTACAGCGCCCCGGTGGGGGAGCTGCGGCAGGCCGGATGACCCACGGTGTGGTCCGGTACGTCAACAGGAACAGGGGCTACAGATTTCTGCAGGAACTGGAGACCAGAGCCAAAGTCTATGTAAATGCTGGCTCACTTATGTTCTGTGGTCCTCTACAGGAGGGGGACCACGTACCCTTCATCAAGGAGCAGGGCCCTACGTGGTGGCCATAAGCTTGGCCTCTGACTGGGAGACAAGCACACCGCAGAAGGCCCAGCATGTGGAGCGGCTGGTTGCTGCAGCAGTAGTTGCTATGGAGGCACAGGAAGGAGCGGAGCCTCAGTGCGGCGAGGCGGCCGCCAATGTGTCAGCGGAGCCAGAAGCTCCAGGAGGTGAGGGACCACCGATGGAGGTAATGCGGAGCCGGAGGAACAGTGGGGACTCCTCCTCCAGCGGTTACTTGTCCCACACCTACATTATTGTACAGGGTCTGTATGCGGCCCACTATGCAAATCAGTGGCTATGGGTGGACTAAAGTGGCCGTCTTTAAGTTGAGTTGGTGCTGGTTGCACCCAGAAAGGAAAAGGATGCAATGGACTGTTCTGCCTTTCTGAAGGGGCAAGGAGCCCAGTGCCGCACCACAGGACTATGGCATCCAGTGTGGTCACAGGACAAGGACCATGCCTGCTTGTTTTCCCCTCCTCCCAGTTTGTTTGCACCCGTTGGTGCTTCCCTTGCTGGATCACGGGACCAAAACACATGGGGGTTAACTAAGGTGGACTTGGTGTGCGGCTGCTACAGAGCTGAACTGCGCTGCCCCTCGACTGTGCCCCCATTTTTATCCCTGTTAAAATGCAGCCCACCACCATTTAGGGGCCCATGGTCCACTGAAAGGAGAGAGGGGAAAGCTGCCGGGTCTTAACGGGACCCATTTGAATTGAAGGGCCATCGGGCCACTGTAAAAGACTTGAATTTTATGGACTACAAAACATTTTATTCTGTGGACCATAGGTTTTATGGACTCTGTTTCTTTTAGGTCCTGACGGTCGAGAATGACCGTGTTTTAGGAGGGAGTGTAAGGAGGTGGCGGAGACCCTCGTTTGCCCCTCCCCCACATGGGACTTATTTGACCCTTTTTTTATGTAAATATGTTATCTTACTCTGTAATACTGTTGTATTACACTGCATTATGTCTATATTGTGTATTGTGGGGAATTCCCCTTTAACTGCCTCTGTATAGAACTAGGTTATGGACAGTTAAGAGTTAAAGATGTGGGCTGGGCCAGCAGCAGAGAAAGGCGGCAGGAAGCTGCTGCTTCCAGGGTAGGTGTGCAACAACAGCCAGGGCATTGCCAGACCCCAGAAGGGGAAAACAATCTGTTGCCTCGGACGTAAAGACAGCAACACCGACATTGTCAGACCCCAGGAGGGGATAGAATCTGTTGCCCTGGACTTAAGGACAGAAACACAGGCCCCAGGACTCGGTAAGGGCCCCGCCGAAGGGACTTCAAGCGTCCAGATTCCGGCGTATGGACTACCGCCTCTTTCGGCCGCCATGGTTGTTGTGGGTACAGCCGTGGACAAAGTTAGGGAGAGCAGGAAGCCAGTGTTGGTACTTTATTCACCTCTGTTATTAAAGTTGTTCTCCCTGTTGAATTGCAAGTCGCACCTGGGATTTTGTCTGTCCTGCTTATTTTCTGTACGAGGTGTCGGGGTGTATACTGACTATGGCTTAGTTAACTCGACTGGGACTACCACCCTGTGCCACCTCGATACATTAGTAGCAAAATCTTTAAAAAGAACCTGTCAGCTAGATTTTCCTTATTAAATGAATGATGTGGTGTAGCAGTGCTTATAAATACTATTTCAGGCATGTCCATGCAGTAACCAGCAGTTTTCTATGTAGGTTGAAAGTGGTTTTAATACAGCGGCTTTAAAAAGTCATATGGGTGGTGCAGCATAGGTGACTAGACATGATTGTAATAAAAGTCTTGATAGTAATCATTCCTACGCTTCCATGACTGAAGTCCAGCTCAGTGTGTCTCACCAGTTGTCTCAGTTATCTATAATGGCCTATTTACACTTGCTGACTGCGGCCATTAAATGCCCACAGTTCGGCTATATGAGTATAAATAATTGGCACAACTCTAATATAGAGGTGCTCCAGTAGGTTCCCACACCATATAATATATCAAATAAACCGGGCACACTCCTAGTATGTGTGAATAGTAAATTTTAATACGTACACTCGGTCACAACACAGACGTTTCGGTCTACTTAGACCTTCATCAGTGTACTAGTGACCAGGTGCAAACAGAAAAACTTATATTGTTTGATGTGAAACGTATTGATAAGCGCTGGTGGCACCTTCTGATGTGCTAGGGATGGTTTTTGCACCTGTGTGTCAGGCAGAGAGAAAGAAAAATGGAGAGACTCCACGGACGCGGCATCCACCGCTAGTCACAGTTCGGCTATAGACACTCCATCCAGCAGTCAGCAGTTTAATGACCTGTATAGAAAATCTGACCAGGATTCTATGCAGACAGAATGATCAATAATATTATTGTTCTGTCTGCTCCTAGAATATTCTTGTTATGACCAGCACACCACCTGTTTACACAGGACGATGTGCTGCCGATAATGATGATTTTAACATCAGCATGAAGGATCCATTCACTTGATTCTAATGAACGCTTATTTCTGATTACTAGTTCATCTAAATTAACTTTTAGTGTGTTTGGTGAGAAATTTGTAGGTAGATGGAGAGCCTCAGTGGCTACCAAGACCAATGTGATTGATTTTCTATGTACAGCGCTGCCAAATATATTGGTGCGATATAGCAAGAAATTAAGCAAATATAATATATGATAGGAATGCATCAAGGTATCATTTCTGGAATTGTGACTGGCCTCATGTAAGTAGCTTAACAGGTAGTATGAGATACATGTGTCACTCTGCAGCTTACAAATGACAAGCAGAGTGACAGTCTGATAAATAACATCTTAAACGTCGCCCCTCCAATTGCAAATAACAGCTAATCCTGTGAGAGTGAGCCTGAAGCACTGTAATTTATGCTGACAGTACTAAGTATACACTCTACAAGACAAACCATACATCGGGGAAGATAGTTTAACTCTAAAAAATCCTCATGTATACTGAATTCTAATATCTTAAATTCTAAAAAATAAATATTTACTATTGTGGGGTTAGAAAAAAAAAGTGAGTTCATCAAAATGGTGCCAGTGGCGGCCCCTGCGCTTTATCATGATGTATGCCTATATTCCTTTATGCTTTATGCCTATACATGCCTATATGCTTCATGCCTATACTATTGTGGGGTGAAAAAAAATGTATATTCATCAGAATGGCGGCAGCACCTATGCAGTAGCATCTATTGCGTTCCAATATATACTACTATGCAAGCGCCGTTGCCATTTTGCTGGAGAAAAAAAAAATTAGACTCCATCAAAATGGGGGCTATCTAGTGTTTGCATATATCTTGGCCCTTACATAGTGCTGCTGTGTCCTTTTTTTGTATGTTATGCAGTCATTGCAGCTTGCACCTTTCCACACTATATGGAGGTGCTCGTCAGGTTTTTGTTTGTTTGCTTTTATGACTATGTCTTGCTACTCAAAATTTTCGTTTTCATTTTCTATTTGGTGATACAGGCATCATCATTTTATTGGAGGATCTCTAATAATGAGGAAGTTCCGTACTTATATACTATGGGCTTTACTGTATGGTTCTTGCCGAACCTCTGGTACCAGACAATACTTTACGGATTCTGTAGAGAATTGGTGGTTTTGTGCAAATAGCGGTTTCTACCTTGGAGGGCAGGAGCTTGTTATGGTGTACCACGTCTATTGGCACAATTGTCTCTCATATTGATTGATGGAGCTAAACGGACGTTGTACGACCAGTCTCTGAAAGTGTCTGTCATTCTAGCCCTGCTGGTGATCTTTCATCTTTGGAATAAACTCAGCTTTGTCACTTAGGCCTCTGTCACACATCCGTTGCGCCGGAGCGCCGGATCCGGCAAATAGTATGTAAAACCGGATGAGACGGATCCGGTTTTTCGCCCATCTTTGACAGGTTGTATAGGAGCAAATACAGGTTGGAGAGAAGATGGATGTTATTATTGGCAATATATTGAAGAATCTGGTGGATTTTTCAGCGGAGGTGAATCGCTTGAAGGTGATAGTTCTGGAGAAGGAGAGAGCGAGACGTCTACGCATTATGCGTCAGCGCCAACGACGACGCCGTATGTGGATCCACCCCATCACAGCCCAGAGACTAACCCGTGGTGTGTATTCAACACTGTGCATGGAGCTGAGAGAAAATCGGGAGAAACTTTTTGCATACCTTCGGATGAAGAAAGAAAATTTAGATTTTTTTTTTGGTGGAGCGTATTGGAGACCAAATCCGAAGATCCAACACCAATTGTCGCTTCTCAATTTCTCCGGCGGAGCGTCTGATAGTCACTATAAGGTAAGCTATATGTATTGGATCTGCTTGCTTGAGCACACTTGTAACTGGAATGTTGTTGCTGGTATTTTTTAACCTTTTTTATAGTATCTCCAATTGTTATAGCTGATTTCTGTTATGTAATGCTGTGATTTTGAAGTAATTTTTTTTTTTTTTGTTTACAGATTTCTGGCAACAGGAGAAACGCTGTCATCGCTACATTTCCAGTATCGGCTGGGAATTTCAACAATCTCCGGCATTATCAAGTACACTTGTCGTGCTCTGTGGGACTCTTTTGGTTGGAGAATTTGTTCCAGAGCCAACTACAGACCGGTGGATTGAAATAGCGGACCAGTTTCTCCGGATCTGCCAGTTTCCCAATTGCCTGGGCGCTGTTGATGGCAAATACATCCGCATTGTAAAGCCTGCAGGAACCGGATCGGAGCTCTTCAATTATAAAAAATATTTTTCGGTCGTCCTCATGGCTATTGCTGATGCGGAGTACAAATTCATTGCTGTGGACATTGGGGCTTATGGACGGTCCAATGACTCACAAGTGTTCAAACTGTCTGCTATGGGTCAGAGACTGTACGGAAACACTTTTCAGTTCCCACCCCCTAGGCCGCTGCCTCAAACCTCTGGGCCACCTATGCCTTTTGTCTGTGTAGGTGATGAAGCCTTTCAGTTGTCGGAACACCTCTTGAAACCGTACTCCAGCAGAGGATTGACACAAACAAAACGCATTTTCAATTACCACCTCACAAGAGCCGGAAGGATGGTGGAGTGTGCGTTTGGTATTATGACAGCCAAATGGCGTGTCCTATTGACTCCGATCAACCTAAAGACAGAGACTGTGGGTGAGGTTATAAAAGCATGCGTGGTCCTACACAATTTTGTTATCTGCAAGGAACCGATTTCTCTTGAGGACCACTATGAAGATACCACCTTGCAAGACTACAGTCATGGCCAAAAGTTTTGAGAATGACACAAATATTAATTTTTACAAAGTCTACTGCTTCACTTTTTCTAATGGCAATTTGCATATACTCCAGAATGTTATAAAGAGTGATCAGCTTAACAGCAATTACTTGCAAAGTCAATATTTGGCTAGAAAATGAACTTTATCCCCCAAAACACATTTCAACATCATTGCAGCCTTGCCTTAAAAGGACCAGCTAACCTCTTTTCAGTGATTGCTCCATTAACACAGGTGTGGGTGTTGATGAGGACATGGCTGGAGATCAATCTGTCATGATTAAGTAAGAATGACACCACTGGACACTTTAAAAGGAGACTGGTGCTTGGCATCATTGTTTCTCTTCTGTTAACCATGGTTATCTCTAAAGAAACACGTGCAGTCATCATTGCAATGCACAAAAATGGCCTAACAGGGAAGAGTATCGCAGCTAGAAAGATTGCACCTCTGTCAACAATCTATCGCATCTTCAAGAACTTCAAGGAGAAAGGTTCCATTGTTGCCAAAAAGGCTTCAGGGCGCCCAAGAAAGACCAGCAAGCGCCAGGACCGTCTCTTAAAAGTGTTTCAGCTGCGGGATCGGGCTACCAGCAGTGCAGAGCTTGCTCAGGAATGGCAGCAGGCAGGTGTGAGTGCATCTGCACGCACTGTGAGGCGGAGACTCTTGGAGCAAGGCCTGGTCTCAAGGAGGGCAGCAAAGAAGCCACTTCTCTCCAGAAAAAAACATCATGGACAGACTGATATTCTGCAAAAGGTACAGGCAGTGGACTGCTGAGGACTGGGGTAAAGTTATTTTCTCTGATGAATCCCCTATTCGATTGTTTGGGACATCAGGAAAACGCCTCATTCGGAGAAGACAAGGTGAGCGCTACCACCAGTCTTGTCTCATGCCAACTGTTAAGCATCCTGAAACCATTCATGTGTGGGGTTGCTTCTCAGCCAAGGGAATTGGCTCTCTCACAGTCTTGCCTAAAAACACAGCCATGAATAAAGAATGGTACCAGAATGTCCTCCAAGAGCAACTTCTCCCAACCCTCCAAGAGCAGTTTGGCGATCAACAATGCCTTTTCCAGCATGATGGAGCACCTTGCCATAAAGCAGAGGTGATAACTAAATGGCTCAGGGAACAAAACATAGAGATTTTGGGTCCATGGCCTGGAAACTCCCCAGATCTTAATCCCATTGAGAACTTGTGGTCAATCATCAAGAGACGGGTGGACAAACAAAAACCTAAAAATTCTGACAAAATGAAAGCATTGATTGTGCAAGAATGGACTGCTATCAGTCAGGATTTGGTCCAGAAGTTGATTGAGAGCATGCCAGGGAGAATTGCAGAGGTCCTGAAGAAGAATGGTCAACACTGCAAATATTGACTTGCTGCATTAACTCATTCTAACTGTCAATATAAGCTTTTGTTACTCATATGTTTGCAATTATTATATTTCTGTCTGTGATAAAAACATCTATCAAACACACATAAAAACCAGAGGGCAGCAGATCATGTGAAAATATAATATTTGTGTCATTCTCAAAACTTTTGGCCATGACTGTACAATAACATAACCAATCGAAGTACACTGGCGGTGTCACGAATGAGGGACCATTTTGCCCAATACTTTATGTCACCTGAGGGTAGACTAGACTGTCAGGATAGTAATAGATAAAGGGTGTGCACACAGGTCACGATTGTAGTGGTGCTGGTGAAAATGGACCTATAAAGGTACCAAAATCATAAGAGAGTAACAATCCACCGCACACATCAATCAAGTAGATGCAAATGAAGAATATTTATTGTATTTTTCCACATAGAAGAAAAAGTGCCACGTAGCAAAATAAGATACATATACCATATATACATTAATACCCAACGTTTCGATCCACCTGGATCTTATTCATGGGTAACTAGGAAAATCAGAAAACCAGAATCAGTGAAGTCAAGCACTAAAAACCATATATACATACATATATACAAATATATACATAATAGTACAATTGTAAATAACAGATTTTAAATGTAAATAGGAATAAATTATTATGCTAGCAACAACATATTGTTCCCCCGTTACAAGTTCTGAATAGAGAATATATATCCCACTGAAGATAAGTTTGAGGGAGCATGAAGAGGTACCTTAGATATATGTATTTCAGAGAAATGGCACTTAGATGAAGACAAAACATGGCAGCCCCATATGTATAATAGCCAGGTACTAGGGTAAAGAAAGGACAAATGCATTTTATAACAAAACATGTATGTAGAATAGGAGTCCAAATGGAGAGCATATGTTACCTGTGGCTGAGGTAGGGCAGTAAGGGCTAAATGAGCCAGAAGAGAGGAGGTACTGCAAAGTGCAAAGAAGAGGATATGCTATGAGGACCCCTATTACTAGTACATCATAGTAGCCTAGCTTATCTGATAAAAAATACCTGAATTAAGAGGCTTTCTGTATGGCAGCGCTCCCGCGCTATGCCAACGCTGCTGAAAGTGGCTGTGTATAATGTCAGGGCCATCTCTGTTTAAATAAGGCGCTGTGTCACGCCGGACCGGAAGTGCGTCATCCGGGACCGGACGTGACGCGGCGCCACAAAGCAGGAAGCTTGCATATGCGCAGTGGTGATACTGTCGCCATGTTGGTTGATGGCAGGGCATAGTAGGGCGTGTGAGGCAGGGAGGAGCGAGGTGAAGATATGTGACATAGCGCCACACAATGAGAGGCTAGCGCATCTGTGCTGGTAATACTGTCGCCATGTTAGTTAAATGGCAGGGCATATTAGGACAGGCAGGGGAATAAGGAAGAGCAGTAAATGCATATCAAAAATTTTGATATGCATTCTTTCATTATTTTTATCAATATTATTTTTATTTTTATTCTTTATCTTTTATTATTATTTTTATTTTTATTTCATTTTTATTTTTACTTTCCATCCATATTTACCATTCATTACCTTATTTTCTTACGACCCATTTTTCCTTACCGGCTCAATCATCCTACTTCTATCATAATATATACTGCTCTTCCTTATTCCCCTGCCTGTCCTAATATGCCCTGCCATTTAACTAACATGGCGACAGTATTACCAGCACAGATGCGCTAGCCTCTCATTGTGTGGCGCTATGTCACATATCTTCACCTCGCTCCTCCCTGCCTCACACGCCCTACTATGCCCTGCCATCAACCAACATGGCGACAGTATCACCACTGCGCATGCGCAAGCTTCCTGCTTTGTGGCGCCGCGTCACGTCCGGTCCCAGATGACGCACTTCCGGTCCGGCGTGACACAGCGCCTTATTTAAACAGAGATGGCCCTGACATTATACACAGCCACTTTCAGCAGCGTTGGCATAGTGCGGGAGCGCTGCCATACAGAAAGCCTCTTAATTCAGGCATTTTTTATCAGATAAGCTAGGCTACTATGATGTACTAGTAATAGGGGTCCTCATAGCATAGCCTCTTCTCTGCAGTTACTCCTCTCCGCTCATTTAGCCCTTACTGCCCTACCTCAGCCACAGGTAACATATGCTCTCCATTTGGACTCCTATTCTACATACATGTTTTGTTATAAAATGCATTTGTCCTTTCTTTACCTTAGTACCTGGCTATTATACATATGGGGCTGCCATGTTTTGTCTTCATCTAAGTGCCATTTCTCTGAAATACATATATCTAAGGTACCTCTTCATGCTCCCTCAAACTTATCTTCAGTGGGATATATATTCTCTATTCAGAACTTGTAACGGGAGAACAATATGTTGTTGCTAGCATAATAATTTATTCCTATTTACATTTAAAATCTGTTATTTACAATTGTACTATTATGTATATATTTGTATATATGTATGTATATATGGTTTTTAGTGCTTGACTTCACTGATTCTGGTTTTCTGATTTTCCTACAGTTACCCATGAATAAGATCCAGGTGGATCGAAACGTTGGGTATTAATGTATATATGGTATATGTATCTTATTTTGCTACGTGGCACTTTTTAGACTGGCAGGATGACAGAGTGTGATAAATTGCTTTGTTATGTCAAACCTCATGTACCTTCTGTACCCACAGTAAACCTTTAAAAGCAAACTTGTCTACCTTCTTGTGTGTTTTCTACTGTATCTTTTCTTTTTTCTTTATTTTTTTTTATATAGTGCTAACATATTCCGCAGCACTTTACAGTTTGCACACATTATCGTCACTGTCCCCGAAGGAGCTCACAATCAAGATTCCCTATCTGTATGTTTTTGGAATGTGGGAGGAAACAGGAGAACCCGGAGGAAACCCACGCAAACACGGGGAGAACATACAAACTCCTTGCAGATGTTGTCCTTGGGGGGATTCAAACCTAGGACTCCAGCGCTGCAAGGCTATAGTGCTATCCACTGAGCCACCGTTCTGCCCATACTGTATTTAACCTTTTGGCCACAGTTGTGTCCCTGGCTGGGTTTTTTTACCCAAAGTATTTCACCTTTTTTCCAAAAATGTGTACCTTGTTGGAAATTACCTAACAATGTACACAAGTTTGGAAAAAAGGTGAAATACTTTGGATACTACGCAACCCGGGACACAACTTTGGCAAAAAGGTTAAATTTATGTACCTTTTTACCCAAAGTTATGTTGGTGTTTTTTGTGTACCCAAAAGTTTTTTCCTGTTTCACTACATTTTTAACTTTACATCTTAAAAATAAATGACAGACAACAATTTGAATGAACCAATGTAACTTTTATTAAAAAAAATATTTTTTAATATAATTTTTGTAAATTTTATATTTTGAAATAAAATTTATTGTTTTGCAAAAAACTTTATTTTTAGTAAAAGATTATTCATAACTGTGTATAGTGTGGGGTGGAAATACTGCTGGAGGGGCTGTGGGACACTTCGACATTGGGAGTGTGGAGAGAGGACTTGGATGGTGGTGGGGAAGGAACAGTAAGAGGTGAAGGGGTGGAAAGAGTTAGAGAATGGGAGGATAAGTTGGAGCCAGAACAAGTGATGGGTGGTGGAGTGGAGGGTGGGACAGGGACTGGAGGAGCAGGTGATATGGTAGGGAATTGGAACGGGGAAGGAGGTTGGTAAGAGGCAGGAGTGAGGTACGGGGTAGGTGGCTGGTACTGGGGAGGTGACTGGAGTTGGTGAGGTGACTGGAGTTGGGGAGGTGGCTGGTACTGGAGAGGTTGCTGGAACTGGGGATGTGCCTGGTATTGAATAGGAGGGGGAGGAGGGAGGGTGGTTTGAGGGGGGGCAGGTGGAGGAACGACTGGGGAGGGTGGAGGAGGTTGGGAGGTAGCCTGCACTAGAGCAGCGTGGCAAGTATGCATTACATACATCTGCTGGTCAGTAGATAGCGTATCCATGCGCTCGGCTACAGACCTAAAAAAGCTGTGATTTGGAGAAGTTCTTTCTTCTCAATGCATGGTTTGCAGAAGTGTCTTCACCTCCAAAATGTTGGTGTTTATCTGATTAATGCCTGCGGCAATTTGTTCAGATAATGCTTTTAGACAGTTCTGGAAAGATGCATTCAAATGCAAGAACTCGGGCGCATAGCTCCTTTCCTGACCCCTCTGCCGCTGCCGCCCAGTAGCCGCAGGTGTACTAGAGGTGGCAGTGGCAGAAGGGTGGGGTAAAGGGAATGCTATCTCCTCACCAGCAGATTCATGGAATGCAGGTGGCTATGATGCTCCAGTGCTGGTGGATGGGACTGCGGGATCGGATGTGAGGGAAGGCTGGGAAGGTGCAGATGTACCGGGGCGGTCGAAGTGTCCCGCGGTGTCGGTCTCCTGAGGGATCGCCCCAGAAGGGTTCAACTCTGAGGCCGCCGTGCTGTGGAATAAAGAGAAAAAATACAATTAATATCGTGATATGGAATGGCCCTGGTTGAAATAAAAAATGTAGTTAGACATGTTAACATTTTCTTGTAATATTTACCTTCTGGTGACTATAGTTGCCCGCAGGAACGCCAGGGCTCTTGCATACTTATATTTGCTCTGGCGTCCTGCAGATCCACTCGGGGCCCGCATCTTTTTGTTGAACTCCTTCTTGAAGCGATCCCTGATAGACTGCCAGCGCTTCACAATTCTCTCCCCTGAAACGAGAAAGCACAAATTGGTTAGTATACAACATCAGTGTTTCCCAAACCACAGTCCTCATGGCCCCACGGGTCATGTTTTCAGAATTTCCATAGTGCTGCACAAAAGGAAATCCTGAAAACAAGACCCATGGGGGCCACGAGGACTTAAGTTTGGGAAACCTGAACTGTATATACTTACGGTGTTGAGTCTGGGCCCGAACATCGAGGTCCTCCCAGCGGTCAACCATTATCGAACTGACTTCCTCCCAGAGCCGACGGGTCATGATGAGATCAGCATGGCGGCAGTCCCCCATGTTCCACAGCAGCTCCCTTTCTCGTACCAGATCGATGAGGAGGTCCACATCTATCCCCTCCTCCTCACCGTCTGAGTCGGGAGCACGCTGTGAAGCCTGTTAAAAAAAAAGGGAGAAGAAAAAATTAGCCTCCACACTACAAGGTTTTAAAAAAAAAATTATATAATTATATACTTACACAATGGTGACCGCCACGTCTCTCACGCCGACGACTCTGGGAGGCACTGTGAGGACCTCTTTGACGAGCACCAGATCCGGAAGACTAAAAGAAAAAAGAAAAAATTGGGATGTTGGCATATGTATTGGGTGCTGTGTGATGTATGTACTAAATTGTTTTCTATGTGTTGTGTGTAGTGTGATGTTGTGTTTCTGCGATTGATGCAGGATACTTACGAATTGTGAGCCCACTCCGGGTATCTCTCCACCCCGTCCTTCTTCTTCTGGGAGCTCCTCTTCATCTTGCGATTCCTATTAAAAAAAAGACAATGAATACATATATCCCACAGATGGTTTGTGAAAAAAAATAATAATTTTTTACCGCCAAATGCTGACGATGAGAGGGAGGGCTCCCAGAAGAAGATGTGTCTTCCTGAGGCAGCAGCTCCCTTGACTCCGGTTCTGGTGGTGGAGCTGCTGCTGCTTCCGCTGCTGCTTCAGCAGCTAATGCTGCTAATGCAGCTGCCGATGCCTGTGTTTGCCGTTCTCTGCTGTGGAATAAAGAGACAAAAAGGGCCATGGAATATATGTATATTCCATGGCCCTGGCTGAAAAAGAAAAAATTGATTACATTTTTTGGGAATGGGATCTGCGGTCAGATGTCCTCTCCTCCATGTCTTCAGTTGGTGGTGGTGGTGGTGGTGGTTGGCTGGCTCTTCTTCTTCTCCTGGATGGCTGCATGCTAATGGCTGAGTGTCCCACTGCATGCTTTATATATGTTTGCTGTGGGCTGGGCTAACAATTTAAAAAAAAACAGATCCGGACATCGGATCCGGCTTTTGCCAGATCCGGCGCATTCCGGCGCTCTTAAACTTTCATTGTGACAAAAGCCGTTGTTAAGGGTCTGCGGAACGCACCAAATATATAAAGTAGAGAGGTGCATTCGCAGCCCGGGGTCCACCGTGCAAGCGGAGCCTGCTGCTAGTAGAAATGGCGCGAGAAGCAAACTCTGTTATCCCGCAGAGTCGCCAACATAAACGCCGTAATGTGCTGTGGCAATAAGTGCGAACTCTGTTACTCCACAGAGCCGCTAGAAGGAGAGCCGCAGCGCTATATGGCGATGTGTGCGCACTCACTAGACACAACTGAGTGGCAAAGAAAACACGCTAGGGCGCTGTCTAGCGTTGAAAGCGAACCCTGTTACGTCACAGGGCCGCTGAGAAAAAGTACTGTGTCCTGTAAGGCTCTCAGGTACACAGTTAAGTGCTACGCGTTCATAAAGCGTGATCATGTGCTAATGTCCTCGCGGGAGTCACCCGCAATCTATGGCGTCTGAACGCCAGACCCTGAATACGGCAATCAAAACTCCTCACCGGTTATGCCGGTAATCTAGGGCATCTAGGACACCGACCCTGACCAGCTACCATACCAAACTCCTCACAGATTAAGTCGGTATTCTAGTGACTTATTTCAGCCGGGTCCCTATCCACACATACACACGACCACACTGGCGCATAGCATACAATGATTGATATTAGCGCATGGCGGCCCAGCCATGCTACCCTTTTATAGCAACAGCTACAGGACCTTCCAGGAACAAGGACCAATGAGAAGCTGTTACAAACAAACATAGCTACATGACCTTCCTGGCGGACCAATAGGAGCCGCTGCAGCACCTGAACATGTGACCCCTGATCTCCAATGAGAGATCTCACTCTGGGCATGCTCAGATGGGAAAACGCAGGACTTTGTCTCAAAGACGACTGCTCCAGCACTGGCTATAATAGCAGATCCAGGAAAGGCAGCAGCAAGTCACTGCACAGTAGAGGAGTGGGCAAGACGCCTGGACCGACGTCTCTGCTGAGCAGGCTCCACTGCGGCCGGAGATGAATGAGAAACCGCAGCGGGACGGGTGCGAGACTCCCCTTGTGCAGCAGCGGGAAATCGAACCCTAACATCACCCCCCCTCCTAGGGCCCCCCCTTCTTTGGGCCTCGCTGCGCTCAAAGACAGCGATGAGCTGCGGAGCGTGAATATGCTCGGCAGGCTCCCAAGACCTATCCTCAGGCCCATAGCCCCTCCAGTCCACCAAATAAAACTTTTTGCCCCGTACCACCTTACACCCTACGATGGCGTTCACCTCATGGTCATCTGTAGATGAACCTGATGTCCCGGCAGATGACTCAGAAAACCGGGACATGAGCACGGGTTTCAGGAGGGATACATGAAAGGTGTCGGAGATACCCAGGCGTGGTGGAAGAGCCAAACGGTATACCACAGGGTTAACCTGCTCTAGGACCTTGAAAGGACCCAGGTAGCGGGGTGCCAACTTAGTGGACTCAACTCGCAGCCTGATGTTACGGGCGGAGAGCCACACCAAGTCCCCAGGAGCAAATGTTGGAGCGGGGCGCCGATGTGCGTCGGCAGAGGACCTCATCCTCTCCTTGGACGCCTGAATGGCATCCTGGGTACGGTCCCAAATGTCCCGTGCCTCCACAGCCCAGTCTGCCACCCTGGAGTCGGCGGAAGACACGGGCATGGGCACCGGAACCCGCGGATGCTGACCGTAGTTCAGAAGGAAAGGAGTCTGTCCGGTGGAGTCAGCCACAGCATTGTTTAATGCAAACTCAGCCCATGGTAGCAAGGATGCCCAGTCATCCTGCCTGGCAGAGACAAAATGTCGTAGATAGGTGACCAAGGTCTGGTTGGCCCTCTCTACCAACCCATTCGTCTCAGGATGATACGCTGAAGAGAGATTTAACTCAATACTGAGTAGATGACAAAGCTCTCTCCAGAACCGAGACGCAAACTGGGGACCTCGGTCACTGACAATTTTGTCCGGCATGCCGTGTAGACGGAAGATGTGCCTAACGAACAACGCTGCCAGAGCCCGTGCAGAAGGTAACCGTGGTAGTGGCACCAGATGCACCATTTTAGAGAAATGGTCGGTGATTACCCAAATGATGGTGCAACCCCGAGACTTAGGCAAGCCCACCACAAAGTCCATCCCAACCATCTCCCAGGGCCTGTCTGCCACCGGTAAAGGATAAAGTAAACCAGCTGGCCGTTGTCGTGGAGACTTATTTTTGGCGCAGGAGACACACGCCCGAACATAGTCCCCAACATCACGGACCATATGCGGCCACCAATATGTCCTCGCCAGCAATTCAGATGTCCTCTTTGCCCCAAAATGTCCACCAACCCTGGACGAATGTGCCCAAGAGAGTACCTCCGGTCGCAAATTGGTAGGCACAAAAGTCTTGCCCGGGGGCACAGACTCTAGTGAAACCGGAGCCACTGTTCTTAGGCTCTCTGTGGGAACAATAAGCCGAGGCTCCTCTACCTCCTCTTCAGAGGACACCACAGAGCGAAAGGGAGAGCGTCGCCACGAATGTTCTTCTCTCCAGAGAGGAAATGGAGTGTGAAATTAAACCGAGAGAAGAACAAGGACCATCTGGCCTGGCGAGAGTTAAGCCGCTGAGCTGTCTGCAGATACACCAAATTTTTGTGGTCGGTGAAGACTTGGAAGGGAAAACGGGCCCCCTTCCAACAGATGTCTCCACTCAGAGAAGGCCAACTTCATGGCTAGCAACTCCCTATCCCCGATGGAATAATTCCTCTCCGCTGAAGTGAAGGTCTTAGAGAAGAAGAAGCAAGGATGCTTCCGACCTTGAGCATCCTTTTGGAAGAGGACTGCTCCAGCACCAACGGATGAGGCATCCACCTCCAATAAAAATGGCTTATCAACATCGGGGCGATGTAGGATGGGAGCGCTAGCAAAATGAGACTCAATAGAAGAGAAAGCCGTGGAGACCTCTTCCGACCACAATTTGGGATTTGCTCCCTTCTTGGTGAGGGCTACCAAGGGAGCTACCAAGGTAGAGAAATGCGGAATGAACTGGCGATAGTAATTAATGAACCCCATAAAGCGCTGCCCCGCTTTTAGAGAGTGAGGTTCCTGCCAGTCCATCACAGCCTGTAGTTTGGCCGGATCCACAGCCAATCCCTGGGTTGAGATGATATAACCAAGGAAAGGTAAAGACTCCAGCTCAAACATACATTTCTCTAACTTAGCATAAGGGAATTAGCCCGTAAGAGGTCGAAGACTCTGCAGACATCTCTCCGGTGGGAGTCAATATCTGGAGAGAAGATGAGTATATCATCCAGATAGACTACGACCGAGGTGGAGAGCATATCCCGGAAGATGTCATTGACAAAGTCTTGGAAAACGGCTGGAGCATTACAGAGCCCAAAGGGCATCACCAGATATTCGTAATGCCCATCCCTGGTATTAAAAGCCGTCTTCCATTCGTCCCCCTCACGGATGCGAATCAGGTTATAAGCACTGCGCAGATCTAGTTTAGTGAATACTCTTGCTCCCCGAAGCCTATCAAAAAGCTCAGAAATCAGGGGCAACGGGTACTTGTTTTTAACGGTGATGGCGTTAAGACCCCTGTAATCAATACACGGACGCAATTCTCCGTTTTTCTTCTGCACGAAGAAAAATCCCGCCCCTGCCGGTGACACCGACTTCCTAATAAACCCTCTTGCCAGGTTCTCCTGAATATATTGCGACATGGCCTCTGTCTCAGGAAGAGAGAGGGGATAGACCCTTCCCCGAGGAGGTTCTGCGCCAGGCAAGAGGTCGATAGGACAGTCATAGGGGCGATGAGGCGGAAGAGTCTCCGCAGCCTTCTTGGAGAACACGTCTGCATATGACCAGTAGTGCTTGGGAAGTGGAGTAAGATCTGCGGGTAACTCCGTAGTGGTAACCTGAACGCAACT
The DNA here is from genome assembly GCA_033576555.1 of Oophaga sylvatica. NCBI lineage: Eukaryota > Metazoa > Chordata > Amphibia > Anura > Dendrobatidae > Oophaga > Oophaga sylvatica. Next base: position 274,377,053 of record JARQOD010000004.1, read on the forward strand.
CCTGACACATCTGCCTCTACATGCATCACTCCAACCCAGTATCCTACCCGAAGTCCATTCTATATGTGGGGAGTGGAAACGGAGCCAAGGTATACCTAGTAGGATCTCGTCTATTCCCTCGGGAAGGACGAGTAGGGAAATAAGTTCCTGATGGGAAGGAGATACAGACAATGCAAGTGGAACAGTCTGGTGTGTAATTTGTGAGGGCAATGTCGACCCATTCACTACCCGGACAGTCACTGATTTGTCAAGCGCCACCAGAGGTATTGCATGACGGCGAGCAAAGCTAGAGGACATGAAATTCCCCTCTGCTCCTGAGTCCACGCAAAGGTCGGCGGTGAGAATGGAAGTACCAACAGTGATTGTCCCTTTAAGTGTCATCTTGGGGAAAATGCCGCTGTCTCTAGTGAACCTCCTCCCAGGGCCACTAGACGCGATCGCTTCCCCGATCGCTGTGGACATTTGTTGGCATAGTGTCCTGTCTGCTGACAACGGTTACAGACCATGGATACTCGGACAGACCGAGACTTAGGTCCTGCATGAGGAACTTCTGTGGCCTTTTGGGGTTCGGACGCCAGATCGGGAAATTCGAGAGGTTTGGCAAAGGTGGGAGCCAACCGAAACCTCTGCCTACACTGGGCCCGCTCCAACCTCCGCTCGTGAAAACGGAGGTCAATGCAGGTAGATATGGAGATAAGCTTCTCCAGTGTGGCGGGAATCTCCCTGGTAGCCAAAGCGTCTTTAACATGGTCAGCCAGTCCTCGCCAGTAGATTGGAATAAGAACTTTATCAGACCAATCTAGCTCAGAAGCTAGAGTCCGAAACTGGACAGAAAACAGACTGACCAAAGACGAACCCTGTGCCAATGCCAGCAGTTGTAGCGCCGTATCGTGGGTGACCTGAGGTCCTAAAAAGACCTTTTTAAGAGCCTCCAAGAAACGAGGAGCACTCCGCACCACACGATCGTCGCGCTCCCACAGCGGCGTTGCCCACTCCAACGCTCTGCCCGAGAGTAGGGAAAGTACAAAACCCACTTGTGCCCGATCCATGGGAAAACGTGCAGCCAGAAGCTCGAGCTGTATAGAGCACTGACTCACGAATCCCCGACATTGCTTGCTATCACCGGCAAACTTGTCAGGAAGCGGGAGATGGGATAATGTAGGGGCAGAGGTGGCAGAAGACAAACTGGCTGCAGCCACGCTAGCAGCCTGAACAGCGACTGCGGTAACATCCACAGCTGAGGTTGTGCGCTCAAGAGCCGCCAACCTACCCAGCTGCTGGATGTACTGCGATAGACGCTGTTCATCCGCCATTTTACTAGCCAGACCCTGGCGCTAATATTATGTTAAGGGTCTGCGGAACGCACCAAATATATAAAGTAGAGAGGTGCGTTCGCAGCCCGGGGTCCACCGTGCAAGCGGAGCCTGCTGCTAGTAGAAATGGCGCGAGAAGCAAACTCTGTTATCCCGCAGAGTCGCCAACATAAACGCCGTAATGCGCTGTAGCAATAAGTGCGAACTCTGTTACTCCACAGAGCCGCTAGAAGGAGAGCCGCAGCGCTATATGGCAATGTGTGCGCACTCACTAGACACAACTGAGTGGCAAAGAAAACACGCTAGGGCGCTGTCTAGCGTTGAAAGCGAACCCTGTTACGTCACAGGGCCGCTGAGAAAAAGTACTGTGTCCTGTAAGGCTCTCAGGTACACAGTTAAGTGCTACGCGTTCATAAAGCGTGATCATGTGCTAATGTCCTCGCGGGAGTCACCCGCAATCTATGGCGTCTGAACACCAGACCCTGAATACGGCAATCAAAACTCCTCACCGGTTATGCCGGTAATCTAGGGCATCTAGGACACAGACCCTGACCAGCTACCATACCAAACTCCTCACCGATTAAGTCGGTATTCTAGTGGCTTATTTCAGCCGGGTCCCTATCCACACATACACACGACCACACTGGCGCATAGCATACAATGATTGATATTAGCGCATGGCGGCCCAGCCATGCTACCCTTTTATAGCAACAGCTACAGGACCTTCCAGGAACAAGGACCAATGAGAAGCTGTTACAAACAAACATAGCTACATGACCTTCCTGGCGGACCAATAGGAGCCGCTGCAGCACCTGAACATGTGACCCCTGATCTCCAATGAGAGATCTCACTCTGGGCATGCTCAGATGGGAAAACGCAGGACTTTGTCTCAAAGACGACTGCTCCAGCACTGGCTATAATAGCAGATCCAGGAAAGGCAGCAGCAAGTCACTGCACAGTAGAGGAGTGGGCAAGACGCCTGGACCGACGTCTCTGCTGAGCAGGCTCCACTGCGGCCGGAGATGAATGAGAGACCGCAGCGGGACGGGTTCGAGACTCCCCTTGTGCAGCAGTGGGAAATCGAACCCTAACAGCCGTAAGCGCCAGATCCAGCGCTTCCGGCTTTTTCGCAGGAGACAAAAAACGTTACAGTCGCCATTTTTTGCAGACGCAGGAATGCGACCAGACACCGGATCAGGCAAAAACCGGACGTGCTGCAAGGCCATGCGGCGCGATCCGGCGCTAATGTTAGTCAATGGGGAAAAAAACGGATCCGGCATTACATTTCGCCGGATCCGGTTTTACAAAAAAAGCCAGATCGCGCCGTCAGGCGCAAAACGGATGTGTGAAAGAGGCCTTAGTTGGCTGCATTTTCCTCCACATTTTCTTCAGTCTTAGTTAATCCACAAAACAGTAGAACACAGCAGGATTCCCTATTCGGGTTGCGCAAATAATTATTTGCCTAATGACAGTACCGGTAATCTTCTTGCTGTTCCAATGGTGGCGATGGTGGTCCTAGGTCCAAATGATGATGCCGAAACAGGACCTGGCGTGACGTCATATATAGGCATTGTAATTCTGCTGCCATCAGTAGAATCCAAAAAGCTCCAGTTCACTATTTAACCCTTTGGATTCTACTGATGGCAGCGGAATTACAATGCCTATATATGGATCCCAAAGGCAGAAGGGACTCATCCCTGAAGAAGGAAAGCACAACTCTTTCCGAAACGCATTGGACATTGTCCCTGCTGCCATCGGTAGTTCTTCCTATGCTCCTGCACCACGTGTGATCACGAGCCTGACGTCACGCCAGGTCCTATTCCTCTCACTGCAGTGGAAAGCACACGACCGCAGCCAGCAGGCGTCCTGATCTCTGGCCGACTAGCAGACCAGCATCTCTGCAGCTTCCCGACGCCATTGTAAGCCTTGCTTTCTGCATCATCATTTGGACCAAGGACCACCATCGCCACCATTGGAACAGCAAGAAGATTACCGGTACTGTACTGTCATTAGGCAAATAATTATTTGCGCAACCCGAATAGGGAATCCTGCTGTGTTCTACTGTTTTGTGGATTAACTAAGACTGAGGCGCTTCATCCAGCCTTAAGGTTTTCTGCCACCGTCCGGGGCAGTTCCACTTTATAGCACTAATTTTTTGGATCATTGCCATTTCTTGAATCTATATTTGTCAGGAACCAGTTTCCAGCAAGGTACCTTCCTCTTCATTAGTAAACCAGTGGTAGGTTCATTTGGCCAGTCGTACATTTTTAACATACAACCAGTGGGCAACATTTAGTTGTTGCCTGGTTAGGGCTTTGCTAACATAGCCACCGTTTGGCTTATATACTACCTTGGTTATTTGGGCTATTTTTATTCCTTGTGTGTTTTATTCATTGTGTGTTTTATACGTTATTGTTGCTTAACTATAGGGGTAACTATACCATACCACCCCGGCATTACTATTTATTGCTTGTTTTTATCTGTTTTTTATTAAACATTTATTCCGCACATATACTAGTTGGAGTTAAGAGGTTATTGTGCGCAATTATATACTTACTATATTTTAGTCTATTATTTCTGGGCAAAGTGGTGGTCTTTGTCATATTTTTTGCAGCACTTTAGTGATTACTCTAGCCCCACTATATTTTACTTTATGAGTTTAAATGTTTGCCTTTTTCTTTGCAACGAAAAAAGCACCATGAAACAATAAGTCATCTTAAAAAAACACTGCTGGAAAGCTCATATGGAATTTCACAGATATGTCTGCAAAAAAATCTGCGGTATTTGAACATACTCTTAGGCCCCATTCACACACTTATGTTGCACATGAATGTTATATCCATTTTATTCACGGTTACCACATGTACGCATTTTAATCTATGGTGCTGTTCACATGTCTCTGTTTTTTCATGGACCATCTGTCCGTGCAAAGCACAAGGAGATATGTCCGTTGGTCTGTGAAAAACACGTACAGCACGTGGTTGGCAACCGTGTACCATCTGTGTGCCATCGGTGCTTAACTTTGGAAAATATAGGAGAAGATTTGTAATTTATTTATTTATTCATCCATGAAAAACACAATAATGACACACTGATGGTAAAAGCCAACACACGGATAACACATTGATGGTAAAAATGGACACACTGATGGTAAAAACCGACACACGGATAACATATTGATGGTAAAAATGGACACACTGATGGTAAAAACCGACACACGGATAACATATTGATGGTAAAAATGGACACACTGATGGTAAAAATAGACACATGGACGATACACTGACGACACACTGGTACACAACACTGATGACACCAGTACCATTTTTTTATGTACTTGCTTAAACATAGACTTGTGAATGAGGCTTTAAGGCCAGTTTCATAAGTTTGTGAAATATGAACCTTGGCCAGATTGGTATACTTAGCCTAACCATTGGGTTTCCTCATCTGAATTAACAGTCTCATAGTTATATGTAAGGCACTTCGCTCAGGAAGGTGATTCGTATAATAGCTAAAGTCAGTCAAAAAGTAAAATTTCCTTTTAGGTTGGATTTACACATATCATAGCATTACGTGTTAACCAGCCTAGAAATCTGCACCAAACTCAGCAATAGAATAAGAGTGTTACAAAATGTGCACTATTTCTCTAACAGATAGGATATAATGTGGGTTTTTTTTAACTGCTGATTTTGGAAGTTGCGGCATGAATTGGTAAAGCTTTACTCGTATACCATTTCTCCACAGCCAACATTCTTCAATAAATACACAATGTGTGAATCTGGCCTTAAAGAAGCACTCCTCCGCCCATCACTATTTGTATCCTCTTAATATATTGCAATCATCATATTATATAGCACTGTGTTCTTCCAATTGCTCATTTTGCCTTTCTACCCAGCTAATTCTTCTGTTTTCCATTAGTAATATGACATCACGTGATTAAAGACTGACTGTGACTAGCAAAATACTTCAAAGCTCTATGTAGAATCAGGAGGTCAATTTACCCTGTATGAGTCATAAGTCACTGCAAAAGTCCCTGGCAGGGGGAGGAAGAACAGCTGGGTCAGGCGTTGAAGAGATGAATGATTAATGATGGGACAAGAGACTTCCTGTTTCTACATAGAGCAGAGAAAGAATTGTCTGGATAGAAAGACAAAATGAGCAATTGTAAGTACACAGTGCTATATAATATGCTGACAGCAATATGTTAAGAGGATAAACATTTTTGATGAGAGTGCTTCTTTAATTTCTACATTTTCCTGTTAACTATACATCAATAGGGAATAGTTTTCAGGATGATATAATTAATATATACATTTCCCTTTTAGAAGTATATTAATAGGGAATAGTGTTCAGAATATAATATAAGGAGGATTTTCAAGCTCTAATTGAAATGTATGGTACATTCATAGGAGGGGCACACCCACTGCTCCATCTATTCTCTAACTGCATGCAAATGGCACCTGATAGGAAACAAAGGACCCCCATTTTCCACAAATATGCAGATCACGGTGGAGGGACCAGCATCTTTCATACATTTACAAGCCTATACAGTAAATATCTGAGCTGGGGTTAAGAGACGTTAACATTCCTATACAGGCTCAATGTTATCATTTCCGAAGTTGCTGCAGTGTAATATGATTATTAACAGTGCATTTAGATTTTTTGCATTTAGTTCCAGTTTAATTACAATAATGATACATTCATTACACAGTTAATTACAATAATGATACACTCATCATAGAATAATGAATTACCAAAACAAATCGGTAATGACAAAAAAGTAAGATAATTCAAGACAACTTGGGAAAAAAACTCAGCCACCCATTTACTAATTTACAGAAATTAAAGAGTACTTTTCAGTATAAATCATTTTATGTCTATAGAAAACATTGGGGTAGATTTATCAAGCTAAGTGCCAAATGTATTCTGGCACAAATTGCACCAAGAAACTGTCTTTCATAACTTGCACCATATTTATTATGTGTTTTAGACACTTTCTTTACCTTGTCTAATAAAAGGGCATGACTTCACTAAAAAGGGCCTAACATGCTACACTATGCTCCAAAATTGCACCAAAGCAGTGGCACACATTTCTAGCCCAAAATTAGACAACTACTAGGTGTTGTTAACATAGGCCCTGACTCACTCAGACTGGCATTTTGAACTCCAGTCACAATGAATGGAGTGCTGGAATAAAATGTGCCAACTTGATTAAGAAGTGTGTGTCTATTTAATGAATTTGGCTCATCTTTCAACTACCAACTACCATCTTTCAACTCCCATGTGCCATTCCCAGAAATGTAATTCAGTCATAGGCTTTCATGTATTTCTGTCATAATTTGCACCAGTTTTGTATCGTAAGTTATGATGATATTGGTGGAGGTGCTTAGCCACGCCTCATCCCATTCAATTATCAATCACTTTTAAAAATATTACCAAGACTGGTGTAGAAAACAAAGGGTCCGATTCACCAAAGCTTTCACACAAAAATTCTCATGAAAAAGCTTTGAAAAGAAGACAAATTAAGTTGCCTAAATTTTGTGACTTTTGGCGTTTTCACACAGGTTTCTCCCAGCTCTGCCAAGGTGGGCAAAACTTAGGCAGGAAAGGGCGTCACAACTTGTCTAATTTACGATGAGCTGTGGTGTTCTGTACACCAGAAACCTCACTCCAGTCCCTTACTGGAGTAAGATTCCTGGCGTAGCGCACAGACGTACTGGCCACTTCTCAGTTATATATACACTTCTTCATGAAACAAGAGCATCTGACACCCCCTCCGCCAGTAAGATTGGTGTGAAAAACGTAGTCTAATCCGGCAACACTGGTTTGTATGTGTGTAAATGGGTAATTGATCCAATTAAAATCTGTCTCATCTGAAGATTGATCTGTCTTGGTTAAAAATATTTCTGCCAATTCAATGATTGCAGAATGTAAACAGATTTCAGATAGACAGCTCGATCATAAGGAATAGAAAGGTTTTACTCTTAGGAAGTTTACAACAGATGAAAATGATGAGACTATGGCCCTGATATTGTTGCTTTTGCACCTGTTAGTTTTGTGTGTTTTGCACATTTTTTTGTTTACATTGATTTCATTATTCTATTTGCACATTTTTTGACATCTATTTTATACACACGTGGTCAAAATTGTTGGTATCCCTCGTTTAATGACAGAAAAACCCACAATGGTCACAGAAATAACTTGAATCTGACAAAAGTAATAATAAATCAAAAATCTATGATAATGAACAAATGAAATTCAGACATTGCTTTTCAACCATGCTTCCACAGAATTTTTAAAAAATAAAACTCATGAAATAGGTCTAGACAGAAAAGATGGTACCCCTGAATATAATGTGACAAAAGGGACATGTTAAATCAAGGTGTGTCCACTAATTAGCATCACAGCTGTCTACAATCTTGGAATCAGTGAGTGGGCCTGTATAAGAGAGCTACAGATACTCACTGTGCTGTTTGGTGACATGGTGTGTATCACACTCAACATGGACCAGAGGAAGCGAAGGAATGAGTTGTCTCAGGAGATTAGAAAGAAAATTATAGACAAACCTGTTAAAGGTAAAAGTTATAAGACCATCAAGCAGCTTGATGTTCCTGTGACTACAGTTGCACATATTATTCAAAAATTTAAACTCCATCAACTATCGCCAACCTTCCTGGATGTGGCCACAGGAGGAAAATTGATGACAAATCAAAGAGATGGGTAATATGAATGGTAACAAAAGAGCCCTGAAAAACTTCTAAGCAGATTAAAGGTGAACTTCAAGCTCAAGGAACATCAGTGTCAGATCGCACCATCTGTCATTGTATAAGCCAACGTAGACTTCATGGGAGATGACCAAGGAGGACGCCACTGTTGAAAAAAAATCATATTAAAGCCAGACTGGAATTTGCCAAACTACATGTTGACAAGCCTTTATATAATCACAACTTAGTCCTAATAATAATGAGACCCCTAAAATCTATGGGGACAGCATCCTTAGCCCAACAATATAATTCACAAAAAAACTTTACCTAATAAATGGTAAATAAATAAGGATACCAAAATGAAAAAGTATAAATTTTATTGAAAATTCATTAAAATCCAAAAATAAAGAGCTGAAACAGCAAAAAGCCAGGGACATATTACCATAGACATCACTAGAGCAACTAACTTAAATCCTAGTATAATATATAGATACAAATGAGTAGCTACCTAACGCAGGTGTCCCATATCTTAATCCCATACTGACCTCACTATAAAGGCAATTCAGATGTATTGCCACTGACCAATAGAAAGTGCCTAGTGCATACAATGTAAACAGTCTATGCTGAATATAAAGTGCAAATAGTCAGTGTGACATAGACAATAAACAGACGCCCATAGATAGGTCAGTAAAGGTTCCCAGTAATTTACTTAGAAGCTGCTGGTGAATGTCCTGGCATCCCTGCTACCCCGACGCACGTTTCGCAATCCTTCGGGAGGCGTGTCGGGGTAGGAGAAACGCCGGGTTTAAATACCTCTCAGTGGTGATTCGATTGGAGGGGTAATCACAAAATAAAACCTCCTGATTGGTTGCCGATCCTTACATCCTTACATGACGCCATCCTAGGAAATGGGTTGTTGTTAACCCCATAGAGATCTATATGTGTAAAAAATAAAGATATCTTAGATTTGCATTACAAACAATTAGGCAGTATTGCTTAATATGCCCCCATTATGTGTAAAGATTAGTGTTGTAAATGAAGAAAAGCTGGAAAAACAGTAGAGCAATAAGGTCTTATCTCGTGTATAAGGGGGATCAGGGTACTGGGAATTGCTCATCTGATAGAGTTGTGTGAGACAACAACAACTCAAACAGCATGAGAATGTCGGATGCTTCAGACCCACAAGTAAATCCGAGGAGAAGAAACAATAGAAAGATGGGGTGTTATGTACTCAGGTGGCCATGGGGACGGGCTTACTTTCGAGGGGCATAGCTAAGCGGCTACCTAGTGTTCACTGGAACTCCTGAAGATGGAGTCAGGCTTGAGCTGCAGGGAGCCACCAGGTACCATGCCTAGGCAGTCCCTGATACTGCAGCTGCTGACCCCAGGGGTTAGGTACACAGACACGGATAGGACTAGGGCTCCGCTTAGGCTGCTAAGTTCTGGAACCTGTGCAGAACTGTTGCTAACAAGGACATGGACTCAGGCTTGTTTCAGGATACTAGTTTCAGGATCCACTGCAGAACAGTTACTGACACGGAGTCTCAGATAAGGCTTATTCAGAGACTTTTAGGGCAGTCCAGATATACGGAATACTCGGATAGGCACATTTTCAGACACACGGGTCTCGGATACTGATATAGGGTCTGGGCTGGGGGACGAGGTTCAGGCACTGGCCAAACCAGTACCAGGGACAACGGGTTCAGGACTGGCCACACCAGGAAAAGGGACTACGAGTTCAGGACTCTGGTCACACCAGGGCACCTCACAACTCATTAGTAGACTACAACACTAGTTAATGATTCATGGTTGCTTGGCACCTCCCTACGAGGGTGTCTTTTAAACAAGATGCCTCCCAGCTATTGGATGAGAGCCATCTTGCAGATGAACTCATACTAAATGCCTCCTAGCCCTTGGTTGGGGGTATTTAACTTTGTGTGAGCACTGCCCCTTTATGAGCAGGGGAACACGCAATCGCACAAAGCATCCCACAGGGAGCAGTGCAGCGCATAAAGCCAGGAGGTAGAAAGCACTCCGGGAACCACACCCACTGCTGAGGTGGTGAGTATGCTGGCATCCTTGCATGAAGGGGGAAAGCGAAGCTTGAAGGGTGCCAGAAAATAGTGTTACAGTACTCCTCTTACGCACCCTAATTTTGAAATGCAGTGACAATAAACTACACAGAAATATCCTTGGTCTCCTGGTTTCATCTACCGGTATTTCCTGGTTTCATCTACTGGTATCATGCAGCGCAGTGAAAAATAGTGCCTTGACATAACTACTAAACTTGTTTACAAAATGTTTTTTTAACGATTTTTTGCATGATTTACAGTATGTGTGAGTTGTGTTTGAGATCTGTTCTAATGCTGGTTCTGGTTTGGTTATACTTTTTTGTTTCACGATTCAGCTGTAGATAACACTCTCACCCTCCCCACTATTTTAATACAGTGAAAATCAACAAACCATTAGCCCTAAGGGAAGGGAACTAAAAGATTAGTATTGGTGCTTTCTACAGTGCTTGTCATATTGATGCAGTACATCAAAACAGATAACTGTACTTACAGAAACACAAGTTTATCATAGTGTTCAATAGAAATGAGCAAAATTAGCAGTTATAACCCCCGTGTTCCATCTTCAGACCTCCTGAACAAACTGGTAAATAACAGAAGAAGCTATGTGTGAAAGATAAGGTAGAACTGATTTTGTTTAAGTCTCTCAATGTCACGTTGTTTTGTTACAGATTCAATATGATTTAAAAATTAGTTCCCCAACACCAATGAAAATGTCATGCCGAGACTCTGAAATCAGTCTGAGATTACGTTGCAACATCAGAAGTGTAATCCCATCAGAGTAGGCCATATCAAAGTCACTTCTTTAGAGAGAGCCATATTCTTATACGCTCTTAATATGTACTGTATTCAGGCAATACCACTTATTCATGACATGGAACTGTTATATAGGAAGACAATGCATTTATCATAGAGTAATACCTTTTTACCTTTCCCCCCTCACCAGAATTCTATGGCTAAGAAGAGCACCTCTTCACCTTTCCTCTTTAAATCCCTGCACATTTCTCTATATGTGAGCACTGAAGAGGTAAACTGACTTATATTAAAAAAAACTGCGAACAAATGTTGTAAAATAAGAAAAGCAGCACTTCAACTGATTCTATCTCCTGTGCAGGGCCGGCGTTAGCGGCAGGCAGACCATGTGGCTGCCTGGGGCCCCCCACTCCCCAGGGGCCCCCAGTCAGTCGCCTGCCGCCTGCGCCGACTCCCCCAAGCCAGCACCGACTCCCCTCCTTCCTCCGCATTAAACTATACCAAAGATGCCGGTACAGTTAAAAGCAATGATGGAAGAGAGAGCGTCAGATGATGCTCCCTCTACCATCATTCGTCTCTGCCTCTGACACTGCGGGTGCACGATGACGTCATATCATCGCGCACCCAATGTGTGCCTGGCAGACTGCAGCTGCTGAGACCGGAGCCGGGAGCAGCGCAGGGCATGAGAAGAGGTGAGGATTGTGTTTTTGTTTGTTTTTTTACATATATCAGTGAGTATTGGGAAGGAGGTGCGTATTATATTCTATGGGGAGGTTGGCCATATTATATTCTATGGGGCTACATTATATTCTATAAGGGCGTGTATTATATTCTATGAGGGTGGATTGTATCATACTCTTATGGGGCTACATTATATTCTGTGGGGAGGTAGGCCATATTATATTCTATGGTGCTACATTATATTCTATGAGAGATCGTATTATATTCTATGAGGGAGGATTGTATCACTCTTATGGGGCTACATTATATTCTATGGGGAGGTGGGCCGTATTATATTCTATGGGGATACATTATATTCTATGGGGGCTGTATTATATTCTATGAGGGAGGATTGTATCACTCTTATGGGGCTACATTATATTCTATGGGGAGGTGGGCCGTATTATATTCTATGGGGATACATTATATTCTATGGTGGTTGTATTATATTTTATGAGGGAGGATTGCATCATACTCTTATGGGCTACATTACATTCTATGGGGAGGTGGGCTGTATTATATTTTATGGGCTACATTATATTCTATGGGGGGCTGTATTATATTCTATGAAGGAGGATTGTATCATACTCTTATGGGGCTACATTATATTCTATGGGGAGCTACATTATATTATATAGGGGCTGTATTAAATTTATTATATTCTATGATGGGTGATTGCATCATACTCTATGAGGGGACTCCATTATACTATATGAGGGGACTACATTGTATTCTATGAGGGTCTGCATTATATTCTATGGGTCTAGATTATATTGTATGGGGGGCTTCATTATACTCTATGAGGGGGCTACATTATATTCTATGGGGGCTGCATTATGTTATATGAGGAGGGCTACATTATATTATATGGGGGGCTGCATTATACTCTATGAGGGAGCTACTATATATTCTATGGAGGGGTGGCATTATATTCTATGGGGGTTACATTATATTGTATGGCGGGGATGCATTATACTCAGGGGGCTACATTATATTCTGTGGGGTGGCTGCATTATACTCTGTGGGGTGGCAGCATTATACTATATGTGGGCTGCATTATACTGTATCGAGGACTGACTAGTGTATTTTAATATATGGAGGACTATGAGGAGTGTATTATACTATATGGAGGACTGAGGACTGAGGAGTGTATTATGCTATATATATGACTTTAGGGAGAGTATTATGCTATATGATGGACTATAGGGAGTGTATTATACTATATGGAGGACTATGAGGAGTGTATTATACTATATGGAGGACTGACCAGTGTATTTTAATATATGGAGGACTATGAGGAGTGTATTATACTATATGGAGGACTATGGGGAGTGTATTATACTATATAGGGGACTATATGGAGTGTATTATACCATATGGAGGACTATAGGGAGTGTATTACACTATATGAAGGACTATGGGAGTGTATTATACTATATGGAGGTCTATGGGGAGTGTATTATACTATATGGAGGACTATGGGGCACAGTATATTATATAGAGGACTATGGGGTGTGCATTTTACAATATGGAGGACTGTGGTGCACATTATACTATGTGGAGGACTATGGGGTGTATTATGCTAAACAAGCAAAATACTGCATATTCATCGAGTGATTGGATTGTTTATGCTGGAACAAAAATCATTGTTCCCAGCAGCACATCGCCGGTGTAAACTGTAGATGTGCTGCTGATAACATGATACTGTATGAGGACAGATTTATCTAATAGTGATTGTTCTATTCCCATCATTCTTTCTCAATTGGTGTAAAGAGGCTGGGAAACAAGCGTCAAACAACTTCAATATTGTCGATCACACTCGTTTAGAGGCCTGAACTCAGTGCATGTAAATACAACAAATGCTTCTGTGTGATGTGCAATATGTTAGCATTTGGGGCCTCATTTTAAACTTTTGCCTCGGGCCCCAAGGATGAGAATTCATCCTTGTTCTCAGTTTTTGTCCGGTCTCTCCCAGAACAAGGATGAATTCTCAGCGCCACACAATAAGAGAAAAAAGAATGGATCTTCCTGTGGCAAAACATTTTTATTCCCCTGGTCATAGCATGTTAGATATGAAATTACTTGTACTGAAAGGTAGTTTCACATCTCAGAGACACAGAAGAGTTTGCGAATACAAATTGATGGTGACCTTTGACACTCTTAATTCTGGAATGAACCTGTCACACGGATTTATGACGTTTTACATCAATTAAGGAATTTACTCCTAAGACCCTGTGAGAACATCACAAAACATTACCAGACCCCAATCAGAGGTCAATAAAACTTTCACACTCCTTATTTATGAACTGTTCCAATATTTATGTTCATCTCTATCTCCCATAATGACAGTTTTGCTTTACGTCACTTGTTTTACCTATTGCATTTTTTCAGTGCTGTGTTGTGCATAAATATGTGATTCTTCAGATTTTGTATTAGTTTAGCCTGATGAAGAGACCTGAGTAGTCTCAAAAGCTTGCAATTTGTTACCATCTTTTCAGTTAGCCATTAAAAGGTATAAACCACTGAGGACTCTCAACTCTAAATATTTTTCTATCTACTGGCTAACACGGTACAAAGATATACATCTTTACTGTAAGCATGCAACTGTTATTCAAATTTCGAAGATTTTTCCCTCGTCTAAAGGTCCTTCCGCACTTCTTACATATAACCTTTGCCTCATCAATAGGATTTTGGTCAAAAAAGTGCCACACTGCACTCTTCCTACTATGGTATAAATTTTCAGGGCTTGCACGCTGTGCTAATTTGATCGTCTGGCCAAGCTGTCCTGCAACCCTTTTTGTTTTTTTAACACGTTTTTGGACAGCTACGGGCCTGCCAGATAACCGCTGCTGCGATGTCGATGCCTGCTGCGGATCCTTCTCCTCTTCTGAGCTATTGCCAGCGGCACCCTCTTCCCCCAATGGATGCCAATCTGGGTCAACTGGGTCATCCATCACCTCCTCTTCAATTTCATCTGCACCTTCCTCTGTGTCACCATGTAAGGTGGTATATTATGCGGAAGGGGCACCTGAGTTTCATCAGGGTCAGATTCTGGCTCAGTAGACTGCGAGGGCAATGTAGTGCTTTGGGTGAATGTACCAGCAGAATCATCTAGCAGTGGCTGTGCATCAGTGCACTCCATGTCAGATTCATCTGGGACTGTGGAATTCAGGATTTGACTTGATAACCCAGGCATGGTATGTGAAAAGAGCTCCATGGAGTAATCTGAAGTGTGGCCTGCCGCATCCTTCACTTTTAGTGAGGGTGAAGGACACAAGGAAAGGTGTTGTTCCTGACCAGGAGCCTGCACTGATGACTCAGTGCTTGCATTTTTTGAAGCTTCAGAAGAGGAGGCGATAGAGCTGGAGGTTGTTTCGGCAATGTAAGCCAAAACCTGTTCCTGATGCTCCAGCTTTAAAAGCGGTTTACCTACTCCCAGAAAAGGGAGCCTTCCAGGCCTTCTGGAGCCAGACGATGACGCAGCCTCAACACCTCCTGCCTTAGGTGCTATTGTGCTTTTGGCAGTACCAGCAGATGCACCACCACTGCCATCAGTACCAGCTGGCCCCCCACGCCCACGTCCGCGGCCTCTTCCACCATATTTCCTCATGTTTGTGAAAATGTACCCAAAATACTAGCAGATATATAGTACTGTATCAGAAGCGTACAACTGTATAAGGTGAAGGGGAAAATTTTAAATCTCCGTATTTATTTCCGGAGTCACACACAGATGCACTCAGGCTCAGTATGGATTAAACCAGAATATAAAAAGCAGAAAAAGGGTACTGTATCACAAGCGTACAGCTGTATACAGTCTAGGGATAATTGTAAATCTGCGTATATATTTCCGGAGTCAGACACAGACACTCACAGGCTCAGTATGGATTAGAACAGAATATAAAAACAGAAAAAGGGTACTGTATCACAAGCGTACAGCTGTATACAGTGTTGAGGTAATTTTAAATGTCCGTATATATTTCAGGAGTAACACACAGACGCTCACAGGCTCAGTATGGATTAGACCAGAATATAAAAAGCAGAAAAAGGGTACTGTATCACAAGCGTACAGCTGTATACAGTGTTAGGGTAATTTTAAATATCCGTATATATTTCCGGAGTAACACACAGACGCTCTCAGGCTCAGTATGGATTAGACCACAATATAAAAAGCAGAAAAAGGGTACTGTATCACAAGCGTACAGCTGTATACAGTGTTGGGGTAATTTTAAATCTCTGTATATATTTCCGGAGTCAGACACAGACGCTCACAGGCTGAGTATGAATTAGACCAGAATATAAAAAGCAGAAAAAGGGTACTGTATCACAAGCGTACAGCTGTATACAGGCTAGGGGTAATTGGAAATCTCCGTATATATTTCCGGAGTCACACTGTCATGATCCGTTCCAGGGTTTAGTCCTGTCTGCCCTTGGTCCGTGCAGATCATGTCAAGGGTTAACTTTGCTCTGCCTCATTCTGGGTTCAGGTTGGCTATTTAGCTCTCACACATCCTGCTAGCAGTGTGAGCTATACTGCTACCTTCGGCTTGTGAACCTGACTGGTAACACTTGATTTGTCCTGCTGTTATCCCTGACTTGTCCCGTGTCTGTTGTTCCCCTCTGTCTGCCCTGTTCCCTGCATTTCCCTGTTTGTCTGTTTGATTCTCTGGTTTTTGACTCGGCCTGTATTCGGACTCGCTTCTGCTTTCTGTCTTTGTCTTATCTGCTTCTGACCGTTGCTGACCTCCTGGCTTTCTCCTGACCACGTGTATTGCTTATTCCTTTTGTCCTGCTGCCTCCGTACGGTTTTGACTTGGCTTGCCTGACCACTCTCCCGCCATTTGGTGGCGCCTGTGTTTCTGCTCTGTAGAGGGCTAGCTGAGACCTCTGATACTTCAGATTACTGATTATTCCTGACTCAGTCTTGGACGTTTTTGCTGCCACCTGGTGGTGGTTTTGGCTGCTGCAGTGCAGGCCTGCTCTGGTAGTGTGTAATCCCTTCTCCCCTCTGTAACCTACTGGTGGAGCACACACCAGCCTGCATTACAGCTTCGTGACACTATAGCTCACCCCTACATATAAAGGGATTTCTGCATTTTTTTTTTCTTCTCTGCTCTGTTTGCTATGGATCCGCTCCATACCTTGGCTGATCACATGAATAGCTTGGCATTGATTATGCAAGACCTATTTGTGCAACAGAGGGAGCTTTCTAACACAGTAATATTGTTGCAGACTGACTGTAAGCACTCTAACACTGTCGATGTTTCTTTGCACTCTCCTGAACCTACAGTAAAGCTCCCAGATACCTTTTCCGGGGAGAGGGAGAAATTCAGTACTTTCAGGGAGAGTTGCAAACTATTGTTTTCACTTAGACCCCTATCTTCTGGTGATGAGAGTCAGCGGGTGGGGATAATCATTTCCTTATTGCGGGAGGGACCTCAGTCATGGGCTTTCTCTACCTGCTTCTGCCCCTGAATGTGTGTCTGTGGACAGATTCTTTGAGGCTTTGGGACTGATTTATGATGAACCAGACCGGGTCAGGGTGGCAGAGGACATAATCATGGGTCTCTCTCAGAATGAACTCACTGCTGAACAGTATTGTTCTGAGTTCAGGAGGTGGTCTGTTGAGGTGTCCTGGAATGACTCTGCTCTAAGACGCCTGTTTGAGAGAGGATTATCGGATCATCTAAAGGACGCGCTGGCCCTTCATATGCCGCCCAGTTCCCTGGAAGAGGCCATGACCCAGGCCATTCGTATGGACCGGAGGTTACGGGAGAGAGGAATTATCCAGCATGAGATTCGCGTATTGCCTGCCAAGTCTGAGGTGGTGTCATTCAAGGAGACTATGGAAGTTGGTACCATTAATTTCAAGGAGAAAGAGAGGAGACGGCGACGAGATGAGAAATTATGTTTTTATTGTGGAGATCCGGGACATTGGAAGACGGACTGCCCCTCTTGTCCATCAAATAAAGAGCTGCCGAGTCTGGGTGATGATCTAGGAGGTCATCCAGACTCTCAGGTACCATTTTCATCTTTTCAGAAAATTTTGTTAGAGGTGGAACTGTGTTATAGAGGTGGTAGTGCTTCCACTTCAGCATTTGTGGACTGTGGATCTTCCATGAATTTCATTAACTCTAGTATGGTGTCCGAGTTAAAGTTAGGGAGAGTCAAGCTAGAGACTCCCATCTATATTGTTGCAATTGATAAGACACCGTTGGCTCAAAATGTCATTAAGTTTGTCTCTGAGGAGTTCCTCCTCAAGGTGGGTTCCTTACATCGGGAACGAATTTCATGTTATGTTATTAATAATCTTCCTGCAGGACTGGTGTTGGGGTTCCCCTGGTTGCAGAGGCATAATCCTGTTATTGACTGGGAATCTCGTGATATTGTTAAATGGGGTCCTAATTGTTCCAATGGTTGTCTTTCTGCTGTTTTTGTGTCTGCCATTAGTCCGGAGGGTATTCCGGAGTACCTGAAGGACTTTGGGGACGTGTTCTCCGAAAAAGAGGCTGAGGTTTTGCCACTCCACCGTCCTTATGATTGTGCCATTAATCTTATTCCTGGTTCTAAATTGCCCAAAGCCCGTTTGTACAATCTTTCTGGCCCGGAACGTACTGCTATGAAAAACTATATCTCTGATAGCCTACGCAAAGGTCACATCCGTCCCTCTGTCTCACCTGTGGCCGCGGGATTCTTTTTTGTTAAGAAAAAAGATGGTGATTTACGTCCGTGCCTCGATTTCCGAGAACTAAATAAAATTACGGTAAGAAATACCTACCCTCTCCCACTCATTCCTGATCTTTATAACCAAGTGTCTGGGGCTAAGTGGTTTTCCAAACTTGATCTCAGGGGAGCATGTAACCTTATCCGTATTCAGGAAGAGGATGAGTGGAAAACGGCATTTCTCACCTCTGAAGGTCTGTTTAAAAATTTGATCATGCCCTTTGGTCTCACGAACGCACCCGCTGTATTTCAGAACTTCATGAATGATGTTTTCTCTGATTTTATCGGGCGCTTTATGGTTGTATACTTGGATGATATCCTTGTTTTCCTCGCCTGACAAGGAATCCCACATTGGTCATCTACGTGCTGTTCTTCACAGGTTACGGGGTAATTCTCTGTTTGCTAAACCCGAGAAATGTTTGTTTTGTGTCCAGGAGCTTTCCTTTCTGGGGATCATCCTTTCGGCCAATGGGTTTCGGATGGATCCCGGAAAGGTACAGGCCATTGTTGATTGGGTGCAACCCAGAGACCTCAAGGGGTTGCAGCGTTTTCTGGGTTTCGCCAATTATTATCGAAAATTCATCAAGGGGTTTTCTCAGGTGGTCAAACCACTCACCAATCTCACTCGCAAGGGGCTGATCTCAAAGTTTGGTCAACCTTAGCAGTTGAAGCATTTGTTACACTAAAGAAATGTTTTATGTCTGCTCCTGTATTGGTTCAGCCCGATCCATCTGAACCGTTCATTGTAGAGGTGGACGCATCTGAGGTGGGAGTGGGGGCTGTGTTGTCACAGGGACCTGTTTCCTTGACTAATTTAAGACCATGTGCCTTTTTCTCCCGGAAGTTCTCTTCTGCGGAGAGGAACTATGACGTGGGTAACCAGGAGTTATTGGCCATAAAATTGGCTTTTGAAGAATGGAGGCATTTTTTGGAGGGGGCGGTTCATCGGATCATGGTTATCACGGATCACAAAAACTTGTCTTATCTTGAATCTGCTAAACGGTTGACTCCTAGACAGGCTAGGTGGTCGCTTTTTTTTTCTCGTTTTCATTTTTCAATCACTTTTCGGCCTGGTTCCAAGAATGTCAAGACTGATGCCTTATCTCGCAGTTTTGATTCGATATCACCCCCTGAACCTCCTTTTTCCATTCTTCAGCACGGGGTGGTTGTTGCGGGGTATCCTCTGAATTGGAACAGGAAATTCAGAAGGCTCAGTCTCTTGCTCCTTCCTCTTTGCCTGATAATAAACTCTTTGTTCCAGTTCAATACAGGTTGAGGGTTCTCCGGGAATTCCACGATTCTGCTCTCAGTGGACACCCGGGATCTCAGCCACTCGGAAAGCCATTGCTAGGCTATTTTGGTGGTCCTCCATGAACTCTGATATCACTATGTTTGTATCTGCTTGTGATACCTGTGCCCGTGCTAAGAGCTCACATAACCGGCCGGCCGGGAATTGGTGCCATTGCCAATTCCAGATAGACCTTGGACTCATTTGTCCATGGACTTCATCACTGATCTCCCTCCTTCTAATGGAAAAACTGTAATCTGGGTAGTGGTTGACAGATTCAGTAAACAGGCGCATTTTGTACCTCTGGCAGGATTGCCTAATGCTTAGACACTATCTAGGTTGTTTGTTGAGCACGTTGTACGGCTGCATGGCGTGCCTTTGAGTGTGGTTTCTGATAGAGGGGTACAATTTGTGTCCAAATTTTGGAGGGCATTTTGTAAAAGACTGGTATTTGCTTGACCTTCTCCTCTGCTTACCATCCTGAGACCAATGGGCAGACGGAGAGGACTAATCAGTCACTCGAACAGATTTTGAGGTGTCTTGCTACGTCTCAGCAGGATGATTGGTGTTCTTCATTGCCCGTGGCTGAATTTGCATTCAATAATCGGATTAACCAGTCCACTGGCACCTCTCCATTCTTCTGTAACTATGGTTTTCACCCCCATTTTGGCGAATTTTATAGGCTGGATTCAGGATGTCCGGGGGCTGATACGGCAGTACAAAGATTGGGGGAGGTGTGGAGGAAGGTCCAAAAGAACATTGGGGAGGCTCAGGGCAAACATAAACTTTTTGCGGATAAGCGACGGTCTGTAGGACCTATGTTCCTGTGGGAGATAAAGTATGGTTGTCCACCAGGAATATTCGTCTAAAGGTTCCTTCTGCTAAGTTAGGTCCCAGATTTATTGGTCCTAACGAGATCATTGAGGTGGTCAATCCTGTTGCCTTTCGGTTACGCCTTCCTCCGTCACTCCGAATCCCCAATGTGTTTCATAAATCCCTTCTTAAGTCATTTGTACCATCTTCCACAGGGTCTCCATCCCCTCCGCCTCCTGTCTCTGTGGATGGCCAGACCGAGTTTGAAGTGGAACGGATTGTGAATTCGCGTAGGGTCCGTAGTTCACTTTAGTATTTGGTCCATTTGAAGGGTTATGGTCCTGAGGATCGATCTTGGGTCCTGGCACGATCGGTACATGCTGATCGATTGGTTCGGGCATTTCACGCACGTTATCCTGGAAGTCTGGGGGTCCGGTGGCCCCCCTTGAGAAGAGGGTACTGTCATGATCCGTTCCAGGGTTTAGTCCTGTCTGCCCTTGGTCCGGGCGGATCATGTCAAGGGTTAACTTTGCTCTGCCTCATTCTGGGTTCAGGTTGGCTATTTAGCTCTCACACAGCCTGCTAGCAGTGTGAGCTATACTGGTACCTTCGGCTTGTGAACCTGACTGGTAACCCTTGATTTGTCCTGCTGTTATCCCTGACTTGTCCCGTGTCTGTTGTTCCCCTCTGTCTGCCCTGTTCCCTGCATTTCCCTGTTTGTCTGTTTGATTCTCTGGTTTTTGACTCGGCCTGTATTCGGACTCGCTTCTGCTTTCTGTCTTTGTCTTATCTGCTTCTGACCGTTGCTGCCCTCCTGGCTTTCTCCTGACCATGTGTATTGCTTATTCCTTTTGTCCTGCTGCCTCCGTACGGTTTTGACTTGGCTTGCCTGACCACTCTCCCGCCATTTGGTGGCGCCTGTGTTTCTGCTCTGTAGAGGGCTAGCTGAGACCTCTGATACTTCAGATTACTGATTATTCCTGACTCAGTCTTGGACGTTTTTGCTGCCACCTGGTGGTGGTTTTGGCTGCTGCAGTGCAGGCCTACTCTGGTAGTGTGTAATCCCTTCTCCCCTCTGTAACCTACTGGTGGAGCACACACCAGCCTGCATTACAGCTTTGTGACACACACACAGATAGTCAGCATGTATTTGTCCGTGATACCAGGCGGTATACGTAGTGTGTGAGGAGCGTACAGCTCTATACAGTGTGGGAAAAAATGAACGCTCGGTAACTGTGCAGAAAAAAAGAATAAAAGTATTAGTGCTGTGTAAAAAGCAGTCTGTACCGCAGTGTACACACAGCAATACAGATAGCAGGCAGCCTATTAACCACCGCTGCTGCACACAAGGAAATCCTCCCCTGTCACTGGCAGGCAGCCTAATAACCAGCGCTGCTGCACACAAGAAAATCCTCCCCTGTCACTGCACACTAACTGTACAGCACAATTGCTATCAGCACAAGCACATAAGAACTTCTGTTTCCAGTCCTAACTCTCTCCCTACTGATAAACAGTGTCAGCAACCTCTTCCTACTGTTAAGATCGGCAGAAGTAAAATGGCGGTCGGCGGTCAGGGCTTTTATAGACACTATGACGCCCCCCAAAGCAAGCCAATCACTGCAATGCCCTTCTCTAAGATTGTGGTGGCCGCTGCCTATCTCATCTCGTTGCCCACAGTGTACGTCCTTACTCATTGGCTGAGAAAAGGCGCCTGCAAGCATTATGGGAAAACTGACTTTGGCGCTCGGGTCGACGACCGCATGGTCGACTTCACGCTATGGTTGGATTTTGCTCGCCGAAATCCGACTTTGGCGAAAGTCGGCGATTTTTGAATCTGACCGACCTGTTTCGCTCAACTCTATTGTTAACCCAATAAAGTGCAGAAAGCATCCCTCCCCCAAAAAACACAAAAACCAGTGACGGCTACCTCGTCCTCCTACTCCTCTTCCACCTACACCACATGTCCACATCCTCCACTTGGACCTTCACCTCCTGGTTCAAGATTATTATTTTTTCTTTTCTTTTATTCTGTGTTATTTTAAATCATTTCCCTATCCACTTTTGTTTGCAGGACAATTGTCCTGCTCTTACCCCCATTTAGCTTCCTTTTGCAGCCCCCCCCCAGCCCTGACTATGACTATTTTAAAGCATCAAAGTAAAGCATCAAAGTACAAGTCCCCATTGACTTTTACTGGATTTGGGTCCGGGATCAAGTTTGACATCAAGATTAGACCCAAACCAAAATTTTTACTGCATGTTCGTTGAACCTAGCGAATCAGAACATCCACGTGTTTGCTCATCTCTCTTCAGCACTCAAGAAAAATGCTCCCAATTTTCAGTAATACAACTCATAGCAGATTGTGGAATTTTTAACAGGGACGAAATTTCACAAGCTGACTTGTTACATCAGTGGCATCCTATTACAGTACCATACTCAAACTTGGTGAGCTCTTTAGAGCAACTCACACTAAAACAAATCTAGTTATAATCAGACAGCATGACTAATTGCTTTATTTTCTTCACCTCTATACTTTTGTCCATAAAATTTGTGCTATGTGGTGTGCATGTGGGCTCAAAAGTTCTCACTTTTATTGATTAATACTTTTTAAGGGGGTGATCTGAAACTCACATTGATGATAATCCTAAATGTTTATCTATTTAATTAATAATATCTAATAGCTTTTATAATAAACCTTAATTAAGTTCTCATTATTCTCTCTCTTATCTAGCTAACTGCATTATTTTTTTTCACCTACTTCCATTTTCATGACATTTTATTTGAAAATCCCCAGTGCATGCTGTGATACTCGCACAGGATGTCATCAAGGGGCGGAGGTTGCGGTCACTGCCGCAAGATCTGCACAGAATGAAACGTCATCGATGACATCTGTTCCATCAATCCCCTATCCCCAATGCTCAGCCATCACTGCCCCACAACCTTTACTGACCTCCTGCCTGCTTTTTAATTGTACATATCTCTATTCTTACACTCAAATGTGTGATCCAAAGCATTCTAGGTTGACTTTTTTCTTCGAGATTACTGGTAGGGGATCTATATCTTACTCATCTATTGATTTTATTATATCTATTTCCTGGTATATTCATATTATTTTAGGAATGCTCTTAGCAAATCTGTCAGCAAGATTACATTTGATTGCATAATAATAAAATTCTAAAGAATGTTTTCACTTTAAATTGAAACAAATGTAATCACATGAATGACGTAACCAGTTTTATTACATGGAAGAACTGAACACAACATTAAGTGGCAGCTGAGTGGGCGCCGGACACAATAAGGGAATCTATATGTCAATGTATTTTTTTCCATCAAAAATGTAGTTGGTTTTAATAAAACTGAAAATATTTTACATTTTTATGAACACCTGCACAGCAGTTTACTATCTGGGTTGTTTTTTTGTAATGATCTTTTTACACCTAGCAAAGATGACAAGAGGGCATCATGTAAATCTAGAGGAAATAAAGTGTAATCATCACAGACAGTGATTCTTTACTGTAAGAGCAGTGAGACTATTCAACTCTCCACGTGTTGTAATGGTTAATTCCCTAAAAAAGTTCAAAGAAGTCCTGGAAGCCTTTTATGAAAAATATAATATTACGAGTTATGGGCGCTAGATTGTGTGATCGGACATTGACCCACTGAACTAGTCTGATGTGGAGTCAGATAAGAATTTTTCCCCTAATATGGGGCAATTAGCATCTGCCTCATGGATTTTTTTGCTTCCTCTGGACAAACATGTTAGAATTATAGATTGGATCCAATAGACCTGTGTATTCTTTTCCAAATTACTTATGAAATAGTGTTGTTAGGTTTGGGTTCACTTCTACGGTCAAAATGGTACCTAAGGCACGGTGTAATTTAGTTGATTTCCTACATTGCTTATACATTATTTTTATAAAACCTCATTTTGTTTTATCAATCTGTTGATGGCATTTGGTTTCATAAATAATATATTAAGATTACCAAATCGATATATTTGCTGCTCAGTAACATGCTATCAGTAGATATAACAGCATGTTCAATGTGACATGTCCCCAGTTAGCCAAAGTAATTGTACCTTTCTTTGGTGGCTACTGAATTAACACTTTATGGTAGAAGTAATAATAATGAGAATTGTTATTATTATTGTCATTATTATTGAAACTGCTATGACAAATCAAGTTCTGCAAAGAAAAGATCCTTTTAAATATAATAATAACAATAATGTAATAATAATGTATTATTATTATTTTATTTCACTTAGAAGTAATTCGACTTGCCATCTGCGTCTAACAATTTGTCAGTATTCTATGTCTCGGAATGACATGTTAGACTATACTTACAAAAGAGCCAGAAACTGTTGACATACAAATAATGTACTTGATCCTAACGCTAACAGGCTGAATGCTGTCTAACAAAATATTGCATGGCATAGCAGTTTCAACATCATCACCCATTATTTTCAATAAAAACTGACACCTGAAGATCTAAAGGGCTCATAAATATTTACAGATAGCTGGAGATATTGTCACTTTTTTGTGACAAAAACTGACTACTTGGCAAGTTTACATACTTCAAATCTGGAAGGATAACACTTGTATGTCATCAAATTGAGTTCCTTAAAGGCATATACTGGGCACGCAGTTAAAGATACAGATAGGTTGTTGCTCTCTCTACGGACTGTGTGTAAAACTATTGGCAGTTGCATGGGGTTTTTTCACTGTCTTGTAGAATTGTTGTGAGTTTTAGCTTAGGTTGTCGATCTCTAATACATATATTAACACAGTATATAAAGTCGGATATCTTTGATAGCTTTTAATTACTACTAATAACTTGTATAACATATAGTAGACATAGTGGGGGGGCTGTTATTTAGCTAAATGTGCCAGAATTCTTGCTCAATTTGCACCAAAATATTGGAGATGCTAAAACGAATTTGCTTTAAATTTTACAAAAAAATTCTGATTCACAAGAGTCTGAATTTTTTGGTAATTTGCTTCAACCGAATCCAGCACAAATGGTGGTAGGCAGCAATTTTGCTGAAGTCTAAAGATCTAAAGAAAGGGTTAAAAAAATCTACTCATATCTCCATGACCCTCACATGTTACGCAGTGCAGTCCTGCTTTAGTCTAGTCTTTAGGGTATGTGCCCACGATCAAGAATTACTGCAGTTTTGACGCTGCGTATTTATGCAGCGTCAATCCCACAGCGGCCAGCTGTGACAGCCTAGCAGATAGAATTTCTAGAATCCCATGTCCACTATGCGTGCAGGTGCTCCTGCAGGACACCCACGGAAACTGGGCTCACCGAATATGCGATACGTCCAAAGCGCTGCTATTTACGGATCGTGGACACCCTGCCTTTGTAAGGTTCTTTGTCTCTGTTGACATGTTCCTTGAAACTCAGTTTTCCGTCGGCCATTTTGCTTTCTGTCTTTCTGCAGCTCTTGCCCTCAGTTAATATGGAGTTTCCAGTTTTCATGATCCCGCCCTGATTCTTCCCTCTTGCTTCTTAAGCAGCCTCAGCTGAACAATCAGTGCTCCTGAATCAAGCCTCAGTCAGTCTGTGACCTGACTCCTGGAAGCCTTGGACTTGTACTCCAGCTATTCCCTACTGAGGAACCTTGGAACACTTTTGGACTCTGGAAACCTGCTGTTTGGTGAATCCATGTTTGCAGAGGAATTACGGTACAGAGAAGAGATCCTGAACCTGCTTTGGAGATTTATTGTAGTGCTTGAAGTTACTCTGGCCTGCTGTGTCTCCTGTCGCTGTTCCTGCAAACTGTGTGAACTTTTCAGCATGCTTGTATGAAGTAATACAAGTCATTTCATTTCAACCTATGTCTCCTGTGTTTTCCTTGCACCCAAGCACAAGACGCTATAGGAACTGTACACTATACATGACAAGATTCAGGAGCCTATGTTTAGTGTCTGCTGGGTCTGGGAAAGCCGTGTCTGCTGTGACTGTGGATATCAGATGTCTGTTTAATACCTTATGTGATGACAGTGGTTGTGACTTCTCACAACCATTCCAGGTGAGCGCATTCCCTTAAAATTTTACTCTGGAGTGTTACCACAGGTAAACACTATTGTTTTTTTTTTTTTTCCTTTCCTCTTCTCCTTCCAGCACCTCTGCCTTAAAAGATCTGGAAGATGGAGGCCCGCATAAAGGAACTTTGCGGAGTGACTGATACAATCCTTTCAGATGTACAGACTTTAAAAACCCGTTTTGCAAGCCTACAGGACCTCACTAATCATAATTTGCAAGTGTTTGGACAGACTACCAAGGAATTGCGAGCCAGGATTGAGGCTCTAGAGGAACGAGCCCAGGCTCCTGCCATAACCCCAAGTTCTGGGATCCCCAAATTACCTCCTTTTCGTTTTGGCGGTGACCGTGAGAAATTCAGGGGATTTATTAATCAATGCAATTTATTTTTCTCTGCACATGCTTCACAATTTCCCACTGAACGATCCAAAGTGCTTACTATAATCATGTTGCTTACCAATAAGGCTTTGATGTGGGCAAACCCTCTGATTGAGACTGAGGATGATTGTTTGAATCACCTTGATGCTTTTATTTCAGCCATGGGGCAGGTGTTTGATGACCCCAATCGAGGTGCAACAGCTGAAGCAGCCATGTTAACTTTGCGCCAAGGTAAGCGTTCAGTAGCCGAATATGCCCTGGATTTCAGGAGATGGGCTCTTGATACCACTTGGGACACTTCCGCTAAAAAATCTATTTTTCGGAAAGGGTTGTCTCCACTGATTAAGGATGAACTTGCTCGTGCCGACCCTCCCACTGCGTTAGGTGACTTTATTAACTATTGTATCCGTATTGAAGCTCGTCTGACTGAACGCAGACAAGAGAGATGGTTCGAAAATAATCGCACTAACCTTTTACTACCTCCCTCCTCAGCTAAGGAACCTTTGAGTAGGATCACAAGGCAACCAGAACCTGAACCCATGCAGGTGGACTCTTTACAAAGACGGGTTAGTGATGCACGCAAAGAACATCGTATAAAGGAAAATCTATGTTTCTACTGTGGTAAGTCAGGGCACTTCATTATAAACTGCCCCAGCCGTTCTCGTAAGACTACTGCAGCAGTCATTCACTGTGAGTGTTGCGAGAGGAGCTCTGTCATGTCCGAGCCTCAGGCTCCAGAGAGATCTGCTGCAAGAGATCTTGATTTCTCGGACTTAAACTCTGTTAGTTCTGGGGACGATGACGGTATAAACGCTGCAATTTTTCAAGTTTCCTCAGCGTGTCCCAGCTGAGTTGTAAAAGAAACAATTCTCATTGCTTCCTTTCCATCAAACTCTGGGTTGACTCAGTCTAGGTGTCTAGCTCTGCTATGATCGACTCAGGAGCAAGTAGAAATTTTATGGATATCTCCTTTGCTCTGAAACAGGGGATACGTTCAGTGAAGAAGGCTACTCCAGTACAGATGGAGACTGTGGATGGCTCTCTACTGACTTCTGGACCAGTGGATCAAGAAACAGAGCCTTTGAGGGTCCTTATGGGTAAAGATCATCAGGAGAAAATGTCTTTTTTGCTTATCTCTTCTCCCCACTTTCCCATCATTCTAGGGCTACCATGGCTGCAGGCGCAGAATCCTACGATTAACTGGGAACCAAGGAATTACACTTTCCGGAGAAACAGATGAGTCAAGGAGTTTCAGCTTGCTCTGTTCCTAAAGGAACCATGTCAGTCCCTGAACTACCAGCTGTATACCAGGACTATGTGGATTTATGTGACAAGAAGAACGCTGATCAGCTTCCTCCTCACCGTCCATATGATTGTCCAATTGAATTATTGCCCGGAGTCGAGATACCTTTTGGTAAGATCTACCCCCTAGCGGGGCCCGAGCTAAAAGCTTTGAAGGATTATATAGACGAAAATTTAGCCAAGGGCTTCATACGCCCCTCTTCATCTCCCGCAGGTGCACCCATCCTCTTTGTGAAGAAGAAAGATGGATCTCTGAGACCCTGCATAGACTATAGGGAACTCAATAAGGTTACTATTAGAAACCGTTATCCATTGCCTTTAATCCCTGAGTTGTTGGAGAGAGTGCGGCATGCCAAAATTTTCTCTAAACTGGATCTCCGTGGGGCCTATAACTTGGTCCGTATTAGACCTGGGGATGAATGGAAGACTGCTTTCAGGTCACGCTATGGACACTTTGAATATCTAGTTATGCCTTTTGGTCTGAGTACCGCCCCAGCCACTTTCCAACACTTCGTGAATGATATCTTCAGGGATCTCCTAGATACATTTGTGGTGATTTATCTGGATGATATTCTAATTTTTTCTAACTCCACAGAGGAACATCATGGACATGTGAGAATGGTCTTAGAACGCCTAAGACAAAACCATCTCTACATCAAGCTTGAAAAATGTGAATTCCATAGGACCGAAATTCAATTTCTGGGGTATGTACTATCTACGCAAGGGATTAGTATGGATGGAAGCAAGACCCAAGCCATCAAGGATTGGCCAATTCCTAGAAATGTGAAGGAGGTGCAGCGTTTCATCGGGTTTGCCAACTTCTATAGACGTTTCATTAAGAATTTTTCTGAGGTAGTGTCACCTATCACCCAACTTACCCGGAAACAGTCTAGGTTCTCCTGGACCCCGCAAGCTCAGGAAGCATTTTCCTGTTTAAAGGATAAATTTACCACCGCACCTATCTTAGTACATCCCAACCCCGAGCTTGCCTTCATAATAGAGGTGGATGCTTCAGACTGTGCCGTTGGAGCTATACTCTCTCAGAGAACAGGTGAGAAGAATGTCTTGCATCCCTGTGCCTTCTTTTCCCAGCAGTTGTCTTCGGCTGAGAGGAACTACGATGTGGGCAATAGAGAATTGTTGGCCATTATTGCCGCCTTCAAGGAATGGAGACACCTTCTTCAGGGAGCTGCACAGCAAATAGTCGTCCTGACAGACCATCGTAACCTTGAATTTATCAGGTCGGCTAAGTGCCTGACTCCTCGCCAGGCTCGCTGGAATCTTTTCCTAAACCAATTTAATTTTGTCATTTCTTATAGACCAGGATCGCGCAATGGAAAGGCTGATGCACTCTCTAGGATTCATTCAGCAGAGACACGTCCACTTACTCCTCCTAAGACTATTCTTCCTGACTCTAGATTCCTGGGAGTGATTCATAATCAAGACCTACTTAAGGACATCAAGGAAGCATACCATGCGGATTCTTTGTTGGCTCAACCCCCAAGGGACGTAAGTCTTGTCTTTAAGAATGGTGTGTGGATTCAGGGACAACGTCTGTATATACCTGAAACAGTCAGATTGAGAGTATTGCAACTCATCCACGATTCCAAGATAGCCGGGCATAGGGAATTCTAAAGACACAAGAATTTCTTTCTCGTTTCTTTTGGTGGCCCACTTACAGGAAAGATGTCTTAAACTATGTCACTTCATGTGAAGTCTGTGCAAGATGCAAAACACCTCGCTCCTCACCAACTGGTCTGTTGCAACCTCTTCCCACCCCGTCCCGCCCGTGGGGATCCATTTCTATGGACTTCATTGTGGAGTTACCAACCTCTCAAGGGAAGAACACCATTCTAGTGGTGGTTGACCGTCTAACAAAGGCAGCTCATTTTATCCCTTGTGTCGGCTTACCCACTGCAAAACAGACATCAGACTTGATGATTAAGAATGTGTTTCGCTTACATGGAGTACCGGATGAGGTCATTTCGGATCGAGGGGTGCAATTCACTTCAAGGTTTTGGCAAAATTTCTGTGCAGCATTGGACATTAAAGTAAACCTTTCTTCTGCTTTTCATCCCCAGACTAATGGACAGACAGAACGAACCAATCAGACCCTGGAGCAGTATCTCCGCTGTTTTATCTGCCACCTACAGGATGATTGGGTGGATCTACTTCCACTGGCTGAGTTCTCTTATAACAACTCTCAGAGCGCCTCCACTAAGCAGTCTCCTTTTTACTCCAATCTAGGTTATCATCCTAACATTCTTCCTCGATTTCCCATAGATACGCCCTTGCCGGCAGTGGCTGAAAGAATCACTTCTTTACAAAAGAATATGGATCTTCTAAAGGAAAATCTAGAATTGGCTCAGGAAAGGTACAAGAAAGCAGCAGATAAATTTCGTAAACCTGCACCAGCTTTCAAGGTAGGAGATTTGGTCTGGCTGTCAACCAGAAATCTTAAATTAAAGATTCCATCGTCTAAATTGGGACATAAGTACATTGGACCTTATAAGATCAATAAGATTATAAGTGCTGTTGCTTGTCGTCTTCAACTGCCCAGAACTATGAGAATCCACCCTGTCTTTCATGTATCCCTACTAAAGGCTGCAACACCCAATACGTTTCCTGGACGTTCTTCTCCTTGCCCTGACCCAGTGCTGGTCGATGGTCAGGAAGAATTTATGGTGGAAAGGATTCTAGATTCCAGGTTGTACAGAAATCAGTTACAATATTTGATTAAATGGCAGGGCTACCCAGTGGAGGACAACTCATGGGAACCAGTCAATATTGTAAATGCTCCTCGCCTGCTCCGCCAGTTTCATCAGAGGTACCCTGACAAGCCTGGTCTGAGGTCATCCGGAGGTTGTCCCTAAGGGGGGAGTAATGTAAGGTTCTTTGTCTCTGTTGACATGTTCCTTGAAACTCAGTTTTCCGTCGGCCATTTTGCTTTCTGTCTTTCTGCAGCTCTTGCCCTCAGTTAATATGGAGTTTCCAGTTTTCATGTTCCCGCCCTGATTCTTCCCTCTTGCTTCTTAAGCAGCCTCAGCTGAACAATCAGTGCTCCTGAATCAAGCCTCAGTCAGTCTGTGACCTGACTCCTGGAAGCCTTGGACTTGTACTCCAGCTATTCCCTACTGAGGAACCTTGGAACACTTTTGGACTCTGGAAACCTGCTGTTTGGTGAATCCATGTTTGCAGAGGAATTACGGTACAGAGAAGAGATCCTGAACCTGCTTTGGAGATTTATTGTAGTGCTTGAAGTTACTCTGGCCTGCTGTGTCTCCTGTCGCTGTTCCTGCAAACTGTGTGAACTTTTCAGCATGCTTGTATGAAGTAATACAAGTCATTTCATTTCAACCTATGTCTCCTGTGTTTTCCTCGCACCCAAGCACAAGACGCTATAGGAACTGTACACTATACATGACAGCCTTAGTCTGAGTGCCTCAACAGTGACTTGGTCTCATGACATGACAGCATGAAAGTTAGTCATTCTCCTGGAAGAAAGTCAGAGTCAGTAATAAAAAAAAAATTCGGATCAAATATATGCAAATTTGATGTATTAGAATTTCATCAGATTCACTTCATCACTGAATATGCTTTGCTCCAGATTTATTATGTGATTTAAACCCTTTTCACGTACACAAGACAATTGTCAACAGTGTCTAGACAAGGGACTTGGCTAAAATTAAGTATGCCCACCAAGCTGTTACATAAGGAAGAGAAGAGTGTCCAACATACAGGGTTTCTAGTATATTGGTAGCGGTAGCGGTCTTTGTCATACAAAAATGGCTCATGTTCATCAATTGTGCCAAATAACTCCCTAGGTTCTGTTTAATTTTCCACAACGTCACATTTTCTTTGACTGACACTTCTTCTCTTTGTTGATACAACGTTTGTGTAATGACAGAGACCAAAAGGATCATGCCTGTAACACCGATCAGCCATCATCTCCAAATTTGAATTGGACACTAAAAAGAAAGAACAGACTTATTATTCTCTGAGATAACACCTGTCTGCTGGAACATGTTCTGGTTTCATCACTATCCACTAGTGTTGAGCGATACGATACCGCAAGTATCGGGTATCGGCCGATATTAGCTCTATCGGACTTTCGATACTTAGTTCCGATATTTTCGTCTTATCGGATACCGGAATCGGATTTGTCACTGTCACTGTCAGTGTCCGTCGGTCGGGTCTGTCAGGAGTCAGCGGCACTTACCTGGCAGAAGATCTCCGGCGGTCACGGGCTGGACTGCTTGATGGCCGCCATCATCTTTCCCCGGCGGTCACATGCAGTTTCTCGCGATAACTGCAGTGACTGCTGGGTAATCCCGGCCGTAAAGCAGTCAGTCCGATGACGTCACCGCCGGGGAAGCAGGTAATCAGCTGTGCTGCGTCGAGATGACAGGCTCTGCCTGTCATTGCAATGTAGCAGAGCTGGATCGTCGTGGGACCCTCGTTACTATGGACTGCGTCGGACAGGTGGTATACTGTTGGTTTTTTTTTTTTCTTTTTTACAGGAGATCGATGGCATCGCAGGAATGAGAGTATAATAAAAGAAATGAAAACTGTGTTGTCTCTTTTATTTCATTAAAATACTTTTTTCTTGCTGTGTCTTTTTTTTATACATTTAAAAACTTTGGGATTAATAATGGATCGGTGTCTTATTGACACCTCTCCATTATTAACCTGGCTTATTCTCACCGTGCAATCAACGGTGACATTAACCCCTTATTACCCCACTTGCCACCGCTACAGGGCACTGGGAAGAGCCGGGTAAAGTGCCACAATTGGCACATCTTTTGATGCGCCAAATGTGGGGCTGCTGTAGCCTGGTATTATCAGGCTGTTGAGGGCAAAAATCCATGGGCCTTGACAGTCTTTTAATACCAGGCCGCAGCAGTCTGCATTTTACTTGGCTGGTTAACAAAAATAGGGGGACCCCTACGCCGTTTTTTTTTCGAGGGGATCC
Organism: Oophaga sylvatica; assembly: GCA_033576555.1. Lineage (NCBI taxonomy): Eukaryota > Metazoa > Chordata > Amphibia > Anura > Dendrobatidae > Oophaga > Oophaga sylvatica. The sequence goes on from JARQOD010000004.1 coordinate 274,410,128, forward strand.
CCTATTTTTGTTAACCAGCCAAGCTAAGCAGACTGCTGTGGCCTGGTATTATCAGGCTGGCAAGCAGGGTCGGACTGAGGCACCGGGACACCGGAGAAACCTACGGTGGGCCCCAGCTCCTGCGTGGTGGGCCCTGATTTGAAAGGATAGGTCGCGGGGCAGAGGGGGCGGTGGCCCCGGGGCCCGCGCTCTGAGGGGGCCCACCCGTAGCTACGATACAGTTAAATTCTGCGGCAGAGCAGGGAGAATCGCTCTCCCTGCTCTGCCGCCCGGAAGCTATGGGGCCTGAACAGGCGTTGGGGGGGCCCGGTGCCAGCAGTGGGCCCCCCACCCGTCATCGGAGGGTCAGCTGTATCGGCATCCAGCCGATAAAGCTGAACGCATGGAGAGAGAAGGAGCGAGCGCTCCTTCTCTCCCATAATCCCCCTCTCAGCGTATTACAGAGGGCGCAATAACATCACCTGCCGGCGCCGCTGTCAGACGCTGAGAGGGAGAACAGTGAGCAGCACAGGAGCCGGGAGGTGATTTTTTTTTTTATTTTTTTTTTAATGGGGGTGCAGTCGAGTCCTGGCTGGAGAAGTCGTCATGTCGGTGTAGGCCCGATGGAAAAGACATGAAAAGTGAACAATTCCATTAGAAAGAACATCAGCGGTAAGTCATTATCTGTACATGTGCTGTAATCTATATGTTCTGTAGGACTGGTATTATTTAACACAGACCATATGGCGGTAATATCAATATTGGTCTTTTTATATATAGATTATTTTGGCCAACAGCGCGGTCATTTGTTGAGGTTCTCTGATGATGGGCCCACTCAGAAGTTTTGCCCCCACTAAACCAAAACCCTAGCTACGCCTATGGCTCTCTCTCTAGTCTTTCTTTCTCGCTCTCTGTTCTTTTCTCTCTCTGTTCTTTCTTTCTCTCTTTTCTTTCTTTCCTCTCTTTCTTTCTCTGTTTGTTCTTTCTCTCTCGCTGCTCTTTCTTTCTTTTCCTCAGTACCAGCCACTGTGCCCTCATTACCAGTCAGTGTGATCAGCAGTGCTAAATGGTTACGCTTGGGGCGAGGATATGGGTGTGATTAGCTGTGAAATGGGTGTTGTCGGGGCGTGGCCTAAAATTTTCAGCGGCGCGCAACACGCGCCGCAGCCTTTAATCCTCTTTCCTGTCTTCCAAATTTGGGAGGTATGCTGTATGACCTCCCTACAACTTCTGGCCATGCTCCTGATGAGCGCGACGGATGGTCTCGTGAGGGATCTCCTCCCACACCTGGACTAAAGCATCCACCAACTCCTGGACAGTCTGTGGTGCAACGTGGCATGGCCTAAAATTTTCTGCAGCATGCACAGCATGCCACAGCCTTTGTCCCTCTTTCCCTTATTCAAAGGTTGGGAAGTATGATGTTGGGCCGCAAGAATATATTTTCTCTGGTGGGCCCAAGGTACTCCAGTCCGACGCTGCTGGCAAGGTCCATGTATGTTGGCTCCTTAACAGCCTTAAATACCATGCCTCAGCAGCAGGGGCGTACATATAAATGCATGGGGCCCCATAGCAAAAGTCTGAATGTTCCCCACCCCCCAAAAAAAAAAACCCAGAGGCATTTGTAAATGTAAAGTGCCAGCACAGTGAGGGAAGTTGAGTCGCACAGAGACAGGGGTTTTGGGGGTACTCGGCACCGATCACGTCGACTTCTATGGGGGATGTCACGAGTAGCACAGCTCGGTCCGTGACCTGGGCGATCACTGGAATGTGGGATATTTCCAGGGGATGATAGAATGTTCGTGTAGTTTGTCGTGACGCCACCTGTAGTACCTGGTCAGGGTGTCCAGCGCTGCTGTGCAGGTCCTCTGGAAGGGATGGTGTAGTGCAGGTAGGTGAAAAGTCTTCTACAGGTAACACGCTATCCTTCCAGGGCAGATAGATGTGAGATAGAGCAATGGTGCAAAGTGATGTAGCAGAGTGGACTATGCGACGTAGTAAGAAAGCAGGAAACACTTCAAGTTAAACGTTGCATAATAAAATTTTTAATAATAACATTACAAAAGTGCAAATGGCTTATATTATGTGACATGTTTTGTTACTGTTCATACCCTTGATATGTGTTATACATGTGTGTTAATAAATACATATTCAACAAAAGTGCAAATAGCATTAGTGCCGAAGTTCGTGGAGACTTCTTAGGACTACCCCCACCGGGGTAACTTCACAGTATCCTTTACTTGTGCTTGTGGAGGACCCGCTCCAAACCTCCAACTGTGGTCTTGGGTGGGCTGCAAGACTTTCCTTGAGCAGACCTCACTTTCGGCCACACCAAACGGGTTTTTAGTTTCTGAGGTAGTTGAAAATAGTGCACAGTAAAGTTTTTTGTAAAACCAAGATGGAGCACCGAAGTGCCAACTATTTACAGAAAAGTTTGTGAGCCAGTACAGTTCATGGCTTCAAAGTTCAACATTTTCATTACAGTGAAACACCATTACCCAACCTGGGTATATTAAGGCAACAATAAACTTGTTCTTCTGAACATTCACCCGTCCGGGTACATCAAACCATTACCCAACCTGGGTATATTAAGACAACAATAAACTTCTTTTTATGAACATTCACCCGTCCGGGTACATCAATAATTTAACTATTTACATACAGAGACCCTGTCCGGGTTATTTAGACTTCTTTGGCTGGCCTCTTCCAGGTACCACCTGGTACTCTTCTGGAGCTTGCCAAACATCCGTGACAGGAGGGTCCACCCAGACCTGATGACGTCGTGTGGCCTGTACAGTGACGTCGTGACCTGCTATCTTGGTCTGTGTGGCCACCTCTTTCATCTCCCTCCGGGTCTGGACCCCTATGTCCCGGACTGAACGAACCCCAGGGGGCCTAACAGGCGCCGGGTACGAGCCAGCTATCATTATCATGTCCATAGCTGGGGCTGCTGAGGAGACCACTGAGGGAGGCTGGGGAGATTTACGGCGTGGGGTGGGCACTTGTGCAGAGGCCTGGTTGGGGGAGGCTGAAGGCTCGTAGGGTCTGTCAGTTTCCTGACACTCTGGGGAGTAGGGGTCGCACCTGGTAACATTTAGGGCGTACCATCCATTGTAACCCCAGTGTCGGGTGTAAGTCACCAAGTCTCCTGGCAACAGGTCCCTCCCCGGGTGTCCTTCTGGGAGGTGAGCCTCCACGTCCCGCTGGGTTACAAAGACTTCTAAATAAAGTCCAGGCTCCTGGATGAAGCCCCAACCACCTTTTAACTTAAAGTTCCGTACTGCACCCTTACGCCGCGGCTCCCTCACCGTACTTTTATCCTTTCTCATACGTGCCTTCTCTGCCAGGTCCTTCTCCAGGTGACGTTGCCGAAGCTTTTGGGCTTCTCGCTGCTCCCTTTGTCGCTCTGCTTCCCGCTCCCGACGTCTCCACTCTTCCTCCTGACGCCGGTTGTAATTCTCCTCCACCAGCATCTCCATGTCTCCACCATCAAACGCCAGCTTACGATGTACGGTTTGCGGCAGCTCTCCAGGCGCCCGCAAGTCCTGGCGGCGCTCACCTGTGGCGGAAGCAGCCGGCTCTGGAACAGATGACGGTCGGGGCTCCGGTACAGGCAGGTAGAGCTCTGGTGCCTGCGCGGCCTCCTCCATGAGGACGGGTGTCGCTTCTTCTGCCTCAGCGACGGGGGCAGACAGCGGGATCTGGGGTGCTGGTGCGGCGTTTTCTGCAGGAACTGGTGCCTCCACTGTGATACTGGCAACCGGTTCAGATTGCAAGGGCTGGGATGCCCGCACGGCCTCCTGTACTGGAACGGGTGCCTCCACTGAGATACTGGCAACCGGTTCAGATTGCAAGGGCTGGGATGCCCGCACGGCCCCCTGTACTGGAACGGGTGCCTCCACTGAGATACTGGCAACCGGTTCAGATTGCAAGGGCTGGGATGCCCGCACGGCCTCCTGTACTGGAACGGGTGCCTCCACTGAGATACTGGCAACCGGTTCAGATTGCAAGGGCTGGGATGCCCGCACGGCCTCCTCTACTGGAACGGGTGCCTCACCTTCCGGTACAGACACTTCAGGGGGTAAGAGGGTTTGGCGCCGCTCCAATTGTAATTTTAGGGCCCGCCAGCTCGCTTCCATCCTGGCGACCTCCTCCCGGTGCCGGGCCAGGTCTCTCAGGGTATCCTCCGCTTCTTCCAGCGTAGGAGGGTTTCCAGGCCAGGTGCCAAACGGTGGCTCCGTGGCGATCGGGTCGCTTCCGTGGGGGGAGAGCTCTGACTCCTCCATCCCTTCCCACTTCTGCTCACGTCCATTCGCCATCTCAGCAAAGTCACATGTGTCATTAGCATCAGGAGAGGCGACATCTTTTGTAGGGAGGCGGGACCTTCGCGTTCGTTTACGCCCACTGAGGAGGATGAAGAGGCGGAACTCCAGAGCTGTGGGGCACGATCTTACATTGCAGTAACATTTAGAGTGTGCGGACATCGTTTTCCGCGCCACGGAGTGAGTGTACGCCCACGAGAGCACGCCCTTATTCTTCACCTGTGCCTCGTGGCGCAGATATGACAGAAAAATGGCAAATACAGTCTATGATGATTTTTGCAATTCTCAAGCAAAAAAACAGTTCAATTAAGGCACACAGGACTCGCTTATAGCGAGCTTCTGAATCCTGTTCGCTGGGTGCGATGCAACATCTCTGTGGCGACTGGACCCTCGGGTGCTTCTGTCTTTTCACAAATGCCGGCTTTACCCGGCAATTGAATCAGAGGCTATTTTACTATGTAGAAGTGCATAAACTATAAATATATGTATATATATATATGTCACAATGACATGTATATATATATATATATATATATATATATATATATATATGTATTCTAAGTGTGTATATTTTGTGTTTACAAGGAAAGAAAGTGTTTTTTTAGTTGCGATATTTTGTTCCCATAGACTTACATGGGACTTCCGGTATCGGAATCGGATATCGCCGATATTTAGTGATATCGGCGATACCATTCCGATCCGATATTTTTAGATATCGAGCAGTATCGCTCAATACTACTATCCACACATTGTCGGCCCCTCTATCAATCATCTCTGCAGGCTCTGGGTGACATTTATCTCCAGGTTGTTTTACCCAAATCGTTGCACCATCATTTAAACAATGAGTGGAGCCAAGACCTTTATCTAATCATCTTCATTTTCTGGATAGACAAAATCAACAATTGAGCTACCCTATCTCCTTTTTGAATCAACAAGTCACTATCCCCACTATTCAGCAGGAGTACCTTAATTTCACCTTCATAGTCCTGATCTATCATTCCTCCCATTGGTCACATCTAACCTGAGGAGCACCCCTATGGTCTGTGCCCATTGGTAATTAGCTTTTTCTCCCAGATGTCCACATTTCAAGTATGCCCACTGAGTCAATCTGAGTAGTCCCTCAGTGGTGTCAGTCTTTTTATTGGATTCAGCGACTGATATTCTGAAATGTTCATCTGCTACTGAGTTGGAGTTTTTCCAGTGTACCTGAAGCACAATTAGCATCAACATTAAATACAGTCACTTTAATTCTTTGTAAAATTGCCCAAATATCTTGTCACAACTCTTTTCCCCACACTACAGGTTTGTTCCGTTCAGTATTCACGGGCACAAGCACTCCAGCATTCAACAATTCCTGAATTGTCTCACTGATCTCCTTATCCCCCGGGATACTGTTTCATACTGATTACCTTTAAAATGGAAGGAATTTTTACATTTTAACTTTCCCATCCATCACTGACAGCTGAGATGATCTAGCTGTTACTGTGGGAGGTACCCCCAAATTGATACTTACCATCCGGTAACTGTAGTGTCATCCCTTTCAGTATAATAGGGACAATCATCACTTTGTACATTGCAGCAGGCAAATTTCCTATTTTTAATGATACTTTAGTTCATACTGCTTCTATTTGTTTGCCCCCTAATCCTATAATTATTACTTTTCTTCCTTTAAATTGTTTTGGATTACCATAGATCAAGCTAGCCTCTGCCCCGTATCCACTAGGGCTTTTATTCATTGCCTATTCTTATTTTTATTTAATTAATGACCTAACTTACATGAGGGCGTCTATCCACATGCAACAGAGATTTTACTTCAGCATAAAGATCCTCAAACCCCAGCGCTGAGAGTTTCACTGGAGACGAAGAGGGAGTGGGCCCTCTCTCTCTCCATGCCCTACTATGCCCACAATGTGGGGATCCAGAATCTTCCACTGTCACCTTTTTATTTTGTGAACTTCCTGTTTTCCTAAGAAGCCCTCGCTTTTTCCGTCTAATTTCCACATTTCATCAGTACCAATCCCATTGCTCGGGATCCCACTGAACCCCAGCTTTAGCTGTGGCCAAAGCTACCTTTTTCTTATTCACTTTTCCTTGTTTATTTATATATTTGTACTGTGCTACCCAATTGGCTGCCTGTTCTGGCATTGTGCCATTGTCAGAGCACTCTGCATCTCACATACTCGCTGTTCTAATGCTTGCATTTTTTTTTTCTCTTACAACAGCTGAATACATTTTTCATGCTGCTTCCTATAAGCATGTAACAAAATACAATCTCTCCTGCTGACTGCATTCAATTCCTTGTTCCTTTCAAATTTCACCTGTTGCAAATATGTCACTACATCAGTTGATTCAGCCTCTTTCATACACTTATCCTAGGATTCACTCGATCCAACACTTTGCGACCACTCTTTGGCCAAAACACAATAGGGAGCCTGCTCCCAGCCTGGAATCTCAACAGATATATTTACAACCCCTTTTTTCTTAAAGAAAGACATATTTTATGCAATTTCACACACTTTTCCGGACTATCGGACTTTGATCTCAAAGTTCCGGATTATCTGAATTTAGCTAAAATTTAAATTCTAAGCCTTATGCGTATCCCACTTCTGACATCAAATGTTTTGCCAAGTATTTAAAGGGATCGGATACAGCTTTAAAGAAGGCGATTAATTTTATTACAATAATTAAATGATTACAGAAAATAGGAAATAGTGTGATATTGCGTACACTTTTGCATAATAAAATCACAAAGTTAAAGTACAGTCATGGCCAGAAGTTTTGAGAATGACACAAATATTAATTTTTACAAAGTCTACTGCTTCACTTTTTCTAATGGCAATTTGCATATACTCCAGAATGTTATAAAGAGTGATCAGCTTAACAGCAATTACTTGCAAAGTCAATATTTGGCTAGAAAATGAACTTTATCCCCCAAAACACATTTCAACATCATTGCAGCCCTGCCTTAAAAGGACCAGCTAACCTCTTTTCAGTGATTGCTCCATTAACACAGGTGTGGGTGTTGATGAGGACATGGCTGGAGATCAATCTGTCATGATTAAGTAAGAATGACACCACTGGACACTTTAAAAGGAGGCTGGTGCTTGGCATCATTGTTTCTCTTCTGTTAACCATGGTTATCTCTAAAGAAACACGCGCAGTCATCATTGCAATGCACAAAAATGGCCTAACAGGGAAGAGTATCGCAGCTAGAAAGATTGCACCTCAGTCAACAATCTATCGCATCATCAAGAACTTCAAGGAGAGAGGTTCCATTGTTGCCAAAAAGGCCTCAGGGCGCCCAAGAAAGACCAGCAAGCACCAGGACCATCTCTTAAAAGTGTTTCAGCTGTGGGATAGTGCTACCAGCAGTGCAGAGCTTGCTCAAGAATGGCAGCAGGCAGGTGTGAGTGCATCTGCACGCACTGTGAGGCAGAGACTCTTGGAGCAAGGCCTGGTCTCAAGGAGGGCAGCAAAGAAGCCACTTCTCTCCAGAAAAAACATCATGGACAGACTGATATTCTGCAAAAGGTACAGGCAGTGGACTGCTGAGGACTGGGGTAAAGTTATTTTCTCTGATGAATCCCCTTTTCGATTGTTTGGGACATCAGGAAAACGCCTCATTCGGAGAAGACAAGGTGAGCGCTACCACCAGTCTTGTCTTATGCCAACTGTTAAGCATCCTGAAACCATTCATGTGTGGGTTGCTTCTCAGCCAAGGGAATCGGCTCTCTCACAGTCTTGCCTAAAAACACAGCCATGAATAAAGAATGGTACCAGAATGTCCTCCAAGAGCAACTTCTCCCAAACCTCCAAGAGCAGTTTGGCGATCAACAATGCCTTTTCCAGCATGATGGAGCACCTTGCCATAAAGCAAAGGTGATAACTGAATGGCTCAGGGAACAAAACATAGAGATTTTGGGTCCATGGCCTGGAAACTCCCCAGATCTTAATCCCATTGAGAACTTGTGGTCAATCATCAAGAGACAGGTGGACAAACAAAAACCTAAAAATTCTGACAAAATGAAAGCATTGATTGTGCAAGAATGGACTGCTATCGGTCAGGATTTGGTCCAGAAGTTGATTGAGAGCATGCCAGGGAGAATTGCAGAGGTCCTGAAGAAGAAGGGTCAACACTGCAAATATTGACTTGCTGCATTAACTCATTCTAACTGTCAATATAAGCTTTTGTTACTCATATGTTTGCAATTATTATATTTCTGTCTGTGATAAAAACATCTATCAAACACACATAAAAACCAGAGGGCAGCAGATCATGTGAAAATATAATATTTGTGTCATTCTCAAAACTTTTGGCCATGACTGTACTTACATTGGACACTACATAAGCAAAAAACAAAACTTAACCAGGAATAGCAACGTCATCTGTCCGGAAACATCAACTGTGAGAAGCAGAACGGTGAAGATAGAGAAATTACTGGAATCCACACTGTAGACCCACACGCTTCCCCTTCAGTCTACAGGTTAACAGGCTTCTGTCTTAGCTGCAGTCTTCCCCAGCTTATGTATTGTTTACAAAAAACAATGCTTACGCAGCCAAGTGTTACACAAACTCTAACAAATTCTATTTGTCCAATATAATATCTCTCTTCTGAGAGGCCAGCTCTTCAGATGTCAAACTACAATGGACAAATACATCACCGGATATGACATGCCAAAAAACTCTCCTGGTACTGGATGCTCCATCATATTATAAACACGACATTTCTCACCAAATATTAATAGCGAAACTATGCAACAATTATAAACACTTTCCCATTGAAGAATATAAACATACACCGTTCTCACTAAACAGTGATAAAAGAACTATGTGATAATTGGGTGAATGCTATAAACATGCACGTTCTCATTAAATATTGATGGAGTTACACAGTCTCCAGGTGTTTAGGAAAATTACAGAAAATACAAAGCTAATATGAGCTGAACTGTTACGCTTTAATATCTTAAAGGGGTCTTTAAAGACATGCTACCAATATGGGTTCCCGATGGTCATTAACATCTTAGCACTACAGGAGGAAAAAACAAAAACACAAAAATGGAAATTGGCCACAGCGTGAAGCGGGTTAAACTATCTATATTTATGACAATAAATGTAGCACCCATCAATTTTTTGTAATAGATGTAAAATATATGTATTTTAAAGTGAAATTTTTACCAAAAGTAGAGGTTGTATAGGTCTTTGATCACACTCAAAAATACACTAAACCATTAAATTAGGATAGAAATTATGAATAAATACTATGTCTGTACACCATTGTGGCATCTGTTAGTGATACAAGCATAAGTAACAACAAATAAATAATTATAATGGATGGCTGCTGCTTTTTAAATATATATATAATGCTGATATAATTCTGTTTTAGTTATTTGTATTTGTATTCTACATAAAATACAGCATTTTTCTCTATGAAATAATTTAATTCAAATTATTTGGTATCATCTTTCAAATATTGTAAAATGGTTATCATTAAAGTTATAGCAGAATAACCATAGTGGAAGACCTAAAAGAAGAAATAATAGCTAGAAGAATAGCGATACGTATAGCCATGCACCGCATCCAGACTACACTTCAATCTGCAATGAAGGTGTTCACTTTGGATATGCATCCTGGCTTCCGTTACTTATAATCACTCAATGTCATCTTGAACAAATCACTTTGTCTCCGAGTACATCAGTTTAGCCAACTATAATTGGGTTTCAATTATATCATTGCCATGCAGACCACAGCTCTGTGAAAGTGCTGATGTTACACTTTTAACACCCCTGAAGTATAAGCAAAAACTGGAGATCAAAACTCTTGTAATAAATGGACAGTATCTAATAAAGTTTGAACAGCTGTTGTGATACAGAATTGGGACAATCTAGAAAACATATTGAGTTATGTAAATTACAGTACACATAATATATGGAGAGGTTGCATGAAGAGGTTGCACAGTGGTTTACAATATTGTTATTTCATATTATATTACCTAGTACACATGTATCGATGCAGAGAAGCAATTCCACTGGTTAATTAATTAAATCTTCAACAACAAAAACATTTAAGGGAAGGGAAGATTTTAATTTTAAGGGACTTTATATATTAAATATATGTTGGCCCTACAGTTATTCCTCCAAACTATGCCATGAAAAAGCTTAATCAGACTAAGTGTGTTTGTTTATATCATTATGGGGAGATGGCTAAGCCAATGGCAGATTACAAACAGCATTATTACTCACTACTAGAGCTGAGCGAATTTGTTGAGGTTCCCTCTTATTCGGCAAGCTATAGCGCTTACCAAATAAGCTGCAGAAGGAACCTGGCTTCCTTGATCGTGCCAACTGATCAGCTGATCGGTGCCGCAGCTGCATGTGTCGCAGCTGTGTGACAGTCACAACAAACAGGCTGTCCATGCATGTGCTGTGATTGTGACAAAACTGTGACGCATGCAGCTGCAGCCCCGATCAGCTGATCAGCCGGCGCGATCCAGGAAGCCGGGTTCCCTTTGCAGCTTATTTGGTAAGCGCTATAGCTTGCCGAATAAGAGGGAACCCGAACAAATTTGCTCAACTCTACTCACTACCCTGTTCTCCAGTACTGATCTTTCTCATCCTTATATTAGGTCACAAGACTGTTTTTCTCTCAGGTCAGAAAATCGGTATGATTATGCTAATCGCACTCTGATCCAATCAAAGAGTGTGATCCAATTTTCTCTGTTTTTTACAATGGACCCATAGACTTGAATGGCCTAGTGCATTCCAAATATTGGAGGCAAATCCTGTATGCTGCAATTTTGTTTTTGTCGGACCACTCGGTCTGAGAAAAATATTAGGACATGTGCATGGCCTCACTGAATAACATCGGGACGAGTGCTATCCGTCAAATCCACAGATGGCACTAATCTGATTTTTATGGCCGTGTGCACAAGCCCCTATGGTGGTTACACCTGCTTGCATGCAGTTTTGTTCATACTCTTGAATCCTGCTATTGGTGCAGCGTCTGGCTGCCATCTTGTGGTTTATCTGGGGACTATGACATATTGATACTCTGCAGAAAAATTCTCATCTCTGCATGGAATCAATGGGTGTAAACCAGGGCTACCTTAAATTCCAGACTTTGGTATAGCCAGTTGCCAAATTGGTTGTGGCCTCAGGTGTCTACACACTTAGAAATTCAACACTCAGCACTCAGCCCATAGATCCAAATGGCACTTTTAGAGAATCCATCTTGATTGTGGAAAAGTATTAGTTGGCAGACCATGTCAAACAACAAGGATAGTGTTGTCAGCATGACTACCAGTGCTGCAGTAACTACAGCCAATGTTAATAGGCTGTAGTTAATAGGCCTTAGCACTCAAGTTACATGACAGTGCACTGATATTACTGGAATGTCCCCCGTCCAGGAGGTGAATATGTGTTGTTTTTATTTTAATTGTGGCACCACGGCATTAACACAAGTAATCATACTTTCAAATAACTATTCATAATAAGCTGACTTCTCTGTGTGTGTACATGCAGAATAACACTATTTCTTGCAATTACATCACGGGTTCCAGCATTTGACCATTTTCTCCTTACAAGCTCTTTCTATAATTTGAAATCCACTTTGAACTAGTGGAAGGAGACTATTTGCTATGATCTGTGCTATACACATCACAGCACACAGGGATGGGTTCCTGGTCCGCACTCCTTGTTAAGCACACAGAGAAGAGATGCAGAGGCACTGAGGACATTATCCATCAGTCATTAGCTGTTTCCATCTGAATTAAGGTCTGATGTGAAGACTTTTTAGAAGGCTCAGCATTATCTCTCTGTGTCTCCCTTTGCCTGTTTTCTCTCTCCACCAATGGCGCTCGTGCTGACGTCAGAAAGGTGAAGTGAGTTCATTGGCTGTGAACTTGCAGGACCTATCTGACGGCACCACAAGCAGGAGAACTTTCTCATGCATGCGGTGCACTCAGACAGTGAATAGGAGTTCACAGAGAGACACTGAGCACACACTGTTCAGTGTCTACTAGTAATGAACGAGTATGCTCTTTGATCAGGTTTTCCAAAGCATGCTCGGGTGGTCTCTGAGTATTTGGAAGTGCTCAGAGATTTAGTTTCTGTCTGAATGATTTGCGTCTACTAGACAGCCTGAATACATGCCTGTTTGTTAGGGAATCCCCACATGTATTCAGGCTGTCTAGCAGTCTCAAATCATGCAGCTGCAGTGACATAAACTAAATCTCCGAGCACTTCCGAATACTCGGAGGCCACCCGAGCAACGAGCATACTCGCTCATCACTAGTGTCTACTTGATGACAGGCTGCATGGTCGCATCATGCAACCATGCAGCCTGCCAATCTAGATGTAGCAGTGCTATACCCATTGTGGGACAAATAAATTAGCAGCATCTCTGCGGAAAGGTGATAAATGCTGTTGGTTTTTACTTTTAACTCTTTTGCAGATGTCAAGGGCATTAGTGGAATAGGCGAGGTTATAAGAATGGTTTAATTAAGATTTATTAAAGGAGTCTGTGTCATTCTTTCAGGGCAAGCGGGAAGACCGAGGCTAAATGTCATCGTAGAGATGCGCCTATTCTGGGGACCTGAAAGCTGATGTTTTTAGCCTGGGTAGGCAGTATCCATGGCCCTTCCTAGGCTATTAATATCAGCCCACAGCTGTCTGCATAGCCTTTTCTGATTATTAATTATAGTGGGACCCTACGTCATTTTTTTAGGGTCCCCATTTTAATAGCCAGCAAAGGATAAGTATACAGTTGTGAGCTGATATTATTAGCCTGGGAAGCTCCATGGGTATTACCCCCTTCCCAGGCTATAAACATGGGCCCCCAGCCGTCGGCTTTCCCTCTGCTGCTTACGAAAATTACGGGGGAGCCCACACCATTTTTTTCAGAAAAATTATCTTTTATTAATAAGATACATGTACAGTAAGCTGCACACACTGTACTACATGGCAAGTTGAGTTAATGTCAAAGAGCTCCATTTTTGTCTCATTTGACCACAGCACCTTCTCCCAATCACTCACAGAATCATCCAGGTGTTCACTGGCAAACTTCAGTTGGGCCTGTACATGTGCCTTCCTGAGCAGGGGACCTTGCGGGCACTGCAGGATTTTAAATGTTTACAGCGTAATGTGTTACCAATGGTTTTCTTGGTGACTGTGGCCCCAGCTGAATTGAGATCATTAGCAAGTTCCCCCTGTGTAGTTTTAGGCTGATCTCTCATCTTCCTTATGATTAAGAATACCCCACGAGGTGAGATTTTGCATGGTGCCTCAGATCGATGTCGATTGACAGTCATTTTGTATTTCTTCCATTTTCTTACTATTGCACCAACAGTTGTCTCCTTCTCACCCAGCAGCTTACATATGGTTTTGTAGCCCATTCCAGCTTTGTGCAGGTCTAAGAACTTGTCCCTGACATCCTTATAAAGCTCTTTGGTCTCGCCCATGTTGTAGAGGTTAGAGTCTGACTGATTAATTGAGTCTGTGGACAGGAGTCTTTTATAAAGGTGACTATGTAAGACAGCTGTCTTTAATGCAAGTAATGAGTTGATTAGGAGCGTCTAACTGGTCTGTAGGAGCCAGAACTCCTAATGGTTGGTAGGGGATCAAATAATTATTTCTCACTGCAAAATGAAAATAAATTTATATAATTTATACAATGTGATTTTCTTGATTTTATTTTTGATATTCTATTTCTTAATGTTAAAATTAACCTACCCTTAAAATTATAGACTGTTCATGTATTTGTCAGTGGGCAAACATACAAAATCAGTATGGGATCAAATGTTTATTTCCTTCACTGTATGTATTCTATGTGTATATACAGTATCTATTCTATTCTGTATATTCTATTCTATCCTTTCACTCTGTGATTTTACTGTACGTGGCGCATGAATTGCCATCTTTTATTCTATCTATTATATGTGTGTAAGTGTGTGTGTGTAAGTGTGTGTGTGTGTGTGTGTGTGTGTAAATGACATAGAGAATTACTCTATGTAAAAGCTCATGTTAAAATCGCATTGCATTCAGATAGCAATCGCACTGCATTCAGATGTAAATCGGATGCTAGGTGTGAAAAATCGGATTGTACTCACATGACATGCATTACACTCATGCAACTTTCGGCAGGGAGACTCAGACTGATTTTTCATTCGTTTAGTGTGACTGCGGCCTAATGAATGTCCTCTTGACAGGGAGTATTTGATAAACCATGTGCGGGAAGAGAGTACCTGACTCGTAGTGGGTATATCTGTTTCTCATCCACCCTGTGACTACTCTTATGTTTCCACACTTCTCAATAATGCTTGGATCATAAGGGCGTCTCCTTCCCAGAAGAAAGTCAGATTGTGGGAGTGCATCCAATCTTGTCATTATATTAACAGAAAGTTCATCACTTCGCTGAAGCACAGACACCTGAGCTATAAAAACAATCATTTTTACCATGCCTGAGGAGACAGTTTAAGATGATGTTTCAAAAGGTTAAACCACTAGAGAAAAATGTAATAAATGAGCTTCCACCACTAGGGCAAAAGTTACAGAGACTGGTCATCAAATCTAAATTCAAATTCGACTTTGATTTTGATTTATATTGTGAATTTATAATAGTTTTACATTATGTTTCATTATCTTACTAACTGTAATGTAAAAGCATTGTATAGTAATCTACAAATTTAAGGCAAAACAAGACATGATCCAAAACTACAGACATTCCAGATTTCGAAAATGATCAAATGAGGATTTATTAATGTTTGCCTTATATCTATATTCTCTGAATATCCAAACCATGTGTATAGTATCAGACATACAATGGTATCATGCTCAATAGTGGAAAGAATACCTATAGACAGGCTCTGATACACTAGGCAGGATGGTATTGTCATGACCCAGGACGGGGTTTTGTCTTTGCCCCGTCCTGGTCAGACTGGGGTTAATGGTTTCAGCCTCTCTCTGGCAGAGGGCGGCTATTTAGTTGCCAATTGACCTAGGTCTGGTGTCAGTTATACTCCTGCCCTCGGCTGAGTTAGTTGACCTCCTGTGTGCCTGTGCCTGATCTTGTTGCTTGTTTGGTTTTGACCCGGTCCGTCTCTTCGTTGTGAGTTTGTCTACTGTCTTGGTACTGTGTATTTGCCCGTTCTGGTTTTCTGATCCCTTGGCTACGTTCTGGTTATTCTCTGCCTGCTCCACTTGTACTGCGTTGCTCCCTCTGTGTATGACCTGGCTATCCTGACTATCCGTTTTGTCTATGCCCCTTGGTAACTCTGTCCCGTAGTTACCCTTCTAGGAGTTTTCCTTCTGCTCATAGCTCTCTGGAGCTTAGGCCACGCCACCAGCAGTTCCGTGCTTAAGGTCCTCTGGCCTGAAACAATCTCTGTCTGTTACTGCCTTCTCTGAGAGACCTGTGGCCGGCGCCGCCCTTGGCAGTCACGTGCTTGGGTCCTGTTAGTCTGAAGCACGCATCTTCACCGCGACTGCCTCGCTCCACAGGTATCTTTGAGTGCAGTCTGTCTTATTCAGGACACGCGCACTGGCTCAGTGAGCAAGTGCAGTGCGGTGTTCGTGATATTATAACTGACCGCTATCTTTTTTTTTTTTTTCCTGTGTGTGTTATGGATCCTATGTATGCCCTTTCTGAGCAGGTAAAGCACCTGACTCAGATGTCTCAGAAACTGAATGAGGGACAACGAGCTCTGTCTCAGTCTCAGCAGCTGATGGCTGACACTGTGCAGGGGGCTTTATCATCTGGTGCTCATGGGACAGGGGTTCAAGATGTTACATTAGTTTCCCCAGAGCCCCCGGTTAAATTACCAGATACCTTTTCTGGAGATAGAAAGGAATTTAAAGTTTTCAAAGAGGGCTGTAAGCTTTTTTTCTCTTTAAGACCGCACTCTTCTGGGGATGAAAGTCAGAGGGTGGGGGTCATTATGTCTCTGTTAAGGGGAGCCCCCCAGGCTTGGGCTTTTTCCCTTCCTACCACTGCCCCTGAAAGAATGACTGTGGATGCATTTTTTGAGGCCCTGGGGCATATTTATGATGAGCCTGATCGAGTGCTGATGGCTGAGGACATGGTGATGAGTGTATGTCAGGGGAAGCACTCAGCCGAGTGGTTTTGCTCAGAGTTCAGACGCTGGGCTGCTGAGGTCTGTTGGGATGATGCCGCCCTCCGGGGCTTGTTCCGTAGAGGCCTGTCTGAACGTCTGAAAGATGCCTTGGCACTTCACCCTCCGCCTGATTCTCTGGAGGACGCCATGACGCAGGCCGTCCGAATGGATCACAGGCTGCGGGCGAGAGGTGTGATGCAGGTTGAGACACCATTTTTCTCCAGTGGAAGGGGAGCCAGTCCTGTATTGGAGTCCATGGAGATGGGAGCCATCGACCTCAAAGAGAAAGAAAGGAGATGGAGGCGCTTAGAAAAGCTGTGTTTTTACTGCGGTGATCCTGGACATTGGAAAAAGAACTGTCCCTCCTGCCCACCGACTAACAAGCGACTGAGTCTGGGTGATCATCGTGGAGGTCACTCAGACTCTCAGGTACCCTTTCCTTCATTTTCTAAGATACTGTTAAAGGTGGAACTTGGTGTGAAGAACTGCTTTTTCCTTACTTCAGCTTTTGTGGACTGTGGGTCATCCTTGAACCTGATTGACTCTAAGCTGGTGGCCAGCTGTAGATTAGGGACAGTTAGGTTGGAGACTCCTATAAAAATAATGGCCATTGATTCTACACCTCTCACCAAGGACGGTGTCCATTTTGTCTCTGAAGAATTCACCCTCAGGGTGGGGGCCCTTCACCAGGAGCGTATGTCATGTTTTGTTTTGGATAACCTCTCTGCTGGCCTGGTGTTAGGGTTTCCCTGGTTGCAACGGCATAACCCGATTATTGACTGGGATTCCCGTGATATTGTTAAATGGGGATCTAATTGTTCTGAAAGATGTCTTGCTACTGTGTCTGTGTCGTCCGTTGGTCTGGAAGGTATTCCGGAGTACCTGAAGGACTATGCGGACGTTTTCTCTGAAAAAGAGGCTGAAGTTTTACCACCACACCGCCCATTTGATTGTGCCATTGACCTGGTTCCAGGTACTAAATTGCCCAAGGCCCGCTTGTATAACCTCTCGGGTCCCGAGCGGGCTGCTATGAAAGAATACATTTCCGAGAGCCTTCGTAAGGGACACATTCGTCCTTCTGTTTCGCCCATGGCGGCGGGGTTCTTTTTCGTTAAGAAAAAAGACGGTGGTTTGCGCCCATGCCTCGATTTTCGAGAGTTAAATAAGATAACTGTGAGAAATACTTACCCCCTCCCACTTATTCCTGATTTGTACAACCAGTTGTCTGGGGCTAAGTGGTTTTCAAAATTGGATCTGCGGGGGGCATATAACCTTATCCGGGTCCGGGAGGGGGATGAGTGGAAGACTGCTTTTCTCACTACTGAAGGGTTGTTTGAAAACTTGGTCATGCCTTTCGGTCTGACCAACGCACCAGCAGTCTTCCAAAATTTTATTAATCATGTGTTCTCTGACTTTATTGGGCGTTTTATGGTTGTGTATTTGGATGACATTCTTATCTACTCGCCTGATAAACAAACTCACAATGATCATCTTCGGGCAGTTCTCCAAAGGCTCCGGGAGAACTGTCTCTTTGCTAAGCTAGAGAAATGTTCATTCTTCGTTCAGGAACTGTCATTTCTGGGGTTCATTGTGTCTGCTGAGGGGTATCGCATGGATCCTAATAAGGTGCAGGCCATTGTTGATTGGGTACAACCTCGTGATTTGAAGGCTCTGCAGCGTTTCTTAGGATTCGCAAATTACTATCGCAAGTTTATAAGGGGGTTCTCGCAGGTAGTTAAACCTCTCACAGATCTGACTCAAAAGGGGGCTGATGTCAAGAATTGGTCAGCCGCAGCGGTGGCGGCGTTTCAGTTCTTAAAAAAATGTTTCATGTCTGCTCCGGTTCTTATTCAACCGGACCCGTCTGAACCATTTATTGTTGAGGTGGACGCCTCGGAGGTGGGGGTGGGGGCAGTGTTGTCCCAGGGACCCGCCACTTTGACTAATTTGAGACCCTGTGCCTTTTTCTCTAAGAAATTCTCTCCTGCGGAGAGAAACTATGATGTTGGGAATCGAGAACTTCTGGCAGTGAAGTTGGCCTTTGAAGAATGGAGGCATTTTTTGGAGGGTGCTGTCCATCCTATTACCGTGGTTACGGACCACAAGAACCTAGCTTACATTGAGTCTGCTAAAAGGTTGACTCCTAGACAGGCAAGATGGTCACTTTTTTTTTCCAGATTCCAGTTCTCCATCACTTTTCGGCCAGGATCCAAAAATGTCAAGGCTGATGCCTTGTCACGCAGTCTGGATCCGGTGTCTCCCCCCGAACCTCCATCCTCCATTCTTCAGTCTGGGGTGGTGGTGGCAGTTGTTTCTGCTGGGTTGGAGCAGGAGATTCGGGAAGCTCAGTCTCTTGCCCCTCCGGCTAAGCCGGTGGATAAACTTTTTGTACCAGCTCAATTTCGTCTCAGGGTCCTTCGGGAATTCCACGACTCAGTTGTGGGTGGACATCCTGGAATCTTGGCTACCCAGAGGGCCATCTCTAGGATATTCTGGTGGTCTTCTTTAGCCTCTGATGTTGGGGAATTTGTGTCTGCTTGTGGGGTATGTGCCCGTGCGAAACCCCCCCATAACCGGCCGACCGGGGAATTGGTGCCACTGCCAATTCCTGATAGACCATGGACCCATTTTTCCATGGATTTTATCACCAACCTTCCTCCTTCCAAGGGTAATACCGTCATTTGGGTAGTGGTGGACAGGTTTAGTAAACAAGCACATTTTGTACCCTTGTCGGCTTTACCTAATGCAGAAACGTTGTCCAGATTGTTTGTTGAGCATGTGGTGCGGTTGCATGGGGTACCCTTGAATGTGGTGTCTGATAGGGGGGTACAATTTGTTTCCAGATTTTGGAGGGCATTTTGTAAGAGGTTGGGTATTGATCTGTCTTTTTCATCCGCTTATCATCCAGAGACTAATGGGCAGACTGAGCGGACCAATCAGTCTTTAGAGCAAATCCTGCGTTACCTGACCTCAGCCCGACAGGATGATTGGTGTATTGCGTTACCTTTGGCTGAGTTCGCGTTTAACAACCGTACTAACCAGTCTACGGGCACATCTCCCTTTTTCTGCAATTATGGGTTTCATCCACATTTTGGGGAGTTCTCCCATTTGGACTCTGGGTGTCCTGGGGTGGATGGGACAATACAGCGGTTGGGGGAGTTATGGCAGGAGGTCCAAAGGAACATTACGAAGGCTCAGTCTAAATACAAGTTTTTTGCTGACAAAAAACGGTCTGTGGGGCTGGTGTTCCAGGTTGGGGATAAGGTATGGTTATCTACTAGGAATATAAGGCTCAAGGTCCCCTCTGCGAAACTTGGACCTAAATTTATTGGTCCTTATGAAATTACGAAAGCAGTTAACCCGGTGGCATTTCGGTTGCGTCTCCCTCCGTCTCTACGGATTCCCAACGTTTTCCATAGGGCCCTTTTGAAACCTGTGGGGTCCTGTAGGGAAGGATCGTCGTCTTCCCCACCACCGGTTTTGGTAGATGGGCAGTCTGTGTACGAGGTGGAACGAATTCTTGACTCTAGGTTTGTCCGTCGTGCTCCTCAGTATCTGATACATTGGAAAGGCTACGGTCCAGAGGACCGGTCGTGGGTTCCTGCCCGATCTGTTCATGCGGATCAGTTGGTCCGGGCCTTTCATGCCAGGTGTCCTGAGAAACCCGGGGTCCGGTGGCCCCCGTTGAGAGGGGGGTACTGTCATGACCCAGGACGGGGTTTTGTCTTTGCCCCGTCCTGGTCAGACTGGGGTTAATGGTTTCAGCCTCTCTCTGGCAGAGGGCGGCTATTTAGTTGCCAGTTGACCTAGGTCTGGTGTCAGTTATACTCCTGCCCTCGGCTGAGTTAGTTGACCTCCTGTGTGCCTGTGCCTTGTGCCTGATCTTGTTGCTTGTTTGGTTTTGACCCGGTCCGTCTCTTCGTTGTGAGTTTGTCTACTGTCTTGGTACTGTGTATTTGCCCGTTCTGGTTTTCTGATCCCTTGGCTACGTTCTGGTTATTCTCTGCCTGCTCCACTTGTACTGCGTTGCTCCCTCTGTGTATGACCTGGTGTAAGGTTCTTTGTCTCTGTTGACATGTTCCTTGAAACTCAGTTTTCCGTCGGCCATTTTGCTTTCTGTCTTTCTGCAGCTCTTGCCCTCAGTTAATATGGAGTTTCCAGTTTTCATGTTCCCGCCCTGATTCTTCCCTCTTGCTTCTTAAGCAGCCTCAGCTGAACAATCAGTGCTCCTGAATCAAGCCTCAGTCAGTCTGTGACCTGACTCCTGGAAGCCTTGGACTTGTACTCCAGCTATTCCCTACTGAGGAACCTTGGAACACTTTTGGACTCTGGAAACCTGCTGTTTGGTGAATCCATGTTTGCAGAGGAATTACGGTACAGAGAAGAGATCCTGAACATGCTTTGGAGATTTATTGTAGTGCTTGAAGTTACTCTGGCCTGCTGTGTCTCCTGTCGCTGTTCCTGCAAACTGTGTGAACTTTTCAGCATGCTTGTATGAAGTAATACAAGTCATTTCATTTCAACCTATGTCTCCTGTGTTTCCTCGCACCCAAGCACAAGACGCTATAGGAACTGTACACTATACATGACAAGATTCAGGAGCCAATGTTTAGTGTCTGCTGGGTCTGGGAAAGCCGCGTCTGCTGTGACTGTGGATATCAGATGTCCGTTTAATACCTTATGTGATGACAGTGGTTGTGACTTCTCACAACCATTCCAGGTGAGCGCATTCCCTTAAAATTTTACTCTGGAGTGTTACCACAGGTAAACACTATTGTTTTTTTGTTTTTTTTTTCCTTTCCTCTTCCAGCACTTCTGCCTTAAAAGATCTGGAAGATGGAGGCCGCATAAAGAACCTTTGCGGAGTGACTGATACAATCCTTTCAGATGTACAGACTTTAAAAACCCGTTTTGCAAGCCTACAGGACCTCACTAATCATAATTTGCAAGTGTTTGGACAGACTACCAAGGAATTGCGAGCCAGGATTGAGGCTCTAGAGGAACGAGCCCAGGCTCCTGCCATAACCCCGAGTTCTGGGATCCCCAAATTACCTCCTTTTCGTTTTGGCGGTGAACGTGAGAAATTCAGGGGATTTATTAATCAATGCAATTTATTTTTCTCTGCACATGCTTCACAATTTCCCACTGAACGATCCAAAGTGCTTACTATAATCATGTTGCTTACCAATAAGGCTTTGATGTGGGCAAACCCTCTGATTGAGACTGAGGATGATTGTTTGAATCACCTTAATGCTTTTATTTCAGCCATGGGGCAGGTGTTTGATGACCCCAATCGAGGTGCAACAGCTGAAGCAGCCATGTTAACTTTGCGCCAAGGTAAGCGTTCAGTAGCCGAATATGCCCTGGATTTCAGGAGATGGGCTCTTGATACCACTTGGGACACTTCCGCTAAAAAATCTATTTTTCGGAAAGGGTTGTCTCCACTGATTAAGGATGAACTTGCTCGTGCCGACCCTCCCACTGCGTTAGGTGACTTTATTAACTATTGTATCCGTATTGATGCTCGTCTGACTGAATGCAGACAAGAGAGATGGTTCGAAAATAATCGCACTAACCTTTTACTACCTCCCTCCTCAGCTAAGGAACCTTTGAGTAGGATCACAAGGGAACCAGAACCTGAACCCATGCAGGTGGACTCTTTACAAAGACGGGTTAGTGATGTACGCAAAGAACATCGTATAAAGGAAAATCTATGTTTCTACTGTGGTAAGTCAGGGCACTTCATTATAAACTGCCCCAGCCGTTCTCGTAAGACTACTGCAGCAGTCATTCACTGTGAGTGTTGCGAGAGGAGCTCTGTCATGTCCTAGCCTCAGGCTCCAGAGAGATCTGCTGCAAGAGATCTTGATTTCTCAGACTTAAACTCTGTTAGTTCTGGGGACGATGACGGTATAAACGCTGCAATTTTTCAAGTTTCCTCAGCGGTGTCCCAGCTGAGTTGTAAAAGAAACAATTCTCATTGCTTCCTTTCCATCAAACTCTGGGTTGACTCAGTCTGGGTGTCTAGCTCTGCTATGATCGACTCAGGAGCAAGTGGAAATTTTATGGATATCTCCTTTGCTCTGAAACAGGGGATACGTTCAGTGAAGAAGGCTACTCCAGTACAGATGGAGACTGTGGATGGCTCTCTACTGACTTCTGGACCAGTGGATCAAGAAACAGAGCCTTTGAGGGTCCTTATGGGTAAAGATCATCAGGAGAAAATGTCTTTTTTGCTTATCTCTTCTCCCCACTTTCCCATCATTCTAGGGCTACCATGGCTGCAGGCGCAGAATCCTACGATTAACTGGGAGACCAAGGAATTACACTTTCCGGAGAAACAGATGAGTCAAGGAGTTTCAGCTTGCTCTGTTCCTAAAGGAACCATGTCAGTCCCTGAACTACCAGCTGTATACCAGGACTATGTGGATTTATGTGACAAGAAGAACGCTGATCAGCTTCCTCCTCACCGTCCATATGATTGTCCAATTGAATTATTGCCTGGAGCCGAGATACCTTTTGGTAAGATCTACCCCCTAGCGGGGCCCGAGCTAAAAGCTTTGAAGGATTATATAGACGAAAATTTAGCCTAGGGCTTCATACGCCCCTCTTCGTCTCCCGCAGGTGCACCCATCTTCTTTGTGAAGAAGAAAGATGGATCTCTGAGACCCTGCATAGACTATAGGGAACTCAATAAGCTTACTATTAGAAACCGTTATCCATTGCCTTTAATCCCTGAGTTGTTGGAGAGAGTGCGGCATGCCAAAATTTTCTCTAAACTGGATCTCCGTGGGGCCTATAACTTGGTCCGTATTAGACCTGGGGATGAATGGAAGACTGCTTTCAGTTCACGCTATGGACACTTTGAATATCTAGTTATGCCTTTTGGTCTGAGTACCGCCCCAGCCACTTTCCAACACTTCGTGAATGATATCTTCAGGGATCTCCTAGATACATTTGTGGTGATTTATCTGGATGATATTCTAATTTTTTCTAACTCCACAGAGGAACATCATGGACATGTGAGAATGGTCTTAGAACGCCTAAGACAAAACCATCTCTACATCAAATTTGAAAAATGTGAATTCCATAGGACCGAAATTCAATTTCTGGTGTATGTACTATCTACGCAAGGGATTAGTATGGATGGAAGCAAGACCCAAGCCATCAAGGATTGGCCAATTCCTAGAAATGTGAAGGAGGTGCAGCGTTTCATCGGGTTTGCCAACTTCTATAGACGTTTCATTAAGAATTTTTCTGAGGTAGTGTCACCTATCACCCAACTTACCCGGAAACAGTCTAGGTTCTCCTGGACCCCGCAAGCTCAGGAAGCATTTTCCTGTTTAAAGGATAAATTTACCACCGCACCTATCTTAGTACATCCCAACCCCGAGCTTGCCTTCATAATAGAGGTGGATGCTTCAGACTGTGCCGTTGGAGCTATACTCTCTCAGAGAACAGGTGAGAAGAATGTCTTGCATCCCTGTGCCTTCTTTTCCCAGCAGTTGTCTTCGGCTGAGAGGAACTACGATGTGGGCAATAGAGAATTGTTGGCCATTATTGCCGCCTTCAAGGAATGGAGACACCTTCTTCAGGGAGCTGCACAGCAAATAGTCGTCCTGACAGACCATCGTAACCTTGAATTTATCAGGTCGGCTAAGTGCCTGACTCCTCGCCAGGCTCGCTGGAATCTTTTCCTAAACCAATTTAATTTTGTCATTTCTTATAGACCAGGATCGCGCAATGGAAAGGCTGATGCACTCTCTAGGATTCATTCAGCAGAGACACGTCCACTTACTCCTCCTAAGACTATTCTTCCTGACTCTAGATTCCTGGGAGTGATTCATAATCAAGACCTACTTAAGGACATCAAGGAAGCATACCATGCGGATTCTTTGTTGGCTCAACCCCCAAGGGACGTAAGTCTTGTCTTTAAGAATGGTGTGTGGATTCAGGGACAACGTCTGTATATACCTGAAACAGTCAGATTGAGAGTATTGCAACTCATCCACGATTCCAAGATAGCCGGGCATAGGGGAATTCTAAAGACACAAGAATTTCTTTCTCGTTTCTTTTGGTGGCCCACTTACAGGAAAGATGTCTTAAACTATGTCACTTCATGTGAAGTCTGTGCAAGATGCAAAACACCTCGCTCCTCACCAACTGGTCTGTTGCAACCTCTTCTCACCCCGTCCCGCCCGTGGGGATCCATTTCTATGGACTTCATTGTGGAGTTACCAACCTCTCAAGGGAAGAACACCATTCTAGTGATGGTTGACCGTCTAACAAAGGCAGCTCATTTTATCCCTTGTGTCGGCTTACCCACTGCAAAACAGACATCAGGCTTGATGATTAAGAATGTGTTTCGCTTACATGGAGTACCGGATGAGGTCATTTTGGATCGAGGGGTGCAATTCACTTCAAGGTTTTGGCAAAATTTCTGTGCAGCATTGGACATTAAAGTAAACCTTTCTTCTGCTTTTCATCCCCAGACTAATGGACAGACAGAACGAACCAATCAGACCCTGGAGCAGTATCTCCGCTGTTTTGTCTGCCACCTACAGGATGATTGGGTGGATCTACTTCCACTAGCTGAGTTCTCTTATAACAACTCTCAGAGCGCCTCCACTAAGCAGTCTCCTTTTTACTCCAATCTAGGTTATCATCCTAACATTCTTCCTCGATTTCCCATAGATACGCCCTTGCCGGCAGTGGCTGAAAGAATCACTTCTTTACAAAAGAATATGGATCTTCTAAAGGAAAATCTAGAATTGGCTCAGGAAAGGTACAAGAAAGCAGCAGATAAATTTCGTAAACCTGCACCAGCTTTCAAGGTAGGAGATTTGGTCTGGCTGTCAACCAGAAATCTTAAATTAAAGATTCCATCGTCTAAATTGGGACATAAGTACATTGGACCTTATAAGATCAATAAGATTATAAGTGCTGTTGCTTGTCGTCTTCAACTGCCCAGAACTATGAGAATCCACCCTGTCTTTCATGTATCCCTACTAAAGGCTGCAACACCCAATACGTTTCCTGGACGTTCTTCTCCTTGCCCTGACCCAGTGCTGGTCGATGGTCAGGAAGAATTTATGGTGGAAAGGATTCTAGATTCCAGGTTGTACAGAAATCAGTTGCAATATTTGATTAAATGGCAGGGCTACCCAGTGGAGGACAACTCATGGGAACCAGTCAATAATGTAAATGCTCCTCGCCTGCTCCGCCAGTTTCATCAGAGGTACCCTGACAAGCCTGGTCTGAGGTCATCCGGAGGTTGTCCCTAAGGGGGGAGTAATGTAAGGTTCTTTGTCTCTGTTGACATGTTCCTTGAAACTCAGTTTTCCGTCGGCCATTTTGCTTTCTGTCTTTCTGCAGCTCTTGCCCTCAGTTAATATGGAGTTTCCAGTTTTCATGTTCCCGCCCTGATTCTTCCCTCTTGCTTCTTAAGCAGCCTCAGCTGAACAATCAGTGCTCCTGAATCAAGCCTCAGTCAGTCTGTGACCTGACTCCTGGAAGCCTTGGACTTGTACTCCAGCTATTCCCTACTGAGGAACCTTGGAACACTTTTGGACTCTGGAAACCTGCTGTTTGGTGAATCCATGTGTGCAGAGGAATTACGGTACAGAGAAGAGATCCTGAACCTGCTTTGGAGATTTATTGTAGTGCTTGAAGTTACTCTGGCCTGCTGTGTCTCCTGTCGCTGTTCCTGCAAACTGTGTGAACTTTTCAGCATGCTTGTATGAAGTAATACAAGTCATTTCATTTCAACCTATGTCTCCTGTGTTTCCTCGCACCCAAGCACAAGACGCTATAGGAACTGTACACTATACATGACACCTGGCTATCCTGACTATCCGTTTTGTCTATGCCCCTTGGTAACTCTGTCCCGTAGTTACCCTTCTAGGAGTTTTCCTTCTGCTCATAGCTCTCTGGAGCTTAGGCCACGCCCACCAGCAGTTCCGTGCTTAAGGTCCTCTGGCCTGAAACAATCTCTGTCTGTTACTGCCTTCTCTGAGAGACCTGTGGCCGGCACCGCCCCTTGGCAGTCACGTGCTTGGGTCCTGTTAGTCTGAAGCACGCATCTTCACCGCGACTGCCTCGCTCCACAGGTATCTTTGAGTGCAGTCTGTCTTATTCAGGACACGCGCACTGGCTCAGTGAGCAAGTGCAGTGCGGTGTTCGTGATAGGTATAGAGCAGAAAACCAAGAATCACCTGTGTTTCGGTGACCAAATTGGATTGCGTACATTAGGGAATTCTAACAAATTGGTGATGGTTTACTCCGGGTGTGGCGTTTAAGGAGCATCCATGCCTTTACCCCAGAGGAATTAGAACTGCATGGGAACACCCAGATTACAACTGCCAAGAGGCTTCAAAATGGCGGAGAAACATTATCAAACAATATGGGTAAGTAGGTTGTAATAATACCAGATTTTTTTAAGGCTCACCTTGTGAGATGGATCCTCTAAGCCCAGCTCCAGGTGGATACACAGATCCCGGGCATTAATGCAGCAGCAGAAAGTCACGTATGGTGCAAGGGCTTGAAATACTGGAGGCCACAGGCAGAAAGGACACAGGAAAGCATGTATGGAGCAGGAACTTGAAGCACTGGAGACAACAGGCAGAAAGGACAGGAGAGCAGATAGTGGTGCACAGTCAAGCAAATGGAACTTAGTCAAACAAACAAAACTTGGAGTCTAAATACCAAGAAATAGGTGTGTATCTTGGTGGTCCTTATATAGGCCTAGGCAGATAATCACATGGGACCACACCAGGCCACTTGTAAAACCCGACGTGTAGCACAACACAGGTCAGCAGCCATAGGAGAAGGTGAAGTCCTTCTGATCTTAGGCAGACAGATAAACTTGTGATTCTGGAAGTAAAACAATAAATAATTTAGATGAAGTGAATCAAGATGAGAAATACATCGGAGAATAAGAAGAGCTGAGTTAACACCAGAAAATCTGCAAGATTGGCAAGATAATAAAGCACTCACCTGTAGTTGGAGTGTTATTTTAAGGCCTTAGCTTTTTTATCAGGCAGCAATTTGTGGGCCCCATATATTGCCTAGGCTAGTCTACACCAAGCCAACATTTTGCATACCCTCCGTCTTCTAGCTACTAGCAGGAGTGAGGTCCTGACAGTGAACATTAACTCTACGCCTTTTCACTTCGCTGACCAGCAGTGTTACCATGACAAATTATTTGCGATTTCTGATATTTAGGTACCCAACAAAAGATAATTCTGATATCCATTCCCCCGCCCTCCCACCACCACCAAAAAAAACTATTATGATAACAACTATTCTTATCAAACCATCCAATAGTCTGGAAATTTTCAGAATCTGAAAGCAAACCAATTTGTAGAAATTTTAATGAAAATAGTTTTCACATTTAATCACCTTTTATAGTGTCACAGGCAGCATGTGGATATCACCTTAGGTTTTATTGAGCACAGCTGTCGGCTGTACAACATGTTCAATATCTGAATGGAGGCAAACAAGTAATGCATATTTAGTTACTTAATAGCCCAACTAGATATTAAATAGCAGGCTCTCTTAGCAGTATGGTGGCTAATGAACTATTCAATCATGTATGAATGTGCGTGAACAGAATCAAAGATTAGTAATAATGCCTTTCTTTAAATGCCACAATGAATGTCTGATAGCAGGTACATTGCTTATTATAAGTAGATATTAACTCCATTATTAAGTACCAGGTCAATGTATTTGTGACACACTACTCAATCACTGTTGTCAGAGGCCTTAACTCTATATTTGCAGAGAATGCATCAACATAAAAGTTCTCATAGTGGATAAATTACCGGTACTTCCAAAACTGGTTGTTGGAAGCAACATTATGATTGATACTTCTGTGGCTAAACTAATTTTCTATGTTACTGCCTTTTGTCCAAGAAGGGAATGATTTTTTTTCTCTTTAAATAATAGGTGCCTTTTAGGGTCAAATCTCCCCTTAGTTATGGAAGATTGGTGGCCAAGGATTAAAAGAACTGTCCTGACTCCTGCCAATAGCAATGGTTAGTCACTGACATGTTTTGCTGGAAAATAATGCTGCCCTTTTATTCTACAAGTCATCTCTTATTTTTTCTGATATTAGGCAATAGTAGTGGAAAAATAAGTGAAATTAGTGTCTATTTTCCCATTTTTATGACCACATAGAATCACTAAACTACATTTAAAAATATGTTCCATATTCTGAACTAAATATTTTTTATATTGGGCACATTTAGGTTTGTATTGACAGTGCCATTTTTTTAATTTGCGTAATTATTTTTTACCTGTCATTTTTTATTTAGCTCTTTATTTTGTATTTATTTTGCACATTGCATTGGCTGTTACAGTGGGGAAAAAAGTATTTAGTCAGCCACCAATTGTGCAAGCTCTCCCACTTAAAAAGATGAGAAAGGCCTGTAATTGACAACATAGGCAGACCACAACTATGAGAGTCAAAATGAGAAAACAAATCCAGAAAATCACCATGTCTGATTTGGCAAGATTTATTTTGCAAATTATGATGGAAAATAAGTATTTGGTCACCTAAAAACATGCAACATTTCTGGCTCTCACAGCCCTCTAACTTCTTCTTTAAGAGGCTCCTCTGTCCTCCACTCATTACCTGTAGTAATGGCACCTGTTTGAACTTGTTATCAGTATAAAAGACACCTGTCCATTGCATCAAACAGTCACACTACAAACTCCACTATGGTGAAGACCAAAGAGCTGTCGAAGGACACCAGAAATAACATTGTAGCCCTGCACCAGGCTGGTAAGGCTGAATCTACAATAGGCAAGCAGCTTGGTGTGATGATCAACTGTGGGAGCAATAATAAGAAAATGGAAGACATACAAGACCACTGATAATCTCCCTGGATCAGGGTCTCCATGCAAGATCTCACCCCGTGGGGTCAAAATGATCACAAGAACGGTGAGCAAAAATCCCAGAACCACACAAGGGGACCTAGTGAATGACCTGTATACAGTCCCTGACAGAAGTTATGTCGTTTATCCATGTTATGTAAATCAAAGCTTATAACCTGACATTAAAGTCATCCATTGGTTTTATAAATTACTCTTTTGAAAGCTGAAACCCTCCCAAATGTGGTTTAGGTTAAGAAAATAAATTGGCATCAATGCTGAAATATTGATCATTTAATGAACATAGAATGGTCAGATTTTGGCAAGACAAAAGTTTTGTCACCCACTGAAAGTAATGTGATATTCAAACAAATAATTATCTTAAAATACAAATATATGTGTTGGGGTTCGAATTCCCGCTGCTGCACAGGAGGAGTCTTGAACCAGTCCTGCTGCGGTCTCCCATTCATCTCTGTCCGCAGTGGAGCCTGCTCAGCTTAGACATCGGTCCCAGCCGTCTCGCCCAGTCTAACAGTGTGCAGAGGATTACTGCTGCTCCTCCAGGCTCTGCTATTGTGGCCAGTACTGGTTAGCGGCGAGCAGACGTCTTTTGGACAAAGTCCTTGTTTTCCCCTTCTGAGCATGCCCAGAGTGAGATCTCTCATCTCTCATTGGAGATCAGGGGTCACATGCTCAGGTACTGCAGCAGCTCCTATTGGTCCGCCAGGAAGGTCCTGTGACTACTGGTGTTCTGGAACAAGTTTCATTGGTCCTTGTTTCTGGCAGGTCCTGTAGCTGTTACTATAAAAGGGTAGCATGGCTGGGCCGCCATGAGCTAATATCAATCTTTATATGCTATGCGCCAGTGTGGTCATGCGTGTGTGTGGTTAGGGCTCGGCTGAAATAAGCCACTAGAATACCGACTTAATCGGTGAGGAGTTTGGTATGCTAGCTGGTCAGGGTCGGTGTCCTAGATGCCCTAGATTACCGGCATAACCGGTGAGGAGTTTGATTGCCATGTTCAGGGCCTGGCGTTCAGACGTCATAGATTGCGGGTGACTCCCGCGAGGACATTAGCGCATAATCACGTTCTATGTTCGCTTAGCAGTTAACTGTGTACCTGGGTGCCTGACAGGACACAGAAGTTTGTCTCAGCGGCTCTGTGACGTAACAGGGTTCGCTTTCAACGCTAGACAGCGCCCTAGCGTGTTTATTTTGCGACTCAGTTGTGTTAAGTGAGTTCGCACACATCGCCATATAGCGCTGCGGCACTCCTTCTAGCGGCTCTGTGGATTAACAGAGTTCGCACATATTGCCACAGCGCGTTACGGCATTTATTTTGGCGACTCTGCGGGATAACAGAGTTTGCTTCTTGCGCCATTTTACTAGCAGCAGGCTCCGCCTGCACGGTGGACTCCGGGCTGCGAACGCACCTCTCCACATCATATATTTGGTGCGTTCCGCAGACCCTAACAATATGTTGCATAACATTGGTGAATTAAGTTGTGGTGCTATTAGAGTCAAATTTAATATTTTGAGCTTGAAGGACTGCATCCATTCGGTTCAACAATGATTCATACAATTTATTAATGAAGTCATCAGGAATAGCAAAGAATGTAGTCTTACATGCCTCCCAGAGTTCATCTAGATTCCATGGTTTTGTCTTCCAAGCTTCCTCTTTCATCCTACCCCAAACATGCTCAATGATGTTCATGTCTGGTGACTGGGCTGGCCAGTCATTGAGCACCTTGATCTTTTTTGCCTGGAGGAACTTTGTTCTAGAGATGGATGTATGTGATGGAGCACCATCCTGCTGCAAAATTTGACCCTTTTACAATTTGGAATGTAAGAGGTAGCTAATGCTTCTTGATATTTTAGGCTATTGATATTGCCTTCCACTTTGCAAATGTTTCGCACACCCCATACTGAATTTAACCCCAGACCATGATCTTTCCACCACCAAATTTAACTGTTTTCTGGGTGTATTCTGGATCCATATGGGCTCCAGTAGGTCTCCTGCAGTATTTGCGGCGGCTGTGGTGTAATTCTACTGAAGATTCATCAGAGAAATCCACCTTCTGCCACTTTTCCAGTGTCCATCTGTTTAGCAGGCTGTGGACTTTGCAAATGCCACATGGTTTTTTATTTGCCTTTTGTTTAGTGCTGGCTTCTGGGCACTGAATCGACCATGGAGGCCATTTCAAGACAGAATCCTACAAACTGTTCTAGTTGACACAGAGACTTGAGGTGACCAGGCCTGTTGGAGCTCTGCTGCAGTGGAAGAGGGGCTTGCTTTGGATTTTCTAACAAACAAACGTTCCTCCTGAGCAGTTGTCTTGCGGGGTCTGCCGGACTAGGGCTTGTCAAACCCATCTCCAGTCTCTTCAAATCTTTTTTTAATTCTTTGTACTTGATGCTGAAACACACAGAAGGTGCCAGCCACCTCTGCAGTGGATCTGGTCTTCAGCCTCTTGATAATCAAGGATTTGGTTGCAGGGTGGATTTTTGGCATGTTGTCAGAGCTCAAGTTGCAGTTCAAGTGAAGGTCTGGGGTGCTGGGTTTCTTTTTATACACACCCACTAATTAACCGATCATTTCCTGAGCACTGGTGAGGATGTAAACTAGAATTGGGTGCATTATATGACCAGGTGACAAAACTTTTGTCTTGCCAAAACCTGACCATTCTGTGTTCATTAAATAATCAATATTTCAGCATTGATGCCAATTTATTTTCTTAACCTAAACCAAATTTGGGAGGGTTTCAGCTTTCAAAAGAGTAATTTATAAAACTAATGGATGAATTTAACGTCAGGTTATAAGCTTTGACTACATAACATGGATAAGCGACATAACTTTTGTTAGGGACTGTAGAGCTGGGACCAAACTAACAAAGGCTGCCATCAGTAACACACTACGCCACCAGGGACTCAGATCCTGCAGTGCCAGATGTGTCCCCCTGCTTAAGCCAGCCCGTCTGAAGTTTGCTAGAGAGCATTTGGATTATCCAGAAGAGTATTGGAAGAATGTCATATGGTCTGATGAAACCAAAATAGAACTGTTTGGTAGAAACAAAACTTGTCGTGCTTGGAGGAAACAGAATGCTGAGTTGCATCCAAAGAACACCATACCTACTGTGAAGCATGGGGGTGGCAACATCATGCTTTGGGGCTCCTTCTTTGTAAAGGGACAAGGACGACGGATCCATTTACATGAAAGAATGAATGGGGCCATGTATCGTGAAATTTTGAGTACAAACCTCCTTCCATCAGCAAGGGCATTGAAGATGAAACATGTATGGGTAAAGTTTTTTTGCTTTTTTTTTTATATATGCAGGTATTAATATTCATTGTGTATATTCAGAAATCTTTCAATAATATTTATCAGTAATACCATGCGAGCCATGTTTCTACTACACAAACGCCGGCATTTATTTGTATTGTTAATGATCATCATGATACCTTCAGTACAAGCATGGCATCTGCATGAGCGCTGTGGATTGTATATTGTCTGCATTACAAAGGCTTTATTTTCTCCAAGTACGCTCACAGGACATCCTTCATAAAATCCATTTGCTCAGTACTTACTGTGCAGATGTGGGCTCCTGATACATGCTTATTGATAAATGGTAACTATGACCGGTAGGCTTACCATTATTACTATGCGAGTCGAGTTTTTACTACACAAGCGCCGGCATCTATATGCATTATTAATGACCACCATGATACTTTTAGAAGACGCTTGGCATCTGTATGGGCGCTGTAGATTGTACATTGTCTGTTATACACAGGCTTTATTTGTATCACATGATTCAAGCATGCTCACAGGGGATCCTTTATAAAATCCATTCACTCAGTACTTATTGCGCTGATGCAGGCTCCTGTGGCATACTTATTGACAAATGGTAACTATGACGATCTGAGCACATGCGCAGTGTATTCCCTTATGTCCTGCATAATGTGGGCTAAGTGTCTATAGTGCAGGTGCTCGTTTGCTTTGGTCTGTCTCTCATTATGCCCTGCTGTTTTACTTTCACTTCCGGATGCCGCTTCCATGCGTCTCCATGTGAGTAATCTTTATTCAATTATGGTGTGTATAAAGACAGTGCTTTTCTGGATTTAGTCTAACTTTTTCCCTTGAGGAAGCCACGCTTTAGCTAGCGATACACGTGGGGATATACAACCCTCCTTTTTTCCATCATGCAGGCATCAGATTTTTCAGATCACCATTAGATGCTCTCTCCAAGGGTATGCTCTACATACAGATTTTAAGCCTAGCTAAATTGCATTATTTCCCACACATGTGGATGTTAGTTGTGATTGTTACTGTGACTACTTTAACTTATTTCCACAGCTTAAAGTGATTTGCTGGGTTTAGTTTAGTATTTTATATTGCATTTACTCACTGCATGTATTATTGTGCATTATGTATTATTTGTCAGGAGTTGCTTCATATATGGTAACTGTTTTCATTTCTATGTATTGTAATTTGCCTAGCTTATAGAAAGTGGTCACCATTGGTTCCTTACATGGATCCATGTGGGATTTTTCATGTGCCAGATTATTGGCTGTTTTTGTTTTTAATGCATTTTTTTTGAGTGTTTTGTCTTTTTTGTACATCAATAAATTGTTCATATGTTTTTCATTTTTGTATTTTTGACTGAGTTTATTAAAGGGTAGATCAGGCCATATACACACGTCTTTCCTCTTTAGTTGTCTCATATTTACATTTACGTGTGTGGCCATTGATCCCCTTTTTCAATCCATTTTGGTTGTGCCCTCAAGTTTCTTCTGTTTCACTTGATTCATACATCCTTCGCAAAGATTAACCTGCCCAATTCCAGCCTTGCTGAAGCATCACCAGATCATCACCGATCCTCCACCAAATTTCATAGTGGGTGCAAGACACTGTGGCTTGTACGCCTCTCCAGGTCTTCGTCTAACCATTAGACAACCAGGTGTTAGGTAAAGCTGAAAATTAGACCCATCAGAGAAGATTACCTTACTCCAGTCCTCTATGGTCCAATCCTTATGGTCTTTGGCAAACTTCAGCCTGGCTCTCCTTTGCTTCTCATTGATGAAAGGCTTTTTTCTAGCTTTACATGACTTGAGCCCTGCCTCTAGGAGCCTGTTATGAATTGTTCTTGCCGTGCACTTCACCCCAGCTGCCATTTGACATTCATTTTGTAGGTCACTTGATGTCATCCTGTGGTTGCTGTGTGACATTCGAATAAAATGATGGTCAACCCGGTCAGTGGAGAGTCATTTTCACCCTCTGCCGGTCTGTAGCTTTGTTGTCCCCAATATCTGCTGCTTGACCTTGTTGTAATGGACTGTCATCTTAGAAATTTTAAGGATGGAGGCAACATGACACTCACTATATCCCTCTGTTAGTAAAGCCAGAATTGAGCCTTTCTTTTCCTCACCCAAGACTTTTCAACTCCTTTGCCATGGTTAAAAGTTATTTTTTCATTCCTATTACTTTTGGGATATTACTAGCACTTGTTTTGCCATCCAGCTTGTCCTATAGCAAGAGGTCTGTGAACACCACAGCAGTGTTTTTTTTATACTTTCCTTCGTTAAATAAGATTTGGTTCAGGTGATCACCTAATCAGAAGCACATTAAGTAGAATGAGATGTACTCTGGTTGGAATTCTACTGACACTAGAATGGAATGGCTGTCAGACATGTAGAGAAGCTGATTTTTATAAAACTGTGCAGTGGTCTCTTATTTTTTGCCAGAGCTGTAAGTCCAGGTTACAAGAGAAATGCAACCTCCCGTCTGCATCTCATATGACCCATGAGTGCCTGTTCCATCACTATATTCAGCGATCACATGACCACTGTGTACGGAGGAGGAAGGGATGTCAGCACTTCTTACTACTGAATACACAGATCTTGTTTAGTGCTGTGCATACAGCGATAGAGAAGGCACAGACAGTAATGAACCATCCCTGCTCTCTCTATGGACACTCCAGCTGTGCAACCGTATTCCCACTCCCGCAGCTACATGATTACGTGTAGCTGCACTTCTTTGAAATGACATTTTAGAACGTCACTTCAGAGTAGGATCAGGGCTGCTTGTAGGTTTAATATGGACAGTAGAGTTGAGCATTCCGATACCGCAAGTATCGGGTATCGGCCGATATTCGCTGTATCGGACTTTAGATACTTAGTTCCGATATTTTCCATATATCATATACCGGAATCGGAAGTTCCCATAATTCTTTGAGAGGCAATGTGATTTTAGTCAGCCAATGAGGAATCCTAAGAAGTGTGGGCACATCCTGTACTGCTGCGGTCATGTTAACTAATGGCATGGCTGTGATTGGATGCTGAAATGATGTCAGAATGCACTATAAAAGGCGCCGCCGCCATTTTAGCGTCACTGTGCTGTGAATTCAGTTAGGGACAGAACGCTGCTCTGCTGACTCTGAGGGACAGTTAGAGATTGCGATTTTGTGTACTGTGCTTTAGGCAGGCTAGTTTAACAACCGCTGTGTAAAGCTTCCTTTAGCCTTGCAGTGTTGTTTTCACAGCTCTGCAAGGTCTGTGTGTGAGTGCAGGTGACGCGCTGCAGTTTGCTCTGCATCCAACGCTGTTTGTAGGCATCTGCACGTGTCACTCACAGACTCTTTTTTTTTTCTTTAGTGTAATTCTTGCAGCTCCATTCAATTGAAATTATAGTGTGACGTGCTTCCATCCGTATCCAATACATTGGTTGCAAACACTATAGAAGTCCACAAAGGAGCCTTTCAAAGATAGTGACCAGTTGTGTGCACTGCAGTGTTCACTCTAGTCTGTGATATATATTTTTTTTGGTGAGTGCAGATCACGCTCCAGTTAGTTCTTAAACAACTGCTGGTTATAGTCTGCTGAACGTGTGTCACTGCCTCATCCTTGTCATTTTTCTATAATTGTTGCTGCTCCATTCTATTTAAAATAACTCCAATCTATTAGTGTGACGCGCTTCCATCCGTATCCAATACATTGGTTGCAAACACTATAGAAGTCCACAAAGGAGCCTTTCACAGATAGTGACCAGTTGTGTGCACTGCAATGTTCACTCTAGTCTGTGACATCTTTTTTTTTTGCTGAGTGCAGATCACGCTCCAGTTAGTTCTTAAACCACTGCTGGTTATAGTCTGCTGAACGTGTGTCACTGCCTCATCCTTGTCATTTTTCTATAATTGTTGCTGCTCCATTCGATTTAAAATAACTCCAATCTATTAGTGTGACGCGCTTCCATCCGTATCCAATACATTGGTTGCAAACACTATAGAAGTCCACAAAGGAGCCTTTCACAGATAGTGACCAGTTGTGTGCACTGCAGTGTTCACTCTAGTCTGTGATATATCTTTTTTTTGCTGAGTGCAGATCACGCTCCAGTTAGTTCTTAAACCACTGCTGGTTATAGTCTGCTGAACGTGTGTCACTGCCTCATCCTTGTCATTTTTCTATAATTGTTGCTGCTCCATTCTATTTCAAATAACTCAAATCTATTAGTGTGACGCGCTTCCATCCGTATACAATACATTGGTTGCAAACACTATAGAAGTACACAAAGGGGCCTTTCACAGCTAGTGAACAGTTGTCTGCAGTGTTCACTGCAGTCTCTGCGGAATAACAACACTTAGGCCTTTTAACTTTTCTGACTTTCTTTATCAATCTACCAAGATGAAGAAGGCAGGGAGTAAGGCACGTGGTCGTGGCCGTGGAGTTTCAGCAGGGAGAGGACGTGGGGATTCTGTGGCTGCTGCCGCCCCCAGTGACACAGCATCCACCAGTTTTCCCCGTGAGCGTTCCTTTATGTGCAGTTTTGTAGGAGCTCGGCGTACCCCCCTGCTGCGGGAACAACAAATTGAAGCCGTTGTTGGTTGGATGGCAGCCAATGCATCGACTTCAATTGCTTCCACCTCCTCTCAGGACCATAACACTGTTGAGCAACCATCTGTCTGTTCACCGCCTGTCAAATTGCCCAGGCAGTCAGAGAGTTCTGAACTGGAGCCAGCTGAGTCTCTGCTTCTGTTCTCAGAATCTGTGGCTTGCAAACAGGGGCCCAGCCAAGCAGCATTCTGGAATGTGAAGAAGAGGGAGTATGCAGTGATGCGCAACAGCTGTGTCTCTCTGAATCAGAAGAGGCGGGTGAGCCAGTGCCGATGGTCAGCACACCGCAGAACGCATCTGATGATGATGAGACTCAGGTGCCAGTTTCTGTTGAGCATGGTGTTGGCCAGACCACCCAACAGCAGCAGGTGTTGGAAGAGGGTAGTGGAGATGATGAGGTCCAAGACCCAACATGGCGTGAGGGACAGGAAGGTGGTGGGAGCAGCTCTGAGGATGAGATTGTCCCAACGGTACAAACAGGAGGGAGAGGTAGGCTGCAGACTCGGTTGCCTCTAGCCTCCAGTTTGGCACCTGTTGGGAGCAGTTCTCTTCCAAAAGTCAAAATGGGCGCTCCCAGGACTTTTTTGACAGACTTGCAGATGATATTTGCTATGTTAAATGCAAGCTGTGTAAGCAAAAAGTAAAAAGAGGTAAAAATTGCAGTAACCTCAATACCACAAATATGTGGAAACATGTGCGGACAAAGCACGTAGTTGAGTTACAAAGACACACTGGAGATGTAGGCCAACCTACAGCAGCACCTACATCTTCAGGTCGTGTTGGAGCCTCTACCTCCAGCTCACACACAGCTGGTTCTGCTTCCTCACAGGATCGCCATGGAAGAACCTCGGTCACTGTTGTCCAGAGACAAAGTGTTATTCCACCCACAGCAGCAAGTTCCCTGTCATCTTCACACTCCCAGGCCACAAAACAGCCATCGGTACCACAGGCATGGGATAAAAGACGGCCATACTCGGCAAACCATCCACGAGCACAGGCTCTGAATGCTGGCATTGCAAAATTCCTGTCCCTTGAAATGCTGTCATTCAGGCTGGTGGAGACTGACAGTTTCCGTAACTTAATGGCATTGGCAGTCCCACAATACAATGTGCCAAGCCGATTTTATTTCAGCAGGCAAGCCGTCCCTGGTCTGCAAAAACATGTCGAGGGAAACATTAAACATGCGCTACTAAACGCCGTCTGTAGCAAGGTCCACCTGACCACCGATGCGTGGACCAGTACCCATGGCCAGGGACGATACCTTTCCCTCACTGCCCATTGGGTCAATGTTGTGGAGCCGGGTACAGATCTTACGAGTGGCGCTGTACGTGTTCTGCCAACTCCAAGGATTGCAGGAATCCAGTCTGTACACATTGACTCCTCCTCCTACTCCAGTTCCTCAGAATCATCGCTGCAGGAGCCGTCACGGTCTACCTCCACATGGACCCGTGAACGCTTACCTGTTGCGAACGATATGAGCACAGCCGTGGCCAAACGTCAACAGGCCGTCCTGAAATTAATTTCAATGGGGAATCGAAGCCACACAGCGCAGGAGGTCTGGAATGCCATCAAGCAGGAGAGCGACGTGTGGTTTTTGCCAGCGAATCTCCAGCCAGGCTTGGTAGTGTGTGACAATGGCCGAAATCTGGTGGCAGCTCTGGGCCTTGGCAACCTCACTCACATACCATGTCTGGCACATGTGCTCAACTTGGTCGTGCAGAGTTTTTTGAGGGACTATCCGGATCTTGCTGAACTGCTGCAGAAGGTCCGCCTAGAGTGCGCTCACTTGCGACGTTCCAGCATAGCCAGATCGCGCATTGCTGCTCTGCAACGCAGATTTCGCCTTCCTGAACATCGCATCATATGTGATGTACCCACCAGGTGGAATTCCACCTTACATATGTTGGAGCGGTTGTATGAGCAACAGCCAGCAGTAATGGAGTATCAGCTGCATCAGGCGCAATCAACTCGCAATTTGCGCCGTTCACACTTCACCACTACTGAGTGGGCCTCTATGAAGGACATCTGCCACGTTTTGCGTGCGTTTGATGACTCAACGCGGATGGCGAGTGCAGATGATGCACTAGTCAGCATGACTGTCCCCCTTATCTGCCTGCTTCAAAAATCACTGCAAGCACTAAAGGATGAGGTTTTGGAAGAGGTGGAGGATGAGGAGTCACAAATTCACTCACCTTCTGGACAGTCAGCGCAACTTGGTTCCTCACAAAGGGCTGGGCAGGGCTCACTTTGTGAGGAGGATGAGGAGGAGTCAATGGAGGAGGAAGAAATCCCTACAGAGGGAGGTACACAACGCTCTAGTCAGTATGTAGAGCGAGGGTGGGGCGATGCAGAGCAGGCAGAGATGACGCCTCTTCCAGAGGACAGCGTTTGTTGGGCAGTTGGGAGTCTGCAGCACATGGTTGATTTCATGCTGCAGTGCCTGAGAAACGACCGCCGCATCGCCCACATTCTCACCACATCAGATTATTGGGTGTACACCCTCCTAGACCCTCGCTACCGGGACAACTTACAAAGCCTCATCACACCGTTGAACTGGGAGCGTAAAATGCGGGAGTACCAAGACAGACTGGTGCAATCCATAATATTCTCCATTCCAGCCGAGAGCACTGCTGCTGCTACTGCTTTACAAAGAATCTCTGTGCGTCGAGGCAGTGGAGACACCTCTGCAACAAGAGGGAGCACAAGCAGCGCCTCTGCACAGGGCAAGAGCAGTATGTTACAAATGTGGCGAAGTTTTGTGTCAGCGCCACCAATGTCTACACCATCCGAGACGTCTCCACTCACCATGAGGCAACGTTTACGTAAGATGGTGACAGACTACATGTCTTTCCCTCTCAGTGTACTCCCAGATGGCTCTTCCCCTTTCAAGTTTTGGGTCTCTAAGCTGGATACATGGCCAGAGCTTAGCCAGTATGCATTGGAGGTGCTGGCTTGCCCTGCTGCCAGTGTATTATCTGAGTGCGTCTTTAGTGCTGCAGGTGGTGTACTAACAGACCGTCGCATGCGACTATCCTCAGAGAATGTAGACCGGCTTACTTTTCTGAAAATGAACAATTCATGGATCTCACCTGAATTTGCCTGCCCGTTTTCAGATTAAATAACTGTTTGCCAACGTTTTCCATGTCTCCTGTTATGTTCATCTTTCTACCACCTGAACTCTACTCCCTAGGCTACAACACTGCCAGTCACAGGGGAATGATCAGTTACAAAACAAAATGTTATCCCCAACAAATAGACTCAACGTAGGGTCACGGAGTTGCGCCGTACCAAAATTGTCACCTGACACATTTAAGTATTACAGTTCTGGTCCCGGTGGCAAATCTTCCATCTCCCCAACTAACACTTCTATAGGAGAGGTGTTTTCCTCCTCCACCGAAGGCAAAGGTAATACTGACCACTGCACACATGTGTTATGCATAGTGAGACTGATAGTAGCCAAAGTTGTTGTCCATGGGCTCAGTCAGGTGGGGGCAATCAGCTCTCACATGTCATGGTTCTTGGCACCGCCAACAGATTATGGGGCCCCTTTCGTTCCCCGACCCTTCCTGGGCGGCCCTCAGAGTCTCTGCTCGCCGAGCTGTGGGTGAAGGTTTGGTGAATTTAATTGGTAGCTTCCGGGTAGTCTCTCCCTGTATCTCCTTGGTAGGCCCATATCTTTCAATGAGGTCTACCATTTGGAGACCATCAGTAGGGGCTGCCTGTCCAACCCATGTTTGAAGGGTGTGGGGCAAAGTTCGCCCGAATTTATCAGTCACTATACGATCCAGCATATCGCGGGGTGACAACACCTCAGGCTGAAAGCACTTTTCTATCAGGTGTATCAAGTCATAATACTGGGACCGAGCTGGCTCGGAAGGAGAAAACTTCCATTGTTGTACACGCTGGGCCAGGAAAAAAACATTTACCCCAAGACGTGCAAGTATCTCACCATTCACGCTCTCATAGTCCTCCTGTTGCTGGGGGGTAGGTCCCTATAGGCTTTAGCGGGTCCTGAAGTAAAAAACGGAGCCACGATCTCGGCCCACTGGTCCCGGGGCAGTCTCTCCCTTTTAGCCACGCCTTCAAACATCTCCAACTACACCTCAACGTCATCTGATTGCTCCATCTTTCGGATCGCTGTACGCACCGCTTTCCGGACATCATGGCATCCCCGGGCAGCTCTTACTGTCTGCGGCGCTGTGATGTGCTGCATCAGTAAACTATTGGTTTCCTGTTGCTGTCGATTAAATATCTGCTGCTACATAGCCTGCTGCTGTATAGCCTGCTGCCGCTACATAGCCTGCTGTTGTATAGCCTGCTGCTGCATAGCCTGCTGTTGCTGCTGTGTAGCCTGCTGTTGCTGTCGCATGGCCTCCACTAGCATTTTTACTTTGTTCTCCATCTTCGGACAGTTATCCAGCCGGTTTTGGTGCACTTTCTAAAACCAGGACATTTACTGTCATGCATGAAAAACAGCCTGACCTCACTGCGTTGCCCGCATTCTCCACCAATTGTAGGGAACCGCTGTGGTAGGCAGGGCTGGGCCGCAGTAATGAGGCAATCACACAGCCTTTTATTTCAAAGTTCAGTGATTTTAATCATGAGTTCAACAAAAAGTCCATATAACAAAATGAAAACAGAACATAAATCACTCCAGTTTGGAGAACCACTGGTCACAGACTCACCCTTGCTTGTGACGGGCTTAACTAAGCGGCTGCAGGTCAGCTGAGACCGCCAGGTCACATTCCGGGTGGTCTGTTACTCGCTTCCTGGTGCACACTGCCACACAGTAACAAAACAATGTTCCAGGCTTACTCCAGCCAAACTCCTTCCTTCCACACAACAACTACAACAGCTCCTTGTTTTATAGGCCTACAAAACACCATCAGGTGACGTACACATCAGCTGACCAGATCACGTGACTATGACCTCATCACAGGTCATAGTAATCATGGAAAATCATGAGCAAACTTCAGTCTGGTTGAAGAAATATATCTCCCATCTTGTCAAATCAATTGTCTACCACCTCTTCTATAATATTACGCAGGCGATTTCTGTAGAAATAATGCACTTGTAGAGTTTCAATAAAGTGAGAAGGGGGCTAATTGAATTTTTCCATAATCTCCTTGGATGTCAGCCACCTACACTCTTTTAGGTGCATGAGATGGAATACTGTATGTATACCTTTAGTATGCCACGTCTCAAAAACGCGGTCTGTCACTCCCACTGGGAATTCTGGGTGAGCCCATAAAGGCATGTGTTTAGATAACTGAGAAGATAACCCATGCGCTCGTCTGGTTGCCTTACAGGCAATTACTGTATCGCGTAGTAGCGCTGATCACTATGACCGGGAGTTTACAAATCACAGTGTCAACACATGAGGCCAAAATACAACCCTCTGTCAGTCCAGATTCCAGCAATACATCTGAGTAGGACTAAGACCCCTTAAACCAATCTCTCCCCACTCTGATCAAGCACGAAAAGTTATAACTCCTAACGTTTTGCACGGCCAGGCCCCCATCTATTACTGCACGCATAATTTTTCGTATTGCTATTCTGGGCCGTTTTCCCCTCAAGATGAATCTGGTCAATGCTTTTTTTATCCGTGAAACATCATCTTTACGTAACAGGATTGGAATAGTCTGAAGCGGGTATAATAGCCTTCCAAAAATAATCATCTTAAGAAGGTGACAACGGCCCAGAAGAGACAGGGGCAAATCATGCCACCGCTCCAATTGACGTACAACCTTGTCCAATTAGGGTTCATAGTTAAGTTTGTATTGAGAACTAGAATCTCGTCCTATTTTGATTCACAGATATGTTATAAATAAAGGTTTTAATTACTTCTGTCCCCCATCAGTAAGCACACCAAAGCTCACGAGGATTAGGCTTTAACAATTGAAAAATTTCACTCTTGTAGTCTTTGAAGCGAAACCACAGAATTAGTTAAAAAAAATTTATCCAGTCTAATAGCCCTTTGAGATGGTCTTGGGGATGTGCCATATAAATGAGTATATCGTCTGCAAACAATGTGAGTTTGATCTGCCGACCCCCTACCTTTATACCGTCATATACTGTGTTATCCTCCACGTGTGTAACTAATGGCTCAAGGGCTATATCAAAGAGCAAAGGTGATAATGGACATCCCTGAGGAGTTCCCCTCTGTATTGTGAAAGTAGCCGAAAGGTGACCTGTGTTGTGTATTTGTGCCTGTGGGTTGGCGTAGACACCTGATAGGAAAGTCATAAACGTGCCTCTCATGGCAATTTTGTCCAGGACCATTGGCAACCAACTTCAGCTCACCCTATCAAATGCCTTATCGCCATCTAAGGATAGTGTAATGTATGTAGTACAGTTCATATAGCGTCTTGTGCTTGGGTGCGATGAAAACACAGGAGTCACAGGTTTGATATAGAAAAGTCCTGTATTACTTCATACAAGTTGGCAGAAATAGTCACACAGTTTGCAGACACAGAAACAGGAGACACAGCAGGCCAGAGTAATCCAAGCTCAGCAATCACTCTCCAATAGAGATTCAGGATCTTCTTCTCTGTTACCGTAAGTCCATGCAAACGTGGGTCTTTCAAAGAGCAGGGTTCAGAGTCCACAAGTGCTTCAGAGTTCCTCAGTAGGAATAGCTGGAGTACAAGGTCCAAGGCTTACAGGAGTCAAGTCACAGGTTCACTGCAGGCTAGTTTCTGAAGCACTGATTGCTCAGCTGTGGCTGCTTAAGAAGCAAAGGAGAGAATCAGGCGGGAACATGCAAGCTGGAAACTCCATTTTGACTGAGGGCAAGATAGCTGCAGCAAGACAGAAAGTAAAATGGCTGACGAACAAACTGAGTTTCAGGAATATATACATAGAACCTTACATTACTCCCCCCTTAAGGACAACCTCCGGATGACCTCAGACCAGGCTTGTGTGGGTACCTCTGATGAAACTGACGGAGCAAGCGAGGAGCATTAACGTTATTGACCGGTTCCCATGAGTTGTCCTCCACTGGGTAGCCCTGCCATTTAATCAGATATTGTAACTGATTTCTATACAACCTGGAATCTAAAATCCTTTCCACCACAAATTCTTCCTGACCATCGACTAGCACTGGGTCAGGGCAAGGAGAGGAACGTCCAGGAAACGTATTGGGTGTCGCAGCCTTTAATAGGGATACATGAAAGACAGGGTGGATTCTCATAGTTCTGGGCAGTTGAAGACGACAAGCAACG
This sequence comes from Oophaga sylvatica, assembly GCA_033576555.1. Classification (NCBI taxonomy): domain Eukaryota; kingdom Metazoa; phylum Chordata; class Amphibia; order Anura; family Dendrobatidae; genus Oophaga; species Oophaga sylvatica. The sequence goes on from JARQOD010000004.1 coordinate 274,454,513, forward strand.
GCACTTATAATTTTACTGATTTTATAGGGTCCAATGTACTTATGTCCCAACTTAGACGATGGAATCCTTAACTTAAGATTTCTGGTTGACAGCCAGACCAAGTCTCCTACCTTGAAAGCTGGTGCAGGTTTACGAAATTTATCTGCTGCTTTCTTGTACCTTTCTTGAGCCGATTCCAGATTTTCCTTTAGAAGATCCATATTCTTCTGTAAAGACGTGATTCTTTCAGCCACTGCTGGTAAAGGCGTTTCTATGGGAAATCGTGGTAGAATGTTAGGATGATAACCTAGATTAGAGTAAAAAGGAGACTGTTTAGTGGAGGCACTCTGAGAGTTGTTATACGAGAACTCAGCTAATGGAAGTAGATCCACCCAATCATCCTGTAGGTGGCAGATAAAGCAGCGGAGATACTGCTCCAGGGTTTGATTGGTTCGTTCGGTCTGTCCATTAGTCTGGGGATGAAAAGCAGAAGAAAGGTTTACTTTAATGTCCAATGCTGCACAGAAATTTTGCCAAAACCTAGAAGTGAATTGCACCCCTCGATCCGAAATAACCTCATCCGGTACTCCATGTAAGCGAAACACATCTTTAATCATCAAATCTGATGTCTGTTTTGCAGTGGGTAAGCCGACACAAGGGATAAAATGAGCTGCCTTTGTTAGACGGTCAACCACCACTAGAATGGTGTTCTTCCCCTGAGAGGTTGGTAACTCCACAATGAAGTCCATAGAAATGGATCCCCACGGGCGGGACGGGGTGGGAAGAGGCTGTAACAGACCAGTTGGTGAGGAGCGAGGTGTTTTGCATCTTGCACAGACCTCACATGAAGTGACATAATTCAAAACATCCTTCCTGCAAGTGGGCCACCAAAAGAAACGAGAAAGAAATTCCTGTGTCTTTAGAATTCCTCTATGCCCAGCTATCTTGGAATCGTGAATGAGTTGCAATACTCTTAATCTGACTGTTTCAGGAATATACAGACGTTGTCCCTGAATCCACACACCATTCTTAAAGACAAGACTTACGTCCCTTGGGGTTGTGCCAAAAAGGAATCCGCATGGTATGCTTCCTTGATGTCCTTAAGTAGGTCTTGATTATGAATTACTCCTAGGAATCTAGAGTCAGGAAGAATAGTCTTAGGAGGAGTAATTGGACGTGTCTCTGCTGAGTAAATCCTAGAGAGTGCATCAGCCTTTCCATTGCGCGATCCTGGTCTATAAGAGATGATAAAATTAAATTGGTTTAAGAAAAGATTCCAGCGAGCCTGGCGAGGAGTCAGGCACTTAGCCGACCTGATAAACTCAAGGTTACGATGGTCTGTCAGGACGACTATTTGCTGTGCAGCTCCCTGAAGAAGGTGTCTCCATTCTTTGAAGGCGGCAATAATGGCCAACAACTCTCTATTGCCCACATCGTAGTTCCTCTCAGCCGAAGTCAACTGCTGGGAAAAGAAGGCACAGGGATGCAAGACATTCTTCTCACCTGTTCTCTGAGAGAGTATAGCTCCAACGGCACAGTCTGAAGCATCCACCTCTATTATGAAGGCAAGCTCGGGGTTGGGATGTACTAGGATAGGTGCAGTGGTAAATTTATCTTTTAGACGGGAAAATGCTTCCTGGGCTTGGGGAGTCCAGGAAAACCTAGACTCTTTCCGGGTAAGTTGAGTGATAGGTGACACTACCTCAGAGAAATTTCTAATGAAACGTCTATAGAAGTTGGCAAACCCGATGAAGCGCTGTACCTCCTTCACATTTCTAGGACTTGGCCAATCCTTGATGGCTTGGGTTTTGCTTCCATCCATACTAATTCCTTGTGTAGACAGTACATACCCCAGAAATTGAATTTCGGTCCTATGGAATTCACACTTTTCAAGTTTGATGTAAAGATGATTTTGTCTTAGACGTTCCAAGACCATTCTCACATGTCCATGATGTTCCTCTGTGGAGTTAGAAAAAATTAGAATATCATCCAAATAAATTACCACGAATGTATCTAGGAGATCCCTGAAGATGTCATTCACCAAGTGTTGGAAAGTGGCTGGGGCGGTACTCAGACCAAAAGGCATAACTAGACATTCAAAGTGTCCATAGCGTGACCTGAATGCAGTCTTCCATTCATCCCCAGGTCTAATACGGACTAAGTTATAGGCCCCACGAAGATCTAGTTTAGAAAAAATTTTGGCATGTCGCACTCTCTCCAATAACTCAGGGATTAAAGGCAATGGATAACGGTTTCTAATAGTAACCTTATTGAGTTCCCTATAGTCTACGCATGGTCTCAGAGATCCATCTTTCTTCTTTACAAAGAAGATGGGTGCACCTGCAGGAGATGAAGAGGGGCGTATGAAGCCCTTGGCTAGATTTTCATCTATGTAATCCTTTAAAGCCTTTAGCTCGGGCCCCGCCAGGGGGTAGATCTTACCAAAAGGTATCTCTGCTCCAGGCAATAATTCAATTGGACAATCATATGGACGGTGAGGAGGAAGCTGGTCAGCGTTCTTCTTGTCACATAAATCCACATAGTCCTGGTATACAGCTGGTAGTTCAGGGACTGACATGATTCCTTTAGGAACAGAGCAAGCTGAAACTTTTGGACTCATCTGTTTCTCTGGAAAGTGTAATTCCTTGGTCTCCCAGTTAATGGTAGGATTCTGAGCCTGCAGCCATGGTAGCCCTAGAATAATGGGAAAGTGGGGAGAAGAGATAAGCATAAAGGACAGTTTCTCTTGATGATCTTTACCCATAAGAACCCTCAAAGGCTCTGTTTCCTGATCCACTGGTCCAGAGGTCAGCAGGGAGCCATCCACAGTTTCCATCTGTACTGGAGTAGCCTTCTTCACTGAACGTATTCCCTGTTTCAGAGCAAAGGAGACATCCATAAAATTTCCACTTGCCCCTGAGTCGATCATAGCAGAGCTAGACACCCAAGCTGAGTCAACCCAGAGTTTGATGGAAAGAAAGCAATGAGAATTGTTTTTCTTACAACTCAGCTGGGACACCGCTGAGGAAACTTGAAAAATGGCAGCGTTTACACAGTCAACGTCCTCAGAGGTAACGGAGTTTAAGTCCGAGAAATCAAGATCTGTTGCTGCAGATCTCTCTGGAGCCTGAGGCTCGGACCTGACAGATCCCCTCTCGCAACACTCACAATGAATGAGTGCTGCAGTAGTCTTACGAGAACGGCTGGGGCAGTTTATAATGAAGTGCCCTGACTTACCACAATAGAAACATAGATTCTCCTTAAAACGATGTTCCTTGCGTGCATCACTAACCCGTCGTTGTAAAGAGTCTACCTGCATGGGTTCAGGTTCAGGTTCCTGTGTAATCCTACTCAAAGGTTCCTTAGCTGGAGAGGAAGGTAGGAAAAGGTTAGTACGATTGCTTTCGAACCATCTCTCTTGCCTGCGTTCAGTCAGACGAGTATCAATACGGATGCAGTAGTTAATAAAGTCACCTAACGCAGTGGGAGGGTCGGCACGAGCAAGTTCATCCTTAATCAGTGGAGATAACCCCTTTCGAAAAATAGATTTTTTGGCGGAACTGTCCCAGGTGGTATCAAGGGCCCATCTCCTGAAATCCAAGGCATATTCAGCTACCGAGTGCTTACCTTGGCGCAAAGCTAACATGGCTGCTTCAGCTGTTGCACCTCGATTGGGGTCATCAAACACCTGCCCCATGGCTGAAATAAAATCATCAAGGTGATTCAAACAATCATCCTCAGTCTCAATCAGAGGGTTTGCCCACATTAAAGCCTTGTTGGTAAGCAACATAATTATAGTAAGCACCTTAGATCGTTCAGTGGGAAATTGTGAAGCATGTGCAGAAAAAAAAAGATTGCATTGATTAATAAATCCCCTGAATTTCTCACGTTCACCGCCAAAACGAAAAGGGGGCAACTTGGGAATCCCAGCACTCGGGGCTACGGCAGGAGCCTGGACTCGCCCCTCTAGAACCTCAATCCTGGCTCGCAAATCCTGGGTAGTCTGTCCAACCACTTGCAAATTGTGATTATTGAGGTCCTGTAGATTTGTAAAACGGGTCTTTATATTCTGCAAATCTGCAAGGATATTATCAGTCACTCCGCAAAGTTCCTTTATGCGGGCCTCCATTTTCCAGATCTTTTAAGACAGGATTACTGGAAGAAGAGGAGAGAAAAAAAAACAATAGTGTTCACCTGTGGCAACACTGCAGAGAGAAAAAAAATTAAGGGAACTGCTCACCTGGAATGGTTGTGAGAAGTCACAACCACTATCATCACAGAAAGTTTCAACCAGACATCTGATATCCAGAGTTACAGCAGACAAAAAAGAGAAAAGAAAGGAAAAAAAAAAAAAAACAATAGTGTTTACCTGTGGTAACACTGCAAAAAGAAAAAACTTAAGGGAATTGCTCACCTGGAATGGTTGTGAGAAGTCACAAACACTGTCATCACAGAAAGTACAACCGGACGTCTGATATCCACAGTACAGCAGACACAGCCTTCCAGACCCAGCAGACACTAACGTTTTGGCTTCAGAATCTTGTAATGTATGTAGTACAGTTCATATAGCGTCTTGTGCTTGGGTGCGATGAAAACACAGGAGTCACAGGTTTGATATAGAAAAGTCCTGTATTACTTCATACAAGTTGGCAGAAATAGTCACACAGTTTGCAGACACAGAAACAGGAGACACAGCAGGCCAGAGTAATCCAAGCTCAGCAATCACTCTCCAATAGAGATTCAGGATCTTCTTCTCTGTTACCGTAAGTCCATGCAAACGTGGGTCTTTCAAAGAGCAGGGTTCAGAGTCCACAAGTGCTTCAGAGTTCCTCAGTAGGAATAGCTGGAGTACAAGGTCCAAGGCTTACAGGAGTCAAGTCACAGGTTCACTGCAGGCTAGTTTCTGAAGCACTGATTGCTCAGCTGTGGCTGCTTAAGAAGCAAAGGAGAGAATCAGGGCGGGAACATGCAAGCAGGAAACTCCATTTTGACTGAGGGCAAGATAGCTGCAGCAAGACAGAAAGTAAAATGGCTGACGAACAAACTGAGTTTCAGGAATATATACATAGAACCTTACAGATAGCATGACAGGACTCGATGTTGTCAGACAACGATATTTATCTACAACTGCTATTACTTTCCTAATGTTATTCATGGGCGATCTTGGTCTAACAAAGGCCACTTGTGATGGCCCTATCAGCGTAGGAAGAATGCTACTCAAACGATCTGCCATGATCCTGGACAAAAGGTTGATATCCTGGTCAATGAGTGAGAATGGACGATAGGATCCAGCCAGATGTGAAGGTTTGTTGGGTTTTAGTAGCACCTTCATGTGTGCCATGTTTGAATGGATGGGCAACCCTCCTGTCTCCAATATATGATTGAAGGTGCCTACCAATGTGGACGGGATATCCTCACTCAATAATTTTAATAATTTGGCTGTAAACCCGTCAGGTCCTGGAGCTTTCCCGGATTTAAAGTCACTTATCGCCGCTGTCACTTCCGTCACCTCAATTGTTTTTTTTAAAAGGAGAAGCTGATAGTTTGTGAAGGATGGTAACCATATTCCATCTAGAAAGGTCTGACCCTCCGCACTATCCGTATGTTCCACCTTATATAAGTCTGAGTAGTATTCTTGTAGAATCGTGATTATGCTTCGAGGGTCTGTGTTCATGATCCCATGTTTATTCGTTAACGCAGTAATATGTTGATGACGAATGTGATTTCCTTTCGCTAGTCGTGCTAATAGTCTCCCTGATTTGCTACCATAACGATATACATCGGCTCTATAATTCATATTACTGCTTCTCTCGCGTCGATATACCCATACGTGTAAGTCAGCCTTAGCCTGCTTACATCTATTTTTATCCTGTGTTGATGAAGTTGTCTTGTTTGCCGTGTAGCTATTGCGTAATATCCTGCTAGCCTACGAGTAGTTTGTCGCTATCTTCTTTTTTAGCGTTGTCTGATAACCTATTAGTTTCACGCGCATTAATGCCTTCCCTGCTGCCCATAAAAGTTCCGGCCTATCCCTACTATCTCCATTATCACTTACATATTCCAAACACCATTGCTTCACCTGATGTCGAAACTTCTCATCCATTAACAAATAGGTAGGGAAGCGCCAAGTTTGGTCTGGCCCCATCTGAACCATATCTGGCAGGGTCACTGATACGGGCGCGTGGTCAGATATAGCTACGTTGTGCACATCTGCCTCTTCCACTCCCCTTACTAGCTCCTGTGATAGCAATATATTATCTCTTCTGGACCAAGAGTCATGTGCCTCCAAATAGAAGGAATATTCACTGCCATCTGGGTTCAGGTGTCTCCAAAATTCTACAAAGTTATTCGTGTCTAGCAAGGGTTATAAACGTGTGTCATGTGATCGCACATTCGTTCGCATCGACCTACAGTTCTTCACTGGTTCGATTCACCGTATTTAAGTCACGACCGGGGGTGGTTTTAATGCTCTCCTATCAGCCCGATATGCTTGGACACCTGGGAGAAATTCTGGAGCGTCTCCAAACTCCCTCCTCACATGTCAGCGCAGGAACCGGAAGAGGGAACGTGCTTGTTTTGTTGCTCATAGGTGGAGTTTTATACAGTAAATGATTACTGCTGTCTTATTTTTTGCGTCCCTAGGGCAGAATAAGGCTGCGTAAAGTCACATTTTAGAGACACTCATATAATAGACACACTCTACCCTACCCGTCACACAAGGAAGGTATTGTTACAGGATAAAGCCTTGCGCAACCAGACATGCTTTTACCCTCTTCAACATTCTACAAGCCAAAAATGCATGATTGCAGCCGCAGCCTTTATTGACGTACAGTATAACATCGACATTACCCATCAGAGGCTGCCCACTGTCTACAACAGACATAGTATATACCTTTGCTATCCGTAGCCTTTGTTTCACCTCCACTTGCAGGTACCCACTTAAATTGTGACAATGTTTTTTTTTTTTTTTAATTTTTTTTTTTTTATCGTACATTATTGCGTCATCTCATCACTTTGATGATTCCATGCTGGACATGTAATAAATGCTGTCCGAAATAACAATTTTTGTGAGTGAAATAATTGAAATCTGTGTGACTGTCACAGATTTCTTGTAATGATGATGATGAGTGACTATTACAAAATCCATTGTCTTCACTATGTTATGGTTTAACATAGCGTTCCTTACGCATCATTCCTAAATACAAAAATGGACTTTTATTCATAAATTTACATCACTATATTTTGTAAAAATAATTTTGGGTGGTGTGTTGTTCCATTTCTTGTTGCCATGTGCTTATATGCGTTTATATTTTAACGGTGTTTATTTTTATTCTTGGAATTGAAATTCATCATTTTATTGTCCTAGTAAAACTTCATTTTTTATAGTTTGAAGTACATACATTTGCAATGGCCACGTAACAAGGCAATAACTCAATATTTAAATTTAAAACCCTTCTTGACCCTGGGCTTCAACAACGCCAGTTGCTGATCAGAAGTGTTGGATGCACAGATCAAAACAATCGCTGATGTGTTTGTGGGGTTCAGTAACGCCTGCTGTTCCCCTGCTGGGTGTCTGGCAAAAATTTTTGCTGCTAACTCCAAATTTAACTTCAAACATCTCATATTAGGCCTCTGCCTACACCCTCCTTGACCCTGGGCTCCAACACCGCCAGTTGTTGCTCGGAAGTTCTGTTAGCACAGTCAACACTTGCTCCTGTGTTACTGGGGTTCACTAATGTCAGCTGTTCCCTTGCTGTGTGTACGGAAAAAGGTCCTGCTGCCTCCACCCTGTTCTCTTCTCATCCCTGAATTATTTAAGAAATTAAATGAAATTAAATGGAAATTAAATTCAGGGAAATTAAATTCATAGAAAGAGGTTATACTTTACACTTTATGGGTTAATATGAAGAAGAATAATAGCTTAATAAGAACAATCTGAGTAATGTTAACAAAAAGATGAATAGCAAGAAGTTTAAGAAGAAGATAAAGAAGGTGAAGATGAAGAATAATTTGATGACAAAGATGATGCTGCTGAAGATTATGAAGGAGAAATTGTGGCAAAAGTTAAAAAGGTGAAGAGCATGGAAGTTTTGAAACATACATATTTGCCAAAATAGAAAAAAGGTTAACAACATTGTCAATTTCTTCGTCAATCCGTACGTATTTCAAAAAAAAATATATTAATGCTATTCCATTGGATTGGGTTAAACATCTATGCCTTTAATGTCTCCTCAACCTCCCCCAATACATTCTACATTACTCTTTGTTGTTTTCCTTCATGTACAATTATCCAACAAGGCAAGAATGGGCTTTTTTTAATTCCGATATTTTGTTCCCATAGACTTACATTGGATTTCCAGTATCGGTATCGGGTATCGCCAATATTTTGTGTGTATCGGCGATACCATTCCGATCCGATACTTTTGGATATCGGAAAGTATCGCTCAACTCTAATGGACAGTGAATATGCTCAAATATACAGATCATGACAAAAAGATAACCTAAAAATGAATGAAAATTACACCATGTTCCAAATTATTATGCAAATGATATTTTTCTCTGATTTTCCTAAGTGGTCGGTGCAAATGACAGTCAGTCTAAGAAAAGTCATCACCCGTTAGAGTATACATCGAATTTTATTGAAGAAACCTCCCAATGATAACAGTATAATATCCAAAATAAATAAAAACTCAAATGCACTGTTCCAAATTATTAGTCACAGTAGAATTTCTGAACATTTGATCTGTTTTAAAGAACTGAAAATGCTCATTTGTGAAATTTGCAGCATTAGGAGGTCACATTCACTGAACAAAAAAGCTATTTAACTCCAAAACATCCTAATAGGCCAAGTTACATGTTAACATAGGAACCCTTCTTTGATATCACCTTCACAATTCTTGCATCCATTGAACTTGTGAGTTTTTGGAGAGTTTCTGCTTGTATTTCTTTGCATGAAGTCAGAATAGCCTCCCAGTGCTGCTGTTTTGATGTGAACTGCCTTCCACCCTCATAGATCTTTTGCTTGATGATACTCCAAAGGTTCTCTATAGGGTTGAGGTCAGGGGAAGATGGTGGCCACACCATGAGTTTATCTCCTTTTATGCCCATAGCAGCCAATGGCTCAGAGGTATTCTTTGCAGCATGAGATGGTGCATTGTCATGCATGAAGATGATTTTGCTCCTGAAGGCACAATTCTGCTTTTTATACCATGGAAGAAAGTTGTCAGTCAGAAACTCTATATACTTTGCAGAGGTCATTTTCACACCTTCAGGAACCTAAAAGGGCCTTACCAGCTGTTTCCCCATGATTCCGGCCCAAAACATGACTCCTCCACCTCCTTGCTGATGTTGCAGCCTTGTTGAGACATGGTGGCCATCCACCTACCATCCACTACTCCATCCATCTGGACCATCCAGGGTTGCTTGACACTCATCAGTAAACAAGACTGTTTGAAAATTAGTCTTCATGTATGTCTGGGCCCACTGCAACCGTTTCTGCTTGTGAGCACTGTTTAGGGGTGGCAAAATAGTAGGTTTATGCACCACAGCAAGCCTTTGAAGGATCCTACAACTTGAGGTTCGAGGGACTCTAGAGGCACCAGAAGCTTCAAATATCTGTTTGCTGGTTTGTAATGACTTTTTAGCAGCTGCTCTCAATCCGATGAACTTGCCTGGCAGAAACCTTCCTCATTCTGCCTTTATCAGCACAAACACGTCTGTGCTCAAAATCAGCCACAAATCTCTTAACAGTACAATGATCACGCTTTAGTTTTCGGGAAATATCTAATGTTTTCATCCCTTGACCAAGGCATTGCACTATTTGATGCTTTTCAGCAGCAGAGAGATCCTTTTTCTTTCCCATGTTACTTAAAAACTCTGGCCTGCTTAATAGTGTGGAACATCCAGTGTTCCTTTTATTGGGCTCACATGGCAAACTAATTATCCCAGGTATCTGAGATTGATTTCAGTGATCCAAAGAACCCTGAGACACAATACCATCAATGGGTTTCATTTACAAAAAAAAAAACCCTATAACACTTAAAATCAATTTGCATAATAATTTGGAACATGGTGTATGTCTGTTTCTTAAAAATAACTGCCTTATAAATAGCACAACACAGTACAAGACATATTTAAATAACTATATGTCTGTCAGGGAGAACAGGGGGAATAAATTAATGCCAAAGAGTTATAAAATGCAGAACAATAAATTATATTTAGGGAAATCTAATATATACTTACCTTGTAATGTCTTTACATCCTGTTCCGTTTAGATGTGCCCGGATCCCAGAATTCCAAGCGGCGGAAGTTCACCGACTGCCATATTGGGACACCCAAGTGATGGGTGTCACCATATGGAAACTGCTGGTGGTACCAGCCTCTTGCGCGGTTCCACCAGTGGAACACAGTCGCACCAAACACACACTATATACGCCATACACACCACACACAAACACACTGTATATGCTGTACGCACCACACACACACTGTATACACCGTACGCACCACACACACACTGTATGCAACATACGCACCACATACACACACTGTATACACCTTACGCACCACACACACACTGCATACGACATACGCACCACATACACACACTGTGTACGCCGTATGCACCATACACACACTGTATATGACGTATGCACCACACGCACTGTATACGCCATATGCACCACACACACTGCATATGCCGTATGCACCACACACACTGTATACGCCATATGCACCACACACACACTGCATATGCCGTATGCACCACACACTGTATACGCCGTACACACCACACACACACATACTGTTTACACCTTATGCACCACACACACTGTATATGCCGTATGCACCACACACACACTGTATACGCCGTACGCACCACACACACACTGTATACACCGTACGCACCACACACACACTGTATATGCTGTACACACCACACACACACACTAAACGCCATACGCACCACACACACGCTGTATATGCCTTACGCACTACACACACTGTATATGCCGTACGCACCACACACACTGTATATGCTGTACGAACCACACACACATACTGTATACGCTGTATGCACCACACACTGTATACACCGTACGCACCACCACATACACACTCTGTATACGCCGTACGTACCACACACAGACTCTATATATGCCGTACACACCACACACACTGTATACGCCATACGCAGCCTCTTGCGTGGTACCACCAGCGGAACACCGTCGCAAACACGCCGCCACCGGGTTCAGCCAAATGATTCACTGACCGCCACCATCTTTGTACAGGATGAGCGCGTGCCAGTTTTAAAGAGAGAGTGGATAGGTGAGTGAGCACATGGGGGGATTCTCAACGCTGCAAAGCCTGCCCCATCGTGACATTACTGCCCTCCTGATGCGGTAGCATCGGGCCTCCATCTAGTATAAAAATGAATAACGTGCAAAAACCCAATGTGAACCTAAGTGGTCAATCATTACACTGCTTGTGAACCACAAAAAATAATACTGTACATGCAATTACTATAGAAATATAGGAGGGAAAGTGCAAACTGATACATAAATGTCTTTATACAGACATTGCTCATTGGAGTGATCCTCCTGTTAGATGCAAATTGCCTCTTCAGAGAGAAAGAGGACATGAACTCTACAGAGCCACCTGTTCGTAGTAGCGATCCTACAAGTCACAATCAACCCTTTAACGAGTCTTGCAATATGACTTAGGATAATATTGCAAGACTCGATAAAAGGTTGATTGCGACTTGTAGGATCGCTACTATCAACAGGTGGCGCTATAGAGTTCAAGTCCTCTTTCTCTCTGAAGAGGCAATTTGCATATTAAATTTCCCAGAGGAGCATTGCATGGCGAATAAGCCTCCTTACCTTGACAAGCCAGAGCTGGTATGTTACTCTCCACAAGGAGAAACCTTACCCCTTAGACCTCCTGTTAGACACATAACCCCAACATGCATTTCATATAACCTTCCTCAGGGGATGAGTTGATATTCTTGTGTATCACGCATAACTGATGTGAATGTTTTCTCCTTAAATTAGTTAAAAAATTGTTGTATTGCAAATTTCAGGTGGAAGTCTATTTTGCACAAAAGCGTTTCAATTTTGATGCAATGATGTTAAAGACAAGGCTAAAGATATCCTAGTAAGTTATATTTTGATTTGTATCAGCTTAAAATATATGGCGACCTGCTCAACTCTTTCTAGATAACTAAATGAGTTTGAGCTGGGACTCCTGCCCTCAAGGACTTGAGCTTTAATTCTTCTGGTTCACTGCACTTTTCTATTAATCAGTCATCTCCTCACTGTTAGGCCTCTTTCACATTTCCGGCGGGCACCTGGCAGCGCCCCCGGCATTTTGCCGCAGCGCCGCATCTGAAAACCTTTCACACTTCCGGCGGCCAAAATGCATTTTTTTGCCGGATGGTTTCTGATGCTTGGAGAGATCAGAAACCATCCGGCAAAAACAAAAAACATTACATGCAGCGTTTTTTCCAGACGCCACAATGTACATTTGCGCCGCATCCGGACAAAACCGCATGCAACGCATTGACATGCGGCGCCATCCGGCGCTAATGCATGTCAATGCGAAAAAAGCCGCATGCGGCGCATCAGATTTTCAGATGCGGCGCTGCGGCAAAATTCCGGGGGCGCCGCCATGCGCCCGCCGGAAATGTGAAAGAGGCCTAAATGTGTAAAATCGGTAAGTAAGTCAATGGCTATCACTAGGCTGAGGTTTATTGCTGAGGCAGGGACTTTGCATTCATCTTTCATTCAATACACTTTGTGAAATGTGCTACCTTGCTCTTTATCTTGATTCTATAGATATGATTACAGACATGCTGTCACACTGTAGATTATTGATGCTTATTTGTTCAGCCATTATAGCTACTGCACACTAGACCTCAATAAATTAGATTGCTCCAGGAAATCTAGCAAACTTTTCATTCTAAGAGAAAGAACTTGTACTAACATTTGGTGCCTAAAAAACACAAGTACTAACATTTATATTGGCGTCTATCATCACGTGCAAACATCACATCCAAAAAAGAACAAAAGTCAATGAAAACGTTTCAGAAAATGATCAAAATATGTAGTATTTGATAAGCTATGAATAGTATTTAAAGAGGTTGTCTGAAACCAAACAATTGCTGATCTAAGATAGGTCATCAATATGAGATCAATGGAGGTCCGACAGTAGGTTCCCCCACTGATCAGCAGAAACCTGCCCTAGCAGTTGCCGTATATGTATGTTCATTAATTCAGACAAGCAAATAAAAATAGTGCCTTGTTTTTTTTTTAACAAACACAATTTTACAGTCACCGATCAGTACAAAGTCGGCATTGGTTGTAAGCACGCCCCAACACTTTGATTGACAGGTTGCTATACACAGATGCACTGAAGAACAAGCTGTCAATCAAAGTGTCAGGGTGTACTGAGAAGTCACAATGGCCACTCTGGGCATGCCTATATGGGTGAGCATCGGCAGTTCTGGGAAGGAATAAAGTCAATTTTCTATATAGCCGCACTCTCAGTAAAGCAGCCGGACAGCATTGGAAGAGGATCCCTTTAATAGCCGTGGCCAAGCACGCAACATTCACTGTTCATAAAAATCCAAATTCTAGAGCTCCAAGCTCAAAAGTTAAAAATAAAGTGACAGCAAATGTAACAAAAAGTTATTTAGGTGTCATTTTAGAAAAATGAGTTTGGTCCAGACCTCCATGTGGGTGGAAACGCTGCATTTTAAGGGGACATGTACACACATTTTGTTACAAATATTGTCACATCATTTTTACTGTTTTAAAATGAAATTGGATCTCCCTTAGCCACCATTTTTCCTCATTAAAGAATGAGCAGTAAATGTCCCCATTATGCAGCAAAAAAGTATTTTAAGTTAAATAGTTAATACTTTTAATAGCATAGACATATTTTTCAGTGTATGCCCATCTATGCCTTCCCCACCGTAGCTTTCAGTGCAATTCTTCATTAGAACACTGACACTAGAAATGTAATACCAGCAGTCGCCTTTTCTCCCTCACAGCTGTCATAAAGAATGAAAAACACTTATTTGTGCATTTCTCATCTGCTCTGCTGTTTACTTGCTCGCACTGCTTTAGAGAATCAAGAAACTGGTTAGCACAGGCAGAAATAATACAATTTCCTGCAAATTATAGATAGATAAATAACAGACCAAAATGACAAGCACATTTAATGACGAAGCGTTAACCGTTCACTTTGCTGGAGGAGCGGTTGCAGTCATTACGGTAAGAACGAGCTAGACGCTAAAAATGGTTAATGCTGTAGAAATAATGTAGAATTGAAACCATGGAGACATCAAGAATGACTCTGATGAGCACTAATGTCCCATCTGTCATAGCTCTCCTGCTCCATTATCATATGAAAACACAACTTGCATGTGACTCATTTTAGACATGCAAATTTACTGCATATTAAGAAGTTAAGTTAGGCCCTTAACGCATTTCTAGACCTTCCATTCCCTACCAATCAGACGTATTTGGCAGTTCAGCCCACTGACGAAAAATAAATTGCTGGAACTGTCTATCACAATCCTGCAGGACCAACATTAAAAAACAAACTCTGGTCATTTCGATACGTGAGGCAACAATAACAAAGAAGGAAGGAGATGAATTCTGGTCTTTAATTGCTGCTAGCACCAGCAGAAAATACAAACACTTCCCAAAGCTTCAAGGTTTTATTTCCAATTTACTGCAGGTTATCTCAGACATGAATTAACGCTGATAGATTTTTGACATAGTTTTTAATGCTTCTCAATAACAAACAACTCAATTACTTCAAGCACCTAGATCTTTACTAACTTACAGGGAGGGAAGCATCGCCCGACAGCAATTATACCAGCTAGTCTCACACCGACTCATCCTGTCTGCAGTATTCAAATGAAAACATGGTCGTGTATCCAGCCACGGCACGAAAATCAAATCTTTTCAAGCTCCAAAAGCCACTTATTGTTTCCTTCCTCTTGTTTGGGTAATTTTCTACCCACAATCCCTTTTTCTCTCAAATAGAACATATCTATGATATTAAGGCTATTAGATGTTCACTTACTCAGGCGACAGTACTTTTTCGGTGGCTGCAGGCTACAAAGGGAAGCCTTTATGTCTCTGGATAAAGTTGTGTACGGACGGAAGAATAAAAATGCTCTCTCATGATATCCACATATTTTACGTCCTGAGCTAAAAGCAATTATATAAGAATATCTCCATTAAACAGAAATTGAAACCTATGTAAAATGTCACCATTTCAGTAGCAAGGGAATAATATCTGTCTGTGTTAGATATTATTCTTGTGATTGCGATGAGAGCGTTTACAAGCCTGAAAGAGGCGTTTTAAGAACCGCAAACTACAAGAGCAGTCTAAGCAATTGTGTGGCAATCCATTCCTAAAGTCATTTCCTTCATTGTAGAGAAGTGCACTTTTCTTTGAGAGACCGAATCATTTCAGATTGAGTTTCCTTCCTTCTAAAAATAAATAATAAGCAGTTTTTATTCTTATTAAGTTCCATTTCTTATCCTAATAGAGGGTTTATTCATATTTATTGGAATCTGTACATAATGGGTTCCCATACAGTGAATACAGGATCTATCTACCACTGGGCTTTGTTTTACAGCTCGTGTAATCATATAAAATTATGTGACTACAATTCATTAGTTATTTTGAAATAATCCTAAATTGTATCCTGATTTAGAGCCCCAAATTACATTCACAGTTCTATTGGATGCCGTTGAAAATAGCCATTAATTTTCAGTCACAAGATATTGGAACTATTGTATATCCCAGGTAATGTTACAAGTACAGCTCCCAGCTATTTGGTACCATTATATCATTCATGATGTATTTGCATCCTTTATAATTCATGTAAAAGAAGCTGTGACAAAAATGTGTAAGAAAATAAGAATACAAAGCTAGGTATTGTTAAAAGGTAGATGTCATTTAAAAAATACTATGACCTGTCATAAATACATGTCAAAAGTTCAGAGAACAATTCTGAAATGATGGGGCAGAAGTACTCAGTTGACAACTGCTGTCCTTGGGTAGGTGGCTACATAATGGCTAGCCACATCTGTCCACTCATTTCAGAAATCAGTGGTCAAGGTATCGCAACCATATTTTAGATTCTGTGTTCAAGCCTGATTGTAGGTCTTCTGAACCAAACTCACAAACTAGCAGCTTCATATATGAGGTTGCTAACTTGGGTAACGAAACCCACACTGGTGATAACACAAATCATAAAATAGAGACGTAATGTGGTCATCTGAATCTATCCTTAGCCTTTAGAAGCAGAAGAACTCAACTAACGTGCACAATATCCTGACTCCAATACCACTTTTAAGATTATTTAGAAAGCCAAATACCATTCAGATTATATCAATAAATATTGGTGAATGTCTTTATTAATTCTCTTGCGGCCATGTTATTTATGAATTGAACATGAGGGTAGTGTGGCAAAATAATGGAATACTCTAGAGCCATAACAAAGATTGATCCCCCAGTTGAAATTACTGTGAATTAGAAGGGTTGTCATCTATTATATCCATATCAGTTACACAGAAGGCGATCATGCTTCTCTTCCCAGGCACATAATGATTCCATGAAGTCATCTCACCTCTGGCAACATCTATGTAATAAACAATAATAATGCAAACTTTCTTCTTTAAAACATAATGTATAAGCAAAATTATGTATGTACCGTATGACTCATTTGTAAAGATAGCTGCCAGCAACGGATCTTGATTTGTGTGCCGAAGTTCATTCAGCGTAGCAGAGCATCCCTCAGACAACCATTAATAATAACATTAATAGCATGATAAGGTGTGTAAGTGCATGTATTTATATGTGCTTTGTGCTCATACTTGATATAAAGTAAATAATTTAGAAATGTTTTGAAAATTTGGGGCATCTAGAGATTTAAATATTTTTTGCCTCTTTTTTGCAATGTATAGGGTATAATTTTTGAGTCATTTTTACATTCTTTTTTTGTTGACATCAGGGTAATAGATAAGGAAAACACTAAATACATGTCTAGTTTTCACAATTTTTTTAAAACTTCAACATACTGATAAAAACATTTTAAATTATGTTCCCCTTTCTGTATAAATTATTTTGATCTGTTGAATATATTTTGCTTGTATGGGGGAGAGGCTAGAAACATCAATTCGGACTGGTGATGTCTTTTTATAAGGTTTGTTTTATTTTTTCATGCTCTTTTTTAATTTATTTTTCACATTGTGTCCCCATAAGATTTGATAACAATAGTATGTTTGCATTATTTCTGATTTTTCCTGTAACTGTGGCAGGTATATTAGCCCTAATTACAGGAAAAAATCAATCTCTGCTATGCAGAACAATGTTGTCTGGATTTCCTAGGACCCAGCAGCTCATGTTCGTTTCGTATACTGAGAGATCACATGATTTCTAGATATAGAGTAGAAAGCTTAATCAGTTTTTCTTAAACAGTATACAGAGTATACAGTATACAGAGACTTGTTCAGCATTGTATGTACAGTGATCAGAAATGTACACATGATAATTATTGCTTTGTCTGACAGCCAGTACCCTGCTCTTACAGCTGCACAGTGTGGGCAGAAGCTATGTCATACAGTGACAATTAAGAATGTCACTTTAGAGTAAAATAGAGACTAACCAGACATTTATAGTCTTTGATGGTCCTCAAGTAGTTACAGCTTTTCCATCAGGATTCTGACATAAAACACCTTAACCCCTTAGTGACAGAGCCATTTTGCAGCTTAATGACCAGGCCAATTTTTACAATTCTGACCACTGTCACTTTATGAGGCTACAACTCTGGAACGCTTTAATGGATCCCACTGATTCTGAGAGTGTTTTTCCGTGACATATTGTACTTCATGATAGTGGTAAAATTTCTTCGATATGACTTGTGTTTATTTATGAAAAAAATGGAAATATGGTGAAAATTTTTAAAATTTTGCAATTTTCAAACTTTCAATTTTTATGCCCTTAAAACAGAGAGATATGTCACACAAATTAAAAAAAATTTCCCACATGTCTACTTTACATCAGCACAAAAAAAATTTTTTGTTAGGAAGTTATAAGGGTTAAAAGTTGACCAGCGATTTCTCATTTTTACAACAAAATTTACAAAGCCATTATTTTTCGGGATCACATCACATTTAAAATCACTTTGAGGGGGTACATGACAGAAAATACCCAATAGTGACACCATTCTAAAAACTGGACCCCTTAAGGTACTCAAAACCACATTCAAGAAGTTAATTAACCCTTTACGTGCTTCACAGGAACTGAAGCAATGTGGAAGGAAAAAATTAACATTTAAAATTAACATTTTTTTTACTCCAGAACCAATTTTTTTTATTTTCACAAGTATTAAAAGTGTTATGTACTGCTACAAGCACTAAGGAAAGAAAGGGATATCTGTCCCTACGATAGAACTAAGCTCGATCCCTACGATG
>JARQOD010000004.1:274473091-274594968 GCA_033576555.1 Oophaga sylvatica
TTTTTTTGTCGGTTATTGAACCCCCCGGTCGGGTTTTCAGGCCATCTTTTTTTTGGGGGCCCAACCCTTTCTTTTTAAAAGGGGCTCTTAAAAAATTCGGGGTTTTCCCAAAATTTTTATCGAAAATTTTTTTAAAAATTTCTCTTTTTTGGGGGTAAACCTTGCTTTTTAAACCAAAATTTCTAAAGGGGGTTTTTGCCTCCTGAGGCTTTTTGGGGGGTTGGGGGAATTTTAAGCAAGTCACTTTGCCCTGTTCAACGAAACCCTGTTTTTTTCCCCCCCCCCTTTTCGGGTGGGGTTGATGCCTCTGAAATTTGGGGGCAGGCCTTTGGGCCCAAAGAGACCAGAACCCAAAAAGAACCTTTCCCTTTTTTTTTTTAAAAATTTTTTCTCCAACTGAACGAATTATGGGGGGAAAAGGGGTTTTGGCCTGAAGGGGGGCTTTTGAAGAGGGGAGTTTTTGGGGGCTGGGGACCCAAACATCAGTGGGCCCTCCCCCCCCAAAAGAAGGGGTTTATCTGGAATCAAAAACGACTTAATCCCTAGACAGCCAGTGGGCCTTTTTTTTTCACCTTTTAATTTTTGGTTCCTTTCTTCCGGGCACAAAAATTTAAGGCGGATGCCCCCCGATTTTTTCCTTGGGGACTCTCCTGATTTTTGATCCTCCCGTTATTTGGAAAGAGGGGTATTTCCCTTTCCCCCCCACCCCGCCCTTTTGAACTGGCTCGGAAGGGTGTCAAAAAAAACCCGAGCGCTCCCTTTTTGGGGGAAATTGTTTGTCCCAAACCGGGGAAAAAAAGGGGGGTGATTCGAATTCATTTCCGTTTTGGCGGCCCATCCAAATTTTTTTTGGGCCCCCGAGATTTGTTAGTCCCCCCTTTTTGGGGGGCCTACTTTCTCGTGACGGGGGGAATTTTGGGGCTCCGGGGGATTTGGGGTCTCGCTCCCCCCCTTTTCTCTCCTCTAGGGGTTTGTTGATGCCTTTTGCCGTCCCCAAAGACCATGGACCCATATCCAAATTTTTTCATTTCCGACCCCCTGTTTCTCAGAGAATGACCGTTTTCGGGGGGTTTTTTGATGGGTTTTTTTCCCAAAAAGATACTCTTTTGCCATTACCAAAGTTCCCCTTTCCCCCAAAAGGGGGCCCCTTTTTTTCCTTTTAGCACTGGTTGGGTTTTCAGGGGAATTCCCCGAGAACATTGTGAAACAGGGGGAGCCCCTTTTTTTTTTCCCAGTTTTTTGGGGGACTTTTTTTTTCAAAAACTTGTTTTTAATTGCCCTTTCCCTCGTTTTTTTATCCTCAAAACCAAGGGGAAAAACCCGAGAAAAAAAAACCCCAAAATTTGGGGGATTTTTCTAGAGCTTTTTTGTTTTGCGTTTGGGGGACGGGCCCTTTTTTTGGGCCTTTTGGGCTGAGTTTGCTCTTAAAAAAAGGGCAGCCTCCCCCTTTGATGCCCCCAAATTTTTCCAAAAATTTTTTGGGTTTAAACCCTCGTTTTTTTTCAGGACAGACGGATTTTTCTTTTTCCAGGTGTTGACTCTTTTTGTGATTTTTATGAAAAAAAATTTTTGGACCGGGTAGGGGGGGGTTTTTTCCCCTCTCTGGGGGAAAAGGGGGGGCCCCCACGGCCCCCAAAACCGGGCCCCGGGGGACGGGGGGGTTTTTTCCCCCCGGTTTTTTAAAGGGGGTTTTTTTTGGGGTTTGGGTTTTGTCCTTAAAAAATCCCCAAGTTTTTTGCTCTCCTAAGTTTTTAAGCCGGGTTTCATTGGCCCAAATAAGATCAGGGGAATTTTTTAATCCTTTTTCCCTTTTTTTTTTAACTTCTTCCAGGGACTTTTAAGATCCATAACGTGTTCCCCCAAATCCTTATTGAAGATTTTTTTGTCCCCCCCTGGTTCCTTTTGGCGGTCCCCCCCTGACCCTGTTTTGGTTGAGGGCAACCCGGGAAAAAAGGGGGTTTAAAAAAAATTTTTAAATTTTTTTTCCCCCCCTTTTCTAAAGGGAAACCCCAAAAAGGGTTAAGGGGGGGGTTTTTAAGGTCGGGGGAAAAATTTCCCCTTGGGGGTGTTTGCGGGGGAACACCCTTTTTGGGGGGCCCCCTCATCCGGGGCTACACAAGCTAAACCGACCAAACCGGGGTTTTGCCAAATAGGGTTCGTGCCCCTCCTCAAGGGGGGGGTATTTTTAAAAAAATTGCAGAAATGAATTCGGAAAAAACCCCCAATCGGGGGGTTAAAAACCCCAGTGGGGGAACTATCCAATAAAATTTTTTAAATTTTTGGGCGATCAGGGTTTTTACTGACTGGTCTTAAAAAAGGGGGGGTTTTCCCCCCCAAATCGGGGTTCCCGGGGTATATTTTTCTGGTCCCATTTTTGTTTTCCCGTTCACTTTGTAGCTTTTTTTTTGTGCCTGCATTTTCCTTCTAACAGATAAACTTTTTTTTCTTTTTATTTTTTTTTGCTTTCTTTTTGCATTTTGTCCTCACTTCTGGGGGGGCCTGCCGGGCCCCCCCGGGGGCTTGTCACCTCTCATTTTATTTTTAGGCCACTTTTTTTTTTTCATTTTGTTTTTTCCCTTTTTTCAGGGGGTGCTTTTTAAACCCTTTTTTACCCAAGAACTTTTTAAAATTTGGAAAAAGGGGGTTTGTTTTAACTCAGTGTTTTTGAAATTTTGTTTTGGGTATTTTTTAGGGTTTTTTTGGGATTGCAGTAATTTTTTTCCTTTTTCCCTTTTTTATTTGGGGAATTTTGGGGCCCCCCCAAAGTTTGCCCCCTACTTTTTTCTGCCCCGGGGGGGTTTTTTCTTTTTGTCAAAAACCCCCCTTAAAATTTTTTGGGGGGGTTTTTATTTTTTTTGGGGGGGTCTGCTCCGGGGCAGATACTTTCCTTTTTCTTTTCTTTAGGTGTATTTTTGCTTTTTGGGGTTTGACGGGGCGTCGGGAAAACCCAAAGAAGGTACGCCCCAAAAGGCTCCCCTTTTGTTTGTGGGGGTTTTTTAAAGGGGGACTGAAAAAAATTTCCCCTAGTTTTTCCAAAAACCCCTCGGTTTTTTTTCCCTTTTTTTTCCCGCTCCCCACACTACCAAATCAAAAAAAAAACCCCCCAGCAGGAGAAAATTTAAGATTTTGATCTACACACACATACATTGACGCACCCACTTAATGATTTCCCTTTTTGCCATCCAGGCCCCCAAAAACCCTTTTAACCCCAAAAACCCCCTTGGCCCCCCAGAGATTCCAGGATACCTCCCCAAACCCAACTCAGGGAAACCCAAAAAACAAATCTCCCCCTAAAGGCCCGGGGCCCCAAAAACCCCCCGGGGGGGTGTTAAAAGGGGGGATTCCCCCCTTGTTTTTTAAAAATCTCATTTTTCCCAAAACAGATCCAAAGCAGAAATTTTAAAACCCCCCCTTGTAAAATTTCTCCCCCTTTTCCCCACCCCAAAACCCGGGGGGAAAAAAAATGCGAGACAAAGAAAGGGGTTTTAATTCTTATTACCTGGGATTTAAGTAAGGGGAAAAAATTTAAAACCCCAAAAAAAAAGTGCCCACCTAGCCTGAGGGGCCCCTTAAAACGTTTGGCATCAAATAGATCAGTTTTTTAAAAAAACCAGGGGAAAAAACCCGAACGTAAAAATTTTAGCCCCTTTCCCAAAAAGATGCCCCATTTTTCAAATGCGATTTTAAAAAAATTTGGCCCCCAAAAATTTCCCCCCCCCTATCAAAAAAAATTTTTTTTAAAAAAAAGGTAAAAGGATGTACTCCATCCCCCTTTTCCGGAAAAACCCCCCCCCGGGGCCCCCCCCAAAAAGAAGCCATCAACCTAAAAAAAAAAAGGGTTTATCACATCAGGCTGCATAAGGATGGGACGACTAAAACCTCTCCTTTAAAAAAAAAAAAAATTTTTCAAAAGCCTCATAAAACAAAACCGCATTAGCACCTTTCCTGGTGAGGGGGGTGGGGGGTTTAGAAAATAAAAAAAAATTTTTTAAAAAAAATTTTTTTCTATAATAATTGACGAAACCCCAAAAAAACCCTCTGTAACATTTCAAACCAAAAGCCTAGCCATTCCTGCACAGTTTTGTTTTTTCCCCACCGGGCCCAAATCTCAAAACCTTCCGGAAAAATTTCCCCCCAAAAAAAACAAATTCTCTGTCACCGAACTAAACATTTCCACTTAGCAAAAAGCGAATTGTCACTCAATAACTGTAATACCCCCCCCAACGCCCCCCCCAATGAGACTCCAGACCCGGCAAAAAAATTTTAAAAAGGGGTAAATCCAAAAAATCCCCCAAACCACTTTTTTTTGCCACCCAAAGGAAAAAGGGGTAAAAATTTAAAAGATTAAAAAAAAACCCCCGGAGCATTGGAAAAGGCCGAAAGGCTAAGGGGGTTTTAAAAAAAAAAAACCCCCGGGATTTTTAAAAAAGCATTTTTCCATTCGCCCCCCCCCCTTTCCCCTGCGAAAAAAATTTGGGGTATGCCCCCCCGAAATCAATTTTAGAGAACCATTTGGGCCCCCCCGCTAACGGGTTTAAAAAAACCCCCGGAATCGGGGGCAGTGGGTAAGGATTGCTACATAATTTTATTAATCTCACGAAAGTCCAGAAAATGGACGAAACCGCCGTCCTTTTTTTTAAAAAAAAAAACCCCCAAAAACAGCCGGGGGAGACTTGGAAGGCCTATTTTTCCCCCCCCGGGCCCGGCCAAGCTTTTTCAAAAATGTTTTCCCCCAAACCCCCCTTTTTTTTTCTCAGGAAAAAAATTTTTAAAAATAAACTTTTTTGGGGGAAGGGGCCCGCTGGGGGGACAAATTCAATAGTACAATCAACCCTCTTGGGGGGGTAAAACGCATTCCTTCTCAAAAAAATTTTTTCCCCAAAAAATCCTAAAGGGGGTACAAAAAATTTCCCCTTTTTAACCACACAGCAAAACCCCTTTTTAAAACAACACTTGTCATAACCTTAGGGCTCCGGGTTTTTAATTTCATTGGTAGACCAATCCAAAAGGGGGATTGGCTTTTTTAAAAACCCGGGAAACCCCCAAAAAACCCCCGGGGGAAGGTAAATTTTTCAATACTACCAAACCAAAAACCCTTTTGGGGGAAAAACCATTAATATTGGGGGGAAAAAATTTACAAAAACCCTTTTGAGTAACATTCTTCAAGGAATTCAACAGACACCACGGCAATGGGGGTGAAAAAGGTTTTTTGGGTTTTTAAAATTTTTTTTTTCCCCAAAAACCCCCCCTCAATCACATTCGCTAAAACCCCCCCAATCGACAAATCCCAAAAAACCATTAATTCTTCCTGGGGAAAAAAAGAGGGGGCTGAAAGGGGGGACCCCCTTTTGGGTTTTTAAAAAGGCAATACGGGCAAAACGGGGCCCTTTTTTTTTTTTTGTTCTTTTCAAGCACACATTTTTTTAATAAAAGGGCCC
Source organism: Oophaga sylvatica (assembly GCA_033576555.1). Lineage (NCBI taxonomy): Eukaryota > Metazoa > Chordata > Amphibia > Anura > Dendrobatidae > Oophaga > Oophaga sylvatica. The sequence continues at coordinate 274,478,530 of JARQOD010000004.1, forward strand.
CGTTTTTCCCCCCAATAAAAGCACAAACCTTCAAAAAAAACCTTTTTGGGGTTTTTTTTCCCCCAAAGGGGGGGGCCATCGCCCAACCCCCATCGGCTCTCCAAAGTAGTAAAACCCCCTTCCCCCAAGATTTTGGGGCGACATGGCATAGGTTTTAAATCCCTTTAAACCCCCTTTCCCGCAGTCCCCAATCCCCCCTAAAGCTAAATTTCATAGCCCCCCGGGGAAAATTAAAACCCGGTATGGGTTTTAAACAACCCCGCAAATTTTTAAAACCCTTTTTTACCTACCCCCGCAAGAAAAAAAAATTTTAAAAACTAAATTTTTTTTACCCCACCTGAGAAACCCCCCCCTTGGAATTTTATAAAATATTTTTCCACATTACCTAAACCCCCGCCTAAAAAAGTCTAAAAACTGTCTCACTGATGAGACCCGATCAGGATCATTTTTCAATAAGCCCAAACAAAAAAAAAAATTTTCACGATCTAAACAGGAAAACACTTTTTTTTTCAGAAAAAAGGGCCCCCAACCCCGGGGGTTTTTTGCGCAAAAAGTGCATTATAACCCTAGGGCCTTGATTTTTCCCCCCAGGGGATCGGGGGCTAAAAACCCCAAAAAAAAAAAAGCAAGCTTTTTAAAAAAAAAAACCCCTTTTTTTTTCACCAAAAAAAAATCAGGCAAACGTCCCTTTTTCCCCCAAAAAAAGGCCCAGAACGGGTTTCTCACGTTTTTCGGAGTTCAAAAACCTCCAGAAAGTCCCAGGCTTTGACCAACTTTTAAACCCCCCCCAAAAAATGGAAACGGGAAAAAACTTTCTTAAATTTTTTTTTTCTGGGCGGACTTCCCTTTTTTATTCTGCTACAAGCACTAAGGAAAAAAAGGATATTTCCTACGATGAACAAGCTCGACCCTACGATGAAGGGGGAAAAACCTAACCTGCATCAGCCCCCCCAAAAACCCCCCAGCTAGTCTGTACGAAGACCTATAAAACGGGAGGGATCCCTACAAGAAAAAGGGGCTGGGAGAAAAAGGGGCCCTTTTCCCAACAGAAGTTGTAGCAGAAAAAAAAAAAACAAACAACATAGAACATGGGGCCCCAAAAGCCCCAAGCAAAATTTATTGAGAAAGGTAACAAACACCCCCCTTTTTAAAGGGGAGTAAAAATTAAAAAAAAAGGGGCCTATAAAAAAGCCAGAAGGGCGGAAAAGATTAAATAAAAAAAAAAAGGGGTCTTTTTCCCAAAGGGGCAAGAAAAAAAAACCAAACAGGAGAGTTCAAAAAAAAAGAAACATGAACCACAAAATTTTTTTGTGCTTTTTCCCTAAAACGACATACCCCAAAAGTCGAGGAAAACCATTTTGGGGGCCCCCGGGGGCAGAGGGGGGAAAAAGGTGGAGGCCGTTTGACTTTTTCAATAAAAAATTGGCTGAAATTGAGCCCCCAACGCCATGTTGCCTTTTTGGGAAAACCCCAAAAAGTGCGTAAACGGGGGAAAACCCCCCCCCACAATAATTTTTTTGGGGAAAAACTAGACCCCTAAAGTTTTTAAAACAAATTTTTTTGGGAGCATTTTTGAACCCTAAAGTGTTTCCCCAAAAAGTTTTAACGTGACCCGGGAAAAAAAAAAAAATTTTTTTTTTTTTTTCCCCAAAAAAATTATTTTTTCGCCCCAAAATTTTTTTAATTTTCACAAGGGAAACAGGAGAAAATAGACCACAAAAGTTGTTGAAAAATTTTTGTTTTGAGTCCCCCAATACCCCATTTTTTGGGGGGCAAACCATTTTTTTGGGGCACGGCAGGCTCAGAAAAAAAAAAAGGGGCCTTTTTTAAACTTTTTAAATGCACAATTTTTTTGGGAAAAAAATTTTTGGGACCCCGGGGGCTTTTTTTTTGGCCCCCCCCGGGGGGGGGCCCGGGGATTACAAAAAAGGGCCCCAAATTAGGCCGGGCCGGGGGGCCCCCTTTTAGGGGGGGGGGCCCCCCGGGGGCCCCCACGCCCCCCCGGCGTTGGGGGGGCCGTCGGCTTCTTTAAAAAAGGGGGGGCCTCCCCCCCTGCGTGCCAAACCCCTCAATCCAGCCTGCGCAGCCCCCAGGCCACAGCTGACTGTCCCAAGGCGAGCCCTGAGGGAAACCCCGAGGCCCCTTTTTTCCTGCGCGGTCCCCCCAGCCCCCCTCTTCTACAAATCCCCCTGGACGGGCCTCCCCTGTGAATCGGGATCTAAAGTTTTTTTGGGGCGCAATCCCCCCCAATCTTTTTAAATTTTTTTTTTAAAGTGACCTCACCCCCACAGAAAGGGGGCGGAAGCTGTGCTGTGGGGGGTTTTGGGCTGCCCCTCCCCCAAGCAGCAAAAAAAATTTTTGTATGGGGGAGCAGGGGGAAAAAACCCCGGGGGGGCCCCTCAGAGTGTATGTAAGTAAAAAAATATATAAAAATTTTAAAACCAACAATTCTCCAGCCACTAAAACATTTTGGGGAAAAGGGGGCCCCCCTGCAATCTAAAGGGACACAGGTGGGGGGGGCCCCCATGAAATTTTCTGGGGGCCCCCCCCTCCACTGTTTCCCCTCTAATTTTTTTTTGGGCACCCTTCCCCTTTTAAAGTAAATTTTATCTGTATTTTCGGGGGTCCCTTTCCCCCCCAAATGAGCAGGCACACGGGAAAAAATGACCCCCTGGGGAGGGGGCCCCCCGGAAAAATTTAAAATGAAAAAAGTGGGGAGGAAGCCCATTTAAAAATTTTTAGAGATAAAAAATTGGGGAAAAGAGGGGCCCCCCCAGGAAATTAAGGGTGGAATGGCCCAAATATATAATGAAAAGGGGGGGAGGTGGCCCAAGAATTTAACCCCCCCATCCCCCTTAATGAAAAGGCCCCCCTTTTTAAAACCACTGTCCATCTATACACACCCCCTAAAAGAGCTGACATGCGTGCATCATTCTTTTTCCCCCAATTTTAGCACCTCAAAAACCAAAACACGGCTTTTCCAATGGTCATCCCCCGCCCCGACGGGGCCGGGGGGCTTTTTATGACCCCTGTGGCTGCCCCTTCGGTTTCTCATTTGAAACCCCTTTTTCCTTTTGGGGGCCCTCGTAAAAGGGGGACCGGGGTTTCTGCAACATGCACGATTGTTCATGTATGAGTATTAGAGGACCCCGTCAGCTCTCCGTGTGGTGTAGTAAAAAAGAGGACCCCCAGCTCTCCTGTGTGGTGTATATATATTTAAAACTGTCAGCTCTCCTGTTTTGGGGAAAATATATAGGGGTTTTTGTCAGCTCTCCTGTGTGGTGAGTATATAGAGGATTCTGTCAGCTCCCCCGTTGGGGAGTATATAAAAAGGGTCTTCAGGCCTGTGGGGAAAATATATAGAGGATCTTCAGCTCTCCTGTGGGGTTTTTAGAAAATTTGAACTTTTTAGCTCTCCTGTGTGGTGTGGGGGTATAGGGGATCTGTCAGTTTTTCCCGTGTGGTGTATATATAGAGTATCTGTCATCTCCCCTGTGGGGGGTAGTATATAGGGGGTCTTTTCCCGGGGGGGTGTAGAAAAATAGGGATCTGTCATCTCTCCTTGTGGTGTAGTAAAGGGGATCGGGGGAGTTTTTCCTGTTTTTGGGGTAGTATATAGAGGATCTGTCACTCCCCTTTTGGGGGTGTGGGGAAAATAGAGGTCTGTCACTCTCCTGTGGGGTTATAAAATGAGGATCTGGGTTTTCTCCTGTGGGGGTGTAGTAAATAGAGGTCTGCAGCTCTCCTGTGTATGTAGTATAAAAGGATCTGTCAGCTCTCCGTTTTGGAAAAAGAAAAATAGGGGATCTGTCAGCCCCCCTGTTTTTTTTATTATAGGGATCGGGTCGGTTTTTCCTGTTGGTGAAGTAAATAGGGATCTGTCAGTTTTCTGTGGTGGAAAATGGGGGATCGGGGGGGGGGGGGGGGGGGGGGGGGGGGGGGGGGCTCTCCTGTGTGGTGTAGTATATAAGTCAGGGCCCAAAAGTTTTGAAATGACACAAAATTAATTTTTAAAAAGTCATTTTTTTTCACTTTTTCTAATGGCAATTTGCATAACCCCAAAAAATGTTTATAAAGATGATAAGTTTAAAAAAAAATTTTTTTTTAAAAAAGGGAAAATATTTGGCTAGAAAATGAACTTTTTCCCCCCCAAAACACATTTCAACGTCATTGCAGCCCTGCCTTAAAGGGCCCGCTGACCTCTTTTCAGTGTTTTTTTTCCCCTTTAAACACGGGGTGGGTGAAAAATGAAGGGGGGGGGGAAAAGATCAATCTTTTTTTTTAAAATAAATGACACCCTGGATTTTTTAAAAGGGGGGCGGTGCTTGGAAACTTTTTTTCCTTTTCTGTTAACCATGGTTATCTAAAAAAAAACCCCAGTGCAGTAAAAATTTGCAAGGAAAAAAAATTTTGGCCAACAGGGAAGAGTATCGCAGCTAAAAAAAATTTGCACCTCGTCAAAAATGATCGCATCATCAAAAAACTTCAAGAGAGAGGTTCCTTTGCCCCCAAAAAAAGGCTCCGGGGGGCCCCAAAAAGCCCCAAAACCCCCCAGACCGTCTCTTAAAAGTGTTTCAGCGGGGCCCCCGGCCCCTACCAGCATTGCAGTTTTTTGCTCGGGAATGGCGGGGGGGCAGGTGTGAGTGCATCTGCACCCCCCTTGGGGGGCCCCGGAGACCCCTTGGAGCAAGGCCTGGCCCTCAAGGGGGGCAAAAAAGAAGCCATTTCCCCCCAAAAAAAAACAAAAACCCCCAAAGAAAAAATTTTTCAAAAAAAGGGGTCCCAGGCGGGGGAACTGCAGAGGACTGGGGTAAATTATTTTCCCTTTTGAACCCCCTTTTTTTTTTTTGGGTTTTGGGCCCATCGGGAAAACCCTCTTTTCCGGAGAAGCCAAGGTGACCGCAACCCCCACCCTTGCCCCCAGCCTTTTTTAAGCAACCTGAAACCATTAAATGTGTGCGGTTGCTTCTCCCCCAAAGGGGGAATGGGCCCCTCTCACAGTCTTCCCCAAAAACACAGCCATGAAAAAAAAAAGGGTTTTCCCCAAACCCCCCTCCAAGAGCAATTTTCCCCCCCAACCCTCCAAGAGCATTTGGTGATCAAAAACCCCCTTTTCCAGCAGGGGGGGAGCACCTTGCCATAAAGAAAAGGGGAAATAACTAAATAGCCCCGGGAACCCAAAAAATTTTAAAAAATTTTTTGGGGCCTTTTGGGCCCCCGGGAAAACCCCCCGATTTAACCCCCTTGAGAATTTTGGTCAATCATCAAGAGAGGGGGGGGACAAAAAAAAAAACCCAAAAAAAATTTTGGAAAAAAGGGGAAAACTTTTTTTGTGCAAAATGGACTGCTATCAGCCCCGGGTTTTCCAAATTTGGGGTTGAGAGCATCCCCGGGAAAATTTTCAGAGGCCCTGAAGACGAAGGGTCAACCTAAAAAAATTTTTACTTGCTGCTTTAAAAATTTTTCCCCCAACTGTCAATATAAGCTTTTGAAACCCCCTATGTTTGAAAATTTTAATATTTCTGTCTTGATAAAAACATTTTCAAACACACCTAAAAAAAACCAAAGGGGGCAGAAAAAAAGAGAAAATATAATATTTGTGTCATTCTCAAAATTTTTGGGGGCCCCCACTGTAGAGGATCTGGGGGGTTTTTCCCCGTGGGTGTAGTATATAGAGGACTTTCCCGTTTTCTGTGGTGAAGTAAATAGAGGATCCTACAGCTCTCATTAGTGGGGGAAATATAAAAGGATCTTTTCCCCCTTTTTTTGTGGGGTTGTAAATAAGGATCGTTCAGCCTCCTGTGTGGTGTATTTTATAGAAACTGCAGCTCTCCTGTGGTGGGTTATTTTTTAGAGGATCCCTTTTCCCCCCCCCTCCTGTGTGGTGTAGTATATAGGGATCTGTCCCCGTGTGGGGGAGTAAATAGAGGATCCCCCCCGTTTTTCCTGTGTGTTTTTGAAAAAAAGATCTGGGCAGCTCTCCTGTGTGGTGTTTGTATATAAAAAGGGTCTGTCAGCCCCCCCTGTTGATAGTTTTAAAAAGAGGATCTTTCGGGCTCCTGTGTGGTGAGTATATAACGATCGTTTAGCTCTCCTGTTTGGGGGAGTATATAGAGGATCTGTCAGCTCCCTGTGTGGTGTAGTATATAGAGGAAACGACAGCTCTCCGTGTGGAGCAAAAAAAATAGGGTCTTTTCCCTCTCCGGGGGTTAGTATTAAGGATCGTCGGGTCTCCTGGGGGGGAGTATAAAAGAGGATTTTGTCACTCCCGTTTGGTGCAGTATAAAGAGGGGTTGTCCCCGGGCCCCCTGGTGTGTAGTATATGAGGATCTGCGGGGGTCCTGTGGGGTGCAGTATATAGAGGATCTGTCAGCTCTCCTGTGGGTGTAGTATATAGAGGATCGGGGGCCCCTGTGTGGTTAGTATTAAGGATCGTCGGTTCCCCTTTTTGGGAGTATAAAAAGGATCTGTCAGTTCCCCTGTTGGTGTAGTTATAGAGGTCGTAGCTCTCCCCCTGTGGGCATTTAAAGAGGGGCTGCCCCCTCTCCGGTGGGGTGTATTAAGGATCGTCGGCTCTCCTGTGGGTGTATATAAAGGATCTGTCCTCCCTGGTGGTTCCTATTTAAAAGGAAAATGTCGGGGTTTTTTTGGTGGGTAGTATATAAGGGGGGGGGGGCTGGGCCCCCTTTTGGGTAGTATATAGAAAAGGCTGTCAGCTCTCCGTGTGGTGAAAAAAAAAAGAGGACTGCGCTTCCGTGTGATGTAGTATATAAGGTCTGTCGGCTTCCCCGGGTGTAGAATAGGGACGTCAGCTTTCCCCGGGGGTGTAGTATAAGAGGGCCCCTCAGCTTCCCGTGTGGTGTAGTAAAAAGGGATCTGCGGCTCTCCTGGGGGGTGTATATAAGGTTTGTCAGCTCCCCGTGGGTTGATAAAAAAGGATCTGTCAAAATTCCTGTGTGGGTAGTATTAGAGGATCTGTCCTGTGTGGGGGAGTAAAAGAGGTCGTCATTCTCCTGTGTGATGTATTTTTTAGAGGGAGTCCTCCCTGGTGGTTATAAAAAGAGGGCTGTCAGCTCTCCTGTGGATGTAGTATATAAGGGGTTTCGGGGCCCTGTGTGGTGTAGTAATAGGGAACTGTCCCCTCCCGTGTGGTGTTGTATATAGAGGATCTGTCCCCTGTGGGGGTTTAGAAAATAAGGATCGTCGTTCTCCTGTGTGTGTAAATATTAGAGGTCTGTCGCTCTCCTGTTGGTGTAGTATATAAGGATCTGTCAGCTCTCCTGTGTGGTGTTATATAGAGGATCTGTCGGGTCTCCTGTGGGGTAGTATATAGAGAATCTGCCGCTCCCCTGTGTGGTGAGTATATAGAGGATCTGTCATTTTTCCTGTTGGTGTGTAAATTGAGGTCGTCCAGCTCTCCTGTGTGGTGAGTATATAGAGGATCTTGTCCCTGTGGGGGTGTATAATAGAGGGTCTTCGCTTTTCCTGTGTGGGTGTAAATATATAGGGAATCCTGTCCGCCCCTCCTGTGTGGTGAGTATATAGAGGATCTGTCGTTTTCCTGTGTGGTGTAGTAAATAGAGGCTGTCGGGTCTCCTGTGGGGAGTATATAGAGGATCTGTCCCCCTTTTCCGTGGTGGGTAGTATATAGAGGGGCTGTGGCTCTCCTGTGTGGTGAGTATATAGAGGATCTGTCAGTTCCGTGTGGTTAAATTATAAAGGGTCTGTCAGCTCTCCTGTGTGGTGTATTTTATAGAGGGGTGTCGTCCCTGTTGGGTAGTATATAGAGGGTCTGTCAGCTCTCCTGTGTGGTGAGTATAAAAGAGGATTGGTTCCTGTGTGGTTAAAATATAGAGGACTGTCGTTTCCCCGGGTGGTGTAGAAAATAGAGGATCGTCGCCTCCTCTGTGGGTAGAATAAGAGGATCTGTCGGCTCTCCTGTGTGGTGAAGTATATAGGGATCTGTCAGTTCTCCTGTGTGGTGTAGTATAAAGAGGATCTGTCCTGTGTGATATTTTTACATAACTGCATGGTGGGCCCCAAAAAAGATTTTTTCTCTGGTTTGGCCCAAGGTCACCCCAGTCCGACCTGGGCACACATACCATTACTACTTCTTCGACAAAAATTCTTGACACCTAGCATAGCAGTGGCCGGCTGGCCGCGAGGGGTTACTTCACATCTCACGTGATGTACCGTCCGGGGGCGAGAGCAGCGGCGTGCGGCGAAAAACAGCAGCCGGGAAGTATTCTCCTGCTTGTTTCGCCTCTCGCGATTGGCAAACGGCGAGCGGCAAATGCAGAAAGACTTCTGCATCTCCCTCGCCATTGGCTAAGGGGCACGCGGGAGTCCGCCCCCCTCCCAAGAACACGCAGCAGCCTACAGCAAGGAGCCGAGCGTGTGCTGGCTGCCCCGTTGTGAGAGAGTGGGGCGAGGGCAGGCTGAGGCACGCTGCCGGGAGCTGGCTGCCGACTGACCGGACCCCGGGAGAGAGCAGACTCTGCGAGGAGCACAGGTACACAGCCAGCCAGGCAGGCAGCACGCTTGCCCCCCATATGGTTCTCTCTCCCAGACATATGGGGGCAATCGTTACTGAGACACCATGTGGGGAGTCTGGGGAATTAATTGCTGACTGGCCTGCAGACAAAGGGCGGCAGGGGGCGGCAGGGTCACATTAGCAGGGCCGACATTACCTTAATCCGGTGCTGCATCCACCTCTAGACTAGACAAGAGGTGGTTGGTTTTTTGAAACAGGCCATTATTACCGTGGGACATCAGTGGATTTTTTGTTCTCCACTGCCACATGTTTCCTCAGTCAGCTCACAATAATGTCCCCATAGGTTTTCCCCCTCTCTCAGACTGTGAGAGGACATGGGGGGGGGGGCAACGTTACTGAGAGAACCATGTGGGGAGCCTGGGACATTTTTTTGCTGATGGCTGAGGGAAAAGTTGGACTTGTGATGGAGGGTGGGCAGTGGCAGAAGTGCATTCATAATGATGGGTGGCAGGGGTATGTGTAAAAAGTGGGGATGGAGTTTGGAGAGGTGTATTCAAATATGGCAGAGGTTATTCATAATGATGATTTTTCTTGACACAGCATTATAAAGTTTATGTGGAGGGCACAGTCAGTAGCGCTATTTTTCAGTTGATTAAGTGGTGGTGCTATTTTTTTCCCAAGGAGCCATAGACATGTCGGGGGCATCAGACTCCGCAAAAAGGGAAATCTGATGAAGTGTTGAAGGTCCCAGACCCGAATCGAAGGAAATTTACAATCCAGAGAGCGCCACTGAAACTTAAAATAAAAACCATTGTTTTTCACAGAGAATTTTAGCTTATTTCCTAAAGATGACTTAAATTTTGTTTGTTTTAAATGTAAAAAAAAAAATTTTGTTATGTTGCCTGTCCCTGTTATCACTCACATTAGTACTGCAGCTGACTCCGCGCTCACGTACTGTATATTGTCCACAGTCCACCCCGCTGCGGCGGCACCTGCTCAGTCCCCCCCCTGAGGCCGGTGGACTGCATGTTTTAGTCACCAAACATGGTGCTGGAGGCTCTTAGTACCAATCAGAAGCTTCTTGTTGGCTGGGCGAATTTTGCAAGGGCAAAAAAAGCCTCTGATTTGGTGTGGAACCTCTGGCGCCAATTTTAAAGGGATGGAGTGGTGCTGGCTGGGCTCGGGAGCAGGTTGTAATGCAACAGATTTTTAAAGTTTTAGGAATGCTAGGGCAGCCTGCAAACTTTGGTGAATGCTAACAGTTTTTTCTGGAAATGAGTTTTTGAAAATGAAGAACAAAAAAGTTTACTCCTCTTTAAAAGACTAAAATTTCCCTTTTGAACACAAGCTGCCCGTACCCAACAGAAAGCACGTCTACGCTGTTTAAAAAGTGAACTGTCCCAAATTCAATTAAAAGTTAAACGCCAGTAGCAAATTTTCACTTTGTAGTATAGGGGGCCTCCCACATGCCCTTTTGCTGACACCCTTTCCTGTATTGGGCCCCGCCACTCCTTAAGGCCCCCGTTAGTTCTGGTGCACTGTATTACCCAATTAGCCCGAGGTCGAACCACGTCAACCGCGTTATCAGCACCATCGATATACTGCCCTTCCACCCACTTCTGCACCAGTTATTCCCCCTCATTACTGCTGCCATAAAAAGTGGGCCAAATAAATTTGCTGGGAGGAGGGCGTTATCGAGCGGGGTGATGACGCTGGATGACACGGCTAGACCCGTTGGGGAAATTATAAAACGCGCACCAGAAAATAACGGGGGCCCAAAGTAGCGTTGGAGGCCTTGGCACAGGGAAGAAATGTCGGGGCGGGCCCAACACAACAGAACGCAACCCCTGCCCCTGGCAAGGCTGCTGTGGAAATAAAGTTCCCTGTCATTGCAACCTTCATGCGCAGATTGACCAGCTCTCTAGAGCCTGCCCTCCCCCGTGCCCTGCTGCTGATGTAATTTGACACCAACATTCATGTGTACTGAAAATCCTTGCGCTCGTCAGCACAAGGGCTATCACTGAGCATAAACAAAAGGGGGGATACAGCTCACCAATGCCGATCCAGAAAAAGTGTCTCTGGAGCCCAGTGCAGGCGGGACCACGCTGATCCATGCCCGCGTTGCTTGCTTAAAGTGTAAGGGACATTTTTTTTTTAAACTGCCCATACCCCCTCCCTGCCACACTCAGCCCCTCAAGGGGCCGGCTGATCTCTGCTGGGTCCGGGGCAGAAGCACCCGCCCGTGGTCCCCGGCCGTGACTTTCTGGCAATTGTGTGGGCCCCAGCGCTAGCGGCTCCAAATTTAAATCAATGGGCGCGCTCTCGCTCTGCACGCCCACTAAAAAATTGGGCCTTAAAGGTCAAATTTTTTTAACGTGCCGGGAGCGTGCCCCATTGATTCAATTTGGAGCCGCTAGCGCTGCGGCACACGGAAAAGGGGAGGTACGGCCGGGACCACGGGCGGCGTATCTCTGCAAACGGGTCAGCCGAAATCGATGCAGGGGGTGATTTGGCAGCGGAGGGAGGGTAAGGGCAGTTTTTAAAAAAAAATGTCCCATACCTTTAAGTGAAAAAAGAAGGTAAACCGCAGCCTTGGGTGCTAAAACTTGTACTTTATTAACGAATAATATTAAAAAGATGCTTAAAAGAGCAGGTGGAGGGTGGGTCCACCAGTAAAAATTACGCTTTTCACCTTTGTGGTTCTCTGATTTCGACTCGTCGTACATGCTGGTGGCAGGCTCAAAAGAGCTGGTTGATGTGCGCATGATCAACTGGCCTCCCAAGAACTTCTGTGGGACCTATCCAGGGATGGAAAACACTATAGTGCAGGGTAAGAAATTTGTAAGGCATCAGCATAACAAATTTCGTACCCAGTGGTTGCCCAACATGTAAACAGAGTTTTCATATGCGGGAGTCTGGGACTACCCAATTTAAACTACTGAAATTAGTGATAAACCACCAGAAACCCCAGCGCAACAAAGCGTTTGCTGTTACCCTTTTTCTAGACCCAAACCGTCAGCATCTGGAAAGAAGTACCACAGTGGTGCAGAAAAACGTAAAAATCAGCAAAAGAGAGCAAAGAATCTTGCTGAACAAATAAAAACGACACACAGTCTTTTTGATCTAGGCTTTACTGTTAAATCACAGCTGATCAACTTGAAGCCCTTCAAGTAACATCTGTTTGCGAAGTGATAGCAACAGAACTCCCCCTTCCACAGATTGATGAAGATGAGGTTATGGTTGAATTAAGTGCACTGAAACTGAGCCAGATGTCCAATACTTTGCCAAAACATAGAATATTCTGGACCAGAATATCAAAAATATGGATTATGGCGAACATCTGTGCCCAGTTTAGCAGATGCTTCGCCTGCTCACTGCGTTTCCCCGGGTTAAGGGCAATTTTCCCACGAAAAATTGCACCGTTGAAAAGCATGGCCGATTACCCGAATGATAAATCTGCTGCCTGTCTGATGTTGTGCCCTGTTATACAGATGTGTTGTGACTTGTGTGCACATACCAGTGCTAGCTTTTTATTTTATTAAAATACTTTATTACAGTATTGTTAAGGCCTCATTGTCTCATTCAGGTGCTAAATGCGCAAGTAAACAACTAAGATTCTCAGGCACTGTTGACAAACAGCAGTTGTCTTACTGTTGGCGGGGCTATGGTGCTTAGTGGTGGGTCCGACACATTGTGGGTGGGCTGAGGTGTAGTGGCGGGACTGTGGCGCATGGATAGAGAGGGGGGCCCCCAAAATTTTTACCGGCCTAGGGCCTCCATTACCTTAATCCGGCACTGCCCCCTGGTGTGCCTAAACAGTGGAAAATTCCCATAAGTTACACCATTTTTGGAAACTAGACCCCTTAAGGAACTTATCAAGATGTGTGGTGAGCACTTTTAAAACCCCCAAAGTGCTTCACAAGAAATTTTTCACGCAAAGCCGTAAAAATTAAAAATATTTTTTTTTTTCAACAAGAGATGTTTTTCACCCCCAGATTTTTACGTTCACTAAGGATAACAGGAGAAATTGGACCACAAAAGATGTTGTGCAATTTGTCCGAGTATGCTCTACCCGAAATGTGGGTGTAAACCACTGTTTGTGAAAAGATAGACTTGGCACTCAACTTTAGAAGATAAATTCCAGATTTATTGCAGTCAAGTACAGGTGGAAACGTTCGGTCCAACAGGGACCTTCGTCAATCTGACAGCAATAGAATATATTACAAATATATTACAAAGAAAAAATAACAAAAAACAAAAAATATATACATTCCTATGTCAAAAAAGACCTATTGGAAGGAGGATAACAAGGAGGAGACCCTCCATGGTGAGCTATTTCTATCAAGTGAAAGTATATTTTAAGATGTGATTAAAGGAGTTCCAATACTTTACCCGACTGCTTGTGACGAGGGAATAACTATGAATGAAAAGGCAGTTTGCCTAAGAGGAAGATAAAAATACTACATTGTTTGTTTAACCCTATAGTATCGTAAATAAAGTACTATTTAATCATATATTGTCGTGGGTATAAATAGTGACCACAAGATACCTTCAGGGGAGAGAATTCCTCTTATGATTTTATTGTTTGTGTTCCTGAGTAATTGTCCCTAATTAGGGCCTATGGTATAGGATTATAAGATTAGTGATCATAATCATGTAAATAGGTAAATATATAAAAAATGAAGGGATAGTCATATGAAAAACTCACATTGTCTCAAGTGAGATCCAGAAATAAAGGCCAGGATGGCTCCCAATATAACCTAAAATGGCAAAGATGTGCCATACTTCAACTATATATATCTATATATACATAAAAAATTGGGGTATCATATATAGAGTTAAAACTGGGGCAACATGTTGTTATATTGTGGTGTTGATTCACCATATAATGTTTGCACTCACTTTTATTCACAAGTAATCCAAAGTAGGATATAGGGGCCAGAGTGGCTCTCAACCAGACCTAAAGATTGGCAAAAAAATGCCTATATTAGAATATATATGTACAGGATAGCGCCAAATATTCTAGATCCAGTAATCGGACAATCTATGTTCATATATGTATATTTGTATAATGTATACAGCATAACAGTGGCGTAGGATAGAAATCAGTACAGGGATAAATTATAGTTATATAATATATGATATGGTGTCTAGGAACCTATAAAATATGCCGGTCTGCAACTCTAATGGACTCAATGGTGGCAGTGTGTCCATCAACTAAGTCCCTGGTGATCATTAGTGATAAAAATCTACATTGGTGGCAGAGGCTTTCACTGCCATAAAAATATTTTTTATTGAAAAAGTTTTTTTTAAAATATATGTTTAAAAATACATATCATATTGTGGGGAAAAAAAGCTTGGAAAAAATGGATATAGAAATAGAGGCCACACGACTTAATCTACAACAGAATTTATCTGCAATAGAAATGGAAAACCTGAATAAAGAAATCGATTCCCAATCCCTCATTTGGGAAAAGGAAATCAAAGAAATTAAAGCTAAAAAATTTTTCAGAGGGACCTACAGGACTTTAAAAATGGTACGGTGTACAGATGGCAAGTGCAAATAAAGGCGAACAAAAATATCTTAGATCTGTCTCATCTCATCTGTATCATCCAGAGAGGATGACGATGGCTATAAAAAGGGGTTATAACCTCAGGAGAAATTATAACAGAAGAAATGACACGCCAAGGAGACGGGAACGCAATTTTGATAAGCCATCCACCTCCAAGTTACAGGTGATCAACCTTTCTAATATTCAGCTGTCCGTAGAACAAATAGAGGTATTTAAGTCTAGGCTTAACATTTTCACCTGCTGCCTCTTTTAATTCTTTTTAGGGGTTTGAAAGATCTTCAACTATTCGCCAGGAAACTAGTCTTGAGGAAAATTACATGATAAACCGCATTCTGAAGAACATGGACTGAGCAGGAATTACAAGCCATATCCGTTTTAGAGGAGCTTTCAAGACGACCAAAGGGATAATCAAATGGTAGGTAAATTCGTCCCACCTAAACCAAAGAAATTTCCCCCCTACATCTATACCTTAGTATAGAAATTTTTGTGAAACTAGTAACACAGGCTTTTGAGGATATACCAACGGGAGTCAGGCAAGATAATCTCACTTTAGACCAAAGGGTTGCCCTAAAGGAACTAAAAGCCCTCAGAGGAATACAAATTAAGCCAGCTGACAAAGGGGCAATGTGGTGATCTGGCCTAGTCATATGTAATGAAAAAGAAAGCCTTCCGGCAAATAATGGATAGTAAATGCTATCAGAAAATGACATACAACCCTACACAAAAATATCAGGGAGAATTGCAAGCCACATTAGATGAGGCATTCGAGGAAGGCATTATAATGAAAGACCAACAGAAATATCTAATACCTGAATTTCCCAAAATGGCATGCATCTACTTTACACCTAAAGTACACAAAAATGCCACCGATCCACCAGGTCGTCCCATTGTGTCAGGCAATGGTAATTTGTGCGAAATAATTCGTCAATTTTTGGATTTCTATTTGAAACCACTCGTTGGCAAACTCCCATCCTAATTAAAGATACTGGTGACATTTTGGAAAAAATTGAAGGAATTCCATTGGAGGAAGACATGTGGCTGGTCACCATGGATGTGGAGGCATTATACACATCAATTCAGCACAGAGATGGCATGGCAGCAGTGGAAGCTTTTTTGGATACATCGGAATACGAGCCACCATTTACCAAATTCTCCTTAAACTCCTCCGTTTTTGCCTTGGAACACAATTATTTTACTTTTAAAGGAGGTATCTATTTGCAGAAACAAGGCACTGCAATGGGGGCGGCATATGCATCATCATATGCAAATTTATTCCTAGGTCAATGGGAAGAAAATATTTTTTGCAAGACCAGTGGCACACATTGAAGGAGCCCTATTATGGGCCAGATATATAGACGTATCCTGTTAATTTGGCAGGGATCTAAACAAGATCTATTAACATTTATTGATATACTCAATGACAATGCCCTAAATATTAAACGACTTACAAATGTAGTCAAATCAGTAATTGACTTTCTCGATGTATTAATCACCAAGGGGAATGATGGCGTTTTAACAAACCAATATATTTCGAAAGGATACGGCGGTTAATTCCATTCTACACGCCAGATCCGCGCATCCGCTCCCATTGATTAATGGAATACCAACAGGGCAATATTTAAGAGCAAGAAGAATATGCTCTACCGACCAAGCTTTCATGAACAAGCGAATATACTATCCGAAAGATTCGAACAACGAGGATACTCAAGAGATCTATTAGAAGGTGATTCAATAGAGCAAGGAGAGCAAATAGAATGAATTGCTGCGAAATAAATCTAAAATCAAGGATGAGTCTATGGTTAGGTTTATCGCAGATTATAACAACAGTGGACCAAGATGAAAGAAGCCTTGAACCAATATTGGCCAATTCTACGAATGGATCGAACTCTAGCCAAATGTCTTCCCATACAGCCATCTATAACATATAGACGAGCCCCTAATTTAAAAGACATGTGGTACATAGCCACTATGCGGGGACAACAACCAAATGATGCATTTCAAGCTCAAGGTGCCAAATGGGGATTCTTTCCTTGCGGAAAATGTATAGCATGCCCCAACACGATGAGATCGACACCTTTATGTCAAGTGATGGTAGAAAGCAGTTTAGTATCACACAACATATAACATGTGAATCTGCAGGTGTAGTATACTACGCCACATGTCCATGCCCAAAAATTTATATTGGTCTAACATCCAGGCCTTTGAAGATAAGAGTAAGGGAGCATTTCCACGACATTCTAAAGCAGTGGAAGAAGATGACTACGCTTCCCTTAAACCCATACCTAGACACTTCAAGATGTGTCATAACTGCGATGCCAATCTACTGAAAATTAGAGGTATTGACAAAGTACATGTGGATCTACGGGGAGTAGAGTTAGCGATACTTTCCGATATCCTAAAGTATCGGAATCGGAATGGTATCGCCGATATCACTAAAATATCGGCGATACCCGATACCGATACCGGAAGTCCCATGTAAGTCTATGGGAACAAAATATCGAAATTAAAAAACCCCATTCTTGCCTTGTTGGTTAATTGTACATGAAGGAAAACAAGAAGAGTAATGTAGAAATGTATTGGGGAAGGTTGAGGAGACATTAAAGGCATAGATGTTTAACCCAATCAAATGGAATAGCATAAATATTTTTTTTTTTAAAGATGTTCGGATTGACGAAGAAATTGACAATGTTAACGTTTTTATATTTTGGCAATATGTATATTACACAACTTCATGCTCTTCATCTTCACCTTTTTAACTTTTCACACACTTTCTCCTCATAATCTTCTGCAGCATCATCTTTTTCATCAAATTATTCTTCATCTTCACCTTCTTTATCTTCTTCTTAAACTTCTTGCTATTCATCTTTGTTAACATTACTCATATTCTTCTTATTAAACTATTATTCTTATTCATATTCTGCTTCATCTTCTTCATCATATTCTTATTTGTGACAGAGAATCCTGTACTTGTAATCTTCAAAGTATGAATTTTCATCCTTCCGTTCTTGCTGTCACAAAAGATTTAAATTACAACAGTATTTGTCCGTTTTTCAGTTTAGCCTGCAGCAGCAGGCATTTTCCAGGGCACCACGAGGAGGAACGGACTCACCCCCATACACTGCTTAGTCTTCTTCTGCTTAGAATTTAGAGCATATATTTTGCTCTTCATTTTGGTCTTATACTTCATGTTCTTCTGCTTTTAGATCTTCTGCTTATTGTTCTTGTGTCTCTTGTTCCGTATCTTGTATTTGTAGCACAATCTTGTACCAGCTGATGTTACTGGGACACGGTTACTAAGCAGGAGGTACCTGTGCTCCAAAGCACTACCAAGGACCAGCAGACGTTGCTGGAACTCGGATACCGAGATGGAGGCACCTAGGCCAAAGGCACTGCGGAGAACCAGTTGACGGTACTGGAACCCGGACGGGTAGCAGAAGGTACAAGAGCCAATGCAAGTAACGAGGACCAGCTGACTGTGCTGGAACCCGGAGGGGCAGCAGAAGGAAAAGAGCCAATGGCACAACCGAGGACCAGCTGACGTTACTGAACCCCAGTAACACAGGAGCAAGTGTTGACTGTGCTAACAGCACTTCCGAGCAACAACTGGCGGTGTTGGAGCCCAGGGTCAAGGAGGATGTTTAAATACTAGATCAAGTAATTTCCTTGTTACCTGTCAATTTTAAATGTCTATACTTCAAACAAGAGAAAGATAACCTTTACTACCATAAGATGATGATTTCATTTAAACTAATATCTAGATAAATAAAGAATTGACAAACATAAACACATACATTAACATGTTGAACAGCAATGCAAACCACAAAATAAATTAGTTAAGGAATCTGCTATACGGTTGTACATAAAAGCATACAAGTACATATCTGAATCCATTAATGATGGATAAGTAACAGTATGTACACCATTTTTATTGTATAGACAATGAATGTCTGACTTCAAAACATCATCAGCATTACAAGTTATCTGTGATATTACTAAAATGTTCCATTTGCTGAATAATGTCACTAAATATTTTATACAAAATTATACAATTTCCATCATGTAATACTCATAATATGTGGCAATAATCATTTTTATTAACAAACATAACTTTAAAAAGTGCATAGTGCATAGTGAAAATTGCTATTTATGGCTGACTGTCGACTTGGAAGCATGACAACAGATAGATAAGGTATATATAGATGAGACTGCATAGCCACAGATGGGAATGGCGATGTAATACTGTACCTCAATAAAGTGTGCGTCACTACTACATAATTTTTTTTATATAGCTTTATAAACAGGGTACATGGATGTATGCTTGTGCCTTTGTTTTGACGCACAGACTGCCTTCCTGCTGAGACGCATTGGGTAGTGAACAGTTGTGTGCAGTGTTCACTGCAGTCTCTGCGGAATAACCACACTTAGACCTTATAACTTTTCAGACTTTCTTTATCAATCTACCAAGATGAAGAAGGCAGGGAGTAAGGCACGTGGTCGTGGAGTTTCTTCAGGGAGAGGACGTGGGGATTCTGTGGCTGCTGCGGCCCCCAGTGACACAGCATCCACCAGTTTTCCCCGTGAGCGTTCCTTTATGCGCACTTTTGTAGGAGCTCGGAGTACCCCCTGCTGCGGGAAGAACAAATTGAAGCCGTTGTTGTTTGGATGTCAGCCAATGCATCGACTTCAATTGCTTCCACCTCCTCTCAGGACCACAGCACTGTTGGGCAACCATCTGTCTCTTCACCGCCTGGCAAATTGCCCAGGCAGTCAGAGAGTTCTGTACAGGAGCCAGCTGAGTGTCTGCTTCTGTTCTCAGAATCTATTGGCTTGCAAACAGGGGCCCAGCCAAGCAGCATTCTGTAATGTGAAGAGGGAGTATGCAGTGATGCGCAACAGCTGTGTCTCTCTGAATCTGAAGAGGCGGGTGAGACAGTGCCGATGGTCAGCACACCGCAGAACGCATCTGATGATGATGAGACCCAGGTGCCAGTTTCTGTTGAGCATGGTGCTGGCCAGACCACCCAACAGCAGGTGTTGGAAGAGGGTAGTGGAGATGATGATGTCCAAGACCCAACATGGCATGAGGAACAGGAAGGTGGTGGGAGCAGCTCAGAGGAATAATAATAATATTTATTTATATAGCGCCATCATATTCCGCAGCGCTTTACAGTTTAGCAGTTTCAGAACACAAGTCATAAGTAACAACGTTAACAATACAATAATTTAAGCTAAATAAGTCGCCCCTGCTCGTGACAGCTTACAATGTACAATGAGATGGGGGAGATACAAAGTATAGGTGTTTATATACAATGGTGCATTTACAATGATGTTCCAGCCATCTTAAGGGACTGAGGGATGGAGATAGTGAATGGGCTAGAGACACACACACAGTTACACAGAATACATAGAATGACTTTGATTAGTGAATGTGATAGGCCGCTCTGAACAAATGTGTTTTGAGGGAGCGCCTGAAACCATGCAAATTGTGGATAGTCCTAATTTCTTGGGGTACAGCATTCCAGAGGATTGGCGTAGAGCAGGAGAAGTCTTGGAGTCGGGAGTGGGAGGTACGTATTAGTGCAGAGGTTAGTCGAAAGTCGTTTGCAGAGCGCAGCAGTCGGTTAGGCCGATAGATAGAAATGAGGGAGGAGATGTAGGAGGGGTGCTGCACTGTGGATAGCTTTGTGGCTGAGAACCAGTACTTTGGTTGAAAGCTGGGAGAGGCCTAGAGAAATGGTTAGTGATAGAAGGAAGATAGAGGAAGACATTGCCCCAACGGTACAAACAGGAGGGAGAGTTAGGCTGCAGACTCGGTTGCCTGTAGCCTCCAGTTTGGCACCTGTTCGGAGCAGTTGTCTTCCAAAAGTCAAAACGTGCGCTCCCAGGACTTGCACTGCGTGGTCCTTTTTTCACACACTTGCACATGATATTTGCTATGTGAAATGCAAGCTGTGTAATCAAAAATTAAAAATAGCTAAAAGTGTCAGTCACCTCAATACCACAAATATGTGGAAACATGTGCGGACAAAGCACGTAGTTGAGTTACAAAGACACACTGGAGATGTAGGCCAACCTACAGCAGCACCTACATCTTCAGGTTGTGTTGAAGCCTCTTCATCGAGCTCACACACAGCTGGTTCTGCTTCCTCACAGGATCGCCATGGAAGAACCTCGGCCACTGTTGTCCAGAGACAAACTGTTATTCCACACACAGCAGCAAGTTCCCTGTCATCCTCACACTCCCAGGCCACAAAACAGCCATCGGTAGCACAGGCATGGGATAAAAGACGGCCATACTCCGCAAACCATGCACGAGCACAGGCTCTGAATGCTGGCATTGCAAAACTCCTGTCCCTTGAAATGCTGTGATTCAGGCTGGTGGAGACAGACAGTTTCCGTAACTGAATATCATTGTCAATCCCACAATACAATGTGCCAAGCCGATTTCATTTCAGCAGGCAAGCCGTCCCTGGTCTGCAAAAGCATGTTGAGGGAAAAATTAAACATGCGCTACTAAAAGCCCTCAGTAGCAAGGTCCACCTGACCACCGATGCGTGGACCAGTACCCATTGTTATGATCTGCTACAACCAGTAAGGAAAGAAGGGAATTCTGTCCCTACAATACAACTAAGCTGAATCCCTACGATGTAACGGGGAACCTGATCCTGCGACCAGACCCGCTAAAGTCCTCATCTAGTGTGAACGAAGACCTATAGTTGCGAGGGAGTAATCCCTACAAGATCTAGGGACTGTGAGAAAAGGTGGACACCTCCTAACATAAATTGTAGCATGGATAATTAAACAGAAAAATAAATACTTTGTGATCCTAACATCAAGCAAAACTGACAGATTAAGGCACCTAAGCACCCGGCTAGCTTAACAGTAGATAATACAATGAAGTCAAGCAAAGCCAGAAGGGCGGAGCCAGACTAAATAGGGAAAAAAGGTCATGTGACCAGCAAACTGAAACAAAACCTAACAAGAGGGTTCTAACACCCATGGCCAGGGACAATACCTTTCCCTCACTGCCCATTGGGTCAATGTTGTGCAGCCGGGTACTGATCTTGCGAGTGGCGCTGTACGTGTTCTGCCAACTCCAAGGATTGCAGGAATCAAGTCTGTACACATTGATTCCTCCTCCTATTCCAGTTCCTCAGAATCATCGCTGCAGGAGCCGTCACGGTCTACCTCCACATGGACCCGTGAACGTTTACCTGTTGCGACCGATATGAGCACAGCCGTGTCCAAATGTCAACAGGCCATCCTGAAATTAATTTCCATGGGGAATCTTAGCCACACAGCGCAGGAGCTCTGTAATGCCATAAAGCAGGAGAGCGACGTGTGGTTTTTGGAAGAGAATCTACAGGCAGGCTTGGTAGTGTGTGACAATGGCCGAAATCTGGTGTCAGCTCTGGGCCTTGGCAACCTCACTCACATACCATGTCTGTCATATGTGCTCAACTTGGTCGTGCAGAGTTTTTTGAGGGACTATCCGGATCTTGATGCACTGCTGCACAAGGTCCGCCTAGAGTGCGCTCACTTGCGACGTTCCAGCATGGCCAGATCGCTGATTGCAGCTCTGCAACGCAGATTTCACCTTCATGAACATCGCATCATATGTGACGTACCCACCAGGTGGAATTCCTCGTTACATATGTTGGAGCGGTTGTGTGAGCAGCAGCCAACAGTAATGGAGTATCAGCTGCATCAGGCGCAGTCAACTCGCAATTTGCGCCGTTCACACTTCACCACTACTGAGTGGGCCTCTATAATAAGAATAATAATATTATTTATTTATATAGCGCCATAATATTCCGCAGTGCTTTACAGTTTAACAGTTTCAAAACACAAGTCATAAGTAACAACGTTAACAATACAATAATTAAAGCAAAATCAGCCGCCCCTGCTGGTGAAAGCTTACAATCTACAATGAGGTGGGGGAGATACAAAGTACAGGTGTTTATATACAATGGTGTTTTTACAATGATGGTCCAGCCATTTTAAGGGAGTGAGGGATGCATGGAGATAGTGAATGGGCTACACACACAGAATTACACATAGAATGACTTTGATTAGTGAATGTGATAGGCCACTGTGAACAAATGTGTTTTGAGGGAGCGCCTGAAACCATCCAAATTGCGGATAGTCCTAATTTCTTGGGGTAGAGCATTCCAGAGGATTGGCGCAGCGCGGGTGAAGTCTTGGAGTTGGGAGTGGGAGGTACGGATTAGTGCAGAGGTTAGTCGAAGGTCGTTTGCAGAGTGCAGCAGTCGGTTAGGCCGATAAATATAAATAAGGGAGGAGATGTAGGGGGGTGCTGCGCTGTGGAGAGCTTTGTTGGTGAGAACCAGTAATTAGAATTGGATCCTATAATGAATGGGCAGCCACTGCCAGTGTAATGAGTGGCGAATAACTCTATGAAGGATATCTGCCACGTTTTGCGTGCGTTTGATGAGTCAACGCGGATGGCGAGTGCAGATGATGCACTAGTCAGCCTGACTGTCCCCCTTATCTGCCTGCTTCAAAAAACACTGCAAGCACTAAGGCATGAGGTTTTGGAAGAGGTGGAGGATGAGGAGTCACAAATTCCATCACCTTCTGGACAGTCAGCGCAATGTGGTTCCTCACAAAGGGCTGGAGGACTTTCAAAGTACCATGCTGTATCAACAATTGAACCTCCAGAGTCGCTGTCTATATTTTCATAACCATTACAAACTTTTAATGTATTTACAAAGCACATAATGTACATTTTTTGTCTATCCTTTTGTAATGCTATTGTGTTTCCATAAACTGATGTTACAGAATTATGATACAAAGTTTTTAAATTTTGAGTTTTAAATTTTGTAAATTTATATGTATTTGAAGGACTTTGTGAGGAGGATGAGGAGGAGTCAATGGAGGAGGAAGACATCGCTCCAGAGGGAGGTAGACAATGCTCTAGTCAGTATGTAGACCAAGGGTGGGGTGATGCACAGCAGGCGGAGATGACGCCTCTTGCAGGGGACAACGTTTCTTGGCCAGTTGGGAGTCTGCAGCACATGGTTGATTTCATGCTGCAGTGGCTGAGAAACGACCGCCGCATCGAACACATTCACACCACGTCTGATTATTGGGTGTACACCCTCCTAGACCCTCGCTACCGGGACAACTTACAAAGCCTCATCACACCGTTGAACCGGGAGCGTAAAATGCGGAAGTACCAAGACACACTGGTGCAATCCATAATGTTCTCCATTCCAGCCGAGAGCACTGCTGCTGCTACTGATTTACAAAGCAGCTCTGTGCGTCGAGGCAGTGGAGACAGCTCTGCAACAAGAGGGAGCACAAGCAGCGCCTCTGCACAGGGCAAGAACAGTATGTTCCAAATGTGTCGAAGTTTTGTGGCAGCGCCACCAATGTCTACACCATCCGAGACGGCTCCAGTCAGCAGGAGGCAACATTTCCGTAAGATGGTGACAGACTACATGTCTTGCCCTCTCAGTGTACTCCCAGATGGCTCTTCCCCATTCAAGTTTTGTGTCTCTAAGCTGGATACATGGCCAGAGCTTAGCCAGTATGCATTGGAGGTGCTGGCTTGATCTGCTGCCAGTGTATTATCGGAGCGCGTCTTTACTGCTGCAGGTGGTGTACTAACAGACCGTTGCATGCGACTATCCTACGATAATGTAGAACGGCTTACTTTTCTGAAAATGAACTAGGCATGGATCTCGCCTGAATTTGCCTGTCCGGTTTCAGATTAACTAACTGGTTGGCAACGTTTTCCATGTCTCCTGTTATGTTCATCTTTCTACCACCTGAGCTATACTCCCTGGGCTACAACACTGCCAGTTGCTGCTCAGAAGTGTCGTGTCCACAGACCAATACACAAGCTATAGTGATAGTGGGGTTCAGTAACGCCTGCTGTTCCCCTGCTGTGTGTCCGGCAAAAATTACTGCTACCTAGCTACACATGTTGAAAAAACATGACATGTTAAAGTGGCTAGTGCTACACATAGATATCAGGCTACACCCTTATTTCTAAGCTGTAAACAAGTGAAACGTCAAATTTAAAACCATTCAATGATTAGTGTTGGTAACAAATCTGTAACTAAATAATTGTGACATATTATGGCAGATATCCACATGTCTAACACAAATGCTAACACAAAAGCATACTTATGCTATAGGGTACTGATGGTGAACCTTCTCACTCCATAACTTTGACCAATCCAACTCACATCATGCCTCAAATGCTGCAATGTTGGAAGTGCATAATGTGGGTTGAACTTTGACAACAGCTGCAGTGCGAAGGTTATCCTTCTGTGTTCTTGGCTTTTAAATAAAAGCATACAAGTAAATATAATAATACATTGTTGATTAAGGGACATGATGTACACCTGTAATATTGTGCAAACAATGGATGTAGGACTATTCCTCTTCAACATTACTTATATTTGTGTCATTTGAAAAAATACATATTTTAGTTAAAAATTAAAAACCCATGTTCAGTAGCTGTGAAAGGCCCGTTTGTGTACTTCTATATTGTTTGCAACCAATGTATTGTATACGGATGGAAGCACGTCACTGTAATAGATTTGAATTATTTTAAATAGAATAAAGCAGCACCAATTTTAGAAAAATGACAAGGATGAGCCAGTGACAGACACTCAGCAGAGTACACGCAGCGGTGGTTGAAGAAGTAAATGGAGCGTGATCTGCATTTTAAAAAAAAAAATAATAAAAATACCTCACAGACTGCAGTGAACACTGAAACACAACTATTCACAATCTGTGAAAGGCTACTCCTTTGTCTACTTCTATAGTGTTTGCAACCAATGTATTGTATACGGATGGAAGCACGTCACTGTAATAGATTTGAATTATTTTAAATAGAATAAAGCAGCACCAATTTTAGAAAAATGACAAGGATGAGCCAGTGACAGACACTCAGCAGAGTACACGCAGCGGTGGTTGAAGAAGTAAATGGAGCGTGATCTGCATTTTAAAAAAAAAATAAATAAAAATACCTCACAGACTGCAGTGAACACTGAAACACAACTATTCACAATCTGTGAAAGGCTACTCCTTTGTCTACTTCTATAGTGTTTGCAACCAATGTATTGTATACGGATGGAAGCACGTCACTGTAATAGATTTGAATTATTTTAAATAGAATAAAGCAGCACCAATTTTAGAAAAATGACAAGGATGAGCCAGTGACAGACACTCAGCAGAGTACACGCAGCGGTGGTTGAAGAAGTAAATGGAGCGTGATCTGCATTTTAAAAAATAAATAAAGAAAAATACCTCACAGACTGCAGTGAACACTGAAACACAACTATTCACAATCTGTGAAAGGCTACTCCTTTGTCTACTTCTATAGTGTTTGCAACCAATGTATTGTATACGGATGGAAGCGCGTCACACTAATAGATTAGATTTATTTTAAATGGAATGTAGCAGAACCAATTGGAGATAAAT
Organism: Oophaga sylvatica; assembly: GCA_033576555.1. Lineage (NCBI taxonomy): Eukaryota > Metazoa > Chordata > Amphibia > Anura > Dendrobatidae > Oophaga > Oophaga sylvatica. The sequence continues at coordinate 274,504,057 of JARQOD010000004.1, forward strand.
GAAAAGGATGAGCCACTGAGACACGCTCAGCAGAGTACAAGCAGCAGTGCTTGAACAAGTAACTGGAGCGTGATGTGCACTCAAAAAGTAAAAAACACAGACTGAAGTGAACACTGAAACACAACTGTCCACAATCTGTGAAAGGCTACTCCTTTGTGTACTTCTATAGTGTTTGCAACAATGTATTGTATACGGATGGAAGCGCGTCACACTAATAGATTAGATTTTTTTCCACTAAAATGGAGCAGCACCAATTAGAGAAAAATGTGAAGGATGAGGCAGTGACACACGCTCAGCAGACTACAACCAGCAGTGGTTGAAGAACTAACTGGAGCGTGATCTGCACTCAAAAAATCAAAACCTCACAGACTGCAGTGAACACTGAAACACAACTATTCACTATCTGTGAAAAGCTCCTTTCTGTACTTCTATAGTGTTTGCAACCAATGTATTGTATACGGATGGAAGCACGTCACACTAATAGATTTGATTTTTTTCTAATATAATGGAGCTGCACCAATTCCACTAAATAAAATAAAAAAAAAAAGAGTCAGTGACATGTGCAGATGCCTACAAACAGCGGTGGATGCAGAGCAAACTGCAGCGTCACCTGCACTGTCACACACACACCTTGCACAGAGCTGTTAAAACAACACTGGCAAAATGAAGCTTTACACAGCGGTTGGTAAACTAGCCTGCCTCAAGCACAGTAGTACACAAAATCGCAATATCTAACTGTCCCTCAGAGTTAGCAGAGTAGCGTTCTGTCCCTTACTGAGTTCACAGCACAGTGACGCTAAAATGGCTGCGGCGCCTTTTATAGTGCATTCTGACATCATTTCAGCAGCCAATCACAGCCATGCCATTAGTTAAGATGACCGCAGCATTACAGGATGTGCCCACACTTCGTAGGATTCCTCATTGGCTGACTAAAATCACATTGCCTCTCAAAGAATTATGGGAACTTCCGATTCCGGTATACGATATAGAAAAAGTATCGGAATTAAGTATCGGAATTCCGATAACGCGAATATCGGCCGATACCCGATACTTGCGGTATCGGAATGCTCAACACTAACGGGGAGGTAATTGGAGGAAAACTTTAGCACAAATGGAGGCCCACTGGATTACTAAAGTCAAATCAATACAACCAGCAGGGCTTAATGAAATTTTGAGTTTTGCCCCTTTTCTTTGATTTCCATCCATGATTAATTGAGTGCATTGTTTCATATGTGCTTTTTTATTCTAGTCTTTTCGAGATTTTAATTTCTTTTTTTATTTCCATAGAGTTCGTATACATATCTTTTGATGTTTTGATGCTGCATAATTTTGCTTTATCCATACGTTATGAGGAGCTGATCATCGATCAAGATTACAATATAGTCCCTGGATCGGTTTTTGGAACTTTGAAGATATAGTGAACTAAGGAAAAGAATATATCCACAGCCACTATAGACCAGTTCTTATATTTTATATTATATATTTAACTTTCGCTAATCCTATACCAATGTATGTGCTCTGTTTGGTGTATATTGACCCATATGCATGGGCTTTCTATTTATTTTCTTCTTCATTATTTTTTATATTTATTTTTTTATATTTATTTTTTATGTTTTATTTTCATATTCTATTTATTTTTTGTTTGTTTTTTTATTCATTAATTTTTTTATATATAGTGCTTTTGCACTTTATACACTAAAATATTGAACTATTTGTCTATGCATGTATGCATATATATATGTATATATGTATGGAAATGTAGACACATATATGTAAATTTGATAATATTTTTCACATATAAATTTATTTTATTCTCGGTATATACTATTTAGGATAATAATTTTTGCACTAAAGTAATTTACCTATCTTAGTACACTTATATCTTCACGCCTTTATAAATCGCTTTGACAATCTATATACCATATATGGCATAATAGATCCTTTATTATAGCCATATGGATATGTTATTATATATATACTTTTTCTTATGATTAATCTAGACACATCACTGTAATATATGTTTTTTTGTTTATTTGTTTGCTTTTGACGCATGTTTTCCTATATGCTATAGGTTATATGTATGCTGTATATGGATTAACATTGAATATATGTGTATAAATGTAACTATATTTTATTAAGAATATGCCATGGATAAATATATTAGGGCAGTATTTATTTATTCCTGGTGGATATATGTGGCAGATGCTCATTGAAATATAGGGTTAATATTCTTGCTCTCACTTTATCTTAGCCCCCTTTCTATCTAAACAATCCTTAGTTCCTCTTCAGTGCCCTTTACAATCAGTATAAACACAGAGGCAGAATACATTCAGTGGTGAGTGCTCCCGTAGACTGCAGGCTCTGCGTCCCCATGATGACGCGTCTACCCTGATGTCCTGCTCACTTCCTGCTTTGACGCATCGAGCAGGGGGAGTAGCTGGGTGTCACATGACGCGAACTCCTGGTGACGTAGCCCTGTGCACGTCAGCGGAAGTGCCAGTTACAAACCGCAATGGAGACTCATTTCACTCCTCTATATATAAGCACACTTTAGGAAGCAATAGCACACGCACATCCCTCAGGAAGAAGCCACGGGCGAAACGCGCGTCAGGGGTGCCACAGCCTGCACTAAGGTAGAGTAAAACATGCGCTACCACTTACCAATGAGCATATGCCTTATATATCTCCTTGCCCTTGATAAATACCCTTCATAGGATAAATGTCTAATCGGTTGCACTATGCACCTATTTGTATGGAAGACTTTTATAGGAGGGGTTGACTTATAGATAAGGGCATTATTTTCTGTAATACTGGATTTAATGCATGTTAATAGATACTAGATATGCTATGTGAACTGCCATACACCTGCTGTACTGTTATATAGGTATAATGCCATAAATTAGACAGCTTTATTATTGTTTCACTACAGTTCGCTATATACCTATAATATCTACATACCCTTTTGAAGGCTGTTCAAGTCGTATTCTCTGTTGTATAGGTGTTCCCCACAATATGATATGTATTTTTAAACATATATTTTAAAAAATCTTTTTCAATAAAAAATATTTTATGGCAGTGAAAGCTTCCTTTTTTCTTTTTTGATTTATCTAATTTGGAAGTGCCGGGTGATTAGGCAAGTAATTATATATGATTACATTGGTGGCAGGAGGCACACTACTTAGAGAAATATACATTGGTAGCAGTGTGAATGCTAAATGAAAACTGCCATGTTAATGAGGCACACTCTAATAATAAGATAAACATTGGTGACAGTGGATTAGAAGTACTTACAGAGCTGGTTGTGGCAGAAGCACTGGTCTCTCCTGTCTGACGCGGCGTCCATCGCTTGTCAGCTGGAGAGACCACGCTGCTCTGCGCCTTAAAAGGGAAAGGGGGCGGAGCGGTGACGCGTGACATCACCGGAAGTGGCGTCTGCGTTCCACCATGCGTTTCACTGTGCCTGGCGCTGAGTAAGCGTCATGTTAGTATATATCATCAGACATGGCATATTGCCATGGTAATGAGTTCCACTGCGCTGGCGCTAAGTGAGCATCATGTTAATGTATTCATCAACAATGGCCTATTGTGTTTCACTGAGTTAGCGCTCCAATAACCTAATGGTAAAGGAATATCATGACAGGGATATTATCTTAAGAGACCTGCCTGCAAATAATGCTTATAGAAAATATATAAGGGGGAGGTGAATTGTATATGCCTGATATAGATATGCCATATATTAAGAAAATAAGAAAATGAGAAAACAAAGAAAAAATAAGAAAAAGAAAGGAGGATATTGTGAGTGAGTGGCATTTATTGCAGATAAATAATTACATTTAAGGAAAATAAAGAAGAAAATAATCAATAAAGGGTGCTGGAATGCAGTCGGGTAAGGGGGTCCAAAGGTGTGGGTTCTAGACAAGAGACTCAATATAATCGACTCTGTAATAAAGGAAAACAGAGTTAGTGGATGAATTGTAAATTACTCATACGGTACATATTGTGCTGGAGTGATGCAGGTAGAATACTTCATAATTAAGAATAGCATCGTGTATAGCAGAGCTACTTGAGACATACAAATCATAAGAATATTAAACAATACGGATAGAGACTAAAGTAGAAGTATCAGCAAAATGTATCAGTATAACAATCTTACATTTTATACCTAGTGACAACTCACAAATGTACATGAATAGAATATTCCTAAATAAAGGAAAACAAATCATATTCCCTATTCAGACCCTTCGGTGAAAGCGTCTGTAGCTCATGTATCCAGTACGCCTCCCGTTTCTTTAGGAAGCGTACTCTGTCTCCCCCTCGTCTAGGTGCGCGGACCTGCTCAATTATTTGAAATTTCAGTTGCGAGATCTGGTGACCTTTAGCGATGAAATGGGATGGTATTGGGAGAAGTAGGTTTTTACACCTAATTGTACTTTTATGTTTAGAGATTCTTTCTTTTATGGCCTGTGTGGTCTCCCCCACATAGAGAAGGCCACACGGGCACTTGATTAAATAAACAACAAAGGTTGAATTACAGGTAGTATAACATTTAATATTATATCTCTTACCAGAGTGAAGATGATATATGGTGTTCCCTTTCATAACGTTATGACATTGATTCCATCGTAGACAAGGGAATGTACCTGTTTTGGGTGTAGATAGAAATCTCTGGGTTTGTACTTGTCTGTTATCACCTATGTCCGCTCTAACCAGATCATCGCGAAGACTGGGTGCCCTTTTGTAGCATGGTAGAAAGGGGTTTTGAAACTCAGGTATCTCAGGATGGGCCTTGCCGAGAAGGCCCCAATGTTGTCTGATAGTCTTGTGGAGAATTTCCACAAAAGGATGGTATGTGTGAACAAATGGGATTCTATTCCCAACCTGAGATTTGGATCTTATTAATGGTGCCGCTGCTTCAGTTAAGAGATTAGAGGGGTACCCTCGTTCTAGAAATTTATTATGCATCTCACTTTGACGGAGAGAGAGAGTGTCATGATTTGATACAATTCTTTGTACACGTTTAAATTGTGAACGTGGTATAGATTTCTTTATCGCTGGTGGGTGTAGGCTGCTGAAGTGCAAGAGGCTATTACGATCCGTCTCTTTGGTAAAGAGATCTGGGCATAAGTTGCCATTATCGTCCTTAATTATGGTAGTATCAAGGAAACTGACCTTCTCTCTGCTTTCAGACATAGTGAAGGTGAGGCCTGGCCATGATTCGTTCAATGTAGCAAAAAATTGTTGTAAGGTGGATATAGGCCCGTCCCAAATACAGAAAATGTCGTCTATGTATCTCTTCCATAGACAACAATGAGTATGAAACAGGACATTTGTGTAAACTACCTCCTCCTCAAAATTGGCCATATAACAGATCGCGTACGGGGGGGCCACATTGGACCCCATAGCAGTGCCCTTGATCTGCATGTAAAAAGTTTCCTCGAAAAGAAAAAAAATCTTTGTGAGGACAATTGTCAAAAGTTCCAAACACAGTTGGATTGAGTCATTTTGCATTTGGGATGTTTGTAGCAATTGTCTGGCGCAAGAGATCCCTTTATCATGTGGTATTGATGTATAAACATCTAGTGTTACTAAAATGGATGTCTCCTTCTAAAGTTGAGTGCCAAGTCTATCTATTCACAATATTTTGGTTGGGAAACCTAGTTGTGCACCATCACGGTAGTGCTACGATATATTTTCACTAAACCACTGTTTGGGCGCATGGCAGAGCTCGGAAAGGAAGAAATGCCGTTTTGGAATGCAGACTTTGATGAAATGGTCTGCAAGCGTCATATTGCGTTTGAAGAGCCCCTGATGTGCCTAAACAGTAGAAACCCCCCACAAGCGACCCCATTTTGGAAACTAGACCCCCTAAGGAGATGATCTAGATGTGTAGTGAGCACTTTAAACCCCAAGTGCTTCACAGAAGTTTTTAACGCTAAAATAATTAGTTCTGGTCCAATTTTTTTTATTTTTCCAAGGATAACAGGAAAATTTGGACCACAAAAAGTTGTGCAATTTGTCCTGAGTATGCCTATACCCCATATGTGGGGGGGAACCACAGTTTAGGTGCATGGCAGAGCTCGGAAAGGAAGGAGCGCCGTTTTGGAATGCAGACTTTGATGGAATGGTCTGCGGGTGTCATGTTGTGTTTGCAGAGCCCCTGATGTACCTAAACAGTAGAGAGCCCCATAAGTGACCCCATTTTGGAAACTAGACACCCCAAGAAACTTATCTAGATTTGTTGTGAGAACTTTGAACCCCAAAGTATTTCACTAAAGTTTGTAACGCAGAGCTGTGAAAATAAAAATCATTTTTTTTCCACAAAAATGATTTTTTAACCCGCAATTTTTTATTTTCACAAGGGTAACAGGAGAAATTGGACCCCAAAACTTGTTTTCCAATTTGTTCTAAGTCCCTTGGTAACCCATATGTGGGGGGGAACTACTGTTTGGGCACACGTCTGGGCTCGAAAGGGAAGTAGTGACTTTTGGAATGCAGACTTTGATGGAATGGTCTGCGAGCATCATGTTGCATTTGGAGAGCTCCTGATGTGCCTAAACAGTAGAAACCCCCCACAAAGTGGCCCTATTTTGGAACTAGACCCACCAACGAGCTTATCTAGATGTGTGGTGAGCACTTTGAACCCCCAAGTTTTTAACGCAGAGCCGTGAAAATAAAAAATTTTTTTTTCCACAGAAATGATTTTTTAGCCCCCAATTTTATATTTTCCCAAGTGTAACAGGAAAAATGAGACCCCCAAAGTTGTTGTGCAATTTGCCCTGAGTACACTGATGCCCCATATGTGGGGAAAACCACTGTTTGGGCGCACGGCAGAGCTCAGAAGAGAGGGAGCACCATTTGACTTTTTGAACGCAAAATTGGCTGGAATTAATGGTGGGGTCATGTCGCGTTTGGAGACCCCTTGATGTATCTAAACAGTGGAAACCCCTCAATTCTAACTCCAACCTAACCCCAACACATCCCTAACCCTAATCCCAACACTAATCATAACCGTAATCACAACCCTAACCGCAACACACCCCTAACCCTAATCCCAATCCCAACCATAACCCTAACCACAACTGTTGTGAACGTGTTGGAGACAATTTCTGAGCTGAGGCTCCCTCTGGAGGTTGCTGATGGTACTGAAGCTGTATCTAATGACAGGTCCTCCACACCTGCCAGCGATGACTGGCAATCAGGAGTCACTGAATGGGCTGATATAAGGGAGCTGCCTTCCCATGATCCTCACCAGTGATCAATTGTTGTTTCCTGGATCATTTGGAAGTCTGCTGGTATCTTGCCTTCGTCTGCTACCTTCAGATAAGATATTTTCTGCTTGTTTCTATTGTGTTCGCTATTTCCATTTTTGTCTGCACCTTTGTGGAGGTTAGCCGGGTCCCCTCCTGGGGCCTGTGCTACTCTCTGTTTTTCAGTAGCCACTGTCATTTGTTCAATTGCTCTTTCCCTGCTTTTTGAGTGGCTGCGGGTTAGCCGCTTGGTCACACCAGAGATCTGATTTAGAGGGTGGCAACATCATGTGATCTCTGCATTTTTTAAATCAGAAGTGTTGGAAGTTTTTCTAGGGTTTTGCTGGGTTGCAGATAGTATTCTGTCCTGTCCTGTCCTGTCCTATCTAGGCAGTGTTTGGCCCCAGCGTTTGCTCACTCTATTTTCTGCCTGCGTTTGTATTTCGTCTTGTCTAACCACCATTATATGTGTGGGGCTACCTATTCCTTTGGGGCTCTACTCCAGGGCAGTTAGTTTTCCTGTTTCTATCTTTAGGTGTAGCTAGCTCTCCGGCTGTGCCGAGGCGACAAGAACCACCGTAGGTACGCTCCACGGCTGCTTCTAGTTGTCCGGTTAGTTTAGGGATCTGCAACCCATTAGTTTACAACCTCTCAGGTGTTCGGCAGCCTTGCTGTTTTGCTCTTGTCCTCCTCAATTACCAAATCATAACACACAACCCTAACTCCAACACACACCTAACCCTAATCCCAACCCTAACCATAACCCTAATCACAACAGTAACTCCAACACACCCTAACCCTAATCCCAACCCTTAGGGTATGTTTCCATGCTGCGTGCTGGCAGCGCTTTAGACGCAGCAGATACCTGACTCTACCCAAAGCGCTGGAGGCTTTTGTACGTGCGGTGATTCCAGATGTGTTCATTGAACACATCCGAAATCACCGCATCCTATCCATAGACTAGGTTATTTATCTTGCCGAGATGGAGTGTCTCTGCAAGATAAATAGACATGCTGCGGTCTAGAAAGACGTACCGCATGTCCGTAATCTCGGGTGTGACACCCGCGTCCCTGAACGCATAATGGACATGGGGTTTCATAAAATCCCCTCCACTATGCTGTAACATCTAGACGCTGCCGATTGAGTGCTGCAGCTGTATGCAGCGGTCAATCCGCAGCAAATCCTTACAACATACGCTACGTGGAAATATACCCTAGCCATAACCCTAATCCCAACCCTAACCCTACTCCCAACCCTAACACTAATCCCAACCCTAACCCTAATCCCAACCATAACTGTTATGATTTGGTAGCTGAGGAGAGCAAGCAAAAACGGCAATACACCAGAGAGGTTGGAATCTACTGGATTGCAGTACCCTGACCAACCACCACAACTAAAGGCAGCCGTGGAGCGTTCCTACGTTGGTCCCAGACGCCTCGTCACAGCCTGAGAGGTTAACTACACCTAAAGATAGAAAGAGGAAAGCTATCTGCCCGGAGCAGATCCCCAAATAACATAGGAAGCCCCCAAACATGTAATGGCGGTTAGACAAGAGGAAATACAAACACAGACAGAAAATAGTATGAGCAAACATTGGGGCCCAATCTACCTGGACAGAAAAGGATAGGAAGGACACTTACTGCAATCCAAAAAACCCTAAAAAATACCAACTCTACTAATTGCAAAACACCTGAGATCACACGACCTCTACCACCTAAATTAGTTCTCTGGTGTCACAAAACTAAGCCGCAGCCACTGAAAAAATTGGAAAAGGCAAATGAACAAATAACAGTGGCTCAGAAAAACTGAGAGGAGCACAAGCCCCCGGAGGGGACCTGGCTGACCTCCACAGAAGTGCAGGGAACAATGCAAAAAGCAAGCACAAAAATAAAAGCAGAAAATATCTTATCTGATAGCAGAAGATGCAGGCAAGACTCAGCAAGCTTCCAAGTGAACCAGGAACCACAGTTGAGACAAGAACAATTGATCACCGGCAACCATGATGGGAGGGAACCTCCCTTATATAAGACCAGTCTGTAACTCCTGATTGCCAATCCTCATTGAATGGTTCAGTACTGTTTGTAACCACCAGAGGGAGCTTCTGCTCAGAATTCATTTCTAACACATTCACAACAGTACCCCCCCTTGAGGAGGGGTCACCGAACCCTCATTTGGGCAACCAGGTCGGTCAGGATGAGCTCTGTAATACGCACGGATCAGTCTCCTAGCATGGATATCCGAAGCAAACACCCAAGAATTGTCCTCCTGACCATAACCTCTCCACTTAACCAAATACTGGAGTTTCCGTCTACAAAAACGAGAATCCAATATTTTCTCAACCACATACTCCAGATTGCCCTCAACCAAAACAGGGTCAGGAGGCGCAGCCATAGGAACCACTGGCTCGACAAACCTCTTCAATAAGGACTTGTGGAACACGTTATGGATCTTAAATGTCCCTGGAAGAAGTAAACGAAAGGAAACAGGATTAAGTATCTCCAAGATCTTATAAGGTCCAATGAACCTAGGCTTAAACTTAGGAGATGCAACTCTCATAGGGATATTTCTTGAGGACAACCAGACCAAGTCCCCCACTTCAAACCGAGGACCATCAGTCCTATACCGGTTGGCAAACCGCTGGGCCCTCTCCTGAGAGAGGGACAACCTCTCCACTACCTGGTCCCAAATCTGCTGCATACGCTCCACAACAGAGTCAACACCTGGACAGACAGAAGCCTCCGTCTGTCCTGAAGAAAATCGAGGGTGAAACCCAAAATTGCAGAAAAATGGAGACATCAAAGTGGCAGAGCTAGCCCTATTATTAAGAGCAAACTCAGCCAAAGGCAAAAAAGAGACCCAGTCATCTTAATCAGCAGACACAAAGCATCTCAGATAAGTCTCCAATGTCTGGTTTGTTCTCTCAGTTTGTCCATTGGTCTGAGGATGAAAAGCCGAGGAGAAAGACAATTGAACACCAAGTTTAGAACAAAAGTCCTCCAAAATCTGGAAACAAACTGGACTCCTCTGTCAGACACAATGGTCTCAGGAATGCCGTGTAACCGAACCACGTGCTGAAGGAACAAAGGCACCGATTCAGAGGAGGAAGGCAACTTAGGTAATGGCACAAGATGTATCATTTTGGAAAACCTATCACAAATCACCCAGATAACGGTCATTCTCTGAGAAACAGAGTGGTCGGAAATGAAATCCATAGAGATATGGGTCCATGGTCTCTTGGGCACAGGCAATGGCATCAACAAACCACTAGAGCGAGAGCAAGGCTTGGAGCGAGAGCAAGTCCCACAGGACTGCACAAATTCCCTGACGTCACGAGACAAAGTAGGCCACCAAAAGGACCGACTAACCAAGTCTCTGGTACCAAAAATTCCGGGATGACCGGCCAACGCGGAACAATGAATCTCAGACATCACACTCTTTTTCCACCGGTCTGGGACAAACAATTTCCCAATAGGGCAGCGCTCGGGTTTATCCTCCTGACACCCTTCCAGAGCCAGTCTCAAATTGGGCGAGATGGCGGAAAGAACTACACCCTCTTTCAAAATAACAGCAGGATCAGATAACTCAGGAGAGTCCGCAAGGAAACTCCTCGAGAGGGCATCCGCCTTAACATTCTTAGTGCCAGGAAGAAAGGAAACCACAAAATTAAAACGTGTGAAAAACAAGGCCCACCTGGCCTGTCTAGGATTAAGTCGCTTGGCTGATTCCAGATAAACCAGATTCTTATGGTCCGTGAGGACCACCACCTGATGTTTGGCTCCCTCCAGCCAATGTCTCCACTCTTCAAAAGCCCACTTCATGGCCAATAACTCCCGATTACCCACGTCATAATTACGTTCAGTTGGAGAAAATTTTAGAGAGAAAAAGGCACAAGGGTTACTTTTAGAGGTCTCTGGATCTCTTTGGGACAAAACGGCACCTGCCCCAATTTCAGAGGCATCAACCTCCACCTGAAATGGCAGAGAAACATCAGGCTGCTGTAGAACAGGAGCAGAAGTGAATCTCTGCTTAAGTTCCTGAACTGCAGAAACTGCCTCAGGAGGCCAATTCACCACATCAGAACCCTTTTTGGTCAAATCAGTCAATGGTTTAACAATAACAGAGAAATTACCAATAAATTTACGATAAAAATTGGCAAAACCCAAGAATCTCTGAAGAGCCTTTAATGAAGTAGATTGGACCCAATCACAGATGGCCTGAACCTTGACCGGGTCCATTTCAATAACAGACGAAGACAAAATGAATCCCAGAAATGAGATCCTCTGTACGCCAAAAAGACACTTTGATCCCTTCACATACAGAGCATTCTCTCTCAAAATCTGGAACACAGTCCGAACATGTTTCACATGAGAGTCCCAGTCATTGGAAAAAATCAAGATATCATCCAAATAAACAATCAGAAATGTATCCACAAAATCCCTGAAAATGTCATTCATGAAGGACTGGAAGACGGAAGGAGCATTAGTGAGCCCAAAGGGCATCACTAGGTACTCAAAATGCCCCTCTGGGGTATTAAACGCCGTCTTCCATTCATCCCCGTGCTTAATGCGAATAAGGTTATACGCCCCCCTGAGGTCAAGCTTGGTAAACCAAGTAGCACTTTTCACCCTGGAAAACAGGTCAGAAATCAAGGGTAACGGATATTGATATTTCACAGTGATATTGTTCAAGAGACGATAATCAATACACGGCCTTAATGAACCATCCTTTTTGGCCACAAAGAAAAAACCGGCACCCAAGGGTGAAGAGGATGGTCTGATATGACCCTTCTCCAATGACTCCTTGATATAAGACCGCATAGCATCATGTTCAGGTACAGACAAGTTAAAAAGGCGACCTTTAGGGAATTTACTACCAGGCACTAATTCAATAGCGCAGTCATAGCTCCTATGGGGGCAAGGATGCAGATTTACTTTCGCTAAACACATCAGAAAAATCAGTTAAAAAGTCAGGAACATCCTGAGCCTGGGGAGAGGCAGAAAAAACAGGAGTGTTGGCATTAACACATTGGCAGCCCCAACTGGTCACAGACACAGATTTCCAATCCAAAACAGGATTATGAGACTGCAACCAAGGGAAACTTAGTACAATAATGTCATGCAGATTATACAGCAGCAAAAATTTGCAACTCTCCTGATGATCAGGTTCAACCCTCATTATCACCTGAGTAGAGAACTGTGGTTTATTCTCAGCCAAAGGGGTAGAATCAATCACCAGTAGGGGAATAGACTTCCGTAGGGGTATCAAGGGAAACCCACAACGTTTAGCAAAATCAAAATCCATCAGGTTAATAGCTGCTCCCGAATCAACAAAAGCCTGAGCAGAAAATGTGGACAGGGAGCAAATCAGGGTAACAGTCAACAGAAATTTAGTCTGAACACTACCCAAGACAACTGAGCGTGCAAAACGTCTTCCCCGCTTAGGGCAGACTGAAATAGCATGAGAGGCGTCACCACAGTAGAAACATAACCCATTTCATTTTCGAAACTCATGACGCTGTGCCCCAGAAGCCACTCTATCACACTGCATGGACTCAGAAGCTGGTTCACAAGGCAACACTATTCCACGCATACCTCTACGCTCACGCAAACGTCTGTCAATTTGAATCGCTAATGACATAGAATCATTGAGACCAGAGGGAGCAGGGAAACCCACCATAACATCTTTTACATTCTCTGACAGACCCTTCCGAAAAAGGGCTGCCAAAGCATCATCATTCCATTTGGTCAGGACTGCCCACTTTCGGAATTTCTGACAGTACAACTCAGCGTCCTCAAGCCCCTGATTTAATGCCAACAAGGTTTTTTCAGCTTGATCAGTGACATTAGGTTCATCGTACAATAACCCCAGAGCCATAAAAATGCATCAACATTACTCAAAACAGGGTCCCCAGGTGTCAGGGAAAAAGCCCAATCCTGAGGATCGCCGCGCAGGAGAGAGATGACAATTTGAACCTGCTGTGCTGCGTTCCCTGAGGACTTAGGTTTTAAGGCAAAAAACAACTTACAGTTATTTTTGAAATTCAGAAACTTAGCTCGATCCCCCAAAAATAAATCTGGCATGGGGATCCTAGGTTCCACAACCGGCAACCTAGCAAGATAGGAAGCAATACTCCGAACTTCAGTGCCAAGCTGATCCACACGGCCAGACAACTGTGCAAACTCCATTGAGAGAAAAAAAAATCCTCCTCAGCACCCAGAGAAAAAGAGGGAAAAAATGCAACAAACAGAGAAAAAAAAAAATTCTGACAACTTCCTTTTTCTTTTTCCTTTTACTATTTTTCCCTTCTGTTGAGTACCATATAATTTTCAGTTTGGCCGGTGATACTGTTATGATTTGGTAGATGAGGAGAGCAGGCAAAAATGGCAATACACCAGAGAGGTTGGAATCTACTGGATTGCCCTGACCAACCACCACAACTAAAGGCAGCCGTGGAGCGTTCCTACGTTGGTCCCAGATGCCTCGTCACAGCCTGAGAGGTTAACTACACCTAAAGATAGAAAGAGGAAAGCTATCTGCCCCGGAGCAGATCCCCAAAGAACATAGGAAGCCCCCCAAACATGTAATGGCGGTTAGACAAGAGGAAATACAGACACAGACAGAAAATAGTATGAGCAAACGTTGGGGCCCAATCTACCTGGACAGAAAAGGATAGGAAGGACACTTACTGCAATCCAAAAAACCCTAAAAAATACCAACTCTGCTAATTGCAAAAACACCTGAGATCACACGACCTCTACCACCTAAATTAGTTCTCTGGTGTCACAAAACTAAGCCGCAGCCACTGAAAAAATTGGAAAAGGCAAATGAACAAATAACAGTGGCTCAGAAAAACTGAGAGGAGCACAAGTCCCTGGAGGGGACCTGGCTGACCTCCACAGAAGTGCAGGGAACAATGCAAAAAGCAAGCACAAAAATAAAAGCAGAAAATATCTTATCTGATAGCAGAAGATGCAGGCAAGACTCAGCAAGCTTCCAAGTGAACCAGGAACCACAGTTGAGACAAGAACAATTGATCACCGGCAACCATGATGGGAGGGAACCTCCCTTATATAAGACCAGTCTGTAACTCCTGATTGCCAATCCTCATTGAATGGTTCAGTACTGTTTGTAACCACCAGAGGGAGCTTCTGCTCAGAATTAATTTCTAACATATTCACAACACGTAACCCTAATCCTAACCCTAATCCCAACGCTAACTCTAACCCAAACCCTAATCCCAATCCTAACCCTAATCCCAACCGTAACCTTAATCCTAACCCTAATCCCAACCGTAACCCTAACCCTAACTTTATCCCAACTCACTTTAGCCCAATTGTAACCCTAATGGAGAAATGGAAATATCTATTTTTTCTTTTATTATTTTTCCTTAACTAAGGGGGTGATAAAGGGGGTTTTATTATTTTTTTTATTTTGATCACTGTGATAGGGTTTATCACAGTGATCAAAATGTACCTGGAATGAGTGAATGGAATCTGCTGGGTGTCGGCCGGCAGATCTCGGTGGGCGCACTGCGCATGTGCCCGCCATTTTGTTTACAGGAAGAAGACGCTGGGAGCTGTGGGAGACGTGGAAGGATGGGGGGAACACCTGGACGTACGAGGGACAGATCGAGGGACCAGGGGACTCTATTTCTCTCCCCTCTGATGTGCGATCACATCAGAGGAGAGAGAAATTAAATATGAAACTGCAGCTTTTTTTTGTTGCTGTCATTGCTATACGGTTAATAACGGCGATCGCAACTCCGGGGTCAGTAAATACCGACCAGAATCACGTTCTCTGGGGTCTCGGCAGCCGAGACACTGGAGAAATTCCGACTCTGGGGAGCGCTATTTACTTTTTCCACAGCGTCGTTAATTAACGGCGCTGTGGTTTAAGTACCCTTAACTACCGCCGTTAAAAGGCGTATCGGTGGTCGTTAAGGGGTTAAAGAATCACTTTTTTGAGGAACTCTGAAGTTATGCAAACATGTTGCGACTTTTTCCATTTACAGGCCAGCTTGGTCAGATGCAACATCATTTTAAGTGTGACATCTTTGAAGTGTTACATCAGAAATATACCAGAATGATAGCGCATGGTATATTCCCCTTCATGCTGTCATGTCCTGATCCATCTACTTTCATCCACAGATACGTCTGAACCATCTCTCAATCCAGAATACCCACTGCACACCAGAATCCTATGTTCTCCTCTTTCTCTGTTTTAACTGGTACGTCTGAACCATCTCTCAATCCAGAATACCCACTGCACCCCAGAATCCTATGTACTCCTCTTTCTCTGTTTCAACTGGTAAGTCTGAACCATCTCTCAATCCAGAATACCCACTGCACCCCAGAATCCTATGTACTCCTCTTTCTCTGTTTTAACTGGTACGTCTGAACCAACTCTCAATCCAGAATACCCACTGCACCCCAGAATCCTATGTCCTCCTCTTTCTCTGTTTTAACTGGCACGCTGCTGCTTTTTCCCTGACTTTAATTCCATGTAGCTTATTTCAGATTTACTAAATGCATATTGATATGTCTGTGATCCTCACTCCTAGGCCTATCCCTCCATCTTAATCTGTCTTTCTTCAGCTTTGATGCTAGGCAAATGTTCTATTAACTGCAATCTGCTAATTGCTCCCTGCTGTGAACTGTCCTCCTGCTCCTTTCTCCTCCCCTCTCTCTCTTACACCTGGCTTAATTTCTTGGACATTTGAATGGTATAAGTTGAATGAAACAGGTCAGATATGACCTTGGTCAGATGCGACATCATTTTAAGTGTGACATCGTTGAAGTGTTACATCAGAAATATACCAGAAATAGTCCAGAAATTGGTCAGATGGTAAGAATAATCAGTCTTCTAATTTTACTTGCCTTCCTTTTCTTACCCTGCTCTTTAACCATGCTTACATTTGCCCTCACCGTTTTTGCTCCACTAATCTTCACTCTCCTTCGCTATCCCCAAACCCCTGCAAGCTCGAACCAAATAACTATTTCACCCTGTCTCTTACCCCCCTACATCGCCTCATCTGCACACCTGCTTCTTAACCTGAGACCTCTCCCACTAAAATATAACCTAAGCCGGTCTGTTGTGAATGTGCTAGAAATGAATTCTGAGCAGAAGCTCCCTCTGGTGGTTACAAACAGTACTGAACTATCCAATGAAGATTGTGAAGATTGGCGATCAGGTGTTACTGACTGGTCTTATATAAGGGAGGTTCCCTCCCATCAGGGTTGCCGGTGATCAATTGTTCTGGTCTCATCATTGATTCCTGTTCACTTTGTAGCCTGCTTTTTCGTGCCTGCATCTTCTGCTAACAGATAAGACATTTTCTTCTTTTTGTTTTTTGTGCTTGCTTTTTGCATTTTGTCCTGCACTTCTGTGGGGGTCTGCCGGGTCCCCTCCGGGGGCTTGTGCTCCTCTCAGTTTAGTTCAGCCACTGTTGTTTGTTCATTTGCCTTTTCCAGTTTTTTCAGTGGCTGCTGTTTAGTTTTTGTTACACCAGAGAACTAATTTAGGTGGTAGAGGTCGTGTGATCTCAGGTGTTTTTGTAATTAGTAGAGTTGGTACTTTTCAGGGTTTTTTTGGGGTTGCAGTAAGTGTCCTTCCTATCCTTTTCTATTTAGGAAGTTTGGGCCCCAGCGTTTGCTCATACTATTTTCTATCTGTGTCTGTATTTATTCTTGTCTAACCGCCATTACATGTTTGGGGGCTTTCTATGTTCTTTGGGGATCTGCTCCGGGGCAGATAGTTTTCCTCTTTCTGTCTTTAGGTGTAGTTAGCTTCTTAGGCTGTGACGAGGCTTCTAGGACCAACGTAGGTATGCTCCACGGCTGCCTTTAGTTGTGGTGGTTAGTCAGGGTACTGCAATCCCATAGATTCCAACCTCTCTGGTGTATTTCCTTTTTTGCTTGCTCTCCTCAGCTACCAAATCATAACACCGGTCACTCTCCTTCACCCATCTGCTTTCCCTTTCTCTGCTTCTTCTCACTGCTGGCGACATATTCCCCAATCCTAGCCCGCCCTGCCTCATACATCCCACTAATCCTCACCCCTATACTTCTCACAGTAAGAGAAACTACCGCAATCTCTCACACTTAAAACCTGTCCACTGACCCCTACCCCCAGCTTCCACTCTCTGGAGCACTCTGGAACGCCCGCTCCATCTGCAACAAGCTCTATGTGATCCACGATCTCTTTACTTCCCGAAACCTCTCCTTCCTGGGCCTCACTGACGCCCACTGACACGGCCTCCCCTGCTGCACTGAGTTACGGTGGCCTCCACTTCACCCACACTCCTCGCCCTGGCAACAGACATGGTGGAGGCGTGGGTTTTCTTCTTTCTAATAAATGCTCCTTCAACCCTATCCAACCCCCACCCTCCCTTATCCTCCCTTCCTTTGAGGTCCACTCGGTCCATATCTACTCTCCCTCTAATTTCCAAATGGCCGTCATATACCGACCGCCGGGCTCAGCCACTGCCTTCATTGACCAATTCTCCATCTGGCTTCTTCACTTTCTCTCTGCTGACATCTCCACCATAATCATGGGTGACTTTAATATCCCTATTGACACCCGCCAGCCAGCAGCCTCCAAACTCCTGTCACTTACTTCATCCTTTGGACTTACTCAGTGGTCCTCCACAGCCACCCACACAGACGGACATACATTAGACCTCATCTTCACCCGCCTCTGTTCCCTATCTAATCTCACAACCTCTCCCCTCCCCCTATCCGACCACCACCTACTCACCTTCTCATCCCTGTCCTCCTCACCTGCCCCCTATGTCCAGCCACCGACACATCCTCGCAGAAACCTCGCACATCTAGACATTCACAGACTCTCAGACTCTCTTCTACCTCTGTCCTCCATATCTTCACTCCATGACACAGACAGCCCATCTAATTCTAGAAAAATGTATCCACTTTAGAGGTGTTACGCCAGAGATGAACTGAACAACACCAATCTTAACTGATGTATATCAGTAACATGTCTATCTGTCCTATGATTTTTGAAATTCCTCAAATTTTCCTTCTTGGTGTTGCAATTTTAATGTTGTGAAATGTGTATTAAATATTGTTTATCAATTGAAGACCGCATATTAGATTAAATGTATGTCATGGTTCACATTGATCAAACTGGAAACGTTGAAAGAACTTGCTAATCTTTAATTTTTCAGAACTTTTTCTATTTCATATCCACAATGGACATGTCATATCAAGTTCTCTGAATATATCATCAACAAAATATCCAGAAATCTATATTCAGATAACACAACTCAGCATCCACAACTACCATGAAAATGTTAATGTAAAAGAAACCAGTTACATTAGAAATACTGTATAATCCTTTCTGAACTAGGACAATCAAAGTAATTGAGTGACCATATCTGCATAGAAAATCCATAAAAGAACAAGGCTCTAAAGTGATTTAAACAAGCAATGCTTTATCCATTCTCTTTCCAGCACACGTCTAATCCAAAGACATACAAAGTTATTTGATAACACTTCCCCAGGTTGTTCTCTCAAGGGATAAACTAAATAATGCACCAAACACTCAACTCCAATTCACTGTGTCATTTAATAAGCATGAAAAATCATCTCCTAATAGACATGACAATGTCTCAGACAATACACCTTCAGACAAAATGACCTTCATCAGCTCCAATTATCCATGGTGAAAAAGACCAACTTGCAATGTCTCATAGGACTTTGCTTACTTTTGCATCCATGAGCCTCAAATCAACACAGAATAAGTATGTGATTCTCCAAACTGATTTATAAATTAGGTGTTGATGCAGGAAAGAAAATAGAAATAAAAAGTAGGATAAACATTTAAATCAGGCAATGTGATAAAAAAAAGTGTTCAGAAGAACTGAATAAGGTAAATCATAGCTTGGAGATACAAGGCTTAGATACTGAATTTTCTATTGATTTTCCAGCAAATTAACCACTGATCAATTAGACTTAAGATTTTCATGATAACCCGATGTGATAGAGATAACACACTGCTCAAAAAATAAAGGGAACACTTAAACAACAATAGAATATAACTCCAAGTAAATCAAACTTCTGTGAACTCAAACTGTCCACTTAGGAAGAAACACTGATTGACAATTAATTTCACATGCTGTTGTGCAAATGGAATAGACAACAGATGGAGATTATTGGCAATTATCAAGACCCCCTCAATAAAGGAGTGGTTCTGCAGGTGGGGACCACAGACCACATCTCAGTACCAATGCTTTCTAGCTGATGTTTTAGTGACTTTTGAAAGTTGGTTGTGTTTTCACACTCGTGTTAGCATGAGACGGACTCTACAACCCACACAAGTGGCTCGGGTAGTGCAGCTTATCCAGGATGGATAAATATTCTAAAACAAAAAAAAAATCACATTGCACTATGACATATGGAGCGCCCACCAGGGCAGTGGGGATACTCGGTACCAGGCTGCCTCTGAGAGGGGCAGTGTCACGGCAGCAGGGTCCCGGTCCGTGGCCCTGGGCATCCAATAAAAGGGAATGATGATGAAAAAGGGGAAAAATAAAGAGTTTGTAATAAAGTGTTTGTGACGTCACCTGTTGTACTCGGCAATAAAGATGTTAGCCTACGCTGCAGATTCAGTCCACTGGGACAGTTGTTGATGCAGCCGAGTTGGTTCAGCCCTCCACAGGCAGGGTTATGTCCTAGGTTAGTTGAGATAGTAAAGATGATATTGGAGGTGAATGTGATGCAGGGCAGGTGACGCAGGAATAATTCAAAGGACACAGGGGAGTGCAATTTCCAATGCTTTACTCACAGTTCTTGTGTGCACAGATTCCCGCTTGGTGCCGTGTCATCCAGGCTAGGGGTCCAGCAAACTCCCAGGTAGATCAGGATACACCTTTGCAGGACTCCCTTCAATATGTTCCTTTCATGGCCATCTCACTGTGCTGACTTTCAGCCCTTCCTGTTCAACACCTCACAGTCAGTGTCCCGAGCCAGCAGCTGCAGACCCTGTCGGGTAACGTCCTCTCTGCGTGCCCTTGCTCCTATATGGCTGTCTTTTCAGCGAAGATAAATGTGCCTGTGGCTGAAGCACCTACAGGTGCCACTGCCTCCAGCTTGCTAGCTGAGTCTTGTGATTTCTCCACTAGTCTCGGGGGCCAGTACCCCACTGCAACCTGGTCCCTCCACTACTGGATTGGGCCCCATGGATGGATTGCTCATTATCCGTGCCCCTAGGAACCCTTCTGTCCTTCCAGAAGCTTCCATTTGTTTTCCTTTCTTACTTCTATCTTTCTGCATCTGGGGACAAGCTCCTTACAACTTGAGCTCCCCTCCTATTCTGACTCTACAGTCTCGTTCCCGCTCACTAAGCTCCACTCCCTTCCTTCTACTTTTCCACCCACTCTCCCAACACCCTTTACTACCCAGCCTGTGATGAGATCATCCTACCGTAGTGTACGTCCAAGGTTTCCTGCTGCTATAGTTTGTGTTGGGTGCAGGTGTTAGAGTCCTGGGTGGTGCTCCCTCCTTACCTGAGAGTGGGGTGCCACACCTCTAGATGAGGTGCTTTACCTCTGTGGTAACTGGACCCTCAGGGGTGCCACACATACAGTACAGACCAAAAGTTTGGACACACCTTCTCATTTAAAGATTTTTCTGTATTTTCAAAACTATGAATTAACACATGTGGAATTATATACTTAACAAAAAAGTGTCTAACAACTGAAATTATGTCTTATATTCTAGGTTCTTCAAAGTAGCCACCTTTTGCTTTGATGACTGCTTTGCATACTCTTGGCATTCTCTTGATGAGCTTCAAGAGGTAGTCTTCAAAGTCATCAAAGCAAAAGGTGGCTACCTAGAATATAAGACATAATTTCAGTTGTTACACACTTTTTTGTTAAGTATATAATTCCACATGTGTTAACCCCTTCCCGACCCATGACGCCTACGTAGGCGTCATGGTATAAATCATGTTCCTGCGGGTCGGGTGACCGGGATCACTGAAAGGTCACCCGCAGGCACAAGACCCTTTGTGCATCACCACAGTGGGGGTGGCTTAACCCCCACATGGCTACGATCGCTCTGATTGGCTGTTAAAAGTGAAACAGCCAATAAGAGCAATCTGTAATATTTCACCAATGCAATGCAATAGCATCTGCCATGGCTGGATACCGAGTTCCCACCCTCCCCACACCGAGTGACCACGGTGATCGGCTGCCGCCAAAGGATTCATGGCGGCAATCGGTCACCGCCGTTACTTTCTGCTGCCCTGGGCTCCGATCCTCTCCCCTCTGCTTTGGTCCGCTCCCCCCCGCCTTCCGATCACCCCCCTCTGCTCTTCTCACCTCTCCCGGTCTTCTGGCGCCCGTGGATCCGTCCCGGCATCCGTCCGGGACTCTTCATGGGCGCCACCATCTTGGAAAATGGCAGGCGCATGCGCAGTGCGCCCGCCGGCCGGCGCATACGCAGTGCGCCCTCTAGTGTAAAAAAATTTATTTTGATCACTGTGATACTCTCTCACAGTGATCAAAATAAAAAAACAGTATATTAAACGCCCCCTTTATCACCCCCATAGGTAGGGACAAATAATAAAATAAAGAATTTTTTTTTTCTATGCACACATTGCGTATTTTGCTGCGGATCCGCAGCGGATTTGGAAACCATGTACAGTACAATGTAAATAAATTGTAAAAAAAAAACGCTGTGCATATGCTGCGGATTTTTCTGTGCAGATTTGGTGCGGTTTTAAATCGGCAGCATGTCAATTCTTTGTGCGGATTCCACAGCGTTTTTACACCTATTCCATTATAGGTGTAAAACCGCAGGGCAAATCCGCACAAAAACCGCAGCAAAACCACAGTAAATCCGCAACGTGTGCACAGGCCCTTAATCCGCGCTAAATCCGCAGGTAAAACCCAGGTAATTTTACCTGCGGATTTAGCAAAATCCGCACAGAAAAATTGGCAAGTGAATCCGCAACGTGTGCACGGGGCCTTAGGGTTAGAGTTAGGCTGGGTTCATATTGCGTTATGGCAGTCCGTTAGATGAACTTCGTTACACCGCGGTATAACGCGGTGTAACGCAGTCCGTTAATGCAGCCCTTCACCCCCATTGTCGGGCGCATCGCGACGCATGCTGTAAAGCGGCATGCGTTCGCGAAGTGCCGTCATTCAGTGACGGAGCCTCGGACGCGGGCTGCAGCATCTGGGCTCCGTCACCGCTAGCACAGATGAATCATCTGCTGATTCATCTGCGCTAGCGGGTATAGCATAACGAGATCGCGTTATGCTATACCGTTACCAACCCGTCAACGCTATGTGTTGAACGGGCTGGTAAAACACAATATGAACCTAGCCTTAGGGTTACAGTTAGAACTAAGGTTAGGGTTAGCCTTAGGGTTAGCATTAGGGTTAGCATTAGGGTTAAAATTAGGGTTACGGTTAGAATTTGGGTTAGGGTTAGAATTAGGGTTAGGGTTGGAATTAGGGTTGGAAATAGGGTTAGGTTTGGAATTAGGGTTAGGGTTGGAATTAGGGTTGGGATTAGGGTTAGGTTTGTGGTTAGGGTTAGAGTTAGGATAAGTGTTAGGGGTGTTTTGGGGTTAGGGTTGGGATTAGGGTTAGGCTTGTGGTTAAGGTTATAGTTAGAGTTGGGATTAGGGTTAGGGGTGTGTTGGGGTTAGGGTTATGGTTAGGGTTTGGATTAGGGTTAGGGGTGTGTAGGGGTTAGGGTTGGGGTTAGGGGTGTGTTGGGGTTAGGGTTGGAGTTAGAATTGAGGGATTTCCACTATTTAGGCACATCAGGGGGTCTCCATATGCGACATGGCGCCACCATTGATTGCTGCAAATTTTGCGTTCAAAAAGTCAAACAGTGCTCCCTTTATTCCGAGGCCCGACGTGTGCCCAAAATGTGGTTTACCCCCACATATGGGGTATCAGAATACTCAAGAAAAATTGCACAACAACTCTGGGGGTCTAATTTCTCCTTTTACTCTTGGGAAAAAAAAATTGGGGACTAAAAAATTATTTTTGTGGAAAAAAAAAAAGATTTTTTTATTTTCATGGCTTTGCATTATAAACTTCTGTGATGAACTTGGAGATTCAAAGTGCTCACCACACATCTAGAGGAGTTCCTTGGGGATCTAGTTTCCAAAATGGGGCCACTTGTGGGGAGTTTCTACTGTTTAGGCACATCAGGAGCTCTGCCAACGTAACATGACGCTCGCAGACCATTCCATCAAAGTCGGCATTTCAAAACGTCACTTCCCTTCCGAGCCTCAACGTGTGCCCGAACAGTGGTTCCCCCCACATATGGGGTACCAGTGTACTCAGGACAACCTGTACAACAACTTTTGGGGTCCAATTTCTCCTGTTACCCTTGTGAAAATAAAAAATAGAGGCTAAAAAATCATTTTTGAGGAAAAAAATGATTTTTTTTATTTTCACTGCTCTGCGTTATAAACTTCTGTGAAGCACTTGGGGGTTCAGAGTGCTCACAACACATCTATATAAGTTCCATAAGGGGTCTAGTTTCTAAAATGGTGTCACATGTGGTTTTTGTTCACTGTTTAGGCACACAGGGGCTCTCCAAACGCGTCATGGTGTCCGCTCACGATTGGAGCTAGTTTTCCATTCAAAAAGTCAAATGGCGCTCCTTCCCTTCTGGGCCCTACCGTGCGCCCAAACAGTGGTTTATGACCACATATGAGGTATCTGTGTACTCAGGAGAAATTGCCCAACAAATTTTGGGATCCATTTTATCCTGTTGCCCATGTGAAAATGAAAAAACTGAGGCTAAAATAATTTTTTGTGAAAAAAAAGTACTTTCTTTTTTTACGGATCAATTTGTGAAGCACCTGGGGGTTCAAAGTGGTCACTATGCATCTAGATAAGTTCCTTGGTGGGTCTAGTTTCCAAAATGGGGTCACTTGTGGGGAGCTCCAATGTTTAGGCACACAGGGACTCTCCAAATGCGACATGGCAACCGCTAAATATTCCAGCATATTTTCCATTCAAAAAGTCAAATGGCGCTCCTTCCCTTCTGAGCCCTGCCGTGCGCCCAAACAGTGGTTTATGACCACATATGAGGTATCTGTGTACTCAGGAGAAATTGTCCAACAAATGTTAGGATCCATTTTATACTGTTGCCCATGTAAAAATGAAAAAAATTGATGCTAAATGAAAATTTTTGTTGGAAAAATTAAAATGTCCATTTTTTCCTTCCACGTTGCTTTTGTTCCTGTGAAGCACCTGAAGGGTTAATAATCTTCTTCAATGTAGTTTTGAGTAACTTGAGGGGTGCAGTTTTTTATAATGGTTTCACTTTTGGGTATTGTCTGCCATATAGACCCTCAAAGTGACGTCAAATGTGAGGTGGTCCCTAAAAAAAATGGTTTTGTAAATTTTGCTGTAAAAATGAGATATCGCTGGTCAACTTTTAACCCTTATAACTTCCTAACAAAAAAAAAATTTTGTTTCCAAAATTGTGCTGATGTAAAGTAGACATGTGGGAAATGTTATTTATTAACTATTTTGTGTCACATAACTCTCTGGTTTAACAGAATAAAAATTCTAAATTTGAAAATTGCAAAATTTTCAAAACTTTCGCCAAATTTCCATTTTTTTCACAAATAAACGCAAAAATTATCGAACTAAATTTACTACTAACATGAAGCCCAATATGTCATGAAAAAACAATCTCAGAATCACTAGGATCCGTTGAAGCGTTCCTGAGTTATTACCTCATAAAGGGACACTGGTCAGAATGGCAAAAAATGGCAAGGTCTTTAAGGTCAAAATAGCCTGGGTCATGAAGGGGTTAATTCATAGTTTTGATGCCTTCAGTGTGAATTTACAATTTTCATGGTCATGAAAATACAGAAAAATCTTTAAATGAGAAGGTGTGTCCAAACTTTTGGTCTGTACTGTATATAAACCAAACTCTCCAAGATACAGGATAGGCAAAGGAATGTATAAAGAAATAGATACTTTATTTAATACAAAATTCAAACAGTAATTTCAAAAAATTGATGAGGATGCCTCCTGTCAAAAAACAGGTCTAGTTCAACCAACTACACATGGTATCAATGAAATCAGTAACTGCAAAACCCAAAATTAATGCCACTCATTTAAATTCTCTGGGTCAAGAGTTCAATTGCCATTACTATGTTATATTTCTAAACTGCTCATGTGCAAAACATAAATCTAAAATGAAAAAGTATGGACAATATAATGACCCCTAGATATAAAGCTGCAAAGCGTCTGAGTGCATATAAACATTACCAGCCCCAAAAGGGCAAAAGGATCAGATAAAGAGCTAAAGATTGTCCTTACCATGTGGGGAGCCAAAATAGGACCTGCTTCCAATGCGCGTTTCGACGTATTCTGTGGAAGCATGGTTGAAAAGCAATGTCTGACTTTCATGTGTTCATTTTCATAAATTTTTCATTCATTATTACTTTTGTCAGATTCAAGTTATTTCTGTCACCATTGTGGGTTTTTCTGTCATTAAACGAGGGGTACCAACAATTTTGACCACATGTGTACATCATCCAACAGTACAATCTAAAAACAAGGCATCTAGCTTGCTCCTGAAAGCAGTCAAATGTTAAAAAAAAAGTTGTACACCAGTCTGCAGTTGAGATGAGCGACTTTGCCTTTTTTAGGGTCGAGTTGGGTTTCATGAAACCCGACTTTTTCAAAAGTCGAGTCGAACAAAATCGGCCAAATATCGTGAAAAGTCAGGGGTCCGACTGAAACACGAAACCCAATGCAACTCAATGGGGGAGCAAAGTCGGCAGGGAGTGGAGGACAGTAAACACACCTACAGTGCCCATTTCAATGCCAACTACATCAATTCGTATTACTTAAGCTTGGCAACCTTAATTTACTTTATAATAATAGTAACGCATTGAAAACTGGGGGTTATTTGGCTAAAGTTGTGGGAGGGGGCAGGGCTGTCTCCAGGTTTTCGTGGGCCCCAGGCGAAAGAGTGTCAGTGGGCCCCTTTAACACATACCACAATTCAAGATGCTCCGAAACGGCACAGAAATATAGGTTAAGTATAGTACAATGACAAATACTTCACTCCTTACATGACATGACTGATATCTATTTTAAAATCTACAATAGCTCAAAAACCGGACAGTATATTCCTCCATACGGTATTATGGCCATCACATAGTGCGCCATACAGAATAATGAACCCCATATATTGCTCCATACAGAATAATTGGTCCCATATAATGTTCCATACAGTATATCATGAGCTCCACATAATGCTCCAGTATATGATGGTCCCCATATAATGTGCCATAAAGTATAGGATGGTCCCCATAGAGTAGAATGAGCCCCACATATTGCTCCATACAGTATAATGAGTCGCATATAAAGCTCCATACAGTATATGATGGGCCCCATACATTGATCCATACAGAATGGGCTCCATATAATGCTCCATACAGAATAGGCCCCATATGTGCTCCATATGATGCTCCATACCCTATATGATGCCCCATAAATAATGAACCCCATATGATGCTCCAGTATTTGATGGGCCCCATGGATGATGCTCCAGTGTATGATGGGCCAATATAATGCTCCATATATAATGGGCCCCATTTATAATGCTCCAGTGTTTAATGGACCCCGTAGATGCTGCTCCAGTGTTTGATGTCCCCCATTTAGAATGCTCCAGTATATGATGGGCCCCATGGATGATGCTCCAGTGTATGATGGGCCAATATATTGCTCCATGTATAATGGGCCCCATTTATAATGCTTTAGTGTAAAATGGGCCTGTAGATGCTGCTCCAGTGTCTGATGTCCCCCATTTAGAATGCTCCAGTATATGATGGGCCCCATGGATGATGCTCCAGTGTATGATGGGCCAATATAATGCTCCATATATAATGGGCCCCATTTATAATGCTCCAGTGTATAATGGGCCCCATATATAATTCTCCAGTGTATAATGCTCCCCATATATTGCTCCATTAAAAAAAATGAAATACCTCTTCTCCCTGGGCATTGCTCTACTCTGGACTCCTCAGCATCGCCATCTACCAGCTCTCTGCACTTGGACTGTTCAGGCAGAGGGCATACAGACGTGACATCATCGCGCTCTCTGACCTGAATGTCACTGTCAGGAAACGCTGAAGACGTCACAGCGGTGGAACAGGGAGAGGTTAGTATTGCAAGTGCTGGGGCCCTGAGCAAGCAGGGGGGGCCCACTCATTGACGACGGCACTGGCACAGGGCCCCTCATAGTACGCCGGTGTGTCTGACAGTGTCTCCTTTTGCGTACTATGAGGGGCCCTGTGCCAGTGCCGTCGCCCACGAGTGGGCCCCCCCACCTGCTCAGGCACTGGGGCGGGTGCGCCAGGTGCTGACGCCGGCCCTGGGGGTGGGGCAGCCCAGTTAGGGAGGTGGAAAAACTGGCATATGTTGAGGTGTAGGCTGGATGTTCAGCAGCTGTAAATGGAGGAATTGGAGAAGTCGGAGGAAGAGGAGGACAAAGCGATCCATTTTGCTGGCAACCTATGTGTCATCAGGGGAAAGTGGTACAAAATCCTTTGAAACCCAGACATGGTTCATTTTTATGAAGGTGAGATC
This sequence comes from Oophaga sylvatica, assembly GCA_033576555.1. Classification (NCBI taxonomy): domain Eukaryota; kingdom Metazoa; phylum Chordata; class Amphibia; order Anura; family Dendrobatidae; genus Oophaga; species Oophaga sylvatica. Next base: position 274,531,909 of record JARQOD010000004.1, read on the forward strand.
ACCAACATTTTGGGTCGGCAGCCGGGTCCTTCTTTCTGTCAGGATTGACCAGCAGGACTGAAGACTCTTTCTGATAGCACACTACCAGCAGGGCAAGCAATCTCCTGTAAGGCATATTGTGCCAATTCAGGCCAGGTGTCCAGTTTACAGGCCCAGTAGTCAAAGGGGAATGATCTGTGAGGGAGAACATCGATAGGGGAGGAGAGGTAATTTTGAACCATTGTTGACAACTGCTGTCTCCTGTCTGTTTTAATCGATTCAGTATTAACAGTCGTGTGAGCGGTACTTGAGAAATCAGTCCACAACATGGTCATGAAACCACTGTCTCCAATGCCACTTCAGCTGTGTGCACCATGAACACCTCTTCCATTTGGTCCACTACGGCTCGTGGTAGAACCTGCACCGCTGCTGTGTGCTGGGAATGCCTCTAACAAACGGTTTACAAGAGTTGTTTGTTCGCCAATATTAGCTCTAGGTTCTCCTCTGGCATGATGTTCTGTAATTTGCCTTTATAGCATGGATTGAGGATGCTGGCCAACAAGTAGTCGTAATCCTTCATCATTTTGGCAATGCAGGGGTCCTTTTTTAGGATGCGCAACACAATCACACATGTGGGCCAATGTTCCAGGTTCAATGAAGCACTGCCAGTGGTGGGTGGAGGAGCACTTTCTGCCAAATCCACATCCCTCCAGTCACGCACAAACCCTGTACCTGACCTTGGCAAGCCAACATTTTTGCTTTCCCCCTGACAAGCATCCTCCTCCCCAAAATAATCATCCCCCTCATCCTCCTCCTCTTCCTCTTCTTCCTCCACCTTGTCCAGGACAGTTCCCTGAGCAGACAATGGCTGACTGTCATCAAGGCTTCCCTCTTCCTCCTCCTCTTCCTCCTCCGCTGCAGACGCCTGATTCTTAATGTGCGTCACAGTTTGCATGAGCAGACGCATAAGTGGGATGCTCATGCTTATGATGTCGTCGTCTGCGCTTACCAGCCGTGTGCATTCCTCAAAACAATGAAGGACTTTACAGAGGTCTTTCATCTTTGACCACGGCACACCCGACAACTCCATGTCTGCCCTCAAACTGCCTGCCCGTGGATCCTCCCTTAAATGCATTACAGCCTGCCTCTGTTCACACAGCCTCTCAACCATGTGCATGGTGGAGTTCCACCTTGTTGCAACGTCTATGATTAGGCGGTGCTTGGGGAGGTGGAGCGATCGCTGCAGCCTCTGCATATGACTAGAGTCTACAGGCGAGCGACGGATGTGCGAGCACAGTCTTCGAACCTTATGGAGCAGGGCTGTTAACTCTGGATAATTACTTAGGAAGCACTGCACCACCAGGTTCAAGGTGTAAGCCAGGCAATGTATGTGTCTGAGTTTTGCCAGGGCTATGGCCGCCACAAAATACGGCCGTTATCACTGACTACCTTGCCTGGCTCAAGATGTAGACTGCCCAGCCATGACTCAGTTTCTCGCTGCAAGTAGTCAGCCAGTATCTCCGCGGTGTGTGTGTTCTCGTCCAAAGACATCATCTTTAAAACAGCCTGCTGACGCTTACCACTAGCTGTTCGATAGTGGAACACCCTCGTGTGCAACACTGGCAGCTGCGGATGGAGTGCTCGTGCGACTGCGCTCTGTCGATGAGCTTTCGCTTCTGGAGGAGGAGGAGAAGGAGGAGGGTCGAACGCCTACAGCCAACTGTTTCCTATACCGTGGGCTAGGAAGCACTGTCCCCCGCCGCTGTCCCCTGTGGAACCTTCATCCACCACATTAACCCAGTGTGCAGTGATGGACACGTAACGGCCCTCGCAATGCCTAGTGGCCCATGCATCTGTTGTGAGGTGCACCTTTCCACTCACTTATTGTTTGAGTGCATGGACAATGCGGTCTTACATATGCAGGTGGAGGTCAGGGATGGCTTTTCTAGAAAAGAAGTGCCGACTGAGTAGGTCATAGTGTGGGACACTGTAGGCCATGAGCTCTCGGATCGCTGCGCTTTCAACCAAACCTAAGGGCATCATCTCTAATGAGATCAGTTTGGCAATTTTGGCGTTCAAAGCCATTGTAAGCGGATGAGAGGAACGGTACTTTCTTGCCCTACTCAGAGTGTCTGCTAGGGTGAGCTGGACTTGAGAGCTGCATATGGGGGAACTAGCGGTGGACATGATGGACTGAGAGGGGGTTGGTGATGGTGATGGCCTAGATTCAGTCTTTCGTTGCAAAAACATTGTGATTCCCTGACTGCTTTGTCCTTGTGACGACACCTCAACATTTCTTGCTGGTGTTGTGCTAACCGGTGGGCTTACAGTGGGGGAAGCGATGGAGCGTTGCTGGCTACCTTCTGTCGGAGCAGGTGCACATGTGCTACCTGAAGTTTTGTAGTCCGTCCATGCTTGCAACTGCATGGTCATTAAATGTCTAAGCATGCAACTGGTATTCAAATTTCGAAGATTTTTCCCTCTGCTAAAGGTCCTTCCGCACTTCTTACAGATAACCTTTGCCTCATCATTAGGATTTTGGTCAAAAAAGTGCCACACTGCACTCTTCCTACTATGGTATAAATTTTCAGGGCTTGCACGCTGTGCTAATTGGACCGTCTGGCCAAGCTGTCCTGCAACTCTTTTTGTTTTTTTAACACGTGTTTGGACAGCTACAGGCCTGCCAGATAACCGCTGCTGCAATGTCGATGCCTGCTGCGGATCCTTCTCCTCTTCTGAGCTATTGCCAGCGGCACCCTCTTCCCCAATGGATGCCAAACCGGGTTAACAACTGGATCATCCATCACCTCCTCTTCAATTTCATCTGCACCTTCCTCTCTGTCACCGTGTAAAGTGGTATAGTATGCGGGGAGTGGCACCTGAGTTTCATCAGGGTCAGATTCTGGCTCAGTAGACTGCGAGGGCAATGTAGTGCTGTGGGTCAATGTACCAGCAGAATCATCTAGCAGTGGCTGTGCATCAGTACACTCTATGTCAGATTCATATTGGACTGGGGAATTCAGGATTTGACTTGATAACCCAGGCATGGTATGTGAAAAGAGCTTCATGGAGTAATCTGAAGTGTTTGCTGCCGCATCCTTCACTTTTGGTGGGGGTGAAGGACACAAGGAAAGGTATTGTTCCTGACCAGGAGCCTGCACTGACGACTCAGTGCTTGCATTTTTTGAAACTTCAGAAGAGGAGGCGATAGAGCTGGAGGCTGTTTCGGCAATGTTAGCCAAAACCTGTTCCTGATGCTCCGGCTTTAAAAGAGGTTTACCTACTCCCAGAAAAGGGAGCCTTCCAGGCCTTCTTGAGCCAGACGATGACGATGGCTCAACACCTCCTGCCTTTGGTGCTATTGTGCTTTTGGCACTTCCAGCAGATGCACCACCACCACCATCAGTACCAGCTGGCCCCCCACGCCCACGTCCGTGGCCTCTTTCACCATGCTTCCTCATTTTTGGGAAAATGTACCCAAAATACCAGCTGATATATGGTACTGTATCATAAGCGTACAGCAGTATACAGTCTAGGGATAATTGTAAATCTCAGTACCGTATATACTCATGTATAAGCTGACCCGTGTATAAGCCGACCCCCCTAATTTTGCCACAAAAAACTTGGAAAACGTATTGACTCGCGTATAAGCCTAGGGTGAAAAATGATTATGTCCCCATATGCTCCATAGATTAGGCCCCCATAAACTGCACAGATTATGTCCCCGTATGATCCACAGATTATGCCCCATATGCTCCCCTGATTATGCCCCCGTATGACCCACAGATTATGCCCCCATATGCTCCACAGATTATGCCCCCATATCCTCCAGATTATTCCCCCCTATGCTCTCCAGATTATGCCCCATATGCTCCAGATTATGCCCCCATATGCTCCAGATTATGCCCCCATATGCTGCACAGATTATGCCCCCATATGCTCCAGATTATGCCCCCATTTGCTCCAGATTATGCCCCATATGCTGCACAGATTATGCCCCCGTATGATCCACAGATTATGCCTCCATATGCTCCAGATTAGGCCCCCATATGCTGCACAGATTATGCCCCATATGCTCCAGATTAGGCCCCCATATGCTGCACAGATTATGCCCCCATATGATTCACAGATTATGCCCCCATATGCTCCAGATTATGCCCCCATATGCTCCACAGATAATGTCCCATAGTATACGTCCCTTATGCTGCCGCGCTGCTGCTGCAAAAAAAAAAAATGACATACTCACCTCTCGTCGCTGGGGGCCAGATGCAGGCGGTGACACTGGCGCACTATGGGGGCCTGGTGCCGGTGTCACCGCTCGCTCAAGACTCCGACACCTGAGATATTTACCTGTCACCGGACCGGTCCACCGCTGCGCACTGCTCCCTCTTCCGGGTCCTCGGCAGTGAACGATCAGGCAGAGGGCGCGGCGCGCACTAACGACGTCATCGAGCCCTCTGCCTGAACATTCACAGCCAGAGGAGTCGGACGAGGGAGCAGCGCAGCCGTGGAACGGGACAGGTAAATATCGCTATACTCAACCCTCTGCGTCTCTGCAGCCTCTCCTCTTCTCCCGGCGGTCTCCGCAGCTCTTCCGTCCTACAGCGGTCACGTGGTACCGCTCATTAAAGTCATGAATATGTGCATATTCATGACTTTAATGAGCGGTATCATGTGATCGCTGCAGGAAGGAGCCGGAGATCGTGGGAGAAGCCGAGAGGGGGACTTTCAGCCCTAAAAGATGGGCTGAAAATCTCGGCTTATACACAAGTATATACAGTATATATTTCAATAGTCAGACACAGACGCTCTCAGGCTCAGTATGGATTAGACAAGAATATAAAAGCTGAAAAAGGGTATTGTATGACCAGATACCAGGTATATATAGTATAGTGAAAATATTGTAAACCTCCGTATATATTTCAGGAGTCAGACACAGATGCTCTCAGGCTCAGTATGGATTAGACAAGAATATAAAAAGCTGAAAAAGGGTACTGTATCAGCAGATACCAGGTATATATAGTATAGTGAAAATATTGTAAATCTCCGTATATATTTCAGGAGTCAGACACAGACGCTCTCAGGCTCAGTATGGATTAGACAAGAATATAATTAGCTGAAAAAGGGTAATGTTTCAGAAGATTACAGCTGGATACAGTCTAGGGGTAATTGTAAATCTCCGTATATGTTTGCGGAGTAACAGACAGTTGCTCACAGGCTCAGTATGGATTAGACCAGAATATAAAAAGCAGATCCGCAAGACATAATCACACATGTGGGCCAATGTTCCAGGTGTCAATGATGCACTTACAGTGGTGGGTGAAGGAGGACTTTCTGCCAAAAAGGGTACAGTATCACAAGCGTACAGCTGTGATACAGTCTAGGGGTAATTGTAAATCTCCGTATATATTTCAGGAGTCACACACAGACGCTCACAGGCTCAGTATGGATCACACCAGAATATAAAAAGTAGAAAAAGGGTAATGTTATAGAAGCGCACAGCTGTATACAGTGTTGGGGTAATTTTAAATCTCCGTATGTATTTCCAGAGTCAGACACAGACTCTCACAGGCTCAGTATGGATCACACCAGAATATAAAAAGTAGAAAAAGCGGTACTGTATCACTAGATACCAGGTATATATAGTATAGTGAAAATATTGTAAATCTCCGTATATATTTCAGGAGTCAGACACAGACGCTCTCTGGCTCCGTATGGATTAGACAAGAATATAAAAGCTGAAAAAGGGTACTATATCACCAGATACCAGTTGTATATAGTATAGTGAAAATATTGTAAATCTCCCTATATTTCAGGAGTCAGACACAGACACTCACAGGTTCAGTATGGATTAGACAAGAATATAAAAAGCTGAAAAAGGGTACTGTATCACAAGTGTACAGCTGTGATACAGTCTAGGGGTAATTGTAAAACTCAGTATATATTTCAGGAGTCACACACAGATGCTCACAGGCTCAGTATGGATCACACCAGAATATAAAAAGTAGAAAAAGGGTAATGTATTAGAAGCGTACAGCTGTATACAGTGTTGGGGTAATTTTAAATCTCCGTATATATTTCCAGAGTCACACACAGACTCTCACAGGCACAGTATAGATCACACCAGAATATAAAAAGTAGAAAAAGGGTAATGTATCAGAAGCATACAGCTGTATACAGTGTTGGGGTAATTGCAAATTTCCGTATATATTTCCGGAGTAACACACAGACGCTCACAGGCTCAGTATGTAGTAGACAAGAATATAAAAAGCAAAAAAGGCTAATGTATCCTAAGATATTAGTTTGTATACAGTGTAGGGGTAATTGTAAATCTCTGCATATATTTCCGGAGTAACACACAGACGCTCTCTCAGTATGGATTTGACCGTAATTCAGAAGGCAGAAAAACGGTACTGTATCAGAAGATACCAGCTGTATACGGTTTTGGGGAAAATTTAAATCTCCGTATATATTTCCGGAGTCACACATAGACGCTGTCTTAGTTTGGATTTGACCGTAATACAGAAGGCAGAAAAACTGTACTGTATCAGAAGATACCAGCTGTATACGGTTTTGGGGAAAATTGAGATCTCCGTATATATTTCCGGAGTCACACACAGATAGTCAGCATGTATTTGTCCGTGATACCAGCCGGTACACGGTAGTGTGTGAGGAGCATACAGCTCTATACGGTGTGGGAAAAAATTAACGCTCAGTAACTGTGCAGAAAAAAAGAATAAAAGTATTAGTGCTGTGTAGGTGCTGTGTAAAAAGCAGTCTGCAAAGCAGTGTACAGTACACACAGCAATACAGCTAGCAGGTAGCCTAATAATCAGCTCTGCTGCTGCACACAAGAAATTCCTCCCCTGTCACTGGCAGGCAGCCTAATAATCAGCTCTGCTGCTGCACACAAGAAATTCCTCCCCTGTCACTGGCAGGCAGCCTAATTACCAGCGCTGCTGCCCACAACAAAATCCTCCCCTGTCACTGAACACTAACTGTACAGCACAATCGCTATCAGCACAAGCACAGAATAACTTTTTTTTCCCTGCCTAACTCTCTCCCTACTGAGAAACTACGCTAAGATCGGCAGAAGCAAAATGGCGGTCGGCGGTCAGGGCTTTTATAGCCACTGTGACGCCACATCACTGCAATGCCCTTCTCTAAGATGGTGGTGGCCGCTGCCCATGTCATCTCGTTGCCCACAGTGTGCGTCCTTGCTTATTGGCTGAGAAAAGGCGCCTGCAAGCATTATTGGAAAACTGATTTTGGCGCTCGGGTCGACGACCGCATGACCGACCTCACGCTATGGTAGGGTTTCGCTAAGCGAAACCCGACTTTGGCGAAAGTCGTCGATTTTTTAATCTGACCGACCTGTTTCGCTCAACTCTAGTCTGCAGTCATTCATGGATGGTGATATCCATCTTATGGTAGAACTGATTTGTGACCGCAAACGCACAGTAGCTGCACAGGAATAGTACTTGCCAACTGACTAAGTAACCACTACCTTCATTTTGTAGACCGTTAAAACATATTCTTATCTTTCTTGGTCACAAATGATTCCATACTTTTCCTTTTCTTTAATCATTTCATTTGACCATCTAATATATTTTTAAAGCATTCCAACACTTTCTTAAGTAAGTTATTATACTGCAGGACTAGTGATTTTTGAAAATCACCCTATTAGCGATTTTTGCCTGTAACCAGCAACACGGACCAGTCAAAATCTGTGCTGAGTGAAAGTATAGGTATGCTTTAATATTTCCAGCCTTCCTCTACGCTATAAGTTATTTTGCATTAGTGAATGCAGACAGTGACATTTGACTAAAGGGTATGCCACACTAAACAATATCGCTAACGGGATCGCTAAAAAACGTCACTATTTAGCGATCCCGTTAGCGATATTGTTCAGTGCGGCAGCTTCCAGCGACGAGCTTCCTGCTGTGATCTCGCTCGTCGCTGGAATCGTTCCGGACCCTATTTTCTCGTCGGCGCTCCCGCTGGGTAAGTATTTAATCGCTGTGTGGCACCTTTTCTTAGCGATTTAGCGGTACTTTTGTACCGCTAAAGTCGTTAAGAAGATCGCTAACGGCGATAGCGTCGTTAACTATATCGCTAAATGTGGCAGCATTTAGCGATATAGAAACAATCCCGCTAGCGATCGCATTAGTATGCGTCGTTATCGTGATCGCTAGCGGGATTGTTTAGTGTGGCAGTACCTTAATACTACAACACCTTCCTTATCTTTTGTGGTTGAATTCACACTTTCTAAATCGTGTGATTCTACTTCGTAATATGCTTCGATGTCTCATGAAGGTGAGAGGTAAAGTTACACATCTACTGATAATGATTCCTTGTAACTTTATTTCTATATTTTGCAGCTTTTCAGAAATAAAGTAATAAAAAAGTAAGATTATGAATATCAAAAAGGACTCTCAGTTTCTGCACATAGTGATAACCTTGTAGATGATCGCAAAGAAAGCAAAGTAGCAAAATACAGTGAAAGTACAATGAGCAATGCTAAAGAATAGTAAGTAAAGTTGTACATAGTACATTGAACCTGTTATTCCCTTGACATTGTTCTCCATTCTTGCATTTTCAGACCCCGTAACTGACATTTTTTACTACAAACTAAATTACCCAGAAGCAGGGGAGGCTTTTGCTCATGTTTGGCTCACAAACTGCTGTGTGTAGTTGATTGGCAGAGGAAGAACTGTAGCTCTAGAGCAAGGCGTGTTTGGTAACTGCGCATGCATGACCTGTTAAGGGTATGCCACACTAAACAACATCGCTAACGGGATCGCTAAAAAAACGTCACTATTTAGCGATCCCGTTAGCGATGTTGTTGTGTGCGGCATCTGCCAGCGACGAGCTTCCTGCTGTGATCTCGCTCGTCGCTGGAATCGTTCCGGACCCTATTTTCGTCGCTGGCGCCCCGCTGGTAAGTATCTAATCGCTGAGTGTGGCACCTTTTTTAGCGATTTAGCGGTACTTTTGTACCGCTAAAGTCGTTAAGGAGATCGCTAACCGCGATAGCGTCCTAACGACATCGCTAAAATAGGTAGCTACTAGCGATATAGAAACAATCCCGCTAGCGATCTCATTAGTATGCGACGCTAACGAGATCGCTAGAGGGATTGTGTAGTGTGGCAGTACCTTTAGACCAAGTGCTAATGGAGGAAGCAACAAAGGCCAACAAGAAACAATTGGAAGTGGTATTTTGGGGGTCTGATCTGTAAAGATGACATAAATATTCACTAGATCTTTACAACATTCATAAGAAGGTGATATGCCACATTTACAATGAGAAACCTTTGAACAGAAAGGAAGGAAACAAGGGAAACACTGCTATCCTGTCACAGTTCTGCATCACAAATGTATCCTATGTGGCTTCAGTTCTTTGTCTCTGATCCATTGCTCCCGCCATTAGATAGGGCTCAAAGTTGAACAAGTGAATGTGATAAGACTTTCCTCTCTGCAAAGCCAGAGTCTTCTTGGCAGATGTAGCCTGCATTAATGAAATCACAGTGGGGAAGAATGATTCTTTTATAATAGCCTATGTTGCATTATATAAGGTGAAAAAAAAAGTATTGAGAAATAAAAGATGTTTCACCAGGATGCAAGACACAAAGTCAAAGGTAGCTGAACAGTCTTTGAAATTTAAGAAAGTATATAAATGCATAAATACTGTAGGGATTCAAGCTCTCTGGCAGCTGTTAGGGTACACACAGGAAAATGTTCTTGTGTCAAACAGTGTAAGATTTATTATATTTCATAAACTTACACAGCACTCAAATGAAAAGAAACAACAGCCTTTTTTCGCACAAACAATTAACAGAACAATCCTCTCACTGGGTAAGCAAAATATTTCAAAACAGTCTCACCCATTCAGTTTTGCATCCACCATTAATGGTCTTATCCCTGTCCAAACATCACAGACAGTGGGCTGGAATGTATAGGAGGGATCTTTTCCACCCAGGCTTTTTTGGTCCCTCCTAGATCCCAGCCCCAAAACCTGGTCCACTAAAAAAAATCATATCAGTAACCTGTTGTTACTGTTGCACTTCTTTCGGAACTTTCATCACTGAGGCAAGTCACCTCGGTAACACATACCTGCCATCCAGTACTTTACCACCTACTTCCCTACATACCCCCTCTGCCCAAAGCTGGGAGACTGGACACCTTCTGCCACCAAATAATAAACCGTTGACAGGAAATTAGCATTCAAATATAGCTTTCTGGGTCTATGTACTACATAAAAATTACTATCCTGCAGAGTCAAAAAACATCCAGTTACCCAGGCATTGTTCCCTTCTTTCTCCTTCATCCACCTTAATCCGACACCAGCATAAACCTTCAGCTGAACAGGTAGTATGAGAGAGCAATCTGCAGCGGCTGTTGCTGTACAAATTGCTGCTGTTGCAACTGCTGGATCAACAGTTTCTTGTTGGGTCTGCTGCTGCTGCATACTGACCTGGACCAGTTGCTTAACAAGCTCCTCCATGCTTTCAGACCATGTTTGAACTGCTGTAGCTGTCTTTACCCAGGACATTCAGTCTTTTACACTGCAATCACTTATGTTCTCTAGGACTTCATGTCCATATCAACATTAACTGTAGGGATTCAAGCTCTCTGGCACACACAGGCACTGGGTTCTTGTGCTAAACTGTGTAAGATTTTTCATTATTACTTCATAAACTTCCACAGCACTCAAATAAAAAGAAACAACAGACATTTCCAGCACAAATGAATAACAAGTCTTCTCACTGGGTAAGAAAAATATTTCAAAAAGATTTCACCTATTCAGTTTTAAATCCACTTCTTATGCTCTTGCAGAGACTGTCCCGCATAAACAGTCTTTAGATGAGCAAACACTGGGCTGGAATGTATGGGAGGTAACATTCCCACCCAGGCTCTTTTAGTCTGTCCTAAATACAAAACCCAAAATCCAGTCCACTCAAAATCCTCTCAGCAGCCTGTTGTTACTGGTGTACTTTCTTCCACGACTTACATCACCGAGGTGGCTGACACATAACTGCCATCCAGTACTCTACTTAATGCTTCCCTGTAATGCTTAACAACACCGAAAAATGTAAGAACGTTTTTTAAAGGTGGTACAGAACACAACGTTAATAAAATTTAAACATACAATTGCAAGAGGGCTTAAGCTTAAATAAGCAAATCAAAAAGTGCCACATAGTGTAATTTCTCACCCAAGGGACTAAGTGGACACAGTGAATACTGAGAACATGTACATAAATACACATGTGGTCAGAATTGTTGGTACCCCTCGTTTAATGACAGAAAACCCCACAATGGTGACAGAAATAACTTGAATCTGACAAAAGTAATAATAAATCAAAAATCTATGAAAATGAACAAATGAAAGTCAGACATTGCTTTTCAACTATGCTTCCACAGAATTTTTTAAAAAATAAAACTCATGAAATAGGCCTGGACAGAAATAATGGTACCCCTGAAAATAATGTGACAAAAGGGACATATTAAATCAAGGTGTGTCCACTAATTAGCATCACAGCTGTCTACAATCTTGGAATCAGTGAGTGGGCCTGTATAGATGGCTACAGATACTCACTGTGCTGTTTGGTGACATGGTGTGTATCACACTCAACATGGACCAGAGGAAGGGAAGAAAAGAGTTGTCTCAGGAGATTAGAAAGAAAATTATAGACAAACATGTTAAATGTAAAAGTTATAAGACCATCTCCAAGCGGCTTGATGTTCCTGTGACTACAGTTGCACATATTATTCAAAAATATTTAGACTTGAGAGTCCTCAGTGGTTGATACCTTTTAATGGCTAACTGAAAACATGGTAACAAATTGCAAGCTTTCGAGACTACTCAGGTCTCTTCATCAGGCGAAGACTAATACAAAATCTGAAGAATCACATATTTATACACAACAGGATACAGGAATAATGCAATAGGTAAGACAAGTGACGTGAAGCAGAATAGTCATTATTCTGCTTCACGTCACTTGTCTTACCTATTGCATTATTCCTGTATCCTGTTGTGTATAAATATGTGATTCTTCAGATTTTGTATTAGTCTTCACCTGATGAAGAGACATGAGTAGTCTCGAAAGCTTGCAATTTGTTACCATCTTTTCAGTTAGTCATTAAAAGGTATCAACCACTGAGGACTCTCAAGTCTAAATATTTTTCTATCTACTGGCTAACACGGTACGAAGATACACATATTTCCTATAACATATTATTCAGAAATTTAAGCTCCATGTGACTGTATCCAACCTCCCTGGACGTGGCCACAGGAGGAAAATTGATGACAAAGCAAAGAGACGGATAATATGAATGGTAACAAAAGAGCCAAGAAATACTTCGAAATCAGGGGTGGGGAACCTCAGGCCCCAGGGCCATTTACGGCCATCGATGACCTTTTATCCGGCCCCCGGGCAGATTCTCAGGAACCGCATTCTTGGGCAGGGAGCTGTATTTTGATTGCCACCGGTTCATTAATTTCTTCTTGCTCTGTTTGCACATACAAGCAGTGTTCACTACTGAACACTGAAGGGCATGCAATGAAAGATTATGTCCTGACACCAGTGATAGAGTCAGGATGTACTTTGTGGGCGGAGTTTATGCGGCCCCCGAAGGATGGAATAAATGGCCCTTGGCAAAAAAAAGGTTCCCCACCTCTGTTCTAAATAGATTAAAGGTGAACTTCAAGCTCAAGGAACATCAGTGTCAGATCGCACCATCTGTCGTTGTATGAGCCAAACTGGACTTCATGGGAGATGACCAAGGAGGACTTTAGTCTGAAAAGAGGATTCATAGGTTCCCATGCAGACAGACTTTTCTAAAGCGAGGATAGGCATTAGTTAGGGACCTGATATACGAGAAGAGCCTTGACGTGGCTATCAGGCTCACATAATTTGGCCATCTTATGCGCTAAGACTTCTCAATTTTTCATATTTCTAAGGTAATGATGTAATTCATTTTTCATATTTTTCATATTTCGTGTTTGCAAGCTATAGCGCTACAGTGTGCTACCTTTTCTTCTTGTATGTATATGAGTTGGTGACTCTAGGTTTAGCACCTGTTCACACTGAATCTAAGTTTGGATGTGCCGGTCAGTTTTTTGATATGTATTCATTTACCTTCTGCCTGAGCACTCCACCTGGTGGTCACAGGCCTTTTAATTACAGCAGGTTCATCACCCCTCCACAGAGATGTAGATTTTAGTCTGAAAAGAGGATTCATAGGTTCCCATGCAGACAGACTTTTCTAAAGCGAGGATAGGCATTAGTTAGGGACCTGATATACGAGAAGAGCCTTGACGTGGCTATCAGGCTCACATAATTTGGCCATCTTATGCGCTAAGACTTCTCAATTTTTCATATTTCTAAGGTAATGATGTAATTCATTTTTCATATTTTTCATATTTCGTGTTTGCAAGCTATAGCGCTACAGTGTGCTACCTTTTCTTCTTACTTGTCTTACCTATTGCATTATTCCTGTATCCTGTTGTGTATAAATATGTGATTCTTCAGATTTTGTATTAGTCTTCGCCTGATGAAGAGACATGAGTAGTCTCGAAAGCTTGCAATTTGTTACCATCTTTTCAGTTAGTCATTAAAAGGTATCAACCACTGAGGACTCTCAAGTCTAAATATTTTTCTATCTACTGGCTAACACGGTACGAAGATACACATATTTCCTATAACATATTATTCAGAAATTTAAGCTCCATGTGACTGTATCCAACCTCCCTGGACGTGGCCACAGGAGGAAAATTGATGACAAAGCAAAGAGACGGATAATATGAATGGTAACAAAAGAGCCAAGAAATACTTCGAAATCAGGGGTGGGGAACCTCAGGCCCCAGGGCCATTTACGGCCATCGATGACCTTTTATCCGGCCCCCGGGCAGATTCTCAGGAACCGCATTCTTGGGCAGGGAGCTGTATTTTGATTGCCACCGGTTCATTAATTTCTTCTTGCTCTGTTTGCACATACAAGCAGTGTTCACTACTGAACACTGAAGGGCATGCAATGAAAGATTATGTCCTGACACCAGTGACAGAGTCAGGATGTACTTTGTGGGCGGAGTTTATGCGGCCCCCGAAGGATGGAATAAATGGCCCTTGGCAAAAAAAAGGTTCCCCGCCTCTGTTCTAAATAGATTAAAGGTGAACTTCAAGCTCAAGGAACATCAGTGTCAGATCGCACCATCTGTCGTTGTATGAGCCAAACTGGACTTCATGGGAGATGACCAAGGAGGACACCATTGTTGAAAAAAATCATAAAAAAGCCAGACTGGAATCTGCCAAACTACATGTTGACAAGCCACAAAGCTTCTGGGAGAATGTCCTATGGACAGATAAGACAAAAATGGAACTTTTTGGCAAGGCACATCAGCTCTATGTTCACAGACAGAAAAATGAACATATCAAGAAAAGAACACTGTCTCTACTGTGAAACATGTAGGAGGCTCTATTATGTTCTGGGGCTACTTTGCTGCATCTGGCACAGGGTGTCTAGAATCTGTGCAGGGTACAATAAAATCTCAAGACTATCAAGGGATTCTAGAGAGAAATGTGCTGCCCAGTGTCAGAAAGCTTGATCTCAGTCGCAGGTCATGGGTCTTGCAACAGGATAATGACCCAAAACACACAGCTAAAAACACCCAAGAATGGCTAAGAGGAAAACACTGGACTATTCTGAAGTGGCCTTCTATGAGCCCTGACATAAATCCTGTTGAGCATCTTTGGAAAAAGCTGAAACATGCCGTCTGGAAAAGGCAACCTTCAAACACGAGACAACTGGAGCAGTTTGCTCTTGAGAAGTGGGCCAAAATACCTGTCGAGAGATGCAGAAGTCTCATTGACAGTTACTGGAATGGTTTAATTGCAGTGATTGCCTCAAAAGGTTGTGCAACAAAATATTAAGTTAAGGGTACCATCATTTCTGCCCAGGCCTATTTCATGAATTTTATTATTTTTTTTAAGTTCTGTGGAGGTGTAGAAAAGGGAACCAGGCAGCAAATGCTGCTGAAGCACCAAGTCCGGAACTGCTGGGGCTGAACCTCCTGTTGCAGGGGAAGGAAATTGAGGATGGATGAGACCCATGACCTGCAGAGAGGGGGCTTGGTGAGTCAGAGGAGTATAAGTAGGTTTGTGAGGGAAAAGAGAGGGGGCTTCCCACCGGAGGGTAGAGTGAGAGAGGACCTGCGCTAGGCCGCTCAGTAGTGTTAAGGGTCGGGTTCAGTAAGGACCCGGGGAGCGTCGGCGAGAGTGCAGGTCAGAGCATAGCGAGTGGGAGTTTGTTGGGAAAGGCTCCGGGCCGCAGAGCACAGATACAGGATGGGCGCAGTAAAGACTCATAAGTACCAGCAGGATTGCAGGGAGATGCGCACCGGGCAGAGCGTTTCAGTGCGAATATCCAGGTGACGGCAGCTGCTCAGAGGCACATACACCAATTGGAATATTGCGGAGAGCTTCACTCTTCAGCTCAGCAGTTAGATGGACTAGGGGCTCAGCGGGCAAAACCGGTGACGGCCCGCTGCTGCCAGAAGTGAGACCGTGTGTTGTTCGAGGACACCTGAAGATGCTGCACCGGCCTCCGCCGGTTTCTCATCACCTGTTAGACCTCCAGAGAGTAATGGACAGCGGAGCTACGATAAGTTAAACCTGACATAAAGACTGTATAGTTGAATAGCAGTTATACTGTTTACTCTGGATCCTCATTTCCCTGTCATCTCCCTGAGAGTACTGTTAAGTAAATCATAGTTAACTCCTGCTCCGCGCCTCTGTGTCACTGCATCCAAGTACCTGTGTTACAGAAGCATGGTTGAAAAGCAATGGCTGACTTTCATTTGTTCATTTTCCTAGATTTTTGATTTATTATTACTTTTGTCAGATTCAAGTTATTTCTGTCACTATTGTGGGTTTTTCTGTCATTAAACGAGGGATGTCAACAATTTTGACCACATATGTATATTCTTTCATTTGTAGAAAAAATGACAACAGAAATAAAAAAAAACTGATGCCGCTTGTGTGAGAAACGCAGGAACAGATATCCAGCATACATGAGTAAAAGTACACCAGATGTATACAACATAAAATATCTATTTAAATATCTTTAAATGTAATAGTGCAAACAATAAAGTACAGTCATGGCCAAAAGTTTTGAGAATGACACAAATATTAATTTTTATGTTCAATAGTTTTTTATTGAAAATTTTTTGGTTATTGCATGTACAATAAAGCATATAACTGGGCCTACAGGAGACCATACGTTGTAAAACAGTAAAAATAAACAAAACAAGACATGGACTAACTAGGTATACAAACAATAAACATAAGGAAAGGATTTGGTAATAGGAAGGAAGGGGAGGTAATATCGGTAAGGAGAACCATTTCTTGCGTTTCGTTTAGAGATCACTTAAGGGTGACCTGTTGAGACAGGATGTAATGAGTCTTTGCAATATTTGGACCATGGGGCCCAAGTGCGGTTGCATAGTGTTACGCAATTATTGCGGATAGCATATAAAAATTCCAGTGCGTGATGTTCTTTAAGTCGAGATGTCAGCTCAAGCATCGATGGTGTGGAAGCAGTTTTCCAGCGTTGGGCTAACATTACTTTAGCTACCATTAGAGTGTGTGCTACAAACCTGCGGAATTCTAGAGGTACCGTGTCAATCTCCAGCAGGCATAATGCTATGTGAGGAGAACGCTGTATTCTCAAAGATGTCACCAAATCTAGTAAGTTGAAAACCTCTCCCCAGAAGCACAAAACTCTAGGGCAGCTCCAAAATATGTGGAATAAGGAGCCCGTCTCTCCACAGTTCCTCCAACAACAATCAGAGGTTCCGGGAAACAATCTGGCCAGCCTCTCAGGAGTGTAATACCAGCGTGACATGCACTTCATATGCGACTCTTGAAGCGTCATGGAGAGCGACGCTTTTTTAGCCCATTTAAACGCAAGTTCCCACTGAGTCTCAGAATACAGTCTTCCTAGGTCAATTTCCCAACTGAGGATATGGGCTCGTTTAGTAAAGTGAATGGAGTCGTTAAATATTGCATATAAGTGCTTAGTTGTAGCAAAGTGAGGTTGGGGGTTAGTACCCAAGATAAGGTTCCAGAGGGTCAGAGGAACCCGCGTATCAAGCTTATTACCAGAGAGGATATAGGATCTAGCCCTTCGAATATGGAATGCGGTTAGATGTGGCATGTGGCTTGTAAATTGCATTGTGGCTACATCTCCCCAAGTTTGCAGACCAAGTTCCCCCCAGCTCCGGGTGTCTAAGTCTGGAATACACTGATGAAGAAGTGCGATCGGTAATGCTGTCGCAGAGACCTGTGTATCATATCTCAACTTGGATGTTAATAAGACCCAACTACGTAGAGACGCTTTCACTACATGTGAAGCCGGTGGAGGAAGAGTTTTATCTACAATGTAAACTAACAAATGCAAGTGTAATGGTCTTGAATGATTTAAGACTAATTCTATGGTCGGCCAAGAGGAGTGTGTAGATTGCATCCACCAGTGTCCAGTTTGACGTATAATCGTAGCGTGGTAATATGCGTGTAGATTGGGGACGCCCGCCCTCCATGGCAACAAGACATTCTCAAGACTGAGGAGGCCACCCTGGGTTTCTTCCCAGCCCAAATAAACCCCAACATTTGTGATGAGAGCCTTGTTATATATTTCTTTGGTATCGGGAGATTAAGCGTTCTATATATATATAGGATTTTAGGTAAGATCATCATCTTATAGGATACGATCCGACCCATCCATGATATGTCTGTTTTTGAGAATGTGTCTAAAGTCTCCTGAATATCCTGTATTAGGCCATTCATATTTTGTAACACTGTCTTGTGAAATGGTAAGGTAAGCTTAATGCCTAGGTACGTTATCGTAGTATCCTGCCATTTGAAGGGGAACTCAGCGAGTATCGCAGCCTTAAGTTGGGGATCAATGTGTACTCCCATGAGGTGTGATTTGGTGTAGTTGAGTTTGTAGTGAGATATCCGCCCAAATTCGTCTAGGGTGTTACAGGCTGATCGTAGGGAGGTTAACGGGTCGGTTAATAGGAGGACAATATCATCTGCATACAGACTTATTTTGTGTTGTCTACCAGAAATTGGGATACCTCTAATAGTCTGATCCAATCTGACTCTCTCCGCCAATGGTTCCATGATGAGAACAAAGAGGAGGGGAGACAGGGGACAACCCTGACGGGTGCCGTTCGTTATGTAGAATGGTTGCGATAAAGTGCCATTAATAAGCACCCTAGCGGATGGGCAGGAATATAAAGCTTCGATGTAGTGTAAAAAGTCGTTCTCGAAACCAAACCTGCGCAAAGTGTGGAACATAAATCCCCAATGAATTCTGTCGAACGCCTTCTCCGCATCCAACGAGAGAAGCAAAGAAGGCGCCCGACCCTCGAAGCAAATTGAAGCAAGTTGAGGACACGTCGTGTTGCGTCAGATGTTTGGCGTCCCGCCACGAATCCTGTCTGATCAGTATGGATCAGCAGTGGTAAAATGTTAGATAGCCTGATGGCTAGTATTTTAGCGTATATCTTAGTATCTGAATTCAGTAGCGATATGGGTCTAAAGTTTCCAGGTTCGTTAGGGGATTTCCCAGGTTTAGGAATCGCAGTTACTGTCGCTTCTAAGAACTCAGGCGGGAAAGAAGCGCATTCACGAGCTGAGTTTAGCATGTTAGTCAAATGCGGCGCAAGTAGTTCAGAGAAGGTTCGGAGATATTCATTCGAGTACCCGTCAGGGCCAGGTGATTTGCCCAGTTTAGACACAAATATTAATTTTTACAAAGTCTACTGCTTCACTTTTTCTAATGGCAATTTGCATATACTCCAGAATGTTATAAAGAGTGATCAGCTTAACAGCAATTACTTGCAAAGTCAATATTTGGCTAGAAAATGAACTTTATCCCCCAAAACACATTTCAACATCATTGCAGCCCTGCCTTAAAAGGACCAGCTAACCTCTTTTCAGTGATTGCTCCATTAACACAGGTGTGGGTGTTGATGAGGACATGGCTGGAGATCAATCTGTCATGATTAAGTAAGAATGACACCACTGGACACTTTAAAAGGAGGCTGGTGCTTGGCATCATTGTTTCTCTTCTGTTAACCATGGTTATCTCTAAAGAAACACGTGCAGTCATCATTGCAATGCACAAAAATGGCCTAACAGGGAAGAGTATCGCAGCTAGAAAGATTGCACCTCAGTCAACAATCTATCGCATCATCAAGAACTTCAAGGAGAGAGGTTCCATTGTTGCCAAAAAGGCTCCAGGGCGCCCAAGAAAGACCAGCAAGTGCCAGGACCGTCTCTTAAAAGTGTTTCAGCTGCGGGATCGGGCTACCAGCAGTGCAGAGCTTGCTCAGGAATGGCAGCAGGCAGGTGTGAGTGCATCTGCACGCACTGTGAGGTGGAGACTCTTGGAGCAATGCCTGGTCTCAAGGAGGGCAGCAAAGAAGCCACTTCTCTCCAGAAAAAACATCATGGACAGACTGATATTCTGCAAAAGGTACAGGCAGTGGACTGCTGAGGACTGGGGTAAAGTTATTTTCCCTGATGAATCCCCTTTTCGATTGTTTGGGACATCAGGAAAACGCCTCATTCAGAGAAGACAAGGTGAGCGCTACCACCAGTCTTGTCTCATGCCAACTGTTAAGCATCCTGAAACCATTCATGTGTGGGGTTGCTTCTCAGCCAAGGGAATCGGCTCTCTCACAGTCTTGCCTAAAAACACAGCCATGAATAAAGAATGGTACCAGAATGTCCTCCAAGAGCAACTTCTCCCAACCGTCCAAGAGCAGTTTGGCGATCAACAATGCCTTTTCCAGCATGATGGAGCACTTTGCCATAAAGCAAAGGTGATAACTAAATGGCTCAGGGAACAAAACATAGAGATTTTGGGTCCATGGCCTGGAAACTCCCCAGATCTTAATCCCATTGAGAACTTGTGGTCAATCATCAAGAGATGGGTGGACAAACAAAAACCTAAAAATTCTGACAAAATGAAAGCATTGATTGTGCAAGAATGGACTGCTATCAGTCAGGATTTGGTCCAGAAGTTGATTGAGAGCATGCCAGGGGGAATTGCAGAGGTCCTGAAGAAGAAGGTGTGGTGTAATGACCCCTGATGCAGCTAGGGGGCACTGTGTATGGCCCTCGGGATATGCATGGAGGCATGTGATGGATGGACGTTATGTATCACAGATGTGGGTGGCCTGTGATGGAAGCCTGAGCATGTTTTGTTCAGCAGATCTACGGCTGAGAGTTGTACTATATATTGGGAGGCTTCCAGGTGACTAGGAGAGCTGGGCGGGTCCAGTCACCTACAAACCCACCCAAGGGGCTTGTGTCTAAATACCTGGGATAAAACCTGTATGTAATGGTGTAGCTAAAGGACCTGTGGTGAGGTCATGACCATGTGACATAACCATGTGATTCCTGACCTCACCTGTGGGTGGAGTTACACCTATGTAATGGAGTGTGTTTTGCACCTGTGAGAGAGTGTGTGTGAGTCTGCCAGTGTGGACAGGCTTCCATGTGTCCAAGGCAGGACATTACAGAGAGGTCTCTGTGACTGAAGAGCGAGGCTCCAGGCAGGAGCTGGAGCATTGAAGAGTGTATTGTATGTTACCATATGGTTTATGATGCAATAAACCTAAAGACTTTTTGCATAAGGAAGTGTCTCCTGAATTACCTCTGAAGCAGCCGAGTGAGTGAAACCTTACAAAGGGTCAACACTGCAAGTATTGACTCGCTGCTTAACTCATTCTAACTGTCAATATAAGCTTTTGTTACTCATATGTTTGCAATTATTATATTTCTGTCTGTGATAAAAACATCTGTCAAACACACATAAAAACCAGAGGGCAGCAGATCATGTGAAAATATAATATTTGTGTCGTTCTCAAAACTTTTGGCCATGACTGTATTTCCGGTGGATAGAGACATAATGATGTTACTGCATGAAAGACTGATAGAAATATGCTATCTACACAGAGATATAGTGTTTAAAGTGCATTGTGCATATAAATGATATGCTAAATTTTTCCTACTGGGATAATTCTGTCCTATAATAGGGTAATTATAGGAGCCTGTGTGCATGGGAAACAAAGCATTAAGTCTATATATGACTATATATATTGTAAGCTTTTCAGGGGATATAGCTCTGGGATCGCCGTCTGGGTAGACAGAGTGGCACGGAAACAGTTCATTCACAGCAGTTCTGGTAAAAACTGGCCGCAACCAGTTTTATTAAAGTCCACAGCAAACAAGACATAAAACAAAATCATAAACAGAAGACCTAGGCTTGTCTAGCCACTAATTACACTTAGATAGATTTCCCTATCTATCCGGGTCCCGACTCTACCAGCCGGGGCCAAAACAACACATATGTTCAGCATTTACCAGCATTTACCAGCATTGAGGTTCACAGAGTCTCCTCCTTGTGTCTGAAGGCACCTTCAACGTCCAGACTTGAGAGAGCTCCCCTCCTATTCAGCTGCTATCCGCATGGATTCTCACAGAGACTACTCCTGTGTCCGGGGTACATCGAGCACCCAGACTGAGATAGCTCAAACTCCTGGAGACACCTTCTGTGCCTGGACCCCTCCTGTGTCCAGACTAAACGAGCTCTCTGACTGTGTTCGCAGACACCTACTTCTGGTCTCCTAATTAACACCTGAGTAGTTTCAGGCCTGAGCTGCAAGTGTGTAATGAATGTAAGGTGTAGTGACCTTTCTCTACCACCAGGTTTACAAAGCCACACATTTCCCCCATACCATACAGCACAGTACCTAGGTGAAATGTACACCCCATTCGACACATATTCCTTCACTGTCTCACATATCCCCTCCCTCTTCTCCAGACCGGAGGGCTGGTCATCCAGACCGGAGGGCTGGTCAACAATCCAAAAGAGACAGTGAACTCTGGACCAGTCATGGCCTTCATCAGCTTCATCTTCACTACTGTCATCTGTATCTTCACCTGAGCCATAGCCAACATCAGCTTTCTCTTCATCTGAAGCATCCGCACTACCCTGTACCCTCCCAGGCCTATGCTCTCTGCGGGCCTCGGGTATCCTGCACGGTTTCATCTTGACCTTAGGGCCGGGCTCAGTTTCGATATAGTGCCTGGCCAGAGAAGTACGACCCGGCACATCAGAACACTTCTGCTGACTCTTTCTCAGAAACTCACGTACCTCCTGTCCCTGGTGCACTGACCATGTGTCACCAACTATCACAGAAGGTATAGGGGGTTTTTCACTTTTCTCCAGTTCCCCTTGAACCTTCTTTACTTCATTGAGCTTCTCCAGAAGATGCTCATGGCTCTCATCACGCTCCTTCATCACAGTTTGGAGTTTTTTCTGAGAAGTAATCAATTCATCTTGTACCTGTTGGTCGTCCTTTATGTCTTCAGCCCCTTCTTCAGGCTCTTCTGGTAGGACATGCTCAGAAGCCCTACCGTCAGTCTTACATTCTACTTCTTCATTCACATCATTATGGTCTCCAATATCTCCATTTATTCCAGCTTTCAAGTTCTCCTTGATAGCTGCATCTGTATACTCAGAACCCGCCGGATTCTTCTCTTCCACCACGTTCTGCATCCCATCTGAGCTCCCGTGTGTCTGCAGCGGCAATGGAGTGACACACCGCTTTTCCCATTTATTGGGACGTGGCTCCGATGTAGACTCCATGAAAGTGCGCTTGAGCTCACCAATGCCAGCCTGATGTCTCAAAATCTCATCTTGTGATTTATCCAGATTCTTGGTATCACTCGGGAACACTGCTGGGGCTCCGGGCGCCGAACTTCCAGCCTGAGCTTCACGAATTGCAGCTACTGATCCGGACCGTAACCTGTCCACGCCGCTGTCTTCGGCAGAAACGGATTCCTGGACAGAGTCAGTCCCCATATCTTCAGTCTTGTTCCTCACAGCTTCACTTGAGTCCTCAGCTTCTGATGAGGCATCTGGCTTGGTGACCACCACTTCCATGGCTTTTTCCACCTCTGCAGCATTACCTTCAGAGTCCTGGGCATGATGCAGCTCCACACCATACATTGATAACTTCTCATCTTCAACAGCATCCACTTGTGCTGTGTTCAGTTTCAGAGTCCTGCCTTTAAAGCTCAGCTCTCCTCCTTTCACCTTAGTCTTCGCCAGGGAACTGGCCAACTGTAAAACATCTTCAGATGCCATCTTCTGTCCGGCTGTAAGGTCAGCATCAGCTTTCTTCTCAGGACTCTCAACCTCCTCTGCTACCATGCCTTCCTCATTTGCACTGGTTGCTTTATTGTCATCAGATGATTCACTATCACTACCACTGTCTGACCCCTTTTTCTCAGCCACATCCGGCTCACTTTCAGGGTTATACAATTCATTCTCATTCACATCTTGATCTGGAACCTTAGTTAACATGTCATCCACAACATTAACTTCACCATCTGGTCCCTCAAGTATGTGACTATGTGACAACCCCAGCACTATACTTCTATATAGCTCAGGTACTAGGAGCTGGCTCACGTCCTCTCCCTGGACTTCAGTGTCCCTATACAACAGGTGAGTGTTTATGGCAACATGAGGTAACCTCTCCTCAGAGCCAGGCTCTTGGGAAACCTCATTTAGAACACTTATATTTTCCTGTGCCGTTTTAAGAGTGGGGTCTCGCCACTGCTCACTCTCAAAATTGTCACAGGACACAGGTAAGTCAGGGACACTCGGTTCCCGAGAACCACCATCCTCGTCTCCCAACATCACCTGCAAAGGAATTTCATCACTATCACAGTCATCATTATTATCAATATCATTATCATGATTATGATCAGTATCATCATCACTATCATGATCATCATCATTATCAGCATCAGCATCATTATCATGGTCATCATCATTATCATGATCATCATCATCATCATCATTATCATCATCATCATCATCATTATCACATAAGTTTAACGGCCCACTAGCATTGTGTTCCGCCCCTCGGGACTGCGCACCCTCAATAGGAGCTTTATCACACTGTCCATCAGAAACATTTTTCCCCCAGAGACCCTTAGATCGGGGAAAGTCATTACCCAATATGACGGGGTGCACCCGGTTCTTCACTACCCCCACTTCATATGAAACCTCCCCGAGTTTGGGGACCAAGTCCACGGCAGTCTCTGGGTAGACTTTGGTGTCTCCATGGATGCACACCATACTCAGGTGCTT
The DNA here is from genome assembly GCA_033576555.1 of Oophaga sylvatica. Lineage (NCBI taxonomy): Eukaryota > Metazoa > Chordata > Amphibia > Anura > Dendrobatidae > Oophaga > Oophaga sylvatica. The sequence goes on from JARQOD010000004.1 coordinate 274,556,125, forward strand.
ATCAGGGATGAAGTCCCTATCAATCAGGCTGTCACATACGGAAGTCACTGGACTCTCTGAGTCCAAGAGGGCCTGTGCTGGGCAGTCATTTACAACCACCGGGGACACCTGTGGTCCAGTCTCTTCGGCTGAGGTGGACACACACACAGGTTCTGCGCAGAGCGAGAGGGATCTGCCAACATCACAATACATAGGCTCCCCCTATATTGGACAGTTGGCTGCAATTTCACAACATCTCCAACCCTGTCCATCACACTTTTCCACCCACATGTCCCCTCGGGCCCGAACCCGCTTATCAGCATACCCCATGTCCCCAACAGCTGGAACGCTCTTACCGCGAGAGTTCAGCGTCCGGGAACTCTGAAGTGACGACCTCTCAGACGGCTGGTTACAGAGACAGTCTTTGCTGGCGAAGGCCTTCTCCATCAGGCTGACCAGACGATTGGCGTCCTGGTGGTCTCCTTGTCCGACCTCTGGCTGTACCTCAGGAGGACATGCTCGGGTGTAGCGGTTCACTATCACCTTTTCAACTCCATAATCAGGTTTGCTGACTGCAGACTCCCAACTGCATCTCCAGTCATGAACTCCCCTGGCACGGGCTGTCACCGTAACACCCAGCCGGGTAAGAATCTCCGCTTTCAGCTTGGCATAGTCTTGGCTGTCCTGCTCGCTCAGGTCAGCATAGGCCCTTTGGGGCTCTCCAATCAGATAGGGGGCGACCATCATGGCCCATTCAGATAGGGGCAGATTCTCCTTCTCTGCCAATCTCTCAAACCTAGTGAGATATACCTCCACATCATCACGAGGTGTCATCTTTTTCAGGGTCCGTCTTACCGCCTTCTTTACAGCGGACAACACAGGTGCCTTCACAACATTACTCTGGGACGAGGTGCTGAGAGCTGCAATCTGCTCCAACAACCGGTTATTCTCCTGCTGCTGCTGCTGGCACTGCAGTTGCATGCTCTTCTGGGCCTGTACCAGGTACTCAATGAGCTCCTCCATACTGCCGGACTTATCTGTCTCAACCACGGCAGTCTTATGTTGCACATTAACTTGCGCCATTTGTTCAAACAGCGCCTCCATGCTGTCATCCATGCTGTCAGACTTCTCTGTCTCAACAACGGCAGTCTTCACTCAAGACATACACACTCCACAGTCTTTTCCACAGAAAATTCAGCTCTGCTGTGCAGACACCTTTTTTTTTTTTTTTTTCTCTGCAAATTCTATTAGGGCCACTGTCTCTTTAAGACTGCTCCAATAGACGTTTCCTTTGCTGCTGCACACTCCACAGTCTTTTCCACAACAAGTTCAGCTTTGCTGTGCAGACACACTTTTTTTTTTTATTCTTTTGCAAACTCTATTAGGGCTACTGACTCTTTAAGACTGCTCCAATCAGACGTTTTTTTTTGCTGACACACTTTTTTTTTTTTTCTCTGCTGCTACTTCAACAGACTTCACCTTTATTGCTGTCTCTCGCCACTGTGCTGCACGCACATTCCAGCACCAATTGTATCAGCCACTGTGCTGCACGCACATTCCAGCACCAATTGTATCAGCCACTGTGCTGCCCCAGCATTCTCCGCCAATTGTAAGCTTTTCAGGGATATAGCTCTGGGATCGCCGTCTGGGTAGACAGAGTGGCACGGAAACAGTTCATTCACAGCAGTTCTGGTAAAAACTGGCCGCAACCAGTTTTATTAAAGTCCACAGCAAACAAGACATAAAACAAAATCATAAACAGAAGACCTAGGCTTGTCTAGCCACTAATTACACTTAGATAGATTTCCCTATCTATCCGGGTCCCGACTCTACCAGCCGGGGCCAAAACAACACATATGTTCAGCATTTACCAGCATTTACCAGCATTGAGGTTCACAGAGTCTCCTCCTTGTGTCTGAAGGCACATTCAACGTCCAGACTTGAGAGAGCTCCCCTCCTATTCAGCTGCTATCCGCATGGATTCTCACAGAGACTACTCCTGTGTCCAGGGTACATCGAGCACCCAGACTGAGATAGCTCAAACTCCTGGAGACACCTTCTGTGCCTGGACCCCTCCTGTGTCCAGACTAAACGAGCTCTCTGACTGTGTTCGCAGACACCTACTTCTGGTCTCCTAATTAACACCTGAGTAGTTTCAGGCCTGAGCTGCAAGTGTGTAATGAATGTAAGGTGTAGTGACCTTTCTCTACCACCAGGTTTACAAAGCCACACATTTCCCCCATACCATACAGCACAGTACCTAGGTGAAATGTACACCCCATTCGACACATATTCCTTCACTGTCTCACAATAGATATACTATGTGTATTTAAGATCGAGATATTCAGGTGCTTTAAACAAGTAGCTAGCTTGTGGGGCTATAGGACTGGGGACCACTATATGAAGTGAAAAGCAAATATAACAGTTGTGAAAATCATTAAATAGAAGCGATATAGTACCCAGATCAATAGCTGCCACTTACTAGACTTATAGTCAGGCTGGATAAGTCTTGCGTCCCTCTGCCCCGATGCACAATTCGTCCACACTTCTGGCTAGCAGCATTGGTATCTCTATTAGATGCACTCAGTCTTGGCATCCTATCATATTTTGTACTAACCTGTTCTACGACCGGGTGGCAAGCATTTTTATTGGTATATGGTCTCCCATCCTGGTATGTACTGCCCCCACCTATCCTGGTATGCATGGTCCCCTCACCCAATCCTGGTATGCATGGCACCCAATTACTCATCCTGGTATGTATGGTCCCCTCACCCCCAAATCCTGGTATGCATGGTACCCCCTCATCCCTATCCTGGTATGCATAGTACCTGCTAATCCATATCCTGGTATTCATGGTTCCCTCACCCCCAATCCTGGTATGGATGGCCCCCTCACTCCCCAATCCGGGTATGCATGGTCCCCTCCCCCCAATCCTGGAATACATGGTCCCCTCACCCCCCAATCCTGGTATGCATGGTCCTGTCACCCCCAAATCCTGGAATGCATGGTTCCCTCACCCCCAAATCCTGGTATGCATGGTCCCCCCAATCCTGGAATGCATGGTGCCTTCACTCCCCAATCCCAGTATGCATGGTCCCCTCACCCCCCAATCCTGGTATGCATGGTCCCCTCCAATCCTGGAATGCATGGTCCCCTCACCCCCCAATCCTGGTATGCATGGTCCCCTCACCTCCCAATCCCAGTATGCATGGTGCCCTCACCCCTCAATCCTGTTATGCATGGACCCCTCACCCCCCAATCCTGGTATGCATGGTCCCCCCTCATCCCTATTGTAGGATGTATGGTACCCCCTCAACCCCCAATTCTGGTATGCATGGTCCCCTCATCCCCAATCTTGGTATGCATGGTACCCCTCACCCCCGTATCCTAGTATGCATGGTACCCCTCACCCCCCTATCCTGGTATGCATGGTACCTCTCATCCCCCAATCCTGGTATGCATGGTCCCCTCAATCCCAATCCTGATATGCATGGTACCCTCACCCCCAATCCTAATATGCATGGTACTCTCACCCCCAATCCTGGTATGCATGGTTCTCTCACCCCCCTATCCTGGTATGCATGGTCTCCTCACTCCCCAATCCTGGCATGCATGGTCCCCCACATCCCTATCGTAGGATGTATGGTACCCCCTCACACCCAATCCTGGAATGCATTGTCCCCTCACCCCAATCCTGGTATGCATGGTTCCCTCACCCCCCTATCTGGGAATGCATAGTCCTCTCACCCCACAATCCTAGAGTGCATGGTCCTCACACCCCTCAATCCAGGAATGCATGGTCCTCTCTCCCCCTATCCTGGAATGCATTGTCCCCTCACCCCCGAATCCTGGTGTGCATGGTCCCCTCACCCCCTTATTCTGGAATGCATGGTCCCCTCACCCCCAATCCTGGTATGCATGGTCCCTTCACCCCCCAATCCTGGTATGCATGATCCCCTCACCCCCCAATCCTGGAAAGCATAGTCCCCTCACCCCCAATCCTGGAATGCATGGTCCCCTCACCCCCCAATCCTGATATGCATGGTCCTCTCACCCCCAATCCTGGTATGCATTGTCCCCCCTCATCCCTATCGTAGGATGTATGATACCCCCTCAACCCCCAACCCTGATATGCATGGTCCCCTCACCCCCTATCCTGGTATGCATTGTCCCCCTCAATCCTGGTATGCATGCTACCCCTCACCCCCCCAATCATGGAATGCATGGTCCCCTCACCCCCAAACCTGGAATGCATGATTCCCTCACCCCTCTATTCTGGAATGCATGGTCCTCTCACCCCCAATCCTGGATTGCATGGTCCCCTCACCCCCCAATCTTGATGTGCATGGTCCCCTCACCCCCCAATCCTGGAATGCATGGTCCCCTCACCCCCCAATCCTGGTATGCATGGTCCCCTCTCATCCCTATCGTAGGATATATGGTACCGCCTCATCCCCCTATCCTGGAATGCATGGTCCCCTCACCCCCCAATCCTGGTATGCATGGTCCCCCCTCATCCCTATCTTAGGATATATGGTACCGCCTCACCCCCATATCCTGGAATGCATGGTCCCCCTCACCCCCAATCCTGGTGTGCATGGTCCCCTCACCCCCCAATCCTGGAATGCATGGTCCCTTCCCCCCCAATCCTGGTATGCATGCTACCTCTGACCCCCCCTATCCTGATATGTATGGTCCCCCTCACCCCTATTTAACTGCACACCTACAAAAAAAATTTATACTCACCTTTCTTCCCTGTGCTCCAGCGCTGTCCCGTTCTGCCAGAGGCTGGGGGAGAAGTGTGGCGCTGGAGTACGCGCATGCCCATACCGCGCTGTCCAGCGCCATATTGCTGAAGACACACTGCAAATGAGTCTTCAGTAAAATAGCACCGGATAGCGCTATGCGCATGCGCGATTCCGACGCCACACTCTTGCCCCGGTCTCTGGACAGAGAAGCGCCACGGCAACACTCCTGCTGGTCAGGTAAGTATGTAAGTATGGCGCCGGAGATCTCGGTATGCATTCAGTGTCTACACGTACCGCGATCTCCAGCGCCATACACAATCCTCACCGCTGGATGCCGTCTTCTGTCTGAAGCCAAACTGTGCTTGCGCAGTCTATAAAGGCTTCGGACAGAGTGACGTTCCCAGTGTTATATTATAGATCATGTGTTTCATAAATATACAGATATTTTATTTGAGGAAAAAACATCAGCATTCCAGCATTGAGATTTAGTGGAATAAAAATAGAATTGTATTCACTCAGATGTGTGTGTACTCAGCTCATTCTGGGCCTTTCTCAAAAAGCAATATTGGTATATGTCTGAAGTTTATGGAGGAAATACAATATAATCCTCAATGGAGCATATAAAAACACAGATTATGAAAAACTAGAGTACAACTTGGTGAGTCAAAAAATGACAAGGTGATATACAGGCTATTAAATACTGTAAGTATTGAACACATTACCAATTTTCTAAGTAAATATAGTTCTAAAGGTGCTCTTAACATGAAATTCTCACCAGATGTCGGTAACAGAAGGTCCAATCCATATTGCCAAAGACATCAAACTATAGCTGTACATAAATTATGTTATGTGTGATCATTTAAAATGACAAAGGGAAAAAGTTTTGAACGCTTAATTAAATGTATTTAACCCCTTAGTGACAGAGCCATTTTGCAGCTTAATGACTGGGCCAATTTTTACAATTCTGACCACTGTCAATTTATGAGATAATAACTCTGGAACGCTTTAACGAATCCAGCTGATTCTGAGATTGTTTTTTCGTGACATATTGTACTTCACGTTAGTGGTAAAATTTCTTTGATATGACTTGTGTTTATTTATGAAAAAAACGGAAATATGGCAAAAATTGTGAAAATTTAACAATTTTCAAACTTTAAATTTTTCTGCCCTTAAATCAGAGAGATATGTCACACACATTTCTTAATAAATAACATTTCCCGCATGTCTACTTTATATCAGCACAATTTTGGGAACAACATTTTTTTTGTTACGAAGTTATAAGGGTTAAAAGTTGACCAGCGATTTCTCATTTTTACAACACCATTTTTTTTTTAGAGACCACATCACATTTGAAGTCACTTTGAGGGGTCTATACGATAGAAAATACCCAAAAGTGACACCATTCTAAAAACTGCACCCCTCAAGGTGCTCAAAACCACATTCAAGAAGTTTATTAACCCTTTACGTGCTTCACCGGAACTGAAGCAATGTGGAAGGAAAAAATTAACATTTAACTTTTTTTGCAAAAACTTTACTTCGGAACCAATTTTTTTTATTTTCACAACTGTTAAAAGAAAAAATGAACCACAAAATTTGTTGTGCAATTTCTCCTGAATAAGCCGATACCCCATATGTGGGGGTAAACCACTTTTTGGGCGCACGGCAGAGGTCGCAAGGGAAGGAGCGACATTGACTTTTTCAACGCAGAATTGGCTGGACGCCATGTCGCGTTTGTAGAGGCCCTAATGTGTCTAAACAGTGGAAACCCCCCACAAGTGACAGCATTTTGGAAACTAGATCCCCTAAGGAACTTATATAGATGTGTGGTGAGCACTTTGAACCCCCAAGTGCTTCACAGAAATGTATAAACGTAGAGCCGTGAAAATAAAAAATAATTTTTTTCGTCACAGAAGTTTATAACTCCCGGGCATGAAAATAAAAATCATATTTTTTCCACAAACCTGATGGTTTAGTCCCCAATTTTTTATTTTCCCAAGGGTAACAGGAGAAATTAGATGACAAAAGTTGTTGTCCAATTTGTCCTGAGTACGCTGATACCCCATATGTGGGGGGGGACCACTGTTTGGGCGCACGGCAGGACTTGGAAGGGAAGGGCTGACTTTTTCAAACCAAAATTGGCTGGAATTGAAATTGGAGCCATGTCGCGTTTGGAGAGCCCCTGATACGCCTAAACAGTGGAAACCCCCCACAAATGACACCATTTTGGAAACTAAACCCCTTAAGGAACTTATCTAGATGTATGGTGAGCACTTTGAACCCCCAAGTGCTTCACAGAAATTTATAGACGTAGAGCCGTGAAAATAAAAAATCATTTTTTTCATCAAAAATGATTCTTTAGCCCGCTATTTTTTTATTTTCCCAAGGGTAACAGGAGAAATTGGACCCCAAAAGTTGTTGTGCAATTTTTCCTGAGTATGCTGATACCCCATATGTGGGATGAAACCACTGTTTGGGCGCATGGGAGTGCTTGGAAGGGAAGGAGCGCCATTTTGTAATGCAGACTTTGATGGAATGTTCTGCGGGCGTCATGTTGTGTTTGCAGAGCCCTTGATGTGCCTAAACAGTAGAAACCCCCTGCAAGTGACACCATTTTGGAAACTAGACCCCCAAGGAGCTTATCTAGTTGTGTGGTGAGCACTTTGAACCCCCAAGTACTTCACAGAAATTTATTAATGCAGAGCCGTGAAAATAAAAAATAATTTTTTTCCTCAAAAATGATTCTTTAGCCCGCTATTTTTTTATTTTCCCAAGGGTAACAGGAGAAATTGGACCCAAAAAGTTGTTGTGCAATTTTTCCTGAGTACGCTGATACCCCATATGTGGGGTTAAACCACTGTTTGGGTGCATGGGAGTGCTTGGAAGGGAAGGAGCGCTATTTTGTAATGCAGACTTTGATGGAATGTTCTGCGGGCGTCATGTTGTGTTTGCAGAGCCCTTGATGTGCCTAAACAGTAGAAACCTCCTGCAAGTGACACCATTTTGGAAACTAGACTCCCCAAGGAGCTTATCTAGATGTGTGGTGAGCACTTTGAACCCCCAAGTGCTTCACAGAAATTTATAAACGCAGACGTGAAAATAAAATATCATTTTTTTCCTCAAAAATGATTTTTTTTAGCCAGATATTTTTTATTTTCCCAAGGGTAACAGGAGAAATTAGAACCCCAGAATTGGTTTGCAATTTGTCCTGAGTACGCTGATACCCCATATGTTGGGGTAAACCACTGTTTGGGCGCACGGCAGGGCTCGGAAGGAGGGAGCGCCATTTGACTTTTTGAACGCCACGTTGTGTTTGGAGACCCCCTGATGTGTCTAAACAGTGGAAACCCCCCACAAATGACCCCATTTTGGAAACTAGACCCCTTAAGAAAATTATCTAGATGTGTGGTGAGCACTTTGAACCCCCAAGTGTTTCACAGAAATTTATAAACGCAGAGCCGTGAAAATAAAAAATCATTTTTTTTCTCAAAAATGATTATTTAGCCAGCTATTTTTTATTTTCCCAAGGGTAACAGGAGAAATTAGAACCCCAAAATTGGTGTGCAATTTGTCCTGAGTACGCTGATACCCCATATGTTGGGGTAAACCACTGTTTGGTCGCACGGCAGGACTCGGAAGGGAGGGAGCGCCATTTGACTTTTTGAACGCCACGTCGTGTTTGGAGACCCCCTGATGTGCCTAAATAGTGGAAACCCCTCAATTTTAGCTCCAACCCTAACCAAAACACACCCCTAACCCTAATCCCAACCCTAATCCTAACCTAAATCCCAACCCTAATACCAACCCTAATTGTAACCCTAACCTTAATTGTAACCCTAACTCTAATTCTAACCCTAGCCCTAATTTTAACCCTAACCCTAATTGTAACCCTAACCCTAATTCTAACCCTAATTATAACCCTAAGGCTAGGTTCATTTTGCGTTTTACCAGCCCATTCAACACATAGCGTTGACGGGCTGGTAACGGTATAGCATAACGCGATCGCGTTATGCTATACACGCTAGCGCAGAGGAATCAGCAGATGATTCATCTGCGCTAGCGGTGACGGAGCCCAGACGCTGCAGCCTGCGTCCAAGGCTCCGTCACTGAATGATAGCACGTCGCGAACGCATGCTGCTTTACGGCATGCGTCGCGATGCGCCCTCAAATGGGGGTGAATGGCAGCGTTAACGGACTGCGTTACACCGCGTTATACCGCGGTGTAACGCAGTCCGTCTAACGGACTGCCATAACGCAGTATGAACCCAGCCTAACCCTAACCCTAATTATAACCCTAACCCTAATTATAACCCTAACCCTAATTATAACCCTAATTATAACCCTAACCCAAACGGAAAAATGAAAATAAATATAATTTCTATATTTTATTATATGTCCCTAACTAAGGTGGCGATAAAGGGGAGGTTTATGTACTGTTTTTTTATTTTGATCACTGTGATAGTTTATTAAGTACCCTTAATGACCGCCGTTAAAAGGCGTAAGGGGTTAATACTTCATAAAAAAAACTTTGTTGGGGATGACAGCTTCAAGACCCCTCCTGTATGGAGGAACTAGTCGTATGCAACGTTCGGGTGTGATTTTGGCCCAATCTTCCACACAAATACTCCTCAAATCCAGATGGTTCTATGGGCTCCTACAACCTCAGGTCAGGTGAGTGGCTGGGCCATTCTAGCAGCTTTATTTTCTTTCTCTGAAACCAATTCAGAGTTTCCTTGGCTGTGTGAAATGTCCACCCTTGTTTCATCTTCATCATCCTGGTAAATGGCAGCAGATTTTTATCAAGAATGTCTAGGTACATGTGTCCATTCGTCTTTTCTTCAAATCACAAGAGGTTTGCCAGTGCCATATGCTGAAAAACAGCCCAACACCATGATGTTCCTACCTCCAAACTTCAATATTGGTATGTTGTTTTTGGGGTGATATGCAGTGCATGTTTGGCCTCCAAACATAGTGTGTATGATGGCATCAAAAGAGTTTAATTTTTGTCTCATAAGACCAGACTATATTCTCCCTGTATTTCACTTGTCTAAATGTTGTTGAGCAAACTTTAAACACTCTTGAACATGCTTTTTGTTCAGCAATGGAGTCTTGTGTGGTCAGCATGCATATGTGGCACCCCTGAGGTTCAGTCGCCACAGAGGTACTGCACCTCAGCCAGAGGTGTGGTACTCCACTCTCAGGAAAGGAAGGGGCACTGCCCAGGACCCACACACTTACATCCAGCACCAGACCTCTCAGGCGCAGGGAGGGACTGGGTAGAGGGTGTGAGTGGAGAAAGTTAGAAGGGGAGGAGTCAGAGAGTGGTGAGCAGTGGTCTGTGAGACCAGAGGGACAGTCTGCTGTGGGGACTGAAAGAGCCAGGAGCTCGTTCCCAGACTACAGAGAAGTAAGAGTAAGGAAGAAGAGAGAGAAGGTGACTTCTGAGGGAGGAAGAAGGGATCCTAGGGGCACGGGTAGTGAACAATCCAGCAGTGGGGCCCATATCTACACCGACTGTAGCTGAGTGGAGGGACCAGGTCGTAGTTAGAGGACAGGCCCCAGTCTAGTGGAGAAACTAAGGACTCAGCTAGCTAACCACAGGCTGCAGTATCTGCACGTGCTACAGCCAAATCTGCACACATTCGCTGAAAAGGCAACCATATAGGCTCAAGGGGACTAGAAAACATCGCCCAACAGGAACCCAGGCTGCTGGCTTGGGACACTGTGTGGCAGGCGCAGGGCAAGAGAGGAGGGAGCCAGAGCAGAGAGACAACCCAGAAAGGAACATCTGAAGAGGGTTCTGACATGGTAAACCCCAAATTACCTGAGAGCTGTCTGGACTACCTACCCAGAGGGCACAGCACCCCAGCTCGGGATTTAAACAACTGTGAGTAAACTGAAAAGACTGCACCCTGCTGTGTCCTCACAATTATTTGCTGCGTCATCTGCCCTGCACTACAACCACCATCATCTCTTACACATACAGCTGCCCTGAAGCCTAGCTCTACCTGTGGAGAGCTGTAACAACTCTGCTACATCAACAACAGCCCCAGCGGACTCTGAAGCAGTGTCGGCTAACACCTTTATTGCCGAATACCACAGGTGGCATCACAAACTATTTTCCTTATTTCCCTTTTATTTTACTTCATCATTTTGATTGGACACCTAGGGCCACGAACCGGGTACTACATACAAGCAAGGGGGTTGAGTGCATTACTTCTTGTTTCTTTGAAACAATTGTACCGCTGATTCCAGGTCTTTCTGTAGCTCTCCACAGGTGGTCCTTGGCTCTTGGATAACGCTTTTGGTAATTCTTTTTACTCCTTTGTCTGAAATCTTGTAGGATGCTCCTGGTCATGGCCAGTTTATGGTTAAATTATGTTATTTCCACTTCCGGATTATGGCCCCAATAGTGCTCATTGGAACCTGCAGTAATTTAGAAATTCTTCAGTAACCAATGCCATCAGTAGGTTTTCCAAAATAAAATTGTGAAGGTCTTGAGACAGCTCACTGGTTTTATCCATTATGAGATGCTTCTTGTGTAGCACCTTGGTAATGACACACATTTTTAAAGGCCATCAGTTGAACCAGCTGATATTATTTTTTTTTACTAAGTGTCAGGATTGCTTTCTAATTACTGATAGATTTCAGCTGGTGTCATGATTTTGCATGGCATTTTGCACCTCTCTTTCTTCATGTGTTCAATACTTTTCTCTGCGTCATTTCTCATTATTACACATACCATAGCGGTGGAGCAGCGGATCACGGAAGGCAGGAGCTGCAACTAAAGCCTGTGCCCACTTCGAGCCCAGTAAATATTCATTTCTCTTTAGCAACGGACACACGTGATCGCCCTGCAGCTGCTGGCATCAGAACAAGACGCTGTGAGGTATCGCAGTAACGGTAAGTAAGATTTTTTCTTTTAGTCAAGCATACAAGGATAGGGATGAAGAGTCATGCAGACCAGGATAGGGATGACGAGCCATGCATACAAGAATAGGGATGAAGAGCCATGCAGACCAGGATAGGGATGATGAGCCATGCAGACCAGGATGGGGATGAAAAGCCATGCATACAAGGATAGGGATGAGGAGCCATGCCTACCAGTATAGGGATTAAGAGCTATGCCTAGCAAGATAGGAATGAGGCACAATGCAGACCAAGATAGGGATGAGGAGCCATGCCTACCAGGATAGGGATTAAGAGCTATGCCTACCAAGATAGGAATGAGGCACAATGCAGACCAAGATAGGGATGAGGAGCCATGCCTACCAGGATAGGGATTAAGAGCTATGCCTACCAAGATAGGAATGAGGCGCAATGCAGACCAAGATCTGGATGAGGAGACATGCCTACCAGGATAGGGATTAAGAGCTATGCCTACCAAGATAGGAATAAGGCGCCATGCAGACCAAGATAGGGATGATGAGCCATGCAGACCAACATAGGGATGAAGAGCCATGCATACAAAGATAGGGATGACGAGCCATGCATACAAGGAAAGGGATGACGAGCCATGCATACCAGGATAGGTATGAGGTGGCCATGCATACCAGTATGTGGATGAGGAGTCATGCATAAAAGGATAGGGATGAGGGGGCCATGCATATCATGATAGGGATGAGGGGGACAATGCATACTAAGATGAGGGGGTCATGCATACAAGGATGGAGATGAGGCAGCCATGCATGCCAGGATAGGTATGAGGTGGCCATGCATACCAGTATGGGGATGAGGAGGTCATGCATACCAGGATGGGATGAGGGGACCATGCATACCAAAATAGGGATGAGGGGACAATGCATATCAGGATAGGGATGAAGGGGGCAATGTATAAAAGGATGGGGATGAGGAGGACAAGTATACCAGGATAGGGACAAAGGGGCCATGCATACAAGGATTGGAATGAGGGGGCCATGCATACCAGGATGGGGATGAGGAGGCCATGCATACCAGGATGGGGATGAGGGGAACATGCATACCAGGATGGGAATGAGGGGCCATGCATACGAGGATGGGGATGAAGAGGCCATGCATACCAGGATGCAGATGAGGAGGCCATGTATAACAGGGTACAGATGAGGGGACAATGCATACCCGGCTTATACTCGAGTCAATAAGCTTTCCAAGTTTTTTGTGATAAAATTAGGTGCCTTGGCTTATACTCTAGTCGGCTTATACTCGAGCATATACAGTAACTTAATATAAGGACATCTATGGTTTGATTTCTTTGGATTGAATGGGTTGTTAACATCTGGTAAAAATTTTATGTCAATAGCACCTTTAGAATTACATTTACTTAAAAAATTATTGACGTGTTCAATATTTATTTCATGTGCTGTATAATATCAATTCCATGATTTTCTATAATAAATATAGTGTGTCTGTAATATCATAAATATTAATAAACTCCCATAATTACCTAAGCCATATTCAGTGATAGCATTTGTGTATATAATAATGTACAACATTAGTATAGTTCCAACAGCATCTGATCCAAATAATGAGCCACATGGGGCAGTAATTATTGGTGCTTAGTTTAATCCATCGTACCTGCCCAGTTTGGAGACAATTATGTCATAGGTTCCTAACAAGACTACATTGAAGAGGACACTTATATGGCCTCCATAGACTTGCACCCGACACACACTATGTGAATAGTCAGTATGTATGGTGTGCCAATTGAAAAAAAAGTAATACTCAGTGTTCCATGGAGTATGAAAGTCGTATAACACAAACTGTTATGTGGGACTTACACCTTGAAATACTGGGCAAGCTGTCTACTTAGCAGTTGTGTTTGCAACCTATGTGGCTGTTGTTGCCTACATTTTATTTGGACATTTATAAAGAAATTTATAGTTAGGTGTGTCCTTAAAGAGTCTGGAAATGTAATCTTTTGCCTTGGCTAAGAATTAGGATATATTGAGTATTACAATTAAAATATTATTCATTTTTTAGTGTGATAAAGGAATGCATTTCATGAGAGAACTAGTCTCCTTCTAAGGCAAATTTAGCAGAAGACATTAAAGGGACAGATAGGTTACTCAAAACTTGTGCATGTCTAATAAGACCCAGCGGTAGTTGATTAATATACAAAGTATTATTTTTATTTGTCTTGAATAAAGAAAAATTGCATGGTTCATATTTTGTTTAGAATGCTAACCTTTTCTTCCATTCTTCACGTGCTGCAAAAAGCAGTGGTCTTTTAACTTTAGTCATTAAATTCAGATTTGACATCTTCTTTGGCTAGCTCATTTTGACCTTGAAAACAACATCACCATGGACACGCCTGGGTAGCTTTCACGCTTTAAAGATTAGGTTTCCTATGTCAAGAACAGTCACTTTGATGACAATGAAAAAGTACAGTAGTAAGTTGATAAATTTATCAGCATTAATATAATATTAAAGTACCATATACAATAAAGCATAAATTGCATTTTTCGACTCCACAGCAGTTTACAAATACAAAACTAAAATATATTGATATACAGTTATATGAAAAAGTTTGGGCACCCCTATTAATCTTAAGCTTAATGTTTTATAAAAATTGGTGTTTTTGCAACAGCTATTTCAGTTTGATATATCTAATAACTATTGGACACAGTAATGTTTCTGCCTTGAAATGAGGTTTATTGTACTAACAGAAAATGTGCAATCTGCATCCAAACAAAATTTGACAGGTGCATAAGTATGGGCACCTCACCAGAAAAGTGACATTAATATTTAGTAGATCCTCCTTTTGCAAAAATAACAGCCTCTAGTCGCTTCCTGTAGCTTTTAATGAGTTCCTGGATCCTGGATGAAGGTATTTTTGATCATTCCTCTTTACAAAACAATTCCAGTTCAGTTAAGTTTGATGGTCGCCGAGCATGGACAGCCCTCTTCAAATGATCCCACAGATGTTCAATGATATTCAGCTCTGGGGACTGGGATGGCCATTCCAGAACATTGTAATTGTTACTCTGCATGAACGCCTGAGTAGATTTGGAGCTGTGTTTTGGATCATTGTCTTGCTGAAAGATCCATCCCCTGTGTAACTTCAACTTTGTCACTGATTCTTGAACATTATTGTCAAGAATCTGCTGATACTGAGTGGAATCCATGCGTCCCTCAACTTTAACAAGATTCACGGTGCCGGCATTGGCCACACAGCCCCAAAGCATGATGGAACCTCCACCAAATTTTACTGTGGGTAGCAAGTGTTTTTCTTGGAATGCTGTGTTTTTTTGACGCCATGCATAACGCCTTTTTGTATGACCAAACAACTCAATCTTGGGTTCATCAGTCCACAGGACCTTCTTCCAAAAAGAAATTGGCTTCTCCAAATGTGCTTTTGCATACCTCAGCCGACTCTGTTTGTGGCGTGCTTGCAGAAGCGGCTTCTTTCGCATCACTCTCCCATACAGCTTCTCTTTGTGCAAAGTGCGTTGTATAGTTGACCGACGCACAGTGACACCATCTGCAGCAAGTTGATGCTGCAGCTCTCTGGAGGTGGTCTGAGGATTGTCCTTGACTGATCTCACCATTCTTCTCTGCCTTTCTGATGTTTTTCTTGGCCTGCCACTTCTGGCCTTAACAAGAACTGTCCCTGTGTTCTTCCATTTCCTTACTATGTTCCTCACAGTGGAAACTGACAGGTTAAATCTCTGAGACAGCTTTTTGTATCCTTCCCCTGAACAACTATGTTGAATAATCTTTGTTTTCAGATCATTTGACAGTTGTTTTGAGGAGCCCATGATGCCACTCTTCAGAGGAGATTCAAACAGGAGAACAACTTGCAAGTGGCCACTTTAAGCAGCTTTTCTCATGATTGCATACACCTGGCTATGAAGTTCAAAGCTCAATGAGGTTACAAAACCAAAAAAAGTGCTTTAGTTAGTCAGTAAAAAGTAGGTAGGAGTATTTAAACAAGAAAATGATAAGGGTGGCCATACTTATGCACCTGTCAAATTTTGTTTGAATGCAGATTGCACATGTTCTGCTAGTACAATAAACCTCATTTCAAGGCAGAAACATTACTGTGTCCAATAGTTATTAGATATATCAAACTGAAATAGCTGTTGCAAAAACACCAATTTTTATAAAACATTAAGCTTAAGATTAATAGGGGTGCCCAAAATTTTTCATATAACTGTAATACACTCTATACATCCACGGTCTATTATATGTTGTCAGCAGCACAACACAAAATGACCATCATATACACAACTGAGCACATAGTATCACTGATAAGACTTAAAGCAATATTCTTATAGGTCACACTATAGCTGGCCATGATTCTTCTATAAATCTGCCTTTTGTTGGCATTACCTTGACCTACAACTTTCATTTCTTACATTTATTCATGACACTTTTTTTCCTATTATGTGTTTATTAATACATTTTTTCGCTTTCTCATTACACAGTGTTCTCAAATGCAAGATTAGTGACCTTTCTCTGAGGGAGGAACAGGGAAGCACTAATTGCTGCCATAAAAATGTAGGTTAGACAAGATATGGAATTTTTTAGGAATAGAGTTTGTAATGATTTATGTGGGTGCCAACTAAGAGATCGAGGTAAGGGTCAACACTATCTAACAAGAATAGCACTTTAGAAATCTTTTATTAGTAGAGATGTAGCCACGCTCTTCCTTTGTCTTCATAAGAGATAAGAGAGCCAGTTGCAATGACTTTCTTAGAGTTATACCGGACACGGTTTATAAAAGACAATGATGTCCATGGTAAGCACAGATATCACCCACACTTCCTATTCAGCGGAGGTTCAGCCATCATTACATTCATCTCATCTAAACACCATCGTTTTAAAAATACACATAGTAACTGTTGGGTACGTTGGCTTTATTTTTAACATCAGCTCTTTGAATTAATCCCATTGTTGACAGATGAGTTTGTTGCTAGCACATCTGAACTGGATTAATCAATAATAGCTCAATATTTAGCATTATTGAGCCACTCTCTTTGTAGGTAATGATGGATAATGTAATCGTCCCCTTCCAGATGACACCTTGAGGGAACAAAGATTACTGGAGAAAATAAAATGTAAGCAATTTATTGCCGATTTGAATGCCTATTGTTCTTTCTGTGACACAGATTCCTCTCGGTGGGTGAAGCAATTGGATGGGGTGATTTTTCGGCTGTGCTTTGATAAGTTCTCATCATGGTGCAGTGGAGTGTAAACCTTCTATATACACATAGTATCACATTTTCTTGGCTCAGTGTCTAGATCTGCCGGCAGATGGAATAATAACTGAATTAGATGCACTATCACAGATGTTACTTTGGACCTTAGATCTATGTCCTTTACATTTCGTTCCTTCTCTCACCTTTCTGCCTCAAATTCAGTTTGTTGACTGTCTCATTTTTAACCAGCGATGCTTTTATGATGAAGTGCTTGCTAGAATTTTAGATGCCTGAAAGTCATTTCTGCCTTCCTACTTTCAACCTTGGCCAGGTTATTTTAACATTCAATCCGAAGAGCACATGTGGATTTCAGAGATAGCAGAGGATTGATTGACAATAAACTTTCCACATGATCAGCATCTTCCAGGTGGAAAGCGGCATAAATGTAGTTATTTTATTATGCTAAGATTGCACCTGATGTGGTCCCAGCCATCTCTAATCACATTACATAGCCAAGGTCACAGTAAAATACAATGAGATGACAACGGAAAAGTTTATTTTATGCAATTGTATGCAGATAATAAAAAATAAGAATGTATTGTACAATCACTGTCAAAAATAAAAAAAATATACACATAAAATTTTGTGATTTAAATTACTAAAAAAGCAATAAATGTTTCAATTTCATGATAAATATATTGGTAACAGTTTAAGACTATATGTAGAAATAACCAAGAAAATAAAGCTGCACTCTGAAATGCTATAATATACAAACACTGAATAAATGAAATTGGAACTTCATTACTGCTATGGAAAATATGTTAAAAAATTAAGGTACTTAGCGCACAAATAGGCCAATTCATGAGAGTCCATCAGTCATGACAAGGTGTGAAAGCCTACAACTTTAACGGCAAGCAGGATCCAGTTCTAATTAAAAATGCCTTAAGCTGATGGGAGAAGTGCTCAGTCAGAAAGGAGTTTACGACAAAAATCAAAACCAGACCAGCACCTCCAAACAGAAAAAGACAATTGTGAACAGGTACAAGCCGTCACAACTATTTAATATAACCAAGAAAATATAACTGCACTCTGATATGCTATAATATTCAAACACGGAATATATGAAATTGGAACTGCATTACTGCTATAGAATATATCTTAAAAAATGAAGGAACTTAGCTCAAAAATTGGCCAATTCATAAGCGCCCATCAATCGCGACAATGTGTACCCCTTTGATGGGACAATAGCCTTTGATGTCTCTCTAGGGCTGAAAGCCTACAAATTTAAGAGCAGGTAGGGATCTAACTCTAATTAAAACAACCTTGGGCTGATGACAGGAGCACACATTTAGAAAGGAGTAAACTACAAAAATAAAAAAGTGACCAGCACCTCCAAACAGAATAAGACAAGTGTGAACAGATGCAAGTCATCATTATGATCGTAACAGCTTGCACCTCTTCATACTTGTCTTATTCTGTTTGGAGGTGCTGGACAGTTTTTTATATATATATATATATATATATATATATATATATATATATATGCATATATACTTATACACTGCTCAAAAAAATGAAGGGAACACTTATACAGCAGAATATAACTCCAAGTAAATCAAACTTCTGTGAAATCAAACTGTCCACTTAGGAAGCAACACTGATTGACAATTAATTTTGCATGCTGTTATGCAAATGGAATAGACAACAGATGGAAATTATTGGCAATTATCAAGACACACTCAATAAAGGAGTGGTTCTGCAGGTGGGGACCACAGACCACATCTCAGTACCAATGCTTTCTGGCTGATGTTTTGGTCACTTTTGAAAGTTGGTTGTGCTTTCAAACTCGTGGTAGCATGAGACGGACTCTACAACCCACACAAGTGGCTCAGGTAGTGCAGCTCATCCAGGATGGCACATCAATGCGAGCTGTGGCAAGGTTTGCTGTGTCTGTCAGCGTAGTGTCCAAATGCTGGAGGAGCTACCAGGAGAGAGTCCAGTACACCAGGAGATGTGGAGGGGGCCGTAGGAGGGCAACAACCCAGCAGCAGGACCGCTACCTCTGCCTTTGTGCAAGGAGGAACAGGAGGAGCACTGCCAGAGCCCTGCAAAATTACCTCCAGGACGCTACAAATATGCATGTGTCTGCACAAATGGTTAAAAACCGACTCCATGAGATTGGTCTGAGTGCCCAACATCCACAGATGGGGGTTGTGCTCACAGCCCAGCACCGTGCAGGCCGCTTGGCATTTGCCACAGAACGCCAGGATTGGCAAATTCGCCACTGGCGCCCTGAGCTCTTCACAGATGAAAGCAGGTTCTCACTGAGCACATGTGACCGGTTTGGCAGTGGGTCAGTAATGGTGTGGGGTAGCATTTCTTTGGAGGGCCGCACAGCCCTCCATGTGCTCGCCAGAGGTAGCCTGACTGCCAGGACAATGCCAGACCTCATGTGGCTGGAGTGTGTCATCAGTTTCTGCAAGATGAAGGCATTGAAGGTATGGACTGGCCCGCCCATTCTCCAGACCTGAATCCCATTGAGCACATCTGGGACATCATGTCTCGCTCCATCCACAAACGTCACGTTGCACCACAGACTGTCCAGGAGTTGGCAGATGCTGTAGTCCAGGTCTGGGAGGAGAACACTCAGGAGACCATCCGCCGCCTCATCAGAAGCATGCCCAGGCATTGTAGGGAGATCATACAGGCATGTGGAGGCCATACACACTACTGAGCATCATTTTGACTTGTTTTAAGGACATTACATTCCACTTTAATTTTGTGGGTGACTCTAAATCCAGGCCTCCATTGGTTAATAAATTTGATTTCCATTGATGATTTTTGTGTGATTTTGTTGTCAGAACATTCAACTTTGTAAAGAACAAAGTATTCAATGAGAATATTTCATTCATTTAGATCTAGGATGTGTTATTTGAGTGTTCCCTTTATTTTTTTGAGCAGTGTATATATGGATATATATATATATATACAGTTAGGTCCATAAATATTTGGACAGAGACAACATTTATCTAATTTTGGTTCTAGACATTACCACAATGAATTTGAAACAAAACAAATCAGATGCAGTTGAAGTTCAGACTTTCAGCTTTCATTTGAGGGTATCCACATTAAAATTGGATGAAGGGTTTAGGAGTTTCAGCTCCTTAACATGTGCCACCCTGTTTTTAAAGGGAGCAAAAGTAATTGGACAATTGACTCCAAGGCTATTTCATGGACAGGTGTGGGCAATCCCTTCATTATATCATTCTCAATTAAGCAGATAAAAGGGCTGGTGTTGATTTGAGGTGTGGTGTTTGCATTTAGAAGGTTTAGCTGTGAAGGAAACATGCGGTCAAAGGAGCTCTCCATGCAGGTGAAACAAGCTATCCTTAAGCTGCAAAAAACAGAAAAAACCCATCCGAGAAATTGCTACAACTTTAGGAGTGTCAAAATCTACAGTTTGGTACATTCTGAGAAAGAAAGAAAGCACTGGTGAACTCATCAATGCAAAAAGACCTGGGCGCCCACGGAAGACAACAGTGGTGGATGATCGCAGAATACTCTCCATGGTGAAGAGAAACCCCTTCACAACAGCCAACCAAGTGAACAACACTCTCCAGGAGGTAGGCGTATCAATATCCAAATCTACCATAAAGAGAAGACTGCATGAAATTAAATACAGAGGGTTCACTGCACGGTGCAAGCCACTCATAAGAATCAAGAATAAAAAGTCTAGGCTGGACTTTGCTAAAAAACATCTAAAAAAGCCAGCACAGTTCTGGAAGAACATTCTTTGGACAGATGAAACCAAGATCAACCTCTACTAGAATGATGGAAAGAGAAAAGTATGGCGAAGGCGTGGTACAGCTCATGATCCAAAGCATACCACATCATCTGTAAAACATGGCGGAAGCAGTGTGATGGCTTGGGCATGCATGGCTGCCAGTGGCACTGGGTCACTAGTGTTTATTGATGATGTGACACAGGACAGAAACAGCCGAATGAATTCTGAGGTATTCAGAGCCATACTGTGTGCTCAGATCCAGCCAAATGCAGCCAAACTGATTGGTCGTCGTTTCATACTACAGATGGACAATGACCCAAAACATAAAGCCAAAGCAACCCAGGAGTTTATTAAAGCAAAGAAGTGGAATATTCTTGAATGGCCAAGTCAGTCACCTGATCTCAACCCAATTGAACATGCATTTCACTTGTTAAAGACTAAACTTCAGACAGAAAGGCCCACAAACAAACAACAACTGAAAACCACCGCGGTGAAGGCCTGGCAGAGCATCAAAAAGAAGGAAACACAGTGTCTGGTGATGTCCATGAGTTCAAGACTTCAGGCAGTCATTGCTAACAAAGGGTTTTCAACCAAGTACTAGAAATGAACATTTTATTTACAATTATTTAATCTGTCCAATTACTTTTGGTCCCTTTAAAAACAGGGTGGCACATGTTAAGGAGCTGAAACTCCTAAACCCTTCATCCAATTTTAATGTGGATACCCTCAGATGAAAGCTGAAAGTCTGAACTTCAACTACATCTGATTTGTTTTGTTTCAAATTCATTGTGGTAATGTCTAGAACCAAAATTAGATAAATGTTGTCTCTGTCCAAATATTTATGGACCTAACTATATATATATATATATATATATATATATATATATATATATATACATACATATATATACAGTCATGGCCAAAAGTTTTGAGAATGACACAAATATTATATTTTCACATGATCTGCTGCCTTCTGGTTTTTATGTGTGTTTGACAGATGTTTTTATCACAGACAGAAATATAATAATTGCAAACATATGAGTAACAAAAGCTTATATTGACAGTTAGAATGAGTTAATGCAGCAAGTCAATATTTGCAGTGTTGACCCTTCTTCTTCAGGACCTCTGCAATTCTCCCTGACATGCTCTCAATCAACTTCTGGACCAAATCCTGACTGATAGCAGTCCATTCTTGCACAATCAATGCTTTCATTTTGTCAGAATTTTTAGGTTTTTGTTTGTCCACCCGTCTCTTGATGATTGACCACAAGTTCTCAATGGGATTAAGATCTGGGGAGTTTCCAGGCCATGGACCCAAAATCTCTATGTTTTGTTCCTGAGCCATTTAGTTATCACCTTTGCTTTATGGCAAGGTGCTCCATCATGCTGGAAAAGGCATTGTTGATCGCCAAACTGCTCTTGGAGGGTTGGGAGAAGTTGCTCTTGGAGGACATTCTGGTACCATTCTTTATTCATGGCTGTGTTTTTAGGCAAGACTGTGAGAGAGCCGATTCCCTTGGCTGAGAAGCAACCCCACACATGAATGGTTTCAGGATGCTTAACAGTTGGCATGAGACAAGACTGGTGGTAGCGCTCACCTTGTCTTCTCCGAATGAGGCGTTTTCCTGATGTCCCAAACAATCGAAAAGGGGATTCATCAGAGAAAATAACTTTACCCCAGTCCTCAGCAGTCCACTGCCTGTACCTTTTGCAGAATATCAGTCTGTCCATGATGTTTTTTCTGGAGAGAAGTGGCTTCTTTGCTGCCCTCCTTGAGACCAGGCCTTGCTCCAAGAGTCTCCGCCTCACAGTGCGTGCAGATGCATTCACACCTGCCTGCTGCCATTCCTGAGCAAGCTATGCACTGCTGGTAGCCCGATCCCGCAGCTGGTAGCCCGATCCCGCACACTTTTAAGAGACGATCCTGGCGCTTGCTGGTCTTTCTTGGGCGCCCTGAAGCCTTTTTGGCAACAATGGAACCTCTCTCCTTGAAGTTCTTGATGATGCGATAGATTGTTGACTGAGGTGCAATCTTTCTAGCTGCGATACTCTTCCCATTTAGGCCATTTTTGTGCATTGCAATGATGACTGCATGTGTTTCTTTAGAGATAACCATGGTTAACAGAAGAGAAACAATGATGCCAAGCACCAGCCTCCTTTTAAAGTGTCCAGTGGTGTCATTCTTACTTAATCATGACAGATTGATCTCCAGCCATGTCCTCATCAACACCCACACCTGTGTTAATGGAGCAATCACTGAAAAGAGGTTAGCTGGTCCTTTTAAGGCAGGGCTGCAATGATGTTGAAATGTGTTTTGGGGGATAAAGTTCATTTTCTAGCCAAATATTGACTTTGCAAGTAATTGCTGTTAAGTTGGTCACTCTTTATAACATTCTTGAGTATATGCAAATTGCCATTAGAAAAAGTGAAGCAGTAGACTTTGTAAAAAATTAATATTTGTGTCATTCTCAAAACTTTTGGCCATGACTGTATATATATATAGTACATTACAAGCAGTATGATTATATTTTAAGTAGATTAGTTTCCTTTTAAAGATTGTCTCACAGGAAAAAACTAATTTGTTTTAATAAAATGTAGGGAATAACAATTCTTTTAAAGCTGCAGAAAGGTGAGCAATTGATGTTAGGAGCTACTAGTGAAATGCCAGCGTATTTAGATAAGAGGAGAAACAATGTCCATGAAACTATATTTATAAAAATATACATTTCATTGATCACAATATTCAGTAACATAATACATCAATTACTGTATATACTCATGTATAAGCCAAGTTTTTCAGCACATTTTTTTTGTGCTGAAAACACCTCCCTCGGCTTATACACGAGTCATTGTCCAGAAAGCCGGTGGGAGGGGGAGCGGCGGAGCAGCGGCAGGAGCCAGCGGCTGCGGTTGTAACTGTGCCCCTGCTAAAGAGAAATGAATATTAATTTCTCTTATAGCAGTGACAGCTGCAGCCACCGGCTTCCAGAAGACATCATACTCAACCTCCACACGCCGTTGCTGTATCTCCGTTGTTCCTGCCACGGCAGCTATTCCTGTGCTGAGCGATCACGTGGCACCGCTCATTAAGGTAATGAATATGCACACATCTCAACTCCCATTGTCGCATATTCATTACCTTAATGAGTGGTGCCACGTGATCACTCAGCACGGGAAGCGCTGCTGGTAGCCGGAACGAGGTGCTGCGCCTGCAAGGGCACGCTGGAGGAGGGTGAGTAAGATGGGTTTTTTTTTAAGCATGCATACCAGGAAAGAGGGTGAGCCATGCATACAACGATGGGACTGGGGCAGCCATGCATACAATGGACCGGGGGGCTATGCATACACCGACGGGACTGGGGGAGCCATGCATACAACAACGGGACCGGGGGAGTCATGCATACAACTTCGGGACTGGGGGAGCCATACATACCAACAACGGGACGGGAGGGAGCCACGCATAGCAGGACAGCAACGGGGGAAGCCACGCATACCAGGACAGGGATGAGGGGACAATGTATACCCGGCTTAAACTCGAGTCAATAAGCTTACCCAGTTTTCCGTGGCAAAATTAGGAGTATATACGGTATATGCTAAAAAGATATTAATGTAAACAAAGTAAAAGCAGAGAAAATTAGGGGTAAAACAGAAAATGCCCACCAATACGAGAAACAAGCTTGGCATGACATAATGTTCCAAGGACAAATATATGAAGTCAAGAACTTGCGAAATGCTCTTGTTCCTACGAGTAACTGGCCATATCTCCAGGTAATGCTTAACTATTCTGCCATCCAGTTTAGGTTAATATACTGTGAGTGTCTTTTGGTTTTATCTCTTTATGCAAGCTGTTTATTATATGCACATTCAATATTCATAAGGAGAAATGCATCCCAATGGGGAAGCACATTATTCCATAATCTTTTATGAATATTAATGCAATAGGATAATGCATAAGTGTTTAATCCTGCCTGTGCACCCCATTTATGGCAGCTAATGCTTTTCCAGTATTTTTATGTTATACTTGTATATTCGCTATGGTATTTTATGTCATGAGCATTTACTTTTCACACCCATTATTTTCTCTCTATGTAGGCCATATTTACGTTTTTTATGAAAGCATTTATAATTGAAAGATAGCATGGGTGACAATCTTGCGGGACCCAAGTGTCAGTGTGTGACTTAGAAGTTAATCATACGTGGTAGGAAGCATTGTCTTCTAGAAATTGGAAATAAGTACTGCGGACAAGTCTGGAACTTCAAATGTATATTACTCAAATTTTAAAAACAATGTTTTAAAAATGTTGTAAAGGAAATATCAATTTTGAAAGAAGTGTCCCTTTATGATGAGATGTCTATATGTTAATTCCCCTGCAGTGCCACCACATGGCATTCTAATCTTATGTGAATAATGGTGGCCCAACACCACAGAGCAGAAAATTTTGGAGGAAGGAAAGGTGGAGAATTAGAGTTCTACCATGACCAGTCCTTTATTCTCAAAGTACACACGCCACTGCCAATGAGATCTGCAAATCTTTTGTCACCCCACCCTTATTCATGCCATTGAGAATACATGCATGTTAGTCCATATGTGTGGGAGAATTGAGCAGGATAATCCTCGGCCAAACAAGTTTTGCTTCTCCGTTTTTTTATTGCGCGAATACTAAATATTTGCAAAAGTATATGTTCCCTTTAAAAGTGATATTCCATTTGATCAATTTTGCTTCCTTTCTTAGGATTTCTTTCAACTCCACGGCATATGATTTATAAGCTAGTACCCCAAACTGAACTACGTAATCATACAATAATAGTACGAGAAGATTGACATGGCATTCTGTTATTTAGTCTATGATCTATGCGTAGATACTCCTCCAGCAGTGAGTCTTCCAATCTTAGGTCTCATTAAGATGTCCATTTTTGGGGGAAGGCACGTGAAAAAAAGGTCCATTTTTATTATTGTGCCAGAACCAACTTTCTTTCACTTATGGTTTTTGTGTTCATTTTAACTGTTTGTTTGTCATCCGTTTTCTCATATGCAAGCAAAAAAAAAAAAATCACAGCTTCTCTTATCTATTAACCAATAAAAACAATAAAACAGCACTCGGATGATAAACTGATGGCATACATGTGCTGTCCATTTTTTCATTGACCTATTAACTTGAAAGGCTGATTTTGATTTGCAAATCTGATCAAAAACAGATGAGGAAGCAGCAGAACTACACTCCACACCACAACCACTGTGGTGATAGAGCTTCACACATCTCCACATAACCCCTGACATATGTGCACTGTGAAGTGAAAAGTCTGTTAGCAAAAATGTGTGTGTGTGTGTACACATACTTGTATATACCTTATAATATACTACAGCTGCTTGCAGGCGCTGGGCAGCATAATAATGCTATTAACCTGCAGATTAACTCCATATCTGCAGGTTAGTAGCGTTTTTTTCTTGCAATAAGGTCTCTTTAAAAAATGTGCAAAGATAATAGATTGATAGATAATGATAGATAGATAGATAGATAGATAGATAGATAGATAGATAGTAGATAGATAGATAGATAGATATATTGATAGATAGATAGTGTGAGGGACGAGGGAGACTCCATTTTGGATTTATTAAAGGCACTGTCACACTTAGCGATTGCACTAGCGATCACGACAACGACACGACCTGGCGAGATTGCTAGTACGATCGCTATGTGGTCGCTAGTTAGCTTCCAAACACAAAGATCTCATCAGAGATCAGCGATCTGTATAACGACCTCTGCGGTCATTGGGAAAACCTAGTCCCACCTGCGATGCTGGTAAAGTCGTTCATAAAGGGTGTCACACTCAGCGATTCAGGCTCACCAGCGGGACACCAACGACCAAAAAACGGCTCAGAACGTTCATAAGCGATCAACGACATCTCAGCAGGGGCCACATCGCTGCTACATGTCACACACAGCTGCGTCGCTAACGAGATCGCTACTGCGTCATAAAATCGCTGACTCTTTAGCGATCTCGTTAGCGATCTCGCTTAGTGTGACAGTACCTTTACTCAGGCTCCATAGATTATCCAAAGATCTCCCTTCCACAGAAAGGATGTGGCACCCAACCTTGAGATAAGTACACTATTCTCAAAAGAATGGAAATTTACCATATGCCAGAGAATTAGAGGCCACGTGTTAATGAAGGCAAGGAGAAGCAGAGCTGAGACCCCCTGCTGTCTTTTGTGCAAGGCGGCCAAGCGTCACTGACACCTAGAGATGAATTATGAGAGCACCGTATTCTCAGGGTTAAGTCCAATGTACCACCAGAATCCTGGGAGCTCTCTGCACTCACCCCTGCGTCTCATCTCTCTAGCGGTCCTGAATACTGAGCTATCGAGACTGGCTCTCCAGAACCACTTAAATGACCCAGGTTTGGTCTCTCCATATTGGTCCGAGCCCCAACGAAGCCGTTGAGACATCAGTCGTCCCATTTGGACCTCCTGCTAGGAAGTTATTGCCTATTCTAGATATTGGAACTTATTTCAGCCAGGAGTTCAAGGGAGAAGAATTCAGTCCAACTCAAAGGAGCGGTGGCAAATATGGGAGGGGGCAAGCTAGGGGTTAAAAGCTAGCTACACACCTTTAGCCTTTGTCATTTTTCGGCCATGGAAGCAGCGTCACGCATGGAGACGGACCAGAAACTAAGAAGGTGCCTGTGGATGCGAAAGCTTCCCTTCATCCACAAGTTATATAGAACGGTAACATGACACATAAAAATAACTGCTATCCCCTACCTGTACCCTAACTTTATCTGTACTTCTGGCTACAATACCTGGATATTACTCTGTATATATTTGTAGCATCTAGTGCGCCTTTTGGCAATTAAAATATCAATTAATTTTGGGCTGCTCTTTTATCTCAAAACCCGATTTCCCACATCCGTGAGTTTGGCTAGTACTTATACGCTACCTGGAGTTGGTTTCTGACCCGATAAAAGCTTGTTAACGGACCGGGCTTATATCTAACGAGGAACTGGTGGCAGCATACTGTACTGGTGTCATTGGGGATCCTGACAGTGAAGGACCGGAGGTTTATATATATATATTCCCGGCCTGGGACTGGTGATATATATACCACCCTCACTGCAGAGTGTCTTGTTAACCAGTACTTAACAGGGCAGCCTCTCCGGCAACTACTTATCCTAGGAGCAGTTCCCTGACTGACCTGAGAGCAAGAGAGCAGCCAGAGAGCTGCAAATGTATAAGCTCCATCACAGATTGGTGACAGCGGGTGATATCCCTATCCCTCGGCTCTCTTGTGTTTTCCTTACAGATAGATAGATAGATAGATAGACACACTCAGCCCATTATACTCACATGTAAAGAAGCCTTTTCCTTCCTGATGTTTCAGGAGAGCACTGGGTGTTCGGCACCTAGTGACATGAGGCTGTCATGCAACCCAAAGGTCCTGGCAGGAACTTCAGACATTCTTTTGATTGAACAGTGGAGAAAGCTTTCAGCATTATTTTTTCTCCACCATTCAATTCAGGCAGAGGTCTATGGAAAATCACTGCACACGTTAAACTGCATATGTCATGCTTAAATTGAAATTTTTATTGCACACTTGATGTGAAAAAAAGAAAATAGCTATGAGACGACTGACGTTTCGGCCAACGCAGTGGCCTTTATCAAATAGTCGCCTTTAGATATAGGTGTATCGGGGTAGCAAATATCAAGTGCTTAATTTCAAGTGCTTAATTTTCAATAAACGTAGACGGTATGTCCAGATAAATCCTTTGTCATATATCCTAAGTAGTCCGTGGTGCATGTAGCATGGTTCTGCTATGTGCTTGGGGAGGTATTCAAGCAAGCACAATCTTATTAGTTGCAAGGAATGTTCCCATACATATAGGGGACGTATTGGTGATTCAGTGTGCTTGGTTTTAAAACAAGCACAATCTTATAAGTTGCAAAGAATGTTCCCATACATATAGGGGACGCATTGGTGATTCAGTGTGCTTGGTTAAGCATCGGTGGTTCAGTGGGAGCTGCAGGGAATCCCCAGTCTGGTTTGTGGTGACTGGGGATTCCCTGCAGCTCCCACTGAACCAATGCGTCCCCTATATGTATGGGAACATTCTTTGCAACTTATTGTGCTTGCTTGAATACCGAAACCTCAGTCGTCCCATAGCTATTTTCTTTTTTTCACATCAAGTGTGCAATAAAAATTTCAATTTAAGCATGACATATGCAGTTAAACTTGTGCAGTGATTTTCCATAGACCTTAGATTGTGGGATAATCTAATCCCTTTTCACTTGCACCGTATCATCACTCATTTGGTTGTGTGCTAGCCATCTTTTTAATATATTTAATTCAGGCAGTCTGCCTCTGGTGACAGCTGATTGGACTGGTTAATCCAATTATCTGAATCATTCCCCTGCTGCTTTTACACATTCACACTGAGTGCTGCACTGGAGGCTGGAGCAGGAGGATGGGGAGGGTCTGGCAGAGCGGTGTCTGTTGTGACAGCAATGAATAGTCTCTGCCAGACAGTGTTACTAGTCGGGGAGTAAAGGGTATGCCACACTGAACAATATCGCTAACGGGATCGCTAAAAAACGTCACTATTTAGCGATCCCGTTAGCGATGTTGTTCAGTGCGGCAGCTGCCAGCGACGAGCTTCCTGCTGTGATCTCGCTCGTCGCTGGAATCGTTCCGGACCCTATTTTCTCGTCGGCGCTCCCGCTGGGTAAGTATATATCGCTAGTGTGGCACCTTTTCTTAGCGATTTAGCGGTACTTTTGTACCGCTAAAGTCGTTAAGAAGATCGCTAACGGCGATAGCGTCGTTAACTATATCACTAAATGTGGCCGCACTTAGCGATATAGAAACAATCCCGCTAGCGATCGCATTAGTATGCGTCGTTATCGTGATCGCTAGCGGGATTGTTTAGTGTGGCAGTACCTTAAGCAGCTCCTCCAGAATCAGGAGAGAGCAGGCTGGTTTCACATTTGCGTTCAGGAGGGCTGCAGATGGCTGCCTACTTCATCCTTTCTTCCTCCCTGAAGCTCCGCCAACTTCTGTATGCGTCCTGCATTTCCCTGCGTACCTATCTTTAACATTGGGTATGCAGGGACATGCGTTGTATGTGGGTGCATCCGCATGCGGTGATTTGACGTGTGTGGTGACCGCACGAAAACGCAAAATTTTGTGTTTCCGTGTGGTCACCGCACACGTCAAATCACCACATGGAGACGCATCTGCATACAACACATGTCCATGCGTACCCAATGTTAAAGATAGGTACGCAGGGAAATGCAGGACGCATACAGAAGTAGGCAGAGCGCAGGCGGAGCTTCAGGAGGAAGAAAGGAGGAAGTAGGCAGCCATTCGCAGCTATCCTGAACGCAAATGTGAAACCAGCCTAAAGGTACTGCCACACTACACAATCCCGCTAGCGATCTCGTTAGCGTCGCATACTAATGAGATCGCTAGCGGGATTGTTTCTATATCGCTAGTAGCTACCTAATTTAGCAACATCGTTAAGGACGCTATCGCGGTTAGCGATCTCCTTAACGACTTTAGCGGTACAAAAGTACCGCTAAATCGCTAAAAAAGGTGCCACATTCAGCGATTAGATACTTACCAGCGGGACGCCAGCGATGAAAATAGGGTCCGGAACGATCAGGACGACGGACGAGATCACAGCAGGGGCCACGTCGCTGGTAGATGCCGCACACAACAACATCGCTAACGGGATCGCTAAATAGTGACATTTTTTAGCGATCCCGTTAGCGATGTTGTTTAGTGTGGCATACCCTTTAGTGTGATACTTAGGACACCATGCAAAATGCTGACAGGGAGTAAAATACATACTGTCAGCATTCTGAATAGTGATGGGTAGTTCGTGAGTGAGTAGTTCAAAATGAACTAATCTTCAGAGTGAACTAGTTCATCTAGTTCACCATCCTGACAGAGATTAGTTCATTGTGAACTAAACAGCCAGTGGGAGGAGACAGAGAGTGATCCTCATACAGCTCCAGGAAGCTCCTGCTCTGTCTCTGTCATGTGTGCATTGCCACGAAGATCGTCGCGGTTGCACATTTTGACTTCTCACAGCTGAGCTGCTGTTTCTTTGTGTTTGGCAGCTAGGGAGTTAATTCTGTCTGTGCTCGGTTCTGGGACTGGGTGCAGTTTCTCCCGGCTGCAATTGATTATTTGTTGATTGGTTTCCTTTAAATTCCTGGTTGTCTGCTTGGGGAGTTGCCAGTGAAACCTTCATGCAGACCACAGATAGGAATGAATCTGTATAGACTTTAGTTGTGAGCTCCTTAGTTGTTCTAAGCTCAACTTGGTTAGAGTTTATTTCCCAGACCATTTATGTTCCTTTGGTGTTTGAGTGTGTATGCAAGCGAGTGTTATCCTGTCTGTCTTATATGTCTAATCTGTGTATTTAGCTGAGATCAGCCCATATCCCTTTGGTGGTAGTCAGGATCCTTCTTAGGACTGATTACAGGGTTCAGGGTCTGATAGGAGACAGGGTTAGGTTGGAGACTTGGACCTCTGAACCATTATCAGTACCTCCAAGGTAAGGGATTAGTTAGGACCCCAGTTTAGGGTCAGGTTAGATCCCGGTCCACCTCTTTCCTGTTTCAGCTCATCAAGTCCTCGAGATTAACCCTGAGTTCAGCAGATATCGTGTCAGGTAAATCTATTCTATACTTACATGCTGATGTTGCTATACTAGTTGTTGTATAGAGTGTTGTTCCTGTATTAATAGTTTACTGACATTGTATACATATCATTAGACAGCGTGACATTTTCACTGGCCATAAAAATTATCTCCAGTTACCATGGATCCAGTAGCCCAGCTGGCTCTGCAGTTGCAGGGATTATCCATGGAGCTGACGGACATTAAGTCCAAAGTTTTGTCTCCCCTGGAGCAAACCAGAGTTGAACCTAAAGTAGCTCTCCCGGACAGGTTCACTGGTGGGCGAGACAAATTTTTCACCTTCCGGGAGGCATGTAAATTGTATTTTCGGCTTCGGCCTCGATCATCAGGGAGTGAGGAGCAGAGAGTGGGAATTGTTGTCTCACTTCTGCAGGGGGACCCTCAGTCCTGGGCATTTTCCCTTCCTCCGGGATCCCCGGCTCTACTGTCTGTAGATCGATTTTTTACTGCCCTGGGATTGGTATATGATGACCCAGATCGGGTCTCTCTTGCTGAGACTAAGTTACGTAAGATACAGCAGGGAGATCGTCCGGCAGAGGAATTTGCTTCTGAGTTTCGTAGATGGGCCACAGATACTCAGTGGAATGACCCAGCTCTTAGGAGCCAGTTTTGTCATGGGCTTTCTGATAAATTAAAAGACGTTTTGGCTCAGTATGAGTCTCCTCCTTCTCTGGAGGCTGCTATGGCCTTAGCTATCCGTACTGATAGACGGCTTCGGGAGAGGGGTGAGGTAACCCCACTCCCTGTTGTTTCTCCACCTACCACTAAAGTCCCTTATGTTGAGGTTCCCCTTGTCTGTTCGGATGAGCCTATGCAGTTGGGAGGGACATCATTTCGTAGGAGGGGATTGGCGGTACGCCGCAGGACTAGAAGATGTTTTTTCTGCGGGAAAGAGGGACATTTTGTTGGAGAATGTCCATCCCGTGCCTTGTTGCCCAAAAGTCGCCGGAAAACTGTTAATCCCAGGTTGTGTGGTGGACGACAACCTGGGAGTATGTATTTCATCCGCCAGTTCTTCTCAGTTCCTTGTACCAGTGGAGGTGGTAGTTGGTACGAGAGTGGAGAGATTGTCTGTTCTTCTTGATAGTGGTTCCGGGGCTAATCTGGTTGACGTTCAGTTTGCTCAGGCTCAAGGTATGCATCTGAGTGTATTGGTCAAACCGATCCCTATATTCTCCATTGACGCCAGGCCTCTCGGCCAAGGTAGCTTTGTTCACGAGGTTCATAACATTGACCTTCGGGTAGGGGCAATACATAGGGAACAATTATCTTGTTATGTGTTGGAGGGTCTACCTACTCCCATTGTGTTGGGACTTCCTTGGTTGGTTAAACATAACCCTGTGATTAATTGGCAGTCCAGAGAAATAAGCCAATGGGGTGAGTTTTGCAAAAGCAACTGCATGAACACAGTCATCAGTGCGGTCGTGCCTAGTACATTGCCTCCTTTTTTGGAGGATTTTGGGGATGTTTTCTCTGAGGAGGGGTGTCAGGAGTTGCCTCCTCATCGCGTGTATGACTGCTCTATTTAATCTCCTTCCTGATGCTAAGTTGCCTAAAGCTAGGTTGTATAATCTTTCTGGTCCTGAGAGGCAGGCTATGAAAGATTATATTTCTGAAAGTCTGGCCAAAGGGCATATTAGACCTTCATCTTCCCCAGTAGCCGCGGGGTTCTTCTTTGTGAAGAAGAAAGATGGAGGCCTACGCCCTTGCTTGGATTTCCGCGAACTTAATCGGATTACTGTTCGAGATCCGTATCCACTCCCTCTTATTCCTGATCTCTTCAATCAAATTGTTGGCGCCAAATGGTTCTCTAAATTGGATCTCAGGGGGGCGTATAATTTGATTAGGATAAAAGAGGGGGATGAGTGGAAAACGGCGTTTAACACGCCGGAGGGACATTATGAGAACCTTGTCATGCCTTTTGGTCTGACTACTGCACCAGCAGTATTCCAACATTTTGTTAATGACATTTTTCGTCACCTTGTGGGGCTGTTTGTGGTTGTATATTTGGACGACATTTTAATTTACTCGCCAGATCTTGTGTCTCATCAGGAGCATGTGAGACAGGTGTTGCAGATCTTGCGAGACAATAAACTATACGCCAAACTGGACAAGTGTGTATTTGCCGTACAGGAACTTCAGTTTTTGGGTTTTTTGGTGTCAGCCTCCGGTTTCCGTATGGACCCTGAAAAGGTGAGAGCAGTGCTTGAATGGGATCAGCCAGGGGATCTTAAGGCTCTGCAGCGTTTTTTTGGGGTTTGCTAACTACTACCGGAAATTTATTTGTAATTTCTCATCTGTCGTCAAACCTCTCACGGACATGACAAGAAAAGGGACGGATTTTTCTAAATGGTCGGACAAAGCTTGCCAAGCCTTTTCCTCTTTGAAGAAATGTTTTGCTTCGGCACCCGTTCTCATCCAACCAGATGCATCTCAGCCGTTCATTGTGGAGGTGGATGCGTCTGACGTAGGGGTGGGTGCTATATTGTCCCAGGGTCCGTCCCCTGGTAAATGGCATCCGTGCGCTTTCTTTTCTAAGAAATTGTCGTCCGCCGAAAGGAATTATGATATCGGCAATAGGGAACTTTTGGCCATTAAGTTAGCTTTTGAAGAATGGCGTCACTTTTTGGAGGGGGCAGTCCACCCGGTTACCGTTATTACTGATCACAAGAACCTGTTGTATTTGGAATCCGCTAAGCGTCTGAATTCCAGACAAGCTCGATGGTCGTTGTTTTTTACCAGGTTTAATTTTGTCGTCACTTATCGCCCGGGGTCTAAGAATGTAAAGGCTGATGCCTTGTCTCGCAGTTTCCCAGGGGCCGGGAAAACGGATGACCCGAGTCCTATCCTTCAGGAGGGGGTGGTAGTGTCGGCTGTATTTTCTGAGCTTGAGGAGGAGGTGTTAGAGGCTCAGGGGGACGCCCCTGCAGGACCTCCAGGGAGACTGTTTGTCCCAAATCTGTTGAGACAAAAGGTTATTGAGGCACATCATAATTCTGCTCTAGCAGGACATCCAGGGAGTAAGGCTACTTTAGATCTCCTTTCTGGCCGGTTTTGGTGGCCTAATGCTAATAAAGATGTTATAACTTTTGTTGCGTCATGTGGGGTGTGTGCTCGCTCTAAAACCCCTCATACCCGTCCGTCTGGGACCCTTTTACCCTTGAAACTTCCGGAGCGTCCATGGACTCATTTATCTATGGACTTCATTACGGACCTTCCTCCGTCGTCAGGGAATACTGTCATACTGGTGGTTGTTGACAGGTTCAGTAAGATGGCACATTTCGTTGCTCTTCCTGCACTCCCTAATGCTAAAACTCTGGCGCAGGTGTTCATTAGGGAGATCGTTAGACTTCATGGGTTGCCTTCTGATGTGGTGTCAGATAGGGGGTCTCAGTTTGTGTCCAAATTTTGGAGGGCATTTTGTTTACGTCGGGGGATGCAATTGTCATTTTCCTCGGCTTTTCATCCGCAGACCAATGGTCAGACAGAGCGTCTGAATCAGAGCTTAGAGACATATCTCCGGTGTTTTGTCTCAGAGAACCAAGAGGACTGGTCTTCTTTCTTGCCTCTGGCAGAGTTCGCTCTTAACAACAGGCGGAGCGAGTCCACTGGTAAGTCCCCGTTTTTTGGGGCATATGGTTTCCATCCCCAGTTTTGTACTTTCAATGGGGGGGGCCCTTCTGGGGTTCCTGAGGAGGAGCGTTTCTCGTCGTCACTTGCTTCTGTGTGGAGAGGTGTATTGAATAATCTGAGTGCGATGGGGAACCGTTACAAACGTATGGCTGATAGGAGGAGAGTTTCTGGTCCAGATCTGAATGTGAACGATCTGGTATGGTTGTCTACCAGGAATATAAAACTTAAAGTGCCCTCCTGGAAACTGGGTCCCAGATTCATCGGGCCGTACAGGATCAGTTCCATAATTAATCCTGTGGCATTTCGTCTGGACCTCCCTCCTACGTTTAAAATTCATAATGTGTTCCACAAGTCATTACTTAAAAGGTATGTGGCACCAGTCATACCGTCACCTCTACCTCCTCCTCCTGTGTTGGTCAATGGTAACTTGGAATTTCAAGTATCAAAGATCATTGACTCACGTCTGAATCGCCGGTCCCTTCAGTACTTGGTGCATTGGAAGGGATATGGTCCAGAGGAGAGGACGTGGGTCCCTGCGTCTGATGTTAACGCAGATCGTTTGGTTCGGACCTTCCACAGAACTCACCCGGGCAGGCCTGGCCCTGAGGGTCCGGAGGCCCCTCGTAGAAGGGGGGTACTGTCATGTGTGCATTGCCACGAAGATCGTCGCGGTTGCACATTTTGACTTCTCACAGCTGAGCTGCTGTTTCTTTGTGTTTGGCAGCTAGGGAGTTAATTCTGTCTGTGCTCGGTTCTGGGACTGGGTGCAGTTTCTCCCGGCTGCAATTGATTATTTGTTGATTGGTTTCCTTTAAATTCCTGGTTGTCTGCTTGGGGAGTTGCCAGTGAAACCTTCATGCAGACCACAGATAGGAATGAATCTGTATAGACTTTAGTTGTGAGCTCCTTAGTTGTTCTAAGCTCAACTTGGTTAGAGTTTATTTCCCAGACCATTTATGTTCCTTTGGTGTTTGAGTGTGTATGCAAGCGAGTGTTATCCTGTCTGTCTTATATGTCTAATCTGTGTATTTAGCTGAGATCAGCCCATATCCCTTTGGTGGTAGTCAGGATCCTTCTTAGGACTGATTACAGGGTTCAGGGTCTGATAGGAGACAGGGTTAGGTTGGAGACTTGGACCTCTGAACCATTATCAGTACCTCCAAGGTAAGGGATTAGTTAGGACCCCAGTTTAGGGTCAGGTTAGATCCCGGTCCACCTCTTTCCTGTTTCAGCTCATCAAGTCCTCGAGATTAACCCTGAGTTCAGCAGATATCGTGTCAGGTAAATCTATTCTATACTTACATGCTGATGTTGCTATACTAGTTGTTGTATAGAGTGTTGTTCCTGTATTAATAGTTTACTGACATTGTATACATATCATTAGACAGCGTGACATTTTCACTGGCCATAAAAATTATCTCCAGTTACCATGGATCCAGTAGCCCAGCTGGCTCTGCAGTTGCAGGGATTATCCATGGAGCTGACGGACATTAAGTCCAAAGTTTTGTCTCCCCTGGAGCAAACCAGAGTTGAACCTAAAGTAGCTCTCCCGGACAGGTTCACTGGTGGGCGAGACAAATTTTTCACCTTCCGGGAGGCATGTAAATTGTATTTTCGGCTTCGGCCTCGATCATCAGGGAGTGAGGAGCAGAGAGTGGGAATTGTTGTCTCACTTCTGCAGGGGGACCCTCAGTCCTGGGCATTTTCCCTTCCTCCGGGATCCCCGGCTCTACTGTCTGTAGATCGATTTTTTACTGCCCTGGGATTGGTATATGATGACCCAGATCGGGTCTCTCTTGCTGAGACTAAGTTACGTAAGATACAGCAGGGAGATCGTCCGGCAGAGGAATTTGCTTCTGAGTTTCGTAGATGGGCCACAGATACTCAGTGGAATGACCCAGCTCTTAGGAGCCAGTTTTGTCATGGGCTTTCTGATAAATTAAAAGACGTTTTGGCTCAGTATGAGTCTCCTCCTTCTCTGGAGGCTGCTATGGCCTTAGCTATCCGTACTGATAGACGGCTTCGGGAGAGGGGTGAGGTAACCCCACTCCCTGTTGTTTCTCCACCTACCACTAAAGTCCCTTATGTTGAGGTTCCCCTTGTCTGTTCGGATGAGCCTATGCAGTTGGGAGGGACATCATTTCGTAGGAGGGGATTGGCGGTACGCCGCAGGACTAGAAGATGTTTTTTTCTGCGGGAAAGAGGGACATTTTGTTGGAGAATGTCCATCCCGTGCCTTGTTGCCCAAAAGTCGCCGGAAAACTGTTAATCCCAGGTTGTGTGGTGGACGACAACCTGGGAGTATGTATTTCATCCGCCAGTTCTTCTCAGTTCCTTGTACCAGTGGAGGTGGTAGTTGGTACGAGAGTGGAGAGATTGTCTGTTCTTCTTGATAGTGGTTCCGGGGCTAATCTGGTTGACGTTCAGTTTGCTCAGGCTCAAGGTATGCATCTGAGTGTATTGGTCAAACCGATCCCTATATTCTCCATTGACGCCAGGCCTCTCGGCCAAGGTAGCTTTGTTCACGAGGTTCATAACATTGACCTTCGGGTAGGGGCAATACATAGGGAACAATTATCTTGTTATGTGTTGGAGGGTCTACCTACTCCCATTGTGTTGGGACTTCCTTGGTTGGTTAAACATAACCCTGTGATTAATTGGCAGTCCAGAGAAATAAGCCAATGGGGTGAGTTTTGCAAAAGCAACTGCATGAACACAGTCATCAGTGCGGTCGTGCCTAGTACATTGCCTCCTTTTTTGGAGGATTTTGGGGATGTTTTCTCTGAGGAGGGGTGTCAGGAGTTGCCTCCTCATCGCGTGTATGACTGCTCTATTAATCTCCTTCCTGATGCTAAGTTGCCTAAAGCTAGGTTGTATAATCTTTCTGGTCCTGAGAGGCAGGCTATGAAAGATTATATTTCTGAAAGTCTGGCCAAAGGGCATATTAGACCTTCATCTTCCCCAGTAGCCGCGGGGTTCTTCTTTGTGAAGAAGAAAGATGGAGGCCTACGCCCTTGCTTGGATTTCCGCGAACTTAATCGGATTACTGTTCGAGATCCGTATCCACTCCCTCTTATTCCTGATCTCTTCAATCAAATTGTTGGCGCCAAATGGTTCTCTAAATTGGATCTCAGGGGGGCGTATAATTTGATTAGGATAAAAGAGGGGGATGAGTGGAAAACGGCGTTTAACACGCCGGAGGGACATTATGAGAACCTTGTCATGCCTTTTGGTCTGACTACTGCACCAGCAGTATTCCAACATTTTGTTAATGACATTTTTCGTCACCTTGTGGGGCTGTTTGTGGTTGTATATTTGGACGACATTTTAATTTACTCGCCAGATCTTGTGTCTCATCAGGAGCATGTGAGAAGGTGTTGCAGATCTTGCGAGACATAAACTATACGCCAAACTGGACAAGTGTGTATTTGCCGTACAGGAACTTCAGTTTTTGGGTTTTTTGGTGTCAGCCTCCGGTTTCCGTATGGACCCTGAAAA
Source organism: Oophaga sylvatica (assembly GCA_033576555.1). Taxonomy (NCBI): domain Eukaryota; kingdom Metazoa; phylum Chordata; class Amphibia; order Anura; family Dendrobatidae; genus Oophaga; species Oophaga sylvatica. The sequence goes on from JARQOD010000004.1 coordinate 274,594,584, forward strand.
GGTGAGAGCAGTGCTTGAATGGGATCAGCCAGGGGATCTTAAGGTCTGCAGCGTTTTTTTTGGGGTTTGCTAACTACTACCGGAAATTTATTTGTAATTTCTCATCTGTCGTCAAACCTCTCACGGACATGACAAGAAAAGGGACGGATTTTTCTAAATGGTCGGACAAAGCTTGCCAAGCCTTTTCCTCTTTGAAGAAATGTTTTGCTTCGGCACCCGTTCTCATCCAACCAGATGCATCTCAGCCGTTCATTGTGGAGGTGGATGCGTCTGACGTAGGGGTGGGTGCTATAAATTTTCCCCGGGTCCGTTCCCCCCGGTAAATGGCATCCGTGCGCTTTCTTTTCTAAAAAATTGTCGTCCGCCAAGGGTTATGATATCGGCA